>CM053406.1:42316302-42426257 GCA_028644305.1 Xerus rutilus
CTCAGGTCCCTCTTTATATATGCTAAGAGGTCCTTTGTCCTCCAAGGTCTATAGGGTGTATAGGGTGTGTAGGGTGTGACTATACTCACAGGAATGCGGAACTTGTTACAAGATTATGGCCAAGGTCATATGATTGACAAACCTGATATTTGTTGCATATTATGTACTGTGGATGCGCCCAGGCCAGCTCTCTCTCACATATGTGGATGACCTTCTCCTATGCAGCCCATCCCTCAAGACTTCCCAAACACACACTGCTCAGCTCCTCAATTTCCTGGGGTCCCGGGTCTATCATGTCTCTCCAACCAAAGCCCAGCTTACTACCACTTTAGTCACCTATTTAGGTATACTCCTCACTCTAACCTCTAAAGGCCTGACAACCAATAGAATTCAAGCTCTCTGTGACCTACAGCCACCTGAGACAGTGAACTACATCCTCTCCTTCCTGGGTCTGGCTGGCTTTTTCAGGCATTGGGTCCCCAACTTTGCCCTTCTGGCCAAGCCCTTATAGCAGGCAGCTAAAGAGACCCCTCATGAGCCTCTCACCTCCTCTACCTTAATAGTGAATGCCTGTTATAAGCTCAGAGATGCTCTCATATCTTCTCCCACTCTATCTTCCTAACCCTAATCATCCTTTCCACCTCTTTATGGATGAAAGACAGGGTATCACCACTGGCCTCCTCACTCAACCAATTGGACCCTCCTACAAGCCAGTGGCATACCTCTTCAAGCAGCTTGATTTTACGGTTCATGGGTGGCTACCATGCCTCTGGGCACTGACAGCAGTAGAGGAACTTCCTAAGGAAGCCCTTAAGCTCACTTTGCTCCAACTAATAACTGTATTTTCTACCCATCAGCTACAGGACCTGTTAAATCACAAAGCTCTTCCTCTTCTAAGCCCTTCAAGAATTCAGGAATTGAGCCGGGCGCGGTGGCTCACGCTTGTAATCCCAGCACTTAGGGAGGCTGAGACAGGAGAATCGCGAGTTCAAAGCCAGCCTCAGCAATGGCGAGGCACTAAGCAACTCAGTGAGACCCTGTCTCTACATAAAACACAAAATAGGGCTGGGGATGTGGCTCAGTGTTCGAGTGCCCCTGAGTTCAATCCCCAGTACCAAAAAAAAAAAAAAAAGAATTCAGGAATTCCACCTCCTCTTTATAGAGAACTCCAACATCACCCTCTGTTGTTGTTCTTCCCTTAATCCTGCCACACTCCTCCCATTATCCTTACCTCCTTCAGATGCTAGTCATTCCTGTCCGCAGGTGTTAGAGGCCCTACGATTGCCCCATGAGGACCTCTTTGACTACTCACTCTCCACATCTGACTTAACCATTTTTGTGGATGGCAGTTTGTCGATGGGTCACGACGGACTCCGAAGAGCCGCATATGCAGTAGTCACTGCTGCCTCAGTCTTTTTTTTTTTTAAAACATTTATTTTTTAGTTGTAGGCAAATAGAATATCTTTATTTTATTTTATTTTTATGTGGTGCTGAGGATTGAACCCAGTGCCTCACGCATGCCAGGTGAGCACGCTACCACTGCACCATAACCCCAGTCCCCTGCCTCAGTCTTAGATGCCAGCTGCCTTCTTGAAAGGACCACTTCTCAAAAGGCTGAACTTTTTGCACTTATCAGAGCTCTCAACCTATCCAAAGATAAGCAAGTCAACATTTACACAGACTCCAAATATGCCTTCCTAATTGCTCATTCATATGCTGCTATTTGGAAGGAATGTGGGTTCTTGACTACAAAAGGATCTCCAGTGGTCAATGCCTCTCTAATTTCCAAACTCCTAGAGGCATTATAACTGCCATCACGATGGCCATCATACGCTGCAGAGGACATCAAAATTCCTCTGACCCTATATCCATAGGCAACAACAAGGCAGATTCTAAAGCATGAGAATTAATAGCCAAATCCTCAGCAGCCCCTATCCTATTTCTATCCACTGCAATTAAACCTAATTATACCCCACAGGAACAACAGGACCTAATAACCCAAGGTGGCCATCTCGGAGATGACGGCTGCATCTTCCTGGGGGATCAGATTGCCCTCCCTAAACAGCAAGCTTACAGTTCGTTGATGGACATTCATAACTCTCCTCATATTGGCCCCACCCCCCTTTTCCAGTTTTTATAACCCCTCTTTTACTTCCCAGGAATGAGAACTACTCTCCAGCAGGTCCATTCCACTTGTTCTGTCTGCTCTACCATATCCCCACAAGGGGGCATCAAACCCAAACTCCCCACACATCAGATAAGGGGCCACCAACCAGTCAAAGATTGACTTCACTTGCATGCCTAGGCACAAAAAGCTTCGCTACCTACTTACTATGGTTGATACTTTTTCAGGTTGGATAGAAGCCTTCCCTACCTCCAGGGAAACTGCTGACACCATCGTCTCCATCCTTACTGAGCAGATTATTCCCAGGTTTGGATTTTCCATCTCCATCCAGTCAGACAACAGTCCACCCTTCACTTCTCAGGTTCTTCACTAGTGTCCAAAGGCCTCAACATCACTTGGAGGCTCCACACCCCCTATCAACCCCAATCCTTGGGTAAGGTTGAAAGGGCCCACGGCATCCTCAAGGATCACCTCACTAAGCTTGCTATTGAACTCAGCTCTCCTGGCTTAATCTCCTGCCATTGGCCCTCAATCAAATTTGGGCACCCCCTAGAGCCCCCTCAGGCCTTAGTCCCTTTGAGCTACTCTATGGGCACCCTTTCCTAATCAACCAAAGCTTTCCAATCACACATCCCCTTGTGTCCTACCTGCCCTATCTCATCCTCCCAAGGGAACACGCAGACCGCTGCCTTCCTGCACCATCTGTTGCCTCCATCCCAGCACATCGGCAAACCAACTCGAACCCTCTTCAACCGGGTGACACAGTCTAGCTTCAGGAGCTGCATCCTCAATCTTTGGAACCTCGCTGGATGGGACCACATACAGTTATATTTACTACCCCGACAGCGGCCAAGTTTTTGGGCCACTACCCTTTTGGGCCATGTCTCCCGCCTCAAAAAGGCACCCCTACACCAATGCCCAGCCCTGGACTTCCACCACACTAGGGCCCACCAAACTCAAAATTTCTCAGCAACCCTCTTTTTCTTCTGCTAATCATTAATCTCTCCCAAGCATCTATCCCAACCCACTAATGGCGCTTCTACATTCAAGCAACATGGCACCACGATGCCATCACCTATTCTCAGTTTATAGGTCAAGGCGATTGTCCCTCCACTGGCTACAATAGGGCGGTCACTCTCAACATTACTGGATTCAATCAAGACACCTTGTCCCACCTGTGTGCAGCAATGCTATGTATCGTATCAGACCAAACTGAGGAATATTGTAAGTCTTGGCCTGACACCTATAGTGGATGTCCTTACAGTTCCTAGACAAGCTGTGCTATGAAAACTGGGCACACACCAAATTAACTATTTGGGACCCGTGGGACCCAAAATGGGCTTCCAGTGTTGATGGTGAATTTTACTCTTGGAGTTGGGCCAAGCTCCCTTCGGCTTCTATCAGAATCTGGAGAACTTATATACAAGTGTTGCCCCAAATTCACATAACCATCCAGAAGCAAGAGAAAGAAATCCAACACCATTTAGATGCAGCTGCCTATTCAAAGGCTGACCCCTTTTCGTGGATGGCCCTAATATGCCAGGGCCTCCAGCTCCTCAACCTATCCAGAGTTGATAAAATTTCATACTGTTTCCTATGTGCAAGTTTGAATCATACTCCTTTGACTGTGATTCCCATTGATGTTCCTCTCAACACCTCAAATCAACCTCAAGGACCTCCCTCTCCAGCCTTTCACGAAGTACCTCTTTTTTGTAATTCATCAGGAAACTTTTTTCCTGCTGCTATGCTTCCTCTGGTCTGGCACCATGTGACAGGATCATCCAAATCTCTTCCCCAACCTTTGCCACGCCAGGTTTCTTTTTCTGGTGCAATGGCATCCTAACAAAAAATCTAAGCCTCAGCATGCCCTTCGCCTTTTGTGTTCCCTCCACCTTGGTTCCTTAATTGACCCTTTAAAGCGAGGCCGAATTAAGATGGCTTGTTACTACCTCCCTTTCCAGGGCAAAAAGGGCCATCTTTCTACCGGTAATAGTTGGGCTCTCCTTGGCCTTCTCACCCACTGCCTCTGGGCTGGGGGCAGGAAGACTTGGTTATGCAGCAACCGCCACTCAAAAGTTTGAACAACAACTTCGGGAAGCAGTAGAGGCATCAGCTGCTTCTCTCACTTCCCTGCACAGGCAGATTACATCTATTGCCCAAGTTTCATTACAGAACCATCGAGCCCTGGATCTCCTAACAGCAGACAAAGGAGGAACATGCCTATTCCTGAAAGAAGAATGCTGCTACTATATCAATGAAACTGCAGTGGTCGAGAAGAATGTCAACACCCTTTGTCATTTAAATGAAAGACTTAAACAGCAACAATCAGAGGACCCTTGGCCAGCCTGGCTAAACTCTACCCTCATTGGCTGACTCCCATTCTCACTCCTACATTAGTAATAGGACTTCTACTAATGATTGCTCCTTGTCTTCTCAGACTCACTCAAAAGCACTTAGAAGAAATCACCAGAGTGACTTACAACCAGATGCTCCTACACCCCTACAGTTGCCTCTCTATCGAACCGACACTGGAGCCGTCTCCTCCCCTCCGGCACCCCCTAGCGAGCAGAAAGTATCCAGACCAAATCCATCGTCCTATATCATCAAAAAGGTTAGGATGTTAGGTCGGTTTAAGGTGACCAAAGGGAAGGAAGCATCAAGCAGCCCTCATGCGCAAAAGAACAACCAATCAGATGCTGACACATAAGCAGTAATGGCGTCTCCTAACAATCAGCAGACCTCTCCTGACTCATCTTGGAAGGACATTGATCTCAGCAGGATCCCCTGACCAACCCCAAGGGGACATGGGACTCCAAATACCTCCTTTTCCTGCCCCAAGCCCTCCCCTTCCTGCCTTGAGCCCATAAAATTTCTATACCATGGAACACGTGCATGATTCTCCCGGACCCACTCTGTTGGGCTGAGGAGTCTCGGCCGGTAGCATACCTCAATAAAGCCTTGCTCAGCAGTTTTAATTTGCATCCTTTTGGTCGTCAGGCCTTACATAATGTAGAGTGAAGTATGTGTATATAATCTTTTTTTTTTTAAACTTTTTTTTAGTTATAGGTGGACACAATGTCTTTATTTTATTGCTTTGTATGTGGTGCCGAGGATCGAACCCAGGGCCTCACGCATGCGAGGCAAGCGCTCTACCGCTGAGCTACAATCCCAGCCCCTGTGTATATAATCTTTGAGTGAGGCCAAGAAGAAATGTCTTGTAGTGACAAATCTGTGTCCTGAAGTTTTGTGGTCTCCAGTATTAAAATAGAAGCTAATCTGCTTCTATTTTCATTAAAATGGATTCGTAGCCTTGACATGACCCTTTCCGCAGTCACACAATATTCATGTCCTATCTAATATAAAATGAACTTAACCACTATAAAAGGTCACTGTTTTAGTGCTGTAGTTTTTTGTTTGATTTTTGGTTTTTTGATGTTATGACAAAAAGACAAGACAAAAACAATTAGAAGAGGAAAAATTTATTTGGAGGCTCACAGTTTCAGAAGTCTTAGTCCATAGATAGACGGCTTCATTCTTTGGGGCCCAAGTGGAGGCAGAACATCATGGTGGAAGAGTGTGGCAGAGAAAAATGACTCAAGACATCACACCAGGAAGCAGAGAGCATCTCCACTCACCACTGACAAAATATATACCCCAAAGGTAAACCCCCAATGACCCACTTCCTCCAGCCACACCCTACCTGCCTACAGTTACCAACCAGTTAATCCCTATGGAGAGATTAATGCACTGATTAGGTTAAGGCTCTCATAATCCAATCGTTTCACTTCTAAGCTTTCTTGGATTATTTCATAAGTGAGCTTTTGAGGGACACCTCTTAACAGTCACATCCTATTCCATTTATGTCCTGTCTAGTGATTTGTCCTCTCCAGCACCTTTTCCCCTCTTTACAATTGCTGATTCACATTTGGCTTTTCATTACATTCTCCCAATTCCAATATTCCCATTTGCTTTCTTCCCACTTTCATTTCTCTGGTAATTGTCTGGTGGCAATATTATTGCCTATTTGTTATTGGTATTCTATTCTCATTGTTATTTTCTTTTTCCTTCTAAAGACTGAGAAAATGAAGCTGAAATATTTGGGAAATGACTAGTTTTATATACATCAAGAAGGGATGATAAGTGGAAGCTAGCCTGGGAATCCTAACTCCTAAGATGTCTATTTTTAAGAGATCACATAAGATATGGGTAGAGACCTGAAATCCAAGTGCTATTAATATTTTTTGTTCCGGTTGTTTTGTTGGAACTGAAATTAAATCAGGTTTCTCCATCATAAATTTATCCTGAAGTAAGTCTGTTCACAAAGACAAATAAATTGATAAATCAATTTGAGGAATATGTTATTAACTCATTTTTACAATTGAGTAAGAAGTTCTTAATAGATTTCTGGAAATGCTACAAAAACAAAACTCCAGGAAAAGAAATAATTAAATTTGGTTCTTAAAAAGCCTATAACTTTCATTTTTTTAACTAAAAAAAAATAAAATAAAATTGGTACCTTATTTTCATCGTGAATTCACAATAAGAAAGCTCTGTTGGCATGGGATCTATCTGTGCCAATCTTTTTGTTGTCTGAAGAAATGAAACAAAGGTTAAATAAAACCTACTATGGTATAGTTTAGAGGTGGTGATTTTTAAAAAAAAAATTTTTAAGGTTGAGATTTACAACAGTTGACTTGCCTTAAGGAGGAGGGTTTGCTTGTAAACTGTGAATGGAAATCAAAGCCTGGATCCCCCGAGGGAGAGGAAGTTGAGCACAAGGGAGGCCATAGCTGCTCTCCACTGTGTGTCAGGACAGAACAGAGAAAGCTGGCAGACCGGCAGGAAGTCAGCGCTGAGAAGTAGCAGGCTAAGGGTGACCTCAGCTGGGAGAAAGGAGAAGAGCCTCTGAGTGGAGAGCTCTGAAGGGGCTCATAAAAACAGTGTTGCCTTTTCTGAAAGGGCAGAGGGCAGGGATCCTCAGAGATCAGTGGAGGGGCAGATCAGGTAAGCTGCTTAAAAGTGAAAACCCCATCCCACTCCCAGAATGGGTCTCAGAAATCTTTGTTTTAAACCATTATCTCAGGTAATTCTGATGCAGCTCTTCCAGAAACCACTTTAAAATCCCATCTGTAACAGTATCTGTAACTATAAACACAAAGATCTGTAACAATTACACTGGTGATAGGACTATAGGTTTCTACTTTGGGATTTGGCTTCAGCTCCACCCTTTCTGAAAACCTTACTTAATCTTGATACTAAATTACTTAGGGTTGTATAATGAAGACATATCCATGTTCAGGTATTCAGATTGCTTTGTCAGGTGACATGATCCTATTGGGGGTGTTCTGAATATGATCCTCATTTTAGAAGAAACCATGCTGTCTGCCATTGCAGCTACTGTTTGTATGCATTGATTTCATTCTTCAGATGAAATGTGAAGAATGAGATGTCCAATTCCTGTTTCTCTCAGTTATCTACCTAGAAGTAAAATAATCCGGGGGAACCTAAACTGTGCTGAGTCTGCCTGACAGGCATTGTCTAAAATGCCTGCACCAGGCCTAGAAGGAATCAATTGTTCTTTTTTTTTTTTTTTTTTTAAATATAAAAAAACCTATCATTTTATTTTTTTAAAAACAATAAACAACTTATTGCCGCCACAAAGAACAAATACTGAATTATATCTTAAAGTAAATTTTTAAAAATTTACAAAAAATAAAAACAAGGAAAAGCTTATAATCAAGTTCTCACACAATATGCATCATTTCCACACACAAAAAATACACATGTCCTAACATGGCTGATTACCTGCATGTACATGATTTAAGATTATCAGAAATAAAGTACAGAAGTTGGGAATCAATTGTTCTTTAAAGGGCCAACTGTGCATGCCATTTCGGCTTGCGCACTTGGTAATGTTGTATCCTAATCGATGGACATATCTATCTATCTATCGATCTATCTATCTATCTATCTAGATTTTATAATATATATAAATATACATATAAATATATATATTCTTTTTTACTGGAGTCCCTTTTCTCTGTTGCTTCACTATGTGTGCAGAATGTCAGTCTGATAATGGGTTTTATCACAGCTCAAAAATATTATCTTGAGATGCACACTTTTTTTTTTTTTTAATATTTTTAGCTGTAGATGGACACGATATCTTTATTTATTTTTGTATGTGGTGCTGAGAATCGAACCCAGTGCCTCACGCATGCTAGGCAAGCGCTCTACCACTGATCCACCACCCCAGCCCGAGATGCACACTTTTGTGATCAGATGGAGGAGTTGAACATCATAGGATATAATAACCACTAGAGGCAAATGCAGTAAACTTAACAACAAAGCAAGAGAAAGTAAGAAAGAAAGGAGGAAGGGAAGGGAAGGGAATAAGGATAGTAGGGGAGTTACTTTAACCACATGTGTTGGTTTAGCAACTTTACTTAGAGTTATTTTTGGTAGGAGTCACAGACTTTGTTCAAGAAAGACAGTTCTACCATCTTCCAAAAAAATCATGTTCTGCTGTTGTCTGCAGGACAAGGTTACAGTCAGCTTTGAAAGAATCAGCTATAAATCTAATAAGTGGCAAAGAAAATTTGAAGGCTTTATGGAAAAAGAGGCTCTCTTTATATAGCCTACAAAAATGTGCTGACGTTAAATTGCAAATTACATTGCAATATTTGAGATATTCAAAATCATTAAATTTTAAGACTGTTTTCAGAAATTAAAAAAATTCAAAAAGGCTTTTTTTGAAAAGTTCTAAAGTGAATTATCAGTAAATTATCATATAATTTATTAAAGGTGTAACAAACTGGAGCATTGCACCTTGGATATAGGTAAGCATTAGAAATTCTTTTGAGATCTCATTTAGCTTTTGGTTTTTCCAGGATGTGTTTTGCAGCACTGACATATTCTGCTAAATTTCCTTTACCCACCCACATATTCTGCAGGAATAGGATAAATGCAGCAATTGGTGGGTGAAAAAGGCATAGTGAGACAATAAGAGGTATCAGACTGGGAAAGAATTAATGTTTTCCTTCCTGGTATAGAGAGTACTGAGTATACACACAACCTCATTCATTTCTTATAGTTGCCATAGATACTAACTGTCTATTGATATTCCCTTGCATCCTCAGGCACAGACAGGTACAGGCAGACAAAATAATAATGTCAATGCCAGCTGGGCAAGATGGTGCATACCTGTAATCCCAGCAGTTCCGGAGGCTGAGGCAGGAAGATCACAAGTTCAAAGTCAGCCTTGGCAACTTAGTGAGGCCCTGAGCAACTTAGTGAAAATGTGTCTCAAGAAAAAAAAAAAAATTAAAAAGGGCTGGGAATGTGGCTCAATGGTTAAGCACCCCTGGATTCAATCCCTGGTACCAAAATAAATAAATAATAAACAAATAAATAAATAATGTCAATGCCAACACTGTGCACTGAGCAGTGGCTAGGAAAAGTTGGATGTCATTAATTGCAAAGGTGATGTGTTCTGAAAGATGCAATGAGGAGTTAAAGAAATGTCAATACTATCTCTCAGTGCCAACATGTCTGGGCTGTAGTGGAAGAAGCAGCCTATAATCCAGTGGCCAGAGAACTGGACCTCTGTGGGTGCAGCAAGAAAGGAAATTTAAAGCAAGAAGGCCAAAGAGGGTTAAAAAAAAAAAAGTCAATTAGGAATTATGGTATTGCTAGACAAATGCTGTAACCCCAAAATTTCAGTGGCTTTCCTCCCACCCAGCTTAGTGGTCCCTTTCAGGTATTCTTTGTGGGATGTAGCTTTTCTCTATGGTGTAGTTCAGAGATCCAAGCTCCTTTCATCTTCGGGTTCCACCTACCATCACCTTAAGCTACAGAATCCTTCCCATTTAGACAGGGTAAGAGAGCAGGGTAAACACAGAAGCTTTTTAAAAACTCCACCTGATAGCTGAAGTCAATCTCTTCCTCATTCCATTGATAAAAACTAGTCACAAGGCCACATCTGGATTCAGGAAGGGCTGGAGAGTGCAGTCTCTGAGTGAACAGTCATCCTCCAGTGATATCTCTACCTTATGAAAGGGGACCAAATTTTGTGGAGCAGCTGATCATAGAGGTTTGTGAGGGCAACAATGAATAGGACTAGGAAGGAAACCAGCAACAGAAGAAGCAGAGAATTTTATGGGACTGGACAAGATAGTTTACTAAGAGAATTTGCATTTGCCTGGTGACCTTGCATGATAAAAATAAACTGCATGATTGAATTAATTATCACTGAAGTTTATAAGTAAAGCAGACTAAAAATTCAGGCATAATGAGGAAGCACTAGTTTTGGGGTCTCTAGTGAAATTCTTTCCAGATTATTAGAGGAAAGTATTCAATTCTTTCTTGTAGCAAAGGAACTTGCTTCCATAGTTGGGATGCTTGAGATTTTCACTTGGTAGTATCAAAAATATCTAAATTCTAGATAAGAGCTGTTCAATACATCTGCAACAATGGAAATGTTCTACACAGCCCAACGCAGTTGCCACTAGCCATGTGTGGCTAAGGAGCACTTGAAATGAGGCTAACACAGTCAGGGAACTGAATATTTTATTTTATTTTAAGAAATTCACATTTACAATTATAAAACTATATGTGACCCAGGTTTATCTACCATATTAGATAATGCAGCTCCAGAGAGATACAATGAGCAGCTCTTGTACTATCTGTCCAGGCCTCCTCTTTCTCTGTAAAGTGCCTCTTCACAAGTTTCCTCAGGTAACTGTACACAGCCAGGGTCATAAAATTTTTCATCTTTACTGACCATGGTTGCTCAACCCTGGAGTGAACACTGAATCCAAATTAGCCGCGCAGTCTCTTCACAGACACTGGAGGAATGACAGAGAAGTCTGACTCTAGGTGGATCCAGAAGCTGTTAGTAACCAAGTTTTCTACATAGGATTAAAATAGAGGCCAGTCTGCAAAGAGAGATGAATACAGTGGATGGAAAAGGAACAATTTGGTGAGAGAGAACGCCAGAATGCGGGCTCTTAGTACAATCACTGATTCCAAGGTATTCTAAGACAGGGCTGCAGCTTGTCCTAGGTTTTATGACTCCAAATCCTTTCAATAAGAATTTATTAAAATAAACTCTCTAAACCGGGCGCGGTGGCGCAAACCTGTAATCCCAGCACTTAGGGAGGCTGAGACAGGAGAATAGCGAGTTCAAAGCCAGCCTCAGCAATGGCGAGGTGCTAAGCAACTCAGTGAGACCCTTCTCTACATAAAACACAAAATAGGGCTGGGGATGTGGCTCAGTGATCGAGTGCCCCTGAGTTCAATCTCTAGTACCAAAAAAATAAATAAAATAAACTCTCTTTTGTATAAGCTCCTGTTACTTCAATAAAGAAGTTCTAGCTATTAAAAAGGACTTGGGGAAAGTATTCTTTAACCAAAGTTAACCGGATGAGGAGAGGATGGGCTAGGATGCTGATCCTGATGGGCTTACAGCAGACTCCCATGAGAGGAGGCCACAGAAAGCTTACAGCTAGTCCCTGAGGTCCCCATAAATACTCGACCTGACTCAGCCTCACAGGAGAGATCATTGCTCTGAATAGCTCCTCCAGAGGTGATCAGGCTATGAGATGGATTTAATCTTCCAAATTCACAATGACCGACTGATGAGCAAGAATGCCAATTTATTATTTGCCTAATAAGTAAAGAACAATGATATTCAAAGATAGTAATGATATGATTCTAATTCTTAAATTATTTCCCAATTTTTGATACAGCCTCTTCCATACATATGACATACATTTTTCTATTACACATACATGACATAAAATTTTTTCCCTCTACCATTTTCTTCACTGCTACCATTAACATTAACCTAGTCGGGAATGTCTGGCTTTCATCTCCGCCTATCAACATTCTATGAATATTTTAAGCACCATTTCAAAGGCCATCATCTCCTCTTTTATCCTTTCTCCCCTCCCATTTTCCCTTGTGACTCTCTTTGAGCATATGATCTGCATCATTTTTAATTACTTAAGAATGTTTCAAATTTTCAATACTCTAAAACCTTCACCAGACACAATTTCTTTATTAATGCAGTCTAAAGCAGCATTCACTCTCCTGTTAGCTACTTCATAATTTCATCTCATATAAATCCTTAATGCTATAAATTCTTGAGGATTGAACCCAGAGCATGCTAGGACCTCATTGGAAGCTGGTGAGGAAGGAGGGGAGGGGACCCCCAATGGCAGAGAGCAAAGGGGTCAAGCATAGGAACTTTTATCATTCTGACATTATTAATTGGATTGATCACATCTGTTAATGGTTTATTAAAGAGTTGACGCGTCATGTAGTAGTATCCTAAATTCCTTGATTAATTTTTCTTGCTTTGATGTTTCTAACAATATTTGCCTAAGTACAGAATTACTTTTCTGAGTTAAAAAAAAAAAAGCTGAATTGATTTAGCTGAGAGTAGAATAATTGCAGCAGGTAATAGCTCGTCACTTGGCTAACCACTTTGTGGTTCAAAGCTCATGACCAATAAGATATGAAAAATGAACTCCAAGCCTGGACACCTGAGAAAGTTTACTGAAGGCAGGATGGGCCATTTTGGGCCCAAGAAACAGGTAAGTCATGTAGAAAAATCACTGGCTTCAGAGACAAACCCAGGTTCTTGTCCTGGCTTTACTGTTTGCCAAGTGTGAAACTTGGCACAAGTCACTTTGCTTCACTTTATCATCTTATCTGTAAAATAAAGGAAAATATTCTTGGTTTTTGAAGAGCTGTTGAGATTCCCTGAGGGAGAGATATACATCCATCTGGCTCACAGTAGACATTACACATGTATTAATTTCCATCAAAAGCAAGGGCTTGGCAGGGCATTTGTCTCTAAGCCCCAGCTGGATTTCAGGCAGAACCATTCCTAGTAGAGGTCCTAGAGGCCAGTAAGAACCACAGACAGCCCTGTGTGAAGTCTAAAGAAGTAGAAGCTTTAAACAAAAAAAAAAAATCTAAATATTCTATTAAATATATTAAAATCATTGAAATACATGATATTCATGTGCATCCATACTGTACATAACAGGAAGAGAAAATCCATCAGAATGCCTTACCTGAAAATTAATCCTACTTTGACAGACTGCACTTATTCAGTGTCCTTTCTTGGGTTTGAAGTCTTCATTATTTTAAGTATTTTCAACCAATTCTTTTTAAGTAATTTGACTGAATTTGTTATGTCTAATAAATGATTATCAGATTTGGATTTTATTTAATCCTGTTGGTCTGTGGTTCCTATATGATGAGTTCTCCTATCCATCATCCACATCCCCTTCTTCCTTCCTACCTTCATATTAGTAAGAGACACACCTTTACTATAAATAGCCTCCTGCTACTGGGAAGATCCTCACCTGGAGGGTCTGGTGGTTCTGATTATTCTAAGCTACTCAGGCTTTTTTCTTGATGTGACTAATGCAGAAATCAGTAATGCTTAAATAAAAATTTGGAGTAAAAGAAGGAGGTCACTCTAGTTATAGATGACTGGCCAGATGCAACAGTGGCTTCAGGGTAGGAACAAACAGCAGGTCCAAGGCTTGAAAGGATCAGTAGCCCTACTCTTTTAACCCATTTTCAGCATAAGGTGAAGTGCAGTCCACTATAAACCAAAGAGTGTATGACTTTTCCCATGGCCACAGTTACCAGATTGGGCTGCACCTGTGATCAAGGCTGGCCAGGAGACCGATGAGAAATCTTAGACCCATTGTGTCTTTATCTCCCCTACTAGATACAGTTGATACATGCCTTAGAATGAGGCTAACTCTGGGTGATAGAAAAAGTTATCTGAGGAACCTGATCTCTGACAAAATTGCTGAGGTGCTGAACAAACCAACACTGAAGTCTACCTACTCTCCAGATTCTTCTTAGAAGGATACTATATATCTTTACTAAGCAATTTTGAGTTATGATTTCAGTATTCATTCAGCCCAAAGCACCCTACCAGATTCAGAATCTTGTCCTGTTTTACAGATTTTCCACACTGTAATTCACAGAATTATTCTGCACTATGAAATACAAAGTATTACACACAACTTTAGTAGTCAGTGTCAGGTCACAAAACACAAATAATCACAAGTGTTTACACTGGGGGTTTTAGATCCTTTTCAGATCCTCATTAACCCTTCCCCAGCAAAGTTTGCCTCTAAGTAGAGATTGCTCCATCTGCACCTCATTTATATTTCTCTGCTCTTTGGCAAAATCAATGCACTTCCTTTAGTCAGTGTAATTTCAGTATATAAACCGTTGGAAGGCAAATGCTACCCTTCCATGTAATTGCCTTTCTAAAAAATGGGAGCCCATGGGGAATTCTGGAATAGAAATTCTGTTTGCTATAAAAAGATTTAAGTTCATGGAACTAACTGTGAGGACACGTGATCCCCCTACCCACGAAATGGCCCATAACCAGTTGTTTTGGCTTTGATGATGTGACCATTCTGAAAGTGTTAAAACTATATAGCTGTTGCAGATGGGGAAAAGCCAGGGCAGTCACCATGACAGCATTATTGTAAGACAGCCATTATTCTCCTAGCTTTTCTGTTGCCTATCTAGCATCATCCTCCAAATGTATGCAGAAATCAAAGATGCAGCCATGGAGAAGGCAGTCTGGGAACTCATGAGAATTCCTTTATCACCACCATTCAAAGTATTAGCGATGGGTTTCAGCTCCTGCATGTGTGCCCATTTACACAAAGCCCTAAATGATGGTTGGAACAGTAACAAAGCAGTTTTGAAGATCCCAGTCACACAGCAGAATTTACACGTTCCCTACATTCTTAGTACCTTTTGATGACAAAGAGGGAAAACATATCTTCATCCCTACAATGGCTTGAAAGAAACTGTTCCTCTTCTTTGCCACCTGAATTCATCTAAAAGCAGCATGCCTGAGCATGTTACAGTAAATTCACTGGATTAACTAGTTTATTCTGATCAACTCCCTGTATTGCTTTGTGTTTGTTTGGTTCAATACTGGAAACATTAAAGAACAGAAAAGTCCCCTGGACTTCCCTTATGCATTAACTGTCCTCCACGCCTAACTCATCTGCTTGAATTCCACATTCACTGTGACTTTCCCTGGGGAAGGAGGACTGGGTTGGGGCAGGTACTGGGAACTCTTCATGAGGACTTGTGCATTTTTAATTACTTAAAGATACAGAATCCAATCCTGTACCCATCTCAAGACCAGTTCCAAATTCCCATCCCTGGAATGTATGATGTTTCTTTGAGAAAAACTAACATTACTTTTTCCAACCATGGAATGGCCTTTTGTGCAGTTAACGGTAGTTTCATTGCCTAGAAATGAAGGCACTACTATTTTTAGGTAACACCCTTCATTTTCGAAAATGTAATGGAATTATTTATAAAGAGAAAAATCAGTAACCATGCATTGTTCTTGAGAGATTAATTTGAAGTCATCTTAAATGTGTGCTAGAAGGTACAGCCAAAGATCCTAAGGACAATAGAGAATAATATACATTTATTAAACGTAGTCAGTCACTTCTCCCAACAACAACAACAACAAATCAGTTTTTGTTTGTTTGTTTGTTTTGGTACTAGGGATTTAACCCAGAGATGTTTAACCATTTAGCTACATCTCCAGATCTTTTTTTTTTTTATTTTGAGACAGAGTCTCACTAAGTTGCTTAGGGCCTTGCTAAGCTGCTGAGGCTGACTTTGAACTTGCTATCTTCCTGCCTCACCTTCTCCAGCCGCTGAGATTACAAGCATGCACCACTGCATGTAGCAAGATAAGGCTTTTAATAGAAGGAAATTTTAGGTGGTGATCCTCTTATGGGAATATTTCATATTGAAGAATCTAAACCTTAAGAATTATACTATCATTCTTCAGCATTGTCTTTCTAGGTATGCTCGGTTATTTCTATGGAGCAAATAATCTGTGTGGAGTTAAAGGAAAGACTGTGTGCATGTTTGTATATAAACTGAAAGAAGTGTTGTTCTGGGCATAGCATGTGACTTATGCCAGAACCTCTCCTCACCTGACATCTTGAAGGCCCATTGATGGAAACAGCAGTGACAGCAGCCAGTAGGTTGCTTTAGTGGACACCTGGCTTCCTGAAAATGGTAACTGTGGCCCTTTGGGACAAAGGACCCCCAGCATTTTTAAGTTTATCACAATAGAATACTGAAGAGATCAAAGATTAAATGGAATGGGAGTCTCTTTTAAAGTAATATGATCTCATTTTTATCCCCTATCTTATGAATTAAAACATTTATATTACAAGAACATATAATGGATATCTACATTAGACTATACAGTACTCTTTATTTTCCATTTATTTGAGGAATAACTAATGTACAGCAAACTGCAAATATTTAAAGTATACAATTTGGTAAGTTTTGACCTGTGAATACACTTGTGAAATCATCATAATCAGGATAATGAATATATCCATAGTTTCCAAAAGTTTCTTCTCAGCTGATTGTGACCCTCTCTTCTGCATCTCTCCACTGTTCCTCCTATCGCTAGGCAACAAATGATTTGCATTCCATCCTTACAGTTTGCATTTTCTAAGATTTCACATAAATGGAATCATACAGTATGTGTGTATTCTTTCCTAGCTTCTTTCATAATTATTTTTCAATACATTCATATTTTTTCATTTATCAAGTGTTCATTATTTTTTAGGTAAAATGATATTACATTGTACAGACATATCACAATGTTTTTTTTCCCACTTATCCATTAATGAATGTTAGTGAGCATTTCAAGTTTTTGGCTATTATAAATTAAGCTCCTATGATCATTCATGTACAAGTCATTCTATGTTTACATGCTCTTATTTACCTTGCATAAATATTTAGGTGTGGAATGGCTGGATTATAAGATGTATGTAACTTTTCAAAGAATTTCAAATAATTTCCCATTTTATGTTTCCACCAATTGTGTATGCAAGTTCTAACTGCCAACACTCAGGGTGGTCAGTCTTTTTAATCTTGGGGATTCTGACAGGTGTGTAGGGGAATCTTATTGTGGTTTTGATATGCATTTCCCTAATGACTGAGGTTGGTCAACATTTTTTTGTCGGGGGGAAGAACCAGGGATTGAACTCAGGGGCACTCAATCACTAAGCCACATCCTCAACCCCTATTTTATGTTTTATTTAGAGACAGGGTCTCTATGAGTTGCTTAGCGCCTCCCCATTGCTGAGGCTGGCTTTGAACTCAAGATCCTCCTATCTTAGCCGCCTCAGCTGCTGGGATTACAGGTTCAAGTTTTTTTTTTTTTTTTTTCAAGTTTTTAATTGCTTACTTAACATCTGAATATATTTTTTGGTGAGGCATCTTTTCAAATATTTTGCCTACTTGTTATGTATGTATACATATAATAATCTCCCATAAAAATATGAGTTCTTAGCTAAGTCATACTAGATGAATATGTTGAGGCAGATTACTACAATCCCTCATCCCCACAGCTGCTAAACATACCTAACAAGTAGAAAATATGAAGCATATCAATCCATTCAAGGAGTAAAACAAAAGGTCCTATTCTATATTTGGAACACAGAGTTCCAAAAGTTTCTACCACCTCAGGAATCTTATAGTATGGAATCCAAACTCCCTTTGGGCAATGAGTAGAAGCCAATTGTTAGCTGTGCACAGATCCTAGGACCAATATATAAAAGCAGTATCCAAAGGGAACTGGAGAACAAGGAGGCCGCAAAGTCAACCACTCTTTATAAGCAGCTCTAGAATGGAGGACAACACGAGGGTCCTTTTTGCCTGTGTTTTCTTCTTTGTCAACATGGCTCACAGGAGTGTGGCATCTTTCATCTTCCAGATGTCTGCACTACATGGCGGCAGCAGGAGTCATACGAGATAATTGAGTCCCAACCTCTTGTGGAAGAGGTTAAAGCCAGGGGTCCTCTGAAAACTCCAATATTGAGAGGGTTCACAGAGGCCTACAATTAAACACACCTACTGGTGGCATAGCTGGAAAAAAAGGCCAGTGACTCAGCAGGCATGGTGTGGCCGTGTGTGGAGACAAAGTTTTTCAGATAGCTGCAATGGCACTTTCACTCTATAATGGTTTTCTTAGATGTGATCTTGCCATTCCACTCATGGAATAACGGGCTTGAATGTGATCATACCTTTGTGATTGCCTCATCGAAGATAATGCTAGAGAAGTGAATTTATGTGATTTCTGAGGCAAAACTGTAAAAATACCATCTTCAATCTGTAATCCCATTGACTTGGGAGGCTGAAGCAGGAGGATCACAAGTTCAAGGCCAGCCTCAGCAACTTAACAAGACCCTGTCTCAAAATTTAATAAGGACTAGAATGGGGGATGTAGTTCAGCTCCCCTGGGTTCAATCCCCAGTACAATAAGTAAACAAACAATTTTTAAAATGCCACCTTCTTCAACTTTATTCTTTTGGTATGTTCATTCTTAGAATCCATCTAACCATACTGTGAGAAACACTAAGCAACCACATAGGAAGCCTTAAAGTGTCTTCCCACAAATAACCTATTATATAACAGCATAAAAATAAAAACCATGCAATGAAGAAACTTGAGGGATACTACCTAAAGTTATCAAGGTTGACCTGATCAATAATTGGGAAAACAGATTATCATGTGTCTTTTGTTTTGATGCACTAAGAAGGATAAACACCACTGCTGTGGTACTTCTGCCAAAAAATGCAATGTAATAAGAAAGATCAGACAAACATGAAAAGAAAGACTTTCTACAAAACAAACAATAACAAAAAAAAAAGCAACCTGAGCCCCAGCGCGGTGGCTCATGCTTGTAATCCCAGCACTTTGGGAGGCTGAGACAGGAGAATCGCGAGTTCAAAGCCAGCCTCAGGAATGGTGAGGTGCTAAGCAACTCAGTGAGACCCTGTCTCTACATAAAACACAAAATAGGGCTGGGGATGTGGCTCAGTGGTCGAGTGCCCCTGAGTTCAATCCCCAGTACCAAAAACAAAACAAAACAAAAGCCAATCTGGCCTAGACTCTAAATGGCATCCTCAGGAAAGACCAAAAACAAAACAAAACAAAAAGTACTGAGGAACTATTTCTAATTAAAGAAGACTAAACAGATATCACAGCTAAATATAATATATGATCCTGGACTGATTCTGAAACTAGCAGAAAACATGATTGTGATAGTTGTGGAAGTTCTAATGTAGACTCTGGATTAAATAATAGGATTGTAAAGATATGATATTTCTTAATTTTGGTGAATTCTATTTGGTTATATAAATGTATGTCTTAGTTCTTAGAAAATACACATCAAAATACTTCCAACTTACTTTTTTTAAAAATTTTTTTAGTTGTAGATAGACACAATACTTTTATTTTATTTATTTATTTTTATGTGGTGCTGAGGGTCAGACCTAGCGCCTCACACTTGCTAGGCGAGCACTCTACCACTGAACCATCACCACAACCCCTCCAACCTACTTTTAAGTAGTTCATTAAAAAAAAAAAAAAAAATGAATTGGTGAATCTTGGAAAATAGTACATGGAAGTGTTTCATACTGTCCTTGCTACTGATGTTTAAAATTACATCAAAATAACAAGCTCTCCATTATTTTAAGTGAAATAAGCTAAACTCAGAAAGTCAAGGGTCATGTTTTCTCTCCTATATGGAAGCTAGAGAGGAAAAAAGGAAAAGAAAGGTAGCGGGTAGTGAGTGGTCTCATGAAAAGTTAAGGGAGACTAATATAAAAGAAGGACCAATGGGGAGGAGGAAGAGAGAAAGGGGAAACTCTGGGCAACAATGTTGACCGAATAATATTATTATATATTATACATGTACAAATATGTAATAATGAATTCTATTATTATGTTTAGTAATAATATACCAAAAATATGGAAAAAATAAAATTAAATTAAAATTCAAATAAGAAAAATGTAATAAAACATGTAAAAATATTATCTGCAACTGTAATAAAAAGGTAAATTAAAAGAAAAAGCATCAGCTCTTAACAATTCCCTAAAAGAAGGGAAAAGCCTAAGCATTCATTGGATATCACTGGTTTTGGCACAGGAAATACTACTAGAAACTTCTCTGCATCCAGCAATGCTCATAGGCTGGTTGTTTCGGAAAACAATGCATGATCCTCAGGGAATGGGCATAAACTAGAGCTGGATGACACGGATATATTGTCAGGGCTTTGGGTCAGTCAGGGGTCTCCCTCCCTGTAGCAGAGGGTGGACAGACCCTGCAAGTGCTTCCTTCCATGACATCTGTGGCAATGAAGAGCTATTGCGGACTTCAAGGACTTCTCTGCCAGGACTAACCTCCTTTGAACTCAGTCATATCCCAGACTTCTTGGACAATTTAAGACAAAAGATTTAAGGAGGAGGAGACACTATACTTCTTCTTAATATGGTGAATGAGTTTTCAAACTAAAAAAAAATTGGAAAAAGAAGAAATGTAATATTGCTTTTTTCCTGCATTTTATGAAGTAATGCTAATCATGTATCCTTCACTTGACATGCTCTTGTACAATTGTGCCAAATTATGGAAGTGCTAAGAAAAGATGATACAAATACAACTGCATACATTTTCATGAATGGGAAGTGTGCAAATGCAAAACAAACTGTGTAGTATGTGTTCTTGAAAAGCTATAAGTAAATTGAACTTCTATATTTGACTCCATATTTTCATTGTACTATGAGGATTTAAAAGAATATTATACAATGATGTTTTGAAATGTGAAAAAAAATAAACTTTTTAGTCTTAATCCATTTTCAGCCTCTAATATTAATCATGGTTTGCATAAAGTGCAGTATTCCTGAAATTTTAACTATTTAGATAGGTAGATGCTAGTGATAAATCATGTAAGTTTGAGAGCAGAAATTCTGTTTTAAAATAGTGGACAACATGATAGGAAATAAATGTGTGGGTAGCTATTAAAATAATTTGTTGATTATTGAACAATGTGTGGGTAGCTATTAAAATAATTTGTTGACTATTGAACTTCTATTAGTTTTTTTCTTACTTGCTTCATGTATTAAACAAGACATCTTTGTTTATAAGTGACATAGATCAAGATCAACTAAGATCAACTAGTTTAAGCAAAGAAAATAGGGGGGAATTTATTGGCCAGTATAACTGAGGAATCTAGAGGTAGTACTAGCTTTCAGGCATGGCTAGATGGAGAGGCTCAAATGTTTTTCTAGCTAGCTAGTTATTAGTCAATCATCTATCATTTCTCTACTTCCCTCTACATTAATCTCAGTTGCTCTTTATACAAACAGGTTTCTCCTTAAGGCTAGGGAAGACAGCCAAGAGCTGACAGCATAAGTCTCTTCAATTAGCTCTATCAGCAATGTCTGGGGGGAATACTCTGGTCCAATTTGGATCACAAATGCTCGCTTGAAATGGAAGGATGAAAGCCGTGCAATTCACAATCCTAGCAGGATCCTGGCCCAGCAGGGCGTGCAGAGCAGGAGTTAGGAGGTGGAGTTCACCTAAAGATCCACAAGAAGGGAAGAGGAAAAGGGTAAGTGGAGGACAAAACTTATAGTCACAATCATCCGATATGCTTCATAGAGACACAATTTTATAATGCTAGGGGACCTAAGTCTTAGGCATAGATAATTATATATCAAAAGCCTTTAAGGCAAATATTAGACAAATATATAAATGCATAAAGATCTGTAGCATTAGATTTGAGGAAAGCCCTGTTTATAAGTGACAAAAAACTTTTTCTTAAATTTAATAGGGCTTTGTTAAGCAAAATTTACTTTATTCGTGAAATTATTTTGCATTTACTTATACAGAAATTTACTGAGAAGGATAGGCAAGTTCAAAACGTTATATATTTATAAGACAACATATAAACAGTAAGAACCTATTTTTGTTTTACAATGTATTTTCTTACTTGTTTACATAAGCGTATGTTTGTTTATAAAGAAAGGAAGTACTTTTTCAATATATGCATTAAAATGTTGAGCGCTGAGAAGAGATGGATGACATGATTTTTTTGACTATTTACATTTTCTTATATTTCTATTAAATGATATATAAAATAAAACTAAAATTCTATACAACTCAGTTTTATGCATTCAACCCTAGTTTCCAGTATTAATCCGTTCCAAATTAGCATGGTGCTGGGAGGCAGTCACTTTTGCAATGGTGGCAACAGGTTGGTTGTCACTAGTTTACCTAGTTAACATAGACTAAGCAATTTGAATTTTTAAAAAAATGCTTTGGCCAAAAATCTTAGTGACCTGCAGGCAATGTTTGGGTACAAAGCATTAGCAATATTTTTTTCAACATGTGGATTTGGGGCCACCTATATTGCATTCCCTTGAGAAGTTTGTTAAAATACAGATTTCCTGGTCTAATTATAGACCTTCTGATTCAGAAACTTGGGAGGTAGGTTGAGGAACCAGCATTTTCAATGAATTCCCAGGGTATTTTTCTGTACACTGAAGTATGAGAACTCTTGTATCAGAGAATATAAAGTTGGATCAGTACGAGAGGGAAGTGATCAGGCTGCCAATAGAAACTGCTGGAATCCCGGTGCCTTTATGTTATAATCATCATTAATAATACAACTCTTTTATCTTCTGTCTATGGACATTAATCATAAAATTATAAACTAATCATTAAATATTTGAAAAATGGAATAATTTCACTACATGTGGGGCTCAACACTTTTCCCAGTAAAATACTCTAAATTTTTAGAGGTCAAAGTTCATTAAATTCACATTATAGAAACTATTCTAGGATCATATCTATGTTGCTAAAAAAACAGACTTGAAAGTATATATAGTTCTGAAATAAATAGTAAGGAAAATAAGGAGAAGGGAGAAGGAAGGAAAGAAAAGTTCAGAAATATTTTGCTAGGTACAAACTAACTACTAATGGCAAGCATTTTTATAATTAGAAAATTCCATCAAGGTTCTTCTCTAAGTGCTTTAAAATATAGTTCAATTCACAAACTACCTTTTAGGAAATCTACTTGAAGTATTTTCTATTATTCTAAATTTTTAGTAGAATAATAATTAAATGAAGAAAGAAAAGGAAAGTGAATACTCCTTCAACTCTTTACTTAGACACTGAGTGATTGGAAATATTGTAATGGAAAATAGTGAGTAATAAAAGAAATAATAGAAAAGTGTTAATGGAATAAAATGAATTAAGCTGAATTCTGATAAATCTTTATTATAAGGATACTGAGTGGTTTCCCATAGGGAAGAGTGAAAATCTTGATTGCCTGCTATTAGTACTTCTAAAATACTAGAAAATATAGAGAAAGAAAAACTCAGCAAAACATATAAATTAAATTACCTATTCAGTTACTTCCTTCATTATTTTCTGTGGTGTCCTGATATTTAAAAAGAAAGTTTAATACAGGAAAGCTGTAGCATACCTGATTTCAGTTCTATAGAATATAACTTAGTCTTGTTTTACGTCAGCTTGAGGCATAATTTACATATAAAGCAAATTATCCTTACTAGTTGTATTATTGTGAATTTTGACAAACATATACAGTCAAACATCATCATCCTGATCAAGACACAAAATAATTAAGAAAATGCTATATAAATTTAGATATTATTTATATCATATTTTTAAGCAATTGGGTAAATAAGAAGAAATGAAAATGAGTTTGACTAAACTACCATCATGAATAAAAAGGTCTTTACACAGAATAAAAGCAAACTATAAAGCAACTAATGGTGGAGGAAACAAGACTCAATGTCCTGTCTTTAACATTTTGTCTTAAAAAAGGTTTTCTAGCCTACTAATATACCAACAAATGTAAGCACTCATTATATTAACTAGATATAAAACTAATGTCAAACTCTCCCTCAAAGCAAGGTGGCCAATCCCAATGACACTAGGTCATTATACCAAACATCCAGTGAAGAAAAATTCTACCAACACAACTCAGGCCAGAGTCCATTGTGAAAAGGTTAACACCCTAGAAAATGGGAAAACTTTATTTCAGAAAACAAGAGTTAATAGCACCAAATAATGCAGTCTCTTTGTGCAGACCCAGAAGGAAGTTTTTATTATCTTAAGGAAGGTACAGTAATCTCTTGGCACACAGTAACAAAAAATGTGGATGATAAGGAAAACAAGTTCAATTAAAAAAGAGAAAAAGAAGGCAATAGAAAAAGATCACTTAGCATAATCTAACCTCCACTACTGCTGAGTAATAGCTATCCTGGACTATCAGCATTCCCTGTCCATGTTCATATGAAAAATATGAATCACTAACAAATTGTGATTCTGTTCAAGTCCATTCAATCAATACCTCAACATTTGTGCATTAACATAGAACAACAGATTACAGCATATCAATTTTTCTCTGTTAACTACAAATTTGGTAGTTTTCCAATTAAACTTTTCCAAAGTGTATATGTAGTTTCCTAGGAATGTTCTCATTTTTCTACCTGTAGTCTGAAATAAGAATCTAGGATTCACACAAAATTGAATATGACGTTATCTGTGGGGTCATGGTATACAGAAAAATTTCTCCTTGGGGCTGGGGTTATGGCACAGTGGTAGCATGTTCGCCCAGCATGTGTGAGGCACTAGGTTCGATCCTCAGCACCACATAAAAATAAAATAAAGACCTCAGCAATGGCGAGGCGCTAAACAACTCAGTGAGACCCTGTCTCTACATAAAACACAAAATAGGGCTGGGGATGTGGCTCAGTGGTCGAGTGCCCCTGAGTTCAATCCCCAGCACCAAAAAAAAAAAAAATAAATAAATAAATAAAATAAAGATATTCTGTCCACCTACAACTAAAAAATAAATGTTTAAAAAAAAACAAAGAACTTAAAAAAAAATTTCTCCTTGCTAATTATGCTTTGATGTCATACGGTCATGAACTGTGAAGCATTTAAAATTTCATCCTTCTTGTAAGTTAGTAAGTTTAACTGCTGTAGATTCATAAATCTGGCAGAAGTCACTAGAATCCTGGGTCAGAGACCAAATATTTTATTACTCACAGCATAACAAACAGCATAAGCATCTGCATATTTTCATCAGTTTCTTTTGTCCACGTATCCCATGGACTCAGATGATGGTGGGTTGCATTGAAACCCAGAACCAAGGACGAAAACTTGTAGAGCAAGCAGCAAACCAGTCAGTCGTCCTTATCCCAATAGTGAATGGTTACATGATAACATGACATGGGCACCTTGACCTACTTAGTTGTCTATGTGTTTAGCTAAAGACGCTACTCAGTCTCAGGAGACAGATAAGGCCTGCTGCAATCTGGCATTTGCAGCAATAATGTGCAGGAATTCTCAAGGCCAAGATAGATCTGACTCTTGTAACAATCCACTTCTAAATGTTCTTTGCAGAACTCAAATTTTCACTTGAATATGTGACTCCATTTTACAACTCTGATAAATCTAACTTGAGAGGCCTCATTCCACCTGTTTTACATAGCATTTAGTTACTGAGCTGTTAAAAACAACTAAACAGCAGGAGGATGAAGCTCCTCTGTAATGTTGACCTCAATGATGACCTTCAGACTTCTAAAATCCCATAAACCATCACATTCTACTTCAGAAAACTGAGGGCTTCCTCTTTATGGCTCTTATTTATTCTTTCTGTTTGTTCTGAGATACAGGTGCAATTGGATGTATTAGGGATGCTTAGGAATCTGCCTTCCAGGTCCATTCTATCACTTAAGATAACAAACTGGCCATTGAGTTGAGGCAGATCTGACTGTATTCGAAGGTTCAAGCAAAATCCCTGATCATTTTAGCTATGCTAAGCTCAGGGACAAGTTCTTATCACCTTTTCTACCTAACTGACTCCCATCATTAGGACAACCAATCACCAAGTGCATACATGAGTTAGTTATTCCTTTGGACAACTTCTCCAAGTAACCAAAGTGGCCCTCTTTCAGAACAATCTCCACAGTCATCTACTACTCCACAGTGATCTACTCAGCTCCACTATACACTTGACAAACCACACCTAAGGTTCAAATCACTATGATATTGGGAGCAAAAAAACCAAGTCTTGCTTCCACATAAGAAGTGAACAGGGTATCCCTAAAAAGAAAATGGTAGTTAAGATTTGGAGGGTCCCTAATGGGATCAAAACATGAATGAGTCTGAGAGAACAGGTTGACATTGTCTACATGGTGAGGAAAGTTAAAACAACCAGGACAGCCTCTAAACCTATTTCTTGGTATTTAGCTTCAAACCCCTCCCTAATTCCTCATTAATAGGCAATACTGTAAAGGACCATTAATTTTCCAATTGACCATACAATCTGATCAATGTGTTTACTACTAGTTCCCATGGCTTTTCCTCAAATTCTGTTAGTTGGCTGACAAACCCTTCATTGTTCCTTTTCCATAGAGGTATGTCTCTGCCTATCTCCATAACCAAAAATTGCCAAGACACAGAGTTTGAAAGTAGTCCCGAGCCAGCAAACCAACCAACCACAGTGTCATCATTCAGGTATTAGACATAGATAAGTTAAATATAATGGATAATTTATTACTCAGAGCAATATCAGTGATCAGTGGTATCAGTTCATATTTTTTCCACCACTGCCCTGAACTTATTACTAAATGAAGAGAGCCAGATAATACATATATTTATATTGGATTGTATTATAGCAAAGGACCCCTAAATTTAGGGGACTTGACTGTTTTATAATGACAACTAAGTGTACTTTCTCTTTTCTCCAAGGAAAGTCATTTTCTCTAGCTTCTAAGGCTGTTTAATGTACAAACATTATTGAAAAGAAGGTTTAGAACAAAGGGTAGTCAGTACTTCCAATTTCAAGATATTCAGAAATCTGTGAAGAATTGTCTTCAACAAATACCTATAGTTTTTCAGTAGAAATGGCCAGAAGCCCCTGGGATTTATGAATTAACCTCTTCATATTTCACATCTCTTTTCAGATGCATATAAAAAATCTGTATAGTGGTTTAACTAAATATATTTTTGTTTGTTTCTTCTTCTTTTTTCTTTCACATAACCAGAAGTCCAGATGTAAGCAATCCAGATCTGTTACAACTAAAAATGACAAATGAGGTCGTCAAGGACCCAGGTCCCTTTCATCCTTTTCCACTGCCCTCATCCTTTGGCTTTCTATCTCATGGTCACAACATACGTACTCTACTTTCATCTGTGTAGTTCTGGTGCTAGGGAGAGAGGAAAGATGATCAGATTTGAAAAGAGTTAAAAAATATTGAAATAGGAAAGTAGAAGAATTAAGATACATACATAAGATGTTAAGGAGACACAAGTTGATTTTCTCAACAGTGTGGGTGTAGAAATTTAGTAGAAAATTTCAGCAAGTAGGTAGAAAGATCAAAGTGATAATGTATTTTGAAGGTCACAGGCAAAGCATTAATCAATCAGCTAATAGGAATGCCTTGAAAGGTGTAATGTAACTGAGTAACTTAGATAAGCTATGGTTCAAAAGTACATTTTTAATGTCATGAGTAATTTGGAATTGCTACAAAAATGCATAGTTCAAATAGCACTATAGCCTTTCTTTGTTGTGGTGTTCTTATTCAGATTTATGAGTTATGATTTGTAGTACTGCATAAAAATAGGCACCATGTTTACAAGGAAGTCAGAATTCAGCTTGAAGCCACTTCAGTTTGCCGACACCCTAGTGTGTCACTATATTTCTCTACCTTCTGTATTATCTTAAAATTGCTACATAGAATTTAATACCAAGAATCTAAATTTTCTTAGAGCAGAAATAAACTTTATGAATAATTATTTTTTACCAGCTAAAAATTAAACTTCTGTTGTGGTTGTCAGCAAGGTGTAATTTTTAGCATGAGATGAAGCAGTTTCTAAAGAGCAATGTTTCTAAATATTCTGTGATTAACATACCATTTTATTGAATAATTTCAAAGCAAACATTTTCAAAATTAAAAAGAACGCATTACTCTGAACAGACTAGGAATGAAAGAAAAATATTTTAAGGGAAAAGACAATCCTTAACTATGTATTATAAGAATTATCTCTGCTTTCAGCCTCTTCTATTTTGCATATTGTCTAAAAATCACTATTTAAAAAGGGCTGATAGACATGAGTTTGAATATGGCAAATGATGTTTACAGTTTGTCAGTGAGTTTTAATAGCTGAATCCACTTTTAATTCTGATAACCTAAGGTTAATTATAGATGGTTAAGGACATAAATCTCATGGCCAACTCTTAACACTCCTTCTCCAATGCTACTTTCTAAGGTCAAAATCGTGTGCTTCTACTCATCTAAAATGGTTAAATAATAAATAATATAACAAGTTCCTCAACTAACCAAAAAATATATTGTTAGGTGCTATTGATGCAAACAATAATAATAGCTATTATTACTATTATTAAAACCAATCATAATCATTTCTAATATTCACACAGTTGTTTAAAAACCACTCCATAATGATTTTCTTAATGAGCTTCTTAATAATCATGTGAGAAATTAATGTCCAAGTAATAGTACCCCATTTTACAGGTAAAGCAATTTGGAAACAAAGTTTAAATTACTTGCTGGAAGTTACAGGCACTAAAACAATTCTATATGACAGACTTGGTTCCTGCTGTTGTAGGGACAGAAGAGACAAGGCACTGAAGACAGCAGGAAGCAACTTTGACTGCAGTCGGTTCAGAGGGTAGGGCTTTTGCAGTCATCAATTAATTTCCCTGAACCCCGAGTTCAGGCAGTTTCAGAACTTTAACCCAGCATGTAAAGGGGAGGGGTGCATAAGTTCAGTCTGCAGAAGTTTACACAAAAGCAGCTTTTTCTTTCACTGTTCTGGGCAAGTTAACCCTTCAAGGACAGCACCCTGGAAAGGGAAAGCTTCTTCTCTCCTTTCTTTCTTCCCCTTGTCAGCTGTTACCATGGAGCCCAATTAGTAACATTTTTATCTTATCTTTGAAATGTGAACACCTCTGTGAAGCTCAGTCTTAAGACCAGAGGCCTCGTTACAGACTTGTCTTTCTTACCACACTTTGCATTTGCAAACACACTTCCATAACCCATTATATTGTTACTACACTAGATAGACCATAAATGTTTATGAAAAACTAGTAAAGGGGGCGTTCAGCACCTGGATGCTGATCTCTTTCAGGCTGGTGGCCAAGATGGAGCAACAGGAAATAGGAACTTTAACTACATTCAATTCTTTTGTAGAGACTCTTTTGCTGATAGTCCTAAGATCAATTATGGTGGAGATTTTTGGAGAAACTTAATTAAGATATTCTGCGGAGGAGGGGGGTGCCACTACACTGCTTTTATGAAACTCTGGTGGGGCATTCAGCCAAGTTGTGGACAACTATATAATTCTAAGTGCTGAGCTAGAAAGGCACAAGGCATTACTACCATGGAAGGGTACAGAAAACAGCCTTGCTGGAAGGGGAGATAGAAGGTCTCCTGTAGGAAATAAATTTCCTTTCAGACTTAACTGTGTTGGCTTTGGGGAAAAACACGAGTTTTTACTAAATTAACTTATTCTACTCTCTGAATCTTCCAGGTTGGCTTTGGAATTGGTAAGAACAAAATTTAGTAAGTCAATACCACATGATTAACTTTTACCCCTAAGCCAATGTTTTTTCTGTGGTCCCTGTACCAATTGCATCAGTCACCTGGGATCTTATTAAAGCTAGAGTTGGGGGGAGGAGGATGCAGCACAAGCCACCCTGGACTGATTTATTCTAAATTTCTCGGGCTAAAGTCTAAAAATTCCTGCCCTAAGCATGAATACTTCAGGATTTGGAAGTCAAACAAAAAATAAGATTTTTTTAAAAATATTTTTTAGTTATACATGGACACAGGGTCTTTATTTTGTTTATTTATTTTTATGTGGTGCTGAGGATCAAACCCAGTGCCTCACAAGTGCGAGGCAAGTACTCTGCCACTGATCCACAACCTCAGCCCCCAAAATAAGATTTTTTGTTGTTGTTGTTAGTGACTCTAAATGGTTTCTGCTTCAAAAAGCCCTCTTTTGCAGCGTGAGGGGATGGAGAGTGGGAGAATGTGCATGTAGGAACAACTGTAAATGATAGGAAGAGAGTGTGGCATTGCAGATTGTGAGCTGCCACATCTCTCCTCCACGTGGTTGGCTTAGGAGTGGTGCTTGATAAATGTTGACTTACTGAACACCAGCACACAGGTATCTGTAACTTCGAAGAGCTTGCAAAGTTCTTTCTCTTAGGTTTCTATATTCCAGCGTATATCTAGTAGCAGAAACAGTTAAGTGGAGTAGCTAAGGTGGGTGAAATTGGAAGAAAGAGTTCAAACCTCTCAAACCATTAGTTAGCATTTAAAAGGACCAACTTCTTTAAAGGGTCCCCACCTATAAAGAAGGAATAGAAATAGCACAGTACAGCATTGTTGGGTGCCTTAACTATGTATTCATTATAGATAGATATTAATGAAACATTATAAACGCAAATACTTAGAACCAAGCCTTACACAGGAGTTGTATAAATGCTTATTCAAATCCAGGCAGTTCACTCTCCCCTTAATATCCGCAGTAAGTCAGGAACTCAGAGCAATTATTAGCAAAAAAAAAAAAGGAAAAAAAATGAACAAACGAGAAAATGAGGCAACCAAGCACTGTGGTCATGCGCTGCACCCCTGCCGGGGGAGACGGACGGTTCCGAAGCCTGAAAGCGGCGTGAGACTCATCTCTCGCTGCCCGGCCCGGGGCACGTGGTTGGTTCCGGCGGGAGCCTCGCGACAGTGGGGGAGGGGAGCAGCGTGGGACGACTCGGAGGGGGTCTAGACGGCCAAGGCTACGGTTGAGGAGACACTGACTGCGCAGGCTCAGCATAAGCGCAACCACTGTGTAAAGATCCAAGGGGGGAATGTCAACCCTGCTCCACGCTCCCTTTATCTACCAACGGAGCGAAAGCTTACTTCTTTTCTCATTAAAAGACTGTGTACTGTGCCGCCCTCTCCAAGTTGTTCATTGTTAAAAGAACTTTTGTCCCAGACCGGAAGCGGCCTCTTTCTCCGGCCATACTCCATCCTCCCCTGTCGAGGCCACAGTGGACGCGTCCCGCCTCCCCTCGGCCTCCGGAGGTGGTTTGGCGGCCCCCTCCCCCTCCCCAGTGTCGCGAGTTGGCGCTGCTGCCACCCCCCGCTCCTCTCTCTCGGCCCCTGGGCCGGGCGGTACCGAACCCTCCCGGCGCCCCTCCTCACTTCCCTCCGACCTGCCTTTCCCCACGAGACTGCCACCACCACCTGCTCCCCAGCTCCTTTCTCCCCGCCGAGCGGCGGCAACAGCAGCAGCAGCAGCAGGAGGAGGAGGAGGAGCCGGAGCCCAGAGGCTGCGGTGGCCCGGGAGCCCATGGCGTACAGTCAAGGAGGCGGCAAGAAGAAAGTCTGCTACTACTACGATGGTGAGAGGCCAGGAGGGCTACAGGGTGGGCGAGCAGTGCTGGGGCGCCGGTCCCGGAGCCGCGCGGGGCCCCGCGGCTGCCGTCGCGAGTGGGCGCCGGTGCTGAGGGGTGGAGAGGAGGAGGGACCGACGCTTGGCCACTCTTAACCCATTCCCCACCCGACTTGGTTAGTGGGAGATTCCCTTCCTGGAGCGGCTCCTGGGAGTTTGCGGGCGGGAATTGGGGCGCCTGGCCTGCCGCCGCCTTTCCCTGCGGCGGTGTTCTACGCCTGCCCGCAGCGGCCGACCGCGGGGACGGCGCCGGCCTAGCACGGCTTCTTGGTCGCGGGAATGGGACGGCCTGCCCTCGTACCTCTCCCGCCCACCACCAGCGCAGCGCAGCGCAGGATTGGGGGCCCTCGCCATCTCCTGCACCCGATCCTTCCCCACAGACTCAAAATTTCTGCCCCAGCGGCGACTACACAAAGCCCGGCGGCCGGGAGAGCTCCGCCCCTCCGGCCCTCTCCCCTCCCCCTAACCCCCTTGCTCCTTGTTCCCTGCGCTTCCCCTGCGTTCTGTCTGTCCCAGCTTCGTCTTTCACCCTTCCACTCTCACCCAGGTCCCCTCCACCGGGCGGTGCTGGAGAGGAATTACTGGGCGGGGGGTGGGTGCAAGTCTGGCGAGTGGCGCCTTCACACTCGTGTTTTCTATCCCTACTCTTTGTTCTCTTGGTTCTTTGAGCGCCACTTTCTCAGGATTCAAATGAAAGGGCTGCACTTCCTCGGTAACAATTAGGTTTTCGAATTTGAGATAGGTAGTCCTCAAGTGAAGTAAGTCGGTGGTTCCGAAACGTGGAGCAGTTTTTGCTTGTGTGATCTGACTCGATGGGTCCTGACTTGCCCCTGTGGGAGGTGGTTACCACCCACTTCTTTGTTGCTCTTTGTTCGATCAGGAAATATATACCCTGCTCTGTAGATTTGGGAGAGCTTTAGCATTTTGATTGTGGAAGCTCCGGGTGGAAATCCCGGAGTAGAAAAACTTGGAGAAGTAGTGCACAGGACTAAATACCCTAATCAGGTAAGCTTGAACTCACAATACAACGAATTATAGAAGTCAGATAATTTTAATTTTGAGGATTCTAAGTTGGAGTGTGAGCAGTGACTTTAAATTTTATAGGGTGATTAGATTGAGAATAGGTAGTGTCAGTGGTAATAGGATCTGAATAATCTTATATCCCAAATTAACTGGTTTTAACTTGTTGGTAAAGGAAGGAGAAAGGAACTGTAACTATAGGTTATATGTAGATTGTGGGAATAGAACTATTGGCTTTCTGGGGCCAGTAAGTACACTCTGAGCCTCTTGGCAACTCAGAGAATTGAGGCTTTGTGCTTTTCAAATAAAGGGGACTTATAAAGGCAGATGTATTCTCTCTGTGATTTATAGTCTTCAATATTGTACCCTTTAAATCACTGAAATGCTGATCCCAGGTGAACCTTCAGACATAGATGGATGAAGTATCTCTGAATCTTTGAAGAAAAGTAAAAGAGTTCTTACTCTGGATATTGACTTAACACCTTCAAAGTTTCCAAGGACACATTTCTAAACTTCAGTCATGCTTTTATATACTAGATTGATAATTTGCAAAATGATGTATTGCTAATTAGATAGTCACGCTAATCCCTTCTGGCCTTAAAATGATGTGATTTTCATCTTAAATGTAATTGGCAAATCAAACTATGCTTGGTTCTAATTGTAATGTATTTGCAATACTTTAGGAATGTTAGCTGTGCTTTGTTTTGAATTAAGCTTAAGGCCAATCACACTTAGTGTTTTATGTTGTATACAGTGTAATAGAATTGAATATCTATATAATTTATATAATTAAGCACGAATTGTTTTGTGCTTTATATTTTTCTTCATATTCGGGGATGCATTATCAAAATGTTTGGAAACAAATGATTCAGAGACAAGCACTCAACACTGTACAAAGAATATAACAGTTAGGAAGATCATACCTCCCAGTGTACTCCTGATTTACTCTAGCAGAGGAGTTCTACTGGGCAACCAGCTGTTGCTGGGATTTTCTTACATTTTTATTTAAAACCAGTACCAGTGTTTTGCTAGATTGCCTTTAGTATAGCTGCATGGATTCTTAGCTGTGCTACAAATCTTTATTATCCATAAAATGGGTAATTGTTTTGTTAGGGCAAGCTATGCTGAATGGACTATAGTAGCAGGTCATAAATTCTAATATTAATTGCACATAGTTATTAAATATAGTAGAACTTTAAAGACAGCAGATTTTCTGTGCTTGAATCCTCTTTCCCAAAATTCTTTTGTCCCTCCCTTCCTTCAGATTTCACTTTATCAGTAAGTTATTATTTTTTCTTCCTGTTGCTTCTGTGACTTGAATTTTGTCTTCCCCATTATAAACTTCATGACAACAGAGACTCTGTTTTGCTTATGCCTGTATCTCCAAAATCAAATTTTGAATTATTGGTGAATAAATGATTAATTGCCTCTGTACTTAGAGCACTTCCATATAACTTTCTTTTTAATTCTTATAATGATTCTGAGTTATAGATAGCTATTTTGTCTGTTTTATAGATGAAAACAGTAGTATTCCATCAGTCTAACACTTTGCTTTTCTACATTGACTCTAGTTTCAATGTCCAAGGATAAATCAACACCTGGAATTTGAAGATTTTTTTCATTTCTTTTTCTTTCTTTCTTTTTTTTTTTTGTTGCTAGTTTCTTCTGCAACAACAATAAAATTAATAATTACATCTTTTTCTTAACAAAAACTTTTGATGGTGATAAATCCTTAACACTTGGGGCTGGTAAGGATTTCATGTTAAGAGGGAGATGAAAGTCTACATACTAGTAAGAAAGGAGACCTGTGATAGGGTAATCCATCAGACGAGGGAAGGCCTAAAGGAAGGGAATGGGTCAGTTTCCCATGTTAAAGACTTTGCAAACTGCTAACTGTTCAGGGAATTAGAACTTGGCAATTCAGAGAGAAAACAAGGCAAGAAGTCATGGGGAATTATGGGGTGCAGGGTTAGGCAATAAAGGGCCAGATCACAGAAGACTTTGTGGTAACAGATTTTTTACTTTTTTTCAAGGAATGAGTGGAAGCTGTTGAAGTTTTTTTTAAGTAGAGAGCATACCCCTAATGGATAGATGGTGGAATGTAGGCCAGAAGCAAGAATTGAATGCATATTGGTTTATGTAAAAGATAGTGGTTGTGTTTTAGCTAGAAATGGACACATATGAGAGAGTTTGGAGAGTAAAACTAATACAGCTTGTCGATGGATTGGAAATACAGTTGGAGCTAGGCAAATGGTGGTAAAGAGTAAAGGTAGCTCCTTAATTTCTGAGTTGAGCAGTTAGGTGGGTCTTGGTATCACTAACTGAGATTGGGAAGACTAATCCAGGCTCTATTTTGAACATCTTATGTTTGAGATCTGTATTTATTTCAAATGAAAGTAGCCTGGAACCCAGAGGGGAGAGGCTAGTTGTAGAAATTTGGCATTTGCCAAGCTGTTAAAATATTGAGGCTTTGAAAGAGATGGTATAGGTAGACAAAAGGACCCAGGACTCATTCTTTAGAAATTTAGGGCAAAACTCATGCACTGATGTACCCAGGTTTCTGAACAGTACCTGCCTGGCATATGGTAGGCTCTTGATTAGTTAAATGAATGAGTGAACTTGAGAAAATCCTTGTGTTTAAAGGTTTGTGGAAGTATGGACATGAAGTAGGAATCAAATCAAGGAAAATGTTATTAAGGAAACACAGAATCCAGATGTTTCAAGGAGAAGGGACCAGTTGTGCTAAACCTGTTAGTGGACTAAGTATTGTGTAGCAGACCAAAATAATGCAGTAGCTTTTTAATATTTTTTTCTTGTTGCTTCCCCTCTTCCCCCAGATCTTCTTTTTTAAGGTCAGTTATCTTCAGGGGTTGAGGTACATTTCATAGTCCTGAATCCAAAAATGATCTGAAAGCATTGTTATTTTTTGTAACTCATTTGGAATCAAAAGCTTAACCTGGGGCTGGAGTTGTGGTTCAGTGGTAGAGCACTTGCCTAGCATGTGTGAGGAGGCACTGAGTTAGATTCTCAGCACCATATATAAATACATAAAATAAAGGTTCATCAACAAGTAATAAAAAAATTTAAAAAAAAAACAAAAGCTTAACCTGAATTAATGTGCTGCTATTTATGAAACTTGGAAAAGACATTTTATCTTTGTTAAGAAGTATATGTTTACAAAACAGCCATCTAGGTAATTGTGAGGTGTGGCATTCAGCATGAAAAAGTTAGAACTGATTCTTTCATAACTTATATTTTGGGGGGATTCTTGATAAAATAGTTATTTGTAACTTGGCATTTAGACTGCATATTTTTGGTAGGATTAGGATCTCTAAATTGTCAGAGAACCTGTTTGAAAACTATGTAATGTAAAATTTGAAGACCCTGTTAGTAACAAATTACACTGAAGTAGGTAGTTTCTTTTGTTCATTTTCTTTAAAGACCCAAAGTTTTGATTATTGTGTTTATATTCCATATTGTATTTTTCTTATTAACTTTGCTCCTACCATTTCTTTGTAGTGGCTGAACCATTGTTCTTCTGTGTAATTATTATTTTAAAAAGTATTGACTGTGAGCTGCCCTTTTCAGAGTTTGAAGGTAGCTCCTCCACTTATTAGTTGTGTGACTTTTAGTAATGTTACCTCACTTGTCTGCATCTCCCATTTCTTTGCAATTATAAAATAGTAATAATGGTAATATTATGTATATCATAAAGTAGTTGACTAAAAAATAATTCATGTGAAGTGCTTAGAATGGTGCTTCTGGCAAATACTCAGGAAATGATAATTACTGCTATGATTTTTTGTTTTTCAAGTACATTGGGAAACTCTCAGTGTCATCTTCTTTCTGTACATTTTTGGAGCTTCTGGCTCTCCATTGGACTCTCCGTATGCCTGTTAACTAAAGTATTTGATTTTTAGATGTGATAAATGTTTTAGAGACAAAATTCATCTTGGCAATTCTTACACAGAGGCAGATGCAAGTTGTGTGAAGATTGGACTTTACTCTTATTTTAATTGGACTTTACTCTTATTCTAATTATCTCCTTTGGTACTGTAGCGATGATAACTTGAAAATATCTTCCTTGCATGAACTTAGGTACATGAGGCTTTGTAACTCTAATTTTCTATATATAACAATATGATGGGACCAGGCTGTTTTGAAGGAAATATTTGTACAGCCACTGGGTAGAGCAGAGCAATAGGGCAGATTTTGGTTACTTTGTTTTTTGCATTCACAGCCTCTCACTTGTGATAAATGAGGATGAATGTTGCATAGCACCATAGCCCTGCTTGATTTGTCCGTATTATTTCTTAGCTTTATTAAGTTGGTGCTTCAATTTATAAAGTCAACTTTCCCTTTGAACAGCTGTGTATATATGACTTGTTTTCCAAAGAGCTTGTGTTGAAAAAGTTCAGTAAGTTAGAGGTATGATACCAACATATTGCATTATTAGAAGCATGGGTTTTATAAAACTGAATGTTCGTCATAGACTATTATCAAGAAAATGGAGAGTATAAAAGTTTTTTTTTTTTCTTGAAATGTCCATGAAAAAAAAGAAGAAAGACTGCATTTAAGGAGAATCAAAGATTTTTATTTTGAAAAATGAGTCCAAAGCATTCTTTACCCTAGCTTTTAATATATAAGCCTGTATTGAAACGATAAACCTTTACAATCAGTTTGACTGTCCAAACAAAATTTTGGAATTGTTTATTTAAACACTAATCAGCACTGAAAGTAATTATAATTTGATGAAGGCTATCCTAAAAAGTGCTCCTTATGCCACACAGGAGGATCACAAATTCAGTAACTTGGTGAGATTTGGTCTCAAAAAGAAAAGCTGGGCACAGTTGGCGCACAGCTGCAATTCCAGTGGCTTGGGAAACTGAGACAAGAGGATCTCGAGTTCAAAGCCAGTATCAGCAACAGCGAGGCACCAAGCAATCCAGTGAGACCCTGTCTCTAAATAAAGTACAAAGAATAGAGCTGGGAGTGTGGCTCACTGGTCGAGTCTCCCTAAGTTCAGTCCTAGGTACCGCCACCCCACCAAAAAAGAAAAAAGGACTGGGGATGTAACTCAATGGTTAAGTGCCCTTGCTTGATTCAGTCCCTAGTAACAAAACCAAAAAACACCCTTTACAATTTCAAAAGATAGAACAGTACATATTTAGGAGACTTTCTTATTGTTGTTTTTTACAAGAAACTAGAACTTTACCTAAAAATACTAATTTTATTGAAATTTGGTTGACTAAAAAATCCTTGATTTTGTTGCTACTTACTTACTTTAAAATAAACATGCATAAATTTTAAAACATTTACATACAATTTTTAAAATACAAGCTAGGAATTATAACAGTTTTGTCATGAAGAATGAGACAGAATAGCCTCATTAACTTGAAAAAGGTCATGTATATGTTTTAGCACAATAAAACTTTCTTAAGGACCTAAAATTCAATTACTAAAACTTTTTCAATAGGCTTTGGTATAGACACAGAATGTTTTAATTCCCATAATACAAAATCGATTAAGAGTTTCTGGGATGCTAGTATTTCACCCAAGAAGCAGTATTTGCTGAAAAAAAAAATTAAAATTAAATCATACCCCAAAGACTTAGAGAGTTTATCCTGAGTATCTGAATATGCAAGAGAATTCTAAAAGCAGATATCACTTCTAAGGAACAAAAATTTTAAAATATTTGGGGAAATAAAAATCAGGAAAGATTTTCTTAATTTAGAAATAAACAATATAATACTGGAATAATCAGCATATAAGTTACATAATATCTTAGTTTCCTAATAGAATTTGAAAGTTGCAAAACTAATTTTAAGATTGTTATGATTTTTAATAAATCATATTAAGTGGTAAGCACCTTCTACTGTTGCACGTATATGAATTCATAGAATTTATGAAGACTGCCTTGTCTGTATTGTTTAATTTGTGTCTTTTCTATTTTAGGTGATATTGGAAATTATTATTATGGACAGGGACATCCCATGAAACCTCATAGAATCCGCATGACTCATAACTTGCTGTTAAATTATGGTTTATACAGAAAAATGGAAATATATGTGAGTATAATTTTTGGTAAATATTCAGCTTTTTGTTTTTTAAACTAGTGCTTTGAGACCTATTTCCCCTTTGGAGAAGGCACTTAGGTATGGAAGAAAACTACTTTTGTATTCTTCAAATGAAACAGTATGGGGGCAGTTGCCCCCTTTTCTCTGTTTTTAAGCGGTTTTTATAATTTAGTTTTTTAAATTTGCTCTAGTTATATATGACAAGTAGAATGCACTTTGATACATCATACATAGATGGAGAATAATTTCTCATTCTTCTGGTTGTACATGATGTAGAATCCTACCCGTCATATAGTTATATATGTACACAGGATAATAATGTCTGATTTATTGTATTATCCTTCCTACTCCCCTACCCACTCCCCTCCCTTCACTTCCTCTACCTAAAGTAACTCTGTTCTTCCCTAGCTACCCACCCACCTTATTGTGAATTATCCACATATCAGAGAAAACATTTGGCCTTTGGTTTTTTGGGATTGGCTTATTTTGCTTAGCACAATATTCTCCAGCTCCATCCATTTATTTTTTTTTTAAGCTTTTTTAAAAAACAATTCCTTCTACTCTAAGCTTTTCTGTTTCCAGAGCATAACTTGGTGGATCATGTTGAATATTACTGTTAAAATAATTGTTGAAGCCTGGCGCAGTGGCGCACGCCTGTAATCCCAGTACTTTGGGAGGCTGAGACAGGAGAATCGCGAGTTCAAAGTCAGCCTCAGCAAGGGCAAGGCACTAAGTAACTCAGTGAGACCCTGTCTCTACCTAAAACACAAAATAGGGCTGGGGATGTGGCTCAGTGGTCGAGTACTCCTGAGTTCAATCCTCAGTACCAGAAAATAATAATAATAATTGTTGAACTGCCTTTGCTGCTGAAAAGAGTTGACCTGGGATTGTTACAAAAGAATTATGCAAGAAATTAATCCTACAAAGATTTATATAATAAATGTGAAGCACTGTGTTAATTATAAGCACAGTACAAATAACATGTACGAAACAATAGGTACCTTAAATGTTTTTACAGATAAAGACAAGCATATATTACAAATATAAGACTCAATCTTTATTTTGGAAGAAAAGAAAGGCTTGAGGCAGTTAACAATGTTAAACAAGGCTATGTGAATTATTTCTTTTAGATATAAACACTTAGAGAAGAGGGCAGTTTGGGTATGTGGGGGCCTTATAGAAAAATAACAAATTCAAGTGAGCTTTTCAGAAGAAAATTAGCAAAGAAAAAGATAGATAATAAGCAAAGAATTAAGAGTTGAGAATGAGTCTCTTTCTGAGAGCTCATTGATCTAATCAGTGTGTATAGAGCAGAAAGTTTGTGGTGGAAAATAAGAAAAGTAGTTTATAAACATGAATTTGACTTTATGTGAGTTTGACCTATTTTTGCTAAAACATAAAGAGTAATTCATAGTTGACATTGTTTAGTGCTTTTAAAGGAGTTTGAATTAGCTTTGGTATTGATTACTGTTCCCTCAAGCACCCATGTATGATTTTGATTAGCTTTGGAATCTGTTTTATTCTGGCAAGCCTAGTTGTTTTAAAGAAGCTGTTAGGGAAAATTGTATATTTTGTTTGATAATTCTGATATAACCTCTCATAATTCTGATGATCTGATGTTTATTTTTCTTTACAGAGGCCCCATAAAGCCACTGCTGAGGAAATGACAAAATACCACAGTGATGAGTATATCAAATTTCTACGGTCAATAAGACCAGATAATATGTCCGAGTATAGTAAGCAGATGCAGAGATGTAAGTTCTTATGTAAAAAATATTTTTGATAAATATTGATAAAGGAATAGTTTTAGAAGCTTATATAGTTATTTTGAAATTGGTATTTTTTTCCTGGAGGTTTAAAATATTACTATAATTATTGATTTGACAAGTCAATATAACAGTGTTGAAGCTGTATTTAAAAACACATGTACAAATGGCAGTTCAGATGGTCTTTTACTTTTTACTTTGCTCCCATGATAACTTGGAGATAATAGATAATTGGTTGGAAGAATTCACTCCTTTGTCTCAAAAAATATATATGTATACTTTGATTAGTCTTTCCATGGTAAGCACCTTTTGTCTATGTATGTGCTTTGGTAAACTTGCATTTTAATACATATAATTTGTTTTTTCTCTTTTGTTGAGATATTAGTATTGAAATACTGATTCTTTTTGCTACTGTTGTCATTTATAAGTTAAAAGACATTTGTTGTAGATTGGTAACAAATTGATTTGAAGGTAGAAGGCAGAATATCATTTAAAATGATTGGATCACAGTGTTAGAAAAAAGCTTGAATTTGCAGTTTATTTTCATCAATGTTTTTATTGATGATTATATTAAGTGTAGTTACTAGCTATCTCACAGAGTCATAGAACTTCATTCATACATGTATCTATCATAGATTATCTAATATGATTCAGTAAAATACTATAAGTAATGTGTTATATTCATGATTTTTTTTTCCCCCCAGTGGAGATTCATATCTGGAGTCATGGGTACCCCTTGGACTAAATCAGGACTGATTTAAAATTTATAAAATTCTGAGTTAAATTGTGATTATATCTAAACAGTAAGAAACTAAAATTTATTTATTCATTTTTAGTGGTACTTGGAATTGAACCCAAGACCTCCCATCTAACACTGAACTACATCCCTCTACATCTTCATCCTTAAAATTTATTCTTCATAGTGCTTATAACTTACGGGTGTGCCAAGCTATACAAAACAATGACTCTTGTTCTTTAAAAGATTATAATTTGGAGTGTAGATAGAGATTGAATGGGTTATACACATCTACCTTGTCCCTTTTATTCTATCAGTACTAAGGAACTAAGTATGTCATGATATGTTGTGTATCTATATCTATTATTGCCTTACATGCCATTTTCTTCAATATCTTGTTTCCCACACTTAGTTAATTTGATATCTATATCTATTATTGCCTTACATGCCATTTTCTCCAATATCTTCTTTCCCACACTTAGTTAATTCTTAACCATCTTTTGAGATCAAGATTAACCACGGGTGTAGCCAACCAACTGTTACATTTTGTTGTTGTTGTTAGCCCATTAATATACATTCCAAAGTTATGGATACTATGTGTACCCTAAGAAGTTTTAAGGTTGTCATAAAGTTTTGGGAGTTACTTAATTTTTAGAATTGTGTTCGAGAACTACCCAGAAAATTTCAGCCTATGTTTTAATTAAATAAAAGCAAAGAGCTTTTGTGTTTTGAAAAATAATGAATTCTTTGTTAATAGAGCAGAAGTATTTCACAAATGATTCTGAACAGGTTCATGATATTTCACAACACTTTAATTGCCTTGAGTAAAATAATGAAGTATGTTTTAAAATTAAAAATTTTAGATTACTGCTACATAGTATGTTTTTTGCTTACATCAAACAAAAGTATTTGTAGGAAAAGTAAAAGCTTTCATTAATTTGAATAATGCATTGAACTTAATGAAATTTATCTTCCACAGTTAACGTTGGAGAAGATTGTCCAGTATTTGATGGACTCTTTGAGTTTTGCCAGCTTTCCACTGGCGGCTCAGTTGGTAAGTGTCTCAATTCAGATTTAAAAGGTGATCTAAATATGGTTAGGTAAACTTTGAGTTACTCATTCTCAGCAGAAGTTGGTATGGTAGTGCATTTTGATAATAAAAAGGGATCATCTATCGTTATAGTAGAATATTGTGTTAGTCAGCCCCCCATTACTTAACAGCATACTTGAGATAATCAACTTAGAAAAAGGAAAGGTTTGTTTTGGCTTGTAGTTTTAGGCGTTTCGGTTCATGACTGGCCCTATTGCTTTGTGCCTGTGGTAGCAAAGGCCAAAGGGGAGGAAGCCTATTTACCTCATGACTATGTAGGAAAGAGGGGAGGGACCACAGTCCTAATATCCCCCTTTAAGGGCATGCTTCCAGTGACCTAAAACCACCTGCTGGGCCTCAGCTCCTAAAGAGTCTGTCACCTCCTGATAGCACTACACACAGAACTAAGCCTAACACATGTACCTTCAGGTCCAAAGTATAACAACTATGATTGTCTTCAAACTCCGCATGCTGTATGATTATAATGACTTGAAACTTTGGTTACTTCTTGAGTTTTCATTTAAAGACTTTTTTTTTTCCTACCTATCATTGTTACTCCCATATATACCGTTTAGTCAGGTCATAGCTATAGGAAAATACCAGAGGATAAACTTCTTTTAGTGTCCTATACAATGATCCTTATTCCTTATGTGTCTTATCTTTCTACTTCTTAGCTGGGGCTGTGAAGCTAAACCGACAGCAAACTGATATGGCTGTTAACTGGGCTGGAGGATTACATCATGCCAAGAAATCAGAAGCATCAGGGTTCTGTTATGTTAATGATATTGTACTTGCTATCCTTGAATTACTAAAGTAAGTTAATTTGCATTGATAATATAAATGCAATGTAAGTAATACATATGATAATGTAAATGGTATATAATAGGTTGCAATGGTGAATTTCTACGAATTCATTATAAGGCAAGGTAAAAGGATAGGAAATTTGTCCAGTCCTTGTGTTTCTGCTGAGCAATGAATGCAAAAGTCTAAAACTACCATTAAATACCCTTTTAAAAAATGTTAGAAGTAGTTTGACAATTAAGGTTTGTTACTGCTTCACCTAATGAAAAATATGACCTTGGGAAGTTTATATCCTAACAGTTTTTAAGTTTTAATTTAATTTGAGGTGAAAATTTGAAACTTGTGTTAAAGACAATTATTATTACCTGTTGAGTGAGTCTAACCTGGCTTCCACATCTGGATAGGGCTTTGTTCTCTACTAATAGATATAAAATTCTCTCTAAATTGCTGAAGAAAATATTTTTAAAGTTATTCTTGACTGCAGTTTGAGAGAGAAACTGATGAAAGTGCTTAGGAATTTGGAGATTTACAAAATTAGACTTTTTACCATCAATTATAACATTTTAGCAGATTCTATTTCATATTGTGTCAAATTAGTATTCTCTTAGCTTTGACAATGTTCTTGCTCATAGTTAGACCGTGCACGCTATCCATAGAGGCTAATTTTCAGCCACTTAAAATTTGGTATTGACTCCTTATATTGGTAAACATAACTGAGCAGAGTTTGTGTTAACATCTCTTGACTCAAGAGCCAGGGCAAACCATTTGAAATTGATCACCTTGTTTTTTAATTGAGTATTGATGTTCGTTCCAATGTCTTTACCTTTTTGACCACTATGCTGATAGTCTTAAACAAGTTTAATTTATGTGGATACAATTCTACCTGCTGGTAAAATTCAAACATTATTTAATTAATTGACTTGGTAAACAGTTTTGCTTGCTTTTCTAATGCATGAGCCATTTGGAAACTTAACTTTGACTATAGCCTCATGTTTTTTCATTTTTGTGAGGAATTTCTATTTTGATGAGATATACTGCTTTCAAATTTTCTGAGTTTTCTAAATGTTGATTTTCTGTGAGCTGAGAATATCATGAGTACATAGTCTGATAATGTATTCTTTTCACATCATTTCTAATAAGTACAATGTTTTACCGTCTAATGCAATAACAATAATTCTTATATCACTGTACTTCAAAAGGATAACATTGGAAGTAGTTTTCCCTTTTCTTGTTCTGTTATGTATACGTACTGGTAATAAATAAAATGTCATGATAATAATGATGTTATGACTCCTAAAATATAGTTAAGTTCAAAATGTATCACTGTAATTTGTAGTGCTCTAAAGCAACAGTGTGAAGTGATAAAAGTCCTATATCTGGCCTCTGTCACAGCTGTTCAGCTTTGCAGTTGTAGGACAAAAGAAGTCATAGACAGTACATAAACAAATGATCATGGCCATGTTTCAGTACAACTTTTTTTTTTTGGTACTGGGGATTGAACTCAGGGGCACTTGACCACTGAGCCACATCCCCAGCCCTATTTTGTGTTTTATGTAGAGACAGGGTCTCACTGAGTTGCTTAGCACCTCGCCATTGCTGAGGCTGGCTTTGAACGCGAGATTCTCCTGTCTCAGCCTCCCTAAGTGCTGGGATTACAAGCGTGAGCCACCACGCCTGGCAGTACAACTTTTTTAATGGACGTGAAAATTTGAATGTTGTAATTGTCACATGTCAAAAATATTTTTGTTTCAACTTTGTTTTCAACTATTTAAAAATGTAAAAACTATTCTTAGCTTAAAGCTGTAAAAACCAGTTGCCCAGATTTGTCCTAGAGGCCATGGTTTGCTAACTCTTCCTTTATAATGCTGAAGATTTACTAGAGAGGTATTTTAATTGAGTAACAATCTTGTATGGTATAGTGTAGTTATCAATGTATAGAAATATGTGCTATTTTTAAAGTATGTAAAATAAGACAAGTTTCACAAGTAAATACTTAAATTGGGCCCAAATGGGAGATTTAAAGTTATAAGATTCAAACTAACTTTAGATCTTTGAATGGTCTTCTAGACTGGAGAAAAAGTAAGAAAAGGGTGAAGCATTTTGGACTGCAAGAGCTACAATTATAGTTTCTTTCCACCTTAGAACCATTAAAAAACAACAGCAACAACTTAATTATGGCTTTGTTTTCAGGTATCATCAGAGAGTCTTATATATTGATATAGATATCCATCATGGTGATGGTGTTGAAGAAGCTTTTTATACAACAGATCGTGTAATGACTGTTTCATTCCATAAGTATGGCGAATACTTTCCTGGCACAGGAGACTTGAGGGTAAGACCAAATTCTGTCTGAATAAATATGAGTAACCTAGAAGGTCAGTAATTTTATACTTGAACTAATATTTTTCCTGAGCCATTAATATGAAGCTTATAAGTAGAATTAAATCACTTTATATGTTGTAACGTCTGCTAGAATTCACTTTTTCTGGCTATAAGCAAAGATTTAGTGAGAATTTAAGACTTGCCTTTTTCTTTGCCGTCTTCTATGGTTGAATAAATATTTTTGAACATTCACAAAGCACAAGCACAAAGCACTTTCTTGTTGCTTAGTTTGAATCTTCATAGTTAATCCTGTGGTAGTATACATTACTATTAACTGTAAAGATTTTATAGTACCTTAATACTCTTTTGTTTATTACATTTAGTACATTTGTTTCTATTATACTTTTTTCATCTGACTCCTGCATTTAATAAATGTGAAAATCACCATCAAATCCTATTTCTACAATTTTTTTGTTGTTTATTAGAGGTGCGGTTTTTTTTGAACCATACTATTTGCATGTTGATGTTTATTCAGAAATGTAATGGCTATTTTCAGTTAAGTCTGGATTATATGGGAGATTTGCCTAGTATGGTATTGAACTAATTCTAAACTATTTTTTCCCCCCAGTCTATGGTTTGTGATTCAGTTTAGCAACCAGAATTTAGCCTTATTTTTTACATGTGTGCCTTTTCTTTATTTGGCCACAAGATGGTACTATTTCAGTAAACTTGTTCTGTAGGAGTAAGTAAAATCTTCCCTAACTTAAAAATGGATAGGAGTTCAGATGTTTAGTTTGAGTTTAAATTATTTGACACTTAAATTTTCAAACGTGTTACTTTAGCTGCTTGTTACTTTAGCTTCTTCAGCTTCTTCCTTTCCTACTTGATCTTTTTTTTTTTTTAATAATGTTTTTTTAAAGTTGTAGATGGACATAATTATTTTATTTTTACATGGTGCTGAGGATCGAACCCAGTGCCTCACACATGCGAGGCAAGCACTGTACCACTGAGCCACAATCCCAGCCCTCCTACTTGATCTTATCTCAAAGAATGGTCCTTAAACCCATTATATTTCATCATATGGGACACTTATAAAATTACTCGGGTTTTTGTAGGTATTCATATTTAGGGCAATAGGACATAATGGGTTCAAACAAGCATTATCTGGTTACCTACTAGTCTCTAGAAACTCGGGTGATTCTGCTCAACATTTGAGAACTATCACCCTAAAATGGTAGAATATGGTTGTCTACAACCATTTTGTCCTGGTGGTAGTCAAGGAACTTACCATAGCTTTAAGTTGAAAGAATAAGATAGCGTCTTTGCAGTATAATCTTCATTAATGTCTGAAGTGGATAATGGAGGTAACTTCTGATGCTACTGTGGTCTCTTTATAATTCTTAGGTTTGTTTGAAGTTTTTGAAAGACACATGTTTTAATGAGTGGAGAAAGTCTTTCAACATCTATTTTCCTCATTTAAGATTTTATAATCACTTATGGAAAAAATTCTAAAGTAACATTTTTAGATATTTTGAAGGTATACCAAGGTATTTGAATATTTCAAATGGGTCCTCAAAATATTTTTAGAAATTGAAACCAATTATAACATTTTATGTGTAGCTGTATTTGAACTTTCTATGAAATTCATGTGTGTCTTCGGGTGTTAATATTAATTATTTCCCTTCTCTGCCTGTTAGCTTCCTTCATTAATAAAATTATTCTTGCTTTAATGAGCATAATCTAGATAGAAGAAAGAAATAGAGGTGTGATAAAACAGCAATTGTAGAATAAAAAAAGTTAGAGAGAGGGTTGGTTCAGTGAGGGTAGCAGCTCTTGAGTTGCGAGCCTTTAGTTAGGGTGAGATGTGCTAACCAACTTTATTCTGAAGTCTTCGGGTCAAAGTAAATATATTGTTTGAACTATGAAGGAGTTTAGGGATATATAGTACTTTAGTTTATCTACATATGTATATTAGGTGTGATTCAGCTGTAATCTGTGCTTTTGTTGAAATGAATTTGAGCTAAGATCATTCTGTGAGAAATTTGGGAAGAACTTGTATGCGTGTTAGTAATATTAAAGATCCATAATTTTGTGTATAGTTCTGGGGATCAAATCAGGTCCCGGCATGTGTTATGTAAGCACTCTGCCACTGGGCTAAACCCCAGGCCTCAAATTCATACATCTTGAGACATAATTAAAACACATAATAATTAAGTATCTCCAATCCTTTGGTGCTGCAGTTAAAACACAGTTTTATAGAAATGTCTCTGTTGTGCATCTAAATGTGTGCATACACACATACACACACATAAGTATATATGTATGTGTATAGCTAGAAACCAGCTCTTACATCCTGTCCTTTGCATCTTTGAGGAAGTATTAATGTTTGGAGCAGTACTAACACAAGTAAAAACAAAGTTTATTTCATGTCTAAAGAACAGATGTGATGTTTTAGCCTACAGCTGTGAAAATTTCAAGAAAGTCTGGGCCTTTCTTTCATCATAAATTTATACCAGGTTGTTAACCATAAAAAGGATTCTGCCTTAATAGCAGTTGTCCTCAGAGTGTGTATTTTCCACACATTTAAATTTGCTTCCTCATCATATGTATTCTGTTTATGATGAAGTTCTTAGGTTAATATTAGTAATGTAACTAAATAGTGCCTTTAACTAGTTATATTTCTTTTCTCTTAAAAATGTTCTTTCTTTCAAAAATTGTCATTATAGATTCATTCAAAGGATTCTTTAAGGCTATGAGTAATCTATAGTTATTGAGACATGCACATTTTTATTCCTATTACTTTCTCAATTTATATTGTTTCTATCTCAGCTTGTAATATGAATTCAAAATTGGGTTTTGTTACTTGGTCTTTTAATCTTTTAAAAATATAAACAAGTGTGTCAAGCTTTTTATTATGAAATTCTCTAAGATATTCTCTAAGATCTATTTATGTGTCTTAGGATATTGGTGCTGGAAAAGGCAAATATTATGCTGTCAATTTTCCAATGAGAGATGGTATAGATGATGAGTCATATGGACAGATATTTAAGCCTGTAAGTATTAATTACTTTTAAAGTTGAAATGGAATTTTAAATATTGTTAGAGATGTGTTAACATTTGTTATTCTGTATGTAGATTATCTCAAAAGTGATGGAGATGTATCAACCCAGCGCCGTGGTATTACAGTGTGGTGCAGACTCATTGTCTGGTGATAGGCTTGGTTGCTTCAATCTAACAGTCAAAGGTAAGAAATTTAGATAAGGGTATTCCCAGAAAAAAATTTCTCTTCTTCCCAAGAATTCGCCATAGAAATTCCCATTTTACTTTTTTACCCAACATTTTAACACCAAAATGGATGCTTTTTATCTGAAGTGAGTGTGACTGTAATTAACCTTGTTTTAATTGTGTTCTTTTATTTTGTCCAGTTCATAAACACATTTATACATGAGTAATTTCATGAGGCTTGTTGCCATTCCGACTGAAGCAGCTGTTTCCAGTGTTTTTGTTGATTCTTTTGGTTTTACCCTTTTCCAAAAAAGTTACTTAATTAGATTTCTAATTCTAGCCTTTTATATTGATTTACCATTATGGAAAAAGAGAATTTAGCTCCTTCACCTCTTTGTTCCCATCATACATGTACTCTTCCCTGATCTCCCTTTTTATATAACAGAATTGTAGTTGTGGTAATCACTATTTATAGCAGCAACATTTTTTCACCATATCTGATTTTTCTTTGCTTCATAACTCACTTTTGCTGAGGTTTTCTTTAGTTGCCTCTTTACTCATTATTAGGCAACCAATGTCTAAACATCTTTATAAGTTCAGATATATCAAGTATTCTATCACTTTTACCTTCCTCTTTGGACTGAGTATCCTACACAAATCTGACAAAACACAGAGCAAGTCTCTCTGATTGCTGTTTCTTCTAGCTTCCTGAGAACAGGTGTGTGGGAGAGGAGGAATGTTGCACCAAATTAAATTTTGATCAAATGTTGAAATCAGCATATGATTAAATCTAGGCCAGACCAAAATAACCATTATGGAATTAACTTCTATTGTCCATTTAATAAGCTCTTAAAATGTATGGCATTCAAAAATGATTTGTCATGCACATTGTGTCTGATTTTGGAGTTTTCTCTCACATGGGAATGCTTAAGGTAGGTAGCAAGTTAATGTTCTGCTTTGAATTCTGTCATAAGTGGTGAACAATTCTCAAATATAACTTTTCCATAATGATTGCTGGCCTAAGTTTCATTGAATCATCAAATATAGATATTAAAAGCTACTTTACTTAATGTTATGCTTGCTGCTCTACTGCTCCACATTAGAATTATGATATAATCTGTTCTGCTTTGTATGAGGTTGAACTGTACAAAATTAATTGTCCTTTTTTTTGGTAGGTTAGCAATGGTTTAATAGCAGCTGTTTCAAATTGTTGAACTTAAAGCGTTAACCATCTGTTGCCTCAAAATGGATATGTGCTTCCTAAAATGAACCATCTAATACAGTTTTTTGTTTTTGTTTGTTTGTTTTTCACTGGATCAAATAACTTAGGGCCTTGCACACACTAGACAACTCCGAACTATACCTTCAGCCCCTTTAATATGGTTACAAAATGTGGATTGACTTTTAGAAAGTCTTTGAAGTAACACTCTGATAATACATACATATATATAGTACAGCACATGATAATAAATATATATATATATAGTATAGCATTTTACTCTTAAAAGAATAAATACACATTGTATTTTAACTGATAGGATTTTACCTGTGTAAAGCATCTAAGAATATTTGCAATTGCAGGTTTTAAATTTGATTCAAAATTTCTCTACTGCCAACATCTATCTGGATTTCTTGGGTCTCCTAAAGTTGTTTCCTCTTGTTATCTCCCTTTGGCCTTCATTTATATTCTTTGTGTTGTGTTCTCTCTCATTCATTTTCACATATTTTAGCCTTTTAAAAAATCCGTTCACAGTCATTTTTGTCTGGTTTTGGAACGAAGGAAAAGTAAATGTTTATGGTTTTGTTTATTTTCCCTTTAATTGAGGAATTGTTTTCTTTAATGATTATATGCCTAAATATTTTAAGAAGTTACTTTTAACTTACAAATTATTGAACCATGATATTTGTACAGAGGAAATATTTAGTTTTTATGTCAGGTTTATAATCTCATATTAGTTAAGAAAATTATTTGTAATTTCACGAATTCCAATCTTTGATTAAACTTTGTAGTATAGCCTTCCAAATATTCTATACATTTCTGTAGGGGAAAGTGGAAATAAAAGTCAATTTAAATTGTATATGATATTTTATTATAGCCTGATTCCCCTCCTCTTCCATATAACCTCAAATGAACATGTTTGTGTTATAAAAATATGTACATATCTTATCTCCTCCTCCCTCCACCCTGCATATACTAGGGATGAAACTCAGGAGTATGCTACCTCTAAGCTATATGCCCAGCCCTTTTTATTTTGAGACAGGATCTCACTGAGTTGCACAGGCTGGCCTTTTAACTTGTAGTCCTACCTCAGCTTCCCAAGTCACTTTTTGGCAGTACATGCATATTTGACTTTTCTATCAGGGACATTTACTAAAAATGTCCTCCTTTTCTATTATGTATGTCATTGTGTGAAAAGTGATTAACAAGGAGTATTTTTATTCTTTGTTTTTAACTCACTTTGGTTAAGCAAAATTTTCTTTGTGTTTACTATTGTTGTAAAGTTCATTTTTCAAACTGTTAAAATATGCAGATTTTGTTATTACCCAAATATTTTTCATCTTAGGTCATGCTAAATGTGTAGAGGTTGTAAAGACTTTTAACTTACCGTTATTGATGCTTGGGGGAGGAGGATACACAATCCGCAACGTTGCCCGATGTTGGACGTATGAAACTGCAGTTGCCCTTGATTGTGAGATTCCCAATGGTAAGTATTCATATTCTAGTATCTGTGTTATAGGGACTGTCAATATGTGGAAGTAGATGAATGAATGGTTATATATAAAAATTGTATAAATAAGATAGCAGTCACTTTATCTTCATTTTTGGGGGTGGGGGTGTACCAGGGATTGAACTCAGGGGCACTTGACCACTGAGCCACATCTCCAGCCCTGTTTTGTATTTTATGTAGAGACAGGGTCTCACTGAGTTGCTTAGCGCCTCGCCATTTGCTGAGGCTGGCTTTGAACCCGTGAACCTCCTGTCTGAGCCTCCTAAGCTGCTGAGATTATAGGAATGTACCACCTCGCCCAGTATTTTATCTTCACTTTTGAACATTTTCTATAGAAATATTTCCTTACCTGTATCTGTATTCTATGTATTATTTTTTGTATGGGAACTGAGCTTTTAATTATGTAACTTTATTTCATTGTTTTTAATAGAGTTGCCATATAATGATTACTTTGAATATTTTGGACCAGACTTCAAACTGCATATTAGTCCTTCAAACATGACAAACCAGAATACTCCAGAATATATGGAAAAGATAAAGTAAGAAATAATTGAATCATTTTGCTAACACTTTCATCTTGACAAAACTTTGGAAGGATAATTAGAGTGAATTTATTTTAATATTATACAACAGAAATTTCCTTTGTCATCTTGAAGGGGGTTTGAAACCTTAAGATTACTGGTTTAATTTCTTAACTTAATAGAAAAGTATGAGCTTCATAGCTGAAAACGTTTTAATCTTTTTTTCAGTTGAAGTACATTTTAACATTGTAGGAGGCACTCTTAAGTTTTACCCTTCCTGATTTACATTATCATCAGACACATTTTCTCCAATTTTTATATCTATACAGTGTTCAGGAGACATAGTAGTACACAGGTATTGGTTTGTGTCCTCTTTACCATAGACGAGCCATATGACATTGGACAGATTCATTTACCTTTATGTTTATGTTGCCTCATCACTGAAATGAGGGATAAAACAGTACCTACCTGGTAAGATTGTACAGATTAAATATATGTAAAGTATTGATGCTTGATGTGGGTATAATTTTAGTTCATAGGTTATACTAGATAAAACATGAATATTTCTGCTTAATGTTTTCACTTGTATATAAGAGGAACTTCAGAGGGCTTGAATCTTGCCTAATAATGGTGTGTGTAATTTAGACAGCGTTTATTTGAAAATTTGCGCATGTTACCTCATGCACCTGGTGTCCAGATGCAAGCTATTCCAGAAGATGCTGTTCATGAAGATAGTGGAGATGAAGATGGAGAAGATCCAGACAAGAGAATTTCTAGTAAGATAATATTAAAAGTTTTTATGACCTCAAAATACCACTATAGGGCATGTTTCCTGAACACATATTATTGACATTTTCTCCATTTTTAATCTTATGTAGATTTAGCTCTCTAATATATCAAAGCCTGATTTCAGTGTAGTAGTTTTTATATTACTATGTGTATATAATTGCAAAGTTTCCTGTGGTTGGGGACATAGCTCAGTGGCAGAGCACTTGCTTAGCATGTTCAGGACTATGGGTTTAAGCCCAGCCACCAAAGAAAAGTAAAATTTCAAAAATTAGCCACTTACTTAAATTTGGGAATAATTAAAAATACCCCATTTGTTCAAAGTAATATAAGTTAGATAACACTAAGCACCTTCTGTTTGATTTTATAGCCTTTCATTACATGTAATAGGATTGTTAGGTTTATAGCATAAGGGTGGGCCTAGTGGTATACACAAATATAATGTTTTTGTTATTAATGGAATCTTTTGTTTTGTCTACTTCCCTTCTCAGCTCTGAAGTAAAAGGGCTGATTTTTAGGTAAAGACATTGTTCCCACATTCTATTCAAAAAACGTAATTTTTTTCCTCCAAAGTTTTGCCTTTAAAAAAACAAATTACATCCTGAAAAGTTTCTCATGTCTCCTTGAACTGTATCTATATAGCTCAAAGCTAACTTTAGTATTAAGCAAACCATTCATGTAGTATTGAGTTTGGTTCAAAACTTAAAATTATCAAGCATTTCTTATACTTTTAACTGTGGTGACTCATTTGTGCATTTGTATGGGTGTAATGATGTAAAAGCTGTTACTTTTTTGTCAGAATATATTAAATCTTTTTTATATGTCAGTTCGAGCATCAGATAAGCGAATAGCTTGTGATGAAGAATTCTCAGATTCTGAGGATGAAGGGGAAGGAGGGCGTAGAAATGTGGCTGATCATAAGAAAGGAGCAAAGAAAGCTAGAATTGAAGAAGACAAGAAGGAAACAGAGGACAAAAAAGCAGGTCAGGTTTATTTTTTGGTAAATGTTTTAATTGTATGTCTTCAAGATCAAGAATATTTTTATGAGAACCTGAAATCATACCTACACAAGTATTAGAAGGGTGGATGTTGAAAGGTAGATAATTATTTTTCCCCATTTAATATGTGTTCAATTCTTAAGTATCTTGATTAAAGCTTTCCAAATATTGCTGTTCGCATTTGCTTTTACAGTACAGGAGACCTTATTTCCTTCTCTTACTGATATAGGTTGAAAATAGTGAACATTGTACTGTGATCTGTATGGATGGAGTAAGAGGAAGGACAAAATGGTTATAATTCCATCTGTGGTGTATAAACAGCTAAAATTCTGAGATAATTTTTACTTACCTAAAGTTGATTTAATGGAAATGAAACAAAGTTTTTGTTATCCTTAGACAAGTTTCGTCATTTTGAAAAAGGTCCTATCATAGACTTTGTTTAGAAATTGAAGAAAACAAAAACCAAGGAAATACAGAAAAGGACTTGTAAACTGAACTATGAAGAGATAGTGCTTTTTGCTGCTTTAACATACTTCAGAATGCTGTCAGCTTTAGGTAGTTGAATTTTGTAAACAGAAGCTCTTACTATCTTTTATCTGCATTCCCAGAATACTTTCATACTCAGTCATTTACTTGTAACATCATAATAAAATATCCTTTGGGGGAGAAGGGTACCAGGGTTTGAACTCAGGGGCACTCGACCAGTGAGCCACATCCCCAGCCCTATTTTGTATTTTTATTTAGAGACAGTCTCACTGAGTTACTTGGCGTCTCACTAGGTTGCTGAGGCTGGCTTTAAACTCGATCCTCCTGCCTTAGCCTCCTGAGCTGCTGGGATTACAGATGTGTGCCACCGTGTACATTTATTGTCAGTATGTTGTCTTTTTCCTTTTTAGGTGTCTTTTCTCATTTTTAGATCTTTTTTCTGTGTTTTTTCTTTCAAATGGGAATGTCCTAGGGTGCTTGTCTTTTATGGCTATTTTAGCTAAAAATGAAAATAACATTAAATATCTAACTTACTGGCCCATTGGTGGATTAATCTGATAATATTCTGCTCCTTAGTACTTTGATTGCTGGTTTTGGTGCTTTTTTAAAAACTCTGGTGATAGTCTTCTCTTAGGGCTTTATAATTGTTAAAATCCTTCAACAAATAGGAAAAAAGAAAGACTTATAGAGAAAAATTTTAAAAATCTATGTATAGGTCATGAATATAGAATTAAATAGATTAAATAGAGTTTGGCAAGCGTTGGGGAGGGTGGATAAAAAAGTTGGAATTGATCAGTGCATGCTGTATATGGATAACACATTTAACCCAATTAATGTGTGTTAATAAAAAGTAAAAGATAAAAAGAGGAGATTATAGATCGAAACCTAGAGTACAGGGTCATTCCTTTTCTTTTCCATCCCTTTCTATACTTTTGAATTACAGTTTTCATAGAAAAAGCAGAACCAAATGTCATAAAATCCATCTTACCAACACATTTATATTAAAGGTTATGGGATATCTCAGGATATTTTGCTGTATCCTTATTAGGTCATTTCATCACAACTTGGGTTTGTTTACGTATATAAAGAAAATTTTCAGCACATTTGGGATAATTTGTTTCCATAATCTGGAGTTTATAGGATTACTACCATTATTATGTTAAAATTGTATATTTCCAGTATTGAGTAGTGAGAGGTTAAAACTAGAGGTCAGAGTAATGGGATTTAGACTGTTTCTGGGCTCATCTAACTCTTCCCCTTTTCTCACAGTATTCCTGCCATGCTGGTCTTTTAGTTTCTTTCATCTTACCAGTTCCTTCTTGCCTCAGAGTCTTTGAAGTTTTTCTCTATTGAAGATCCTTCTCCTTTCTTCTCCATCCAAAGTCTTCATTCTTCAGGACACACTTAAATTTCACTTTGTTATAGTAGCCCTTCCTTACCTCCTATAACTCACGTCTGTATGCTGAACTTTTTCACAGCATCTGCCCCACCTATAATACTGTGATCCCACAGAATTAAAAATTCAAAAAGGGAAAGACTGCAATATTGCATTGACCAGCTTAAACCTTCGTCATGCATCTAGCACAAAGCTTATTTAATTATTACATTCATAAATATCAACATTGTATGAGTTTTTATATTTTAAAGGTATATTTTTAAACAAAATGTATATTTTATATTTCAAAATAGGTCTTAATCTTTTTCTAATTTTTGTTTTTAGATGTTAAGGAAGAAGATAAATCCAAGGACAATAGTGGTGAAAAAACAGACACCAAAGGGTAAATGATATTCCTTATCTAGTAGTTTTTATATGTCATGAAAATGAAAAACACATTTGAGGGCATATGCACACTTAAGTACTGGACAGAACATAAGAACATCAGCAAATTGTGTGAAATACTCTACAAATTTATTCTTGTACATAATTTATCTGAAGTAAATGATTTTTATTTGCTGTAAACCTTTATATATGCACTAATGGTTTTCCTGGTTCTCAAATTACTGTGCAGGTGTTTTTGTTTGTTTTAGGTTTGGGGTTTTTTTAGTGTTATGCTAAAATAACAATTTATAAGTAAAAGCATAATCAAGGACTTTTGTCAGGAAGCATGTGTTATTGGCCACACATACAATTTTGTGCTGTAAGTGAAGGATAACTTGGAATAGATTATAAAACCACAAGAAAGACTAAGGCATTTGTTACTCCAGAAATACTTTGGTTTTATCAACTAATGTGTTTGTTGGCATGAACCTTCACAACCTGATCAGTGTATTTCATGTTGCCTCTTTCAACAGAGCCAAATCGGAACAACTCAGCAACCCTTGAATTTGAGAGTCCCCCCAATTTTAGGAAACCATTTAAAAAGTGAGAAAATACTGGGACAAAAAAAAAATGTTTTCTCTTTGAAGACTTCTGGCTTCATTTTATACTTATGGCATGGACTGTATTTATTTTCAAAATGGCTTTTTTTTGTTTTGTTTTTCTTGGCAAGTTTTATTGTGAGTTTTTCTAATTATGAAGCAAAATTTCATTTCTCCACCATGCTTTATGTGATAGTATTTAAAATTGATGTGAGTTATTATGTCAAAAAAAACTGATCTATTAAAGAAGTAATTGGCCTTTCTGAGCTGATTTTTTCATCTTTTGTAATTATCTTTATTAAAAAATTGTACTTGGATTGTCTTTTGTCTGTTTATTAAAAATGAAACTTTGTTTTAGAGGTGAAAGATGATTGCAGCTTTAAAGATAGCTATTTACTGCCTGGCACAGTGGTGTTCCTATAGTTCCAGCTTCTTGGGAGGCTGAAGCAGGAGGATGGTAACTCTGAAGCCAGCCTGGAAACACAGCAAGACCTTGTATCAAAATTTAAAAATTAAAGAGTTAGGGATGTAGCACAGTGGTAAAGCACCCCTGGATTCAATCCCAGTACAAAAATTAAAAAAAAATAAAAAAAAAAATACATAGCTATTTACTCTGCTTTTTTCTTACCATAATAGAAATGCTATCACTTCGTTCTTTATGTCAGTGAAAATTAACATCTTATTAGAATTTGTCTCTGAAATTCATAACACAAGCTGTGTAATTAAGATACAGGAATTATCTTTGAGCTAATCCAAAGAGTCCCAGAAATTGGAAGTAGAAATTATGAATTGAAATGAAAAACCTATAATCAAAAAAGGAAACCGTAAACTTAATGTTGTGCTCTATATAGTGAGTTTTGGTTTATTGTGTTTGGGGGTGTTTTTTTCCCCCTCTTCACTGTTTACCAAATAGATAAAGGATTGCATGGCTGTGTTTGACCAGATTAAATTATCGGTTTAATATGAAACCTACTAGTTAAGCAAAGCCTGTTTGTCATTATTGTTTAGGGTTTTGGTTTGTTTACTGCACTTACATGACATCAAGAGTCTAACTTAAGTTTCCACATCAAGGAAATAAATGATTTATCATTCAGTAACTATTGTCTACTCATTTTAAGATTTTGGGAATTGCTGCAAGTGAGCATAATGGAAAAATACCTACAGTTTACATTATAATGCTAGGAAGCAAAAGCGGACAGATAGGGTCATTTCTACTATCAAGATGTTCAGAGAATAAAATAAAACATTTTTAGGAACTTGCTAAAATTTATGGAATCTTTTTGCCAGACCCAAATCTCTCGAGATAAAAATTATAGACGCTAGAAGATACTGCAATCAGAAATGCTTTTCTGCCGGCCTGTTGACAATTTTAGTCATTCACAAAAGCACCTAGACTTGTAACGAAACACCTGTGAACACACTCATTAACAAATGTTTTAATTTGGCTATGTTTGCAAAATTTGAAAAACGTCTTCTTAAATATACAGAGACTGAGCCCTCTCTATTCACCTTACCATTTATAATACCCCACTCTTGAGAAGTAGCCACTATTTTGAAGTTCATGAATATTGTCATCTGTATTTTTACCCCTTCAGTTCATATTTGTTAGCAATCTATAGACCTTTATGACATTGAAAACAAAGGAGTTTGGTCCCATCAATAGGGAAACAAATGTATTTAGTGCTTGTGAAACACAAATTATATCACATATATACTCCTGTAACTTTCATCCAATATGGTGGTCTGCCTGTTGATACTTGTAAGTCTAGTTTATTTTAATTACTATGTATTATGTTTCTTCATGTGAACATGGTAGAATATGTACTTCAATACTGTAGTGAATCTCCTTGGGTACATTTAAAAGGTTTTGTTTTTCTATATATAAGTAGAAGCATGATGTAGAACTATTGCCTCAAGAAAAGTTTCCAAAACAATTTCAGCCAGGTGATTTGATAAAATGTTAATATACGATACAAGTAGTTTATATATTCAAACAACAAATGACCATTTTTTGAAGAAGAGACTCCATTTATAATAGCAATGACTAAATGTCTACAAGTGTATAAAGAAACTATAGTTCAGCTTATAATGGGTAAGAATGCTTAGTAGGAAGTCAAAGTAAATATCCTAAAACATTTTAGATATTAATACAGAGTGAAAATATTTGTTGGTAAAGAGATTATTCTGTAAGTGTTGTAGAGATAATGTAGCCAAATGGAAAAAAAAGTAGTTTTTAGGCTTTCTATCAAAAGAGTAAGATTTAAATAACAAAAGGAAAGATGAAATCATAACTACTAAAAACCATGAGATTTAAAAGTAATTGGGAGCTGGTAAGACCTATATCTGATAACAAACCCAGACTGCAAAAGAAATGATATATATGAAAACAACAAAATTTTATAGGCCAACAAAAACTTCAAGCAAGTAAAAAATGATAAAAGGACATGGATGGAAGACAAAATTGCATCTTATTTTAATTTGAAAGGCTAAAGATAGTAGAGAAATAAAAATTAATGCTTGAAAGATGGAAACTGGGAAAAACAAATTTCTAGTATGAAAAGATGTTTAAGTTTAGGAAATGCAAATTATTTTTAATCTAGCTTTTAAAACTTTGTTCACAATTTTTAAAAAAATGGCAAGACTGAGGAAACTTGTGTGATAAAAGTGTGTAAATTGATAGAATCGCAAGCTTAATTCGACATTTTTTATTTGAAATCTCAGAATTCCATTTTGAGAAATTTAGCATTTAATATGCAAATGGCTTTCATTATTCATTATGCATCTTTAAGGTGAAAATAACCTAAATGTTCCATAGGGGACCAGTTAATGCTTACAAATTTAATAATATAATGAAAAGATTGTCATTCTCCATATTGAGTTAAAAAAAAAAAAGGTGTGGAATGTGATGGTTACTTCAGTCTAAAAAATACACAGAATTGGCTGATTATACAAATACTATCTAGGAAAAATAATCATGAAACTGGGTAGCATTGGCTGTTTCATAGAAAGTTGAATGCTAAACCATTTGGATAACATACCTTTACAGTGATCTTTAAAAAGTGTAACCAAATAATTCCTGGTCAAAAAGATACAGATATACATTCTCACAGTTTCTTTTAAATGTTACCTCCAATTATCTTGCAAAATAGGGGCAATTCTTGCAATTCAGAGTGGCTGGTGGCAGGTGAAAGACTCGCCAAAGGCTTACCAAGGATAAAACGGATCCTCTGGAAGAATCATGAGGCTGGAGAAAAGTAGCTATCAACTATCACAATTTCATTTTTAAAAATTGCATTTTAAAATTAAGACTCCAACTCAAAAAAATTCCTGTTCAGTTAATGAAGTGTTGTTTCTTTGTCCTTAACGTTTCTTATTTTTCCAGGGCAGCAGCAAAGACACTATACAGGAGTTATATATAATAATTAATCTTTGCATTTCCACCAAAAGCTGCTAGCATTTTGTTAGTAAGTGATTCTTCAAAGTTCTTTTTGTAGAAGTCATTAACTTGATCTTCCAGTTTCTGTGGCTTCAGTACAGAAATTCCAAAATTTCTCTAATACCTGATATTTATAGCATTCTTCATTCATATTGTGATATAAAAAACAGTTTTTGAGCTTAAAAATGAGAACTTTGATTTGTGTACTATCACAAGTAGTAACTTTCAATACCTTAAAATCCTTTTTTTATTCCTTATAATCTTCAAATTACTAAGTTTCTGTGCCTCAATCACTTTTTAATTTAAATGAGGAAGAATCATGGTCCCTACTCAGGTCTGTTGTTAAGGACTGAGTTTGTGCATAGCTAATGCTTGGTAAGTGTTAGCTGCTGATGTTAAAGGGTAAAGACGAGTAGATGGGGCAAAAGTGGTGCAGGAAAGGACACCTGAAATCTTCAGATATCCCATTTTGCTATTGACTTCACAAGTTAATAGTGTTATATGGAAACTACTCCGGAGGGCTACAACACATTAAAAGCCATTCAACAGTTGCTTCATTTTCCAACCACACCACAAGATGGCAGGCTCTCCATTTTTAATTTTTTCCCATTTGTTATTTGTACATTTTCTACTGTAATTGTCCATTTAACAGTAGCATGTATTAATAGATTCTCTTGAATATAATATTGGATTAAAATCTGTTTGAATGGAACTACAATGTACTGATTTAGGTTTTTCTATAAGTAAAAAAATTTTAACACCAATTCTTGAGCTTTAAATCTATCAAAGTAGAATGTATCTGGCAGTAGCTGGTTACTAGTGACTTTTCTAGTCAAAAGTAGAATGAGAATAAATATTAGAGCCAGAATTTTATTTATATATATATATATATATTTATATATATATATATATATTGGTTGGAAGTGGAATCAGTTAATAGGAACAATGGGCAAGAAGCATTGAGATTTCTTTCTAAAAGTTGTAACAATATAGTAAAGTTAACATTGAGGTCACTGAATTATTTTACAACTTCTGTTACTGAACTCAGTATCTAATCCCTTTAATCTCTGAACACTACAGAGTTGTGATTTGGGTTTCTAGGTTATTTAGTAATTCCTTTTTGGTAAATGGTGGGGGGAGACTCGATTAAATTCTGTTCTTTGCTCTTATGTAATAATTTAAGAACGTTTTACTCTAAACTTTGACAAAATTTACATAAAGAATTTCTAAAATAAAATTAATAGATTTCTGAATAGGTTAAAATTTTCAGCTACACCTGTTTAATAAGTGGAACAAAGTAATCATTGAAACTTTCCTCTTTTAGGGTTGTGAATTTTTTACTTTACTGACAAATCACAAAAGTCCAGCTTCTCTCATGTGTCATCTAACAAATCATATTTTTTGTTTCTTCAGAAATCATCATTTTAAGGTTCACTTCCAGTCATGTAGCATATACGAATAGAAACAGAGATACAACTTTTCAATAAAAAGGTAAGTACGGAGAGGCAGTAAGGTAAAGAACATATCAGAACTGCTTCTACCTGACAAAGACCACCAGAGGTTGTCATGTTTCTGGAAAGAAAGAAACTAAATGATCTGAGACAAATTCTTCTTTAGCCCTTCCTTCCTTCTTTCTTTCTTAGGCTAGCAGAGTTTGATATTGTGTCGCCTTTGACTAGATTCTAGGTGAGGGTATCCTTTCAAGCTCCAGTTGTAAATAACAGCCCTCTGGGTGTGGGGATAGGAACCTGTGCCTCATCAGAACTTTAGAAGTTACACTCTTATGTAAAAGAATAGATTTCTAATTTCTCTAGGATCTAGGTATGTTCTTTTCTGTTCTACTCATCATCTGAATAAGAAAATTTGGGCAAGCAAGTATAGAATATCTGCTCTAAATTTTTTACCTGAAATGGCCATATAATATTTTCCAGGAAAAATCCTCTATAATCCAAAGTCCAAACTAACTGACATCAGCTTCATTAATCAAATGTAAAGGTAAAATTTTGAGTGATTTTTAAAAAGAAAATTATTTTCGAACATTTGTGTAGTGTTCACATGTAATAGTCTGTGCCATTCCCTTTTTTCAATTTTTAAATTTGTATTGCCAGGATTTATTTTATACTTAGAATGAAACATAACATCAGCCTTATCTCAGTGTCTTAACCATAGGGGAGATTTTAAGTATTAATGAACTAGTGTCTATGAAACATTTTAAGTTCAACAACACTGCTAGACTCAGATTCATTTTTTCTGATATATTCAAGAATTAATAAATTTTATGATTTAAATATAGAATGATTCAATTTTTTAGACCAAGATAAAGGAGAAATAGAAAAAAATTTTTAAATGGGATAAAATAATAGAACACAAAGAGCACTTGCCTGATTTTAGGAATGTTGATTGGAGGAGAACCAACATAAAAGAATTAGTAAGAGAAAGGAGTAATTTCATTTTTCTACTTACATTTAAAGAGGTCCATATTGATAAAAATTTAGTGTCAGTGAAGTGAACACAGCATGATAAATGCTGTGGTCCACAGGTTTGTGTTTCCCTAGAATTCATATGTTGAAATCCTGATCCCAGGGCTGGAGTCGTGGCTCAGCGGTAGAGCACTTGCCTAGCATGTGTGAGGCACTGGGTTCGATCCTCAGCACCACATAAAAATAAAGGTATTGTGTACACCTATAACTAAAATAAAAATATTAAAAAAAAAAAAGAAATCCTGATCCCAAATGTGGATGGTTTTGGAAGGTGGGGCCTTTGGGAGCTGGTGAATTCATGAGCACTGTCCTCAAGGATGAGATTAGTGTCCTTAAGAAAGATACAGAAAAGTGATCCCTATGCCCTCTACCTTGTAAGGACATGGCAGGAGTGTGCCATTTATGAAACAGGAAGTCCACCCTCACCAGAGACTGATTTATCAGTACCTTGATCTTGGACTTCTCAGCCTTCAGAAGGGTGAGAAATAAATGAGTGTTGTTTTTAAGACACCTGGTTTATATTTTTTAGAGCAGCAATACGATACTAAAATAATGAGAGAGATGACATTCAATGATCTTATCCTTCTCCATAAAAGGGAAAACACCATGATCTGAAAGAGCAAAGAATAGGGAAAACTGATCATGACCATCATGGTCATGAGACCCTACTGAAAATAAAACGGAGACAACTGTAAAGCTTGCTGAGCATCGGAAGAGGTATGGTTGTGATTAACAGACCCTTTATAGGCTTTTTTTTTTTTTTTTTTTTCTAATCAGTTATACATGACAGCAGAAAGCTTTTCAATTCATTGTACACAAATGGAACAATTTTTAATTCTCTGGTTGTACATAAAGTAGAGTCACATCATTTGTGCATTCATACATGTACCTAGGGTAATGATGTCCATATAGTTCTACCATCTTTCCTACCCCCATACCCCCTCCCCTTTGCCCTATCCAGAGTTCCTCCACTTATCCCATGCCTCCCCCCCATTATGGATTAGCATCCACTTACCAGAGAAAACATTTGGCCCCTGGTTTTTTGGGATTGGCTTATTTCACTTAGCATGATATTCACCAACTCCATCCATTTACCTGCAAATGCCTTAATTTTGTTCATTTTTAATGCTGAGTAATATTCCATTGTGTATATATGCCACAATTTCTTTATCCATTCATTTATTGAAGGGCATCCTAGGTTGGTTCCATAGTTTGTGCTATTCCCTTTTGATGGTGAATACCCTTTGAAATCTATCGTTTGAAATTCAAATGAACAATATCTCTTTAAATGGTAAAGCATTCCAAATTTAATTACTCTTCTACCATCCTACTTCTAAAGTTAGGCAGAAAACCAAGTCCTTTTTCTTTCTGTTCTCTGTTGCTATGGAGAGCAGTATGTCTGATTTCCCTGATGTGCACTCCTAGACCCTAATAGTTATGTGATGATAAACATCTTAAACTTGTTTCTGCTTCTGATCTGACCTTGAAACACAATCATTACTTGTAGCCACACCATCTAGAGAACTGTCCACTGAAAAGTAGAAATATGGGTGTCACACCAGCCTTTGCTTTAGATACCTTTGCTTTGGGGGAGTTAGTTCTGTCCTTCAGTTTACCTGTGAGGCTGGTTAGGTGTCTTGGTCCATTCTGTGTTGCTATAATTATACCATAGGTGAGGAATATACATTTGGCTCATGTTCCTGGGGTTTGGGAAGTCCAATATGAAGGTGCTAACACCTAGTGAGGGCCTTAGTGGTGCATCATCCCTAGCAAGGACTAGTGAGCACGTAAGAGAGGGCTGAACTCACTTTTATAACAAGTCCACACATAACTAACTTACTCTCACAATAACAATTGGGTCAAGCTCTTATGACCCAATCTCCTCTTACTTGGTCCTAACCTCCCAATATTGTTGCACTGGGGATTGTTTCCAAAGTATGAACTTGGGGGATACATTCAAATCATAGCATTAAGTGACCACTTAACAAATAACACCATCTCCTACCACCCCTCTTTTACCTGTACCAGATATCACAAGTTTATCAGCCCTTTCTAGCCTTAGGGTCCTTATCAATCCAGATAGCCACTATAGCAAATCGAAGTTGGCATCAGCAATTAAATGTTTTTGCCTTTCCTATGCTGTAAGATCACTAAAGTCTAAAATCAAAAGTATGCCTTCATATCTATGCATAATAAATGTGTAATAGTATTTCTTGGTTGTTAAATATGGTACACTTATTAGAAATTCTTTTTTAATGTTAGCTTTTTCCTTATATCTAAACCTTGGACCCATAGAACATTTAATTTTAAATTATTTCACTATGCTGCACTTTGCTAGTGAAAACTACCATGAAGATCACAGATGAGAGTTTCCCTGCATTGGGGTCCAGTCAGGAGACAGAAACCACATTGTAATTCGAACATGAAATGTTTGATAAAATCATTAGTCATAACAGGATTGTACTTGTTTTAGAACACTTGTTGAATGAAGTCAGATGACATTAGAGCAAACTGTACTACGTTTATAAGGCTATATATAGGTTATAACTGGGCCCTATCTCTTCCTATCCTGTGACTTTGGACATGTTTCCTAAGCTTCAGTTACCTCATCTAGAAGTGATGGGAACAGTATCAACTTCTGATAGACAAAAATACCTGAAGGATTTTTTTTTTTTAAATGGGATATTCAGCTTCAATCTTGTGCCTTTAAGAGCAGTTACACCTTGCCTTACTCTAAGAAGCTTGCTTGGTAGGCACCCTTCATGCACCAATAAAAGAGGTTTGCTTTCTGTAGAAGTTGTGTAGATTGGCTCAGGGCTCAGAAACATGGAAAGTAAGATGACACTGAGAAAACGAAACTCTTAATGCTGGACTTTGAAAACTCATTGAGTTGCAGTGTTTTCTTCATTTGGGGAATTTGTTGAGCTTCTTGGGTTTGTTAGTTCATTTATTACAACAAATTCAAGATAGCCTTTCAAAGGGCCAAGAGAATTGAGAAACTTAGCCAGATTGACAAAAAACGAAACAAAAAAAAATAGATAACTAAAATATCACTACCAACATTACTAAAATAAAGATTATAAAGAATACAATGAATTAAATATACATGAGCAATTTGAGAACATAGGTAAAATGGAATAATTCCTAAAAACAAATGATCAAAACTGATTCAAAAAGAAATAGAAAATTCCAATAGACCTATAAGTAAAGAGACTTAGAAATCAAAACTAGGTGTGGTGGTGCATGCCTGTAATCCCAGCTACTTGGGAGGCTAGGGCAAAAAGATTAAAAATTCAAGGCCAGCCTGGGCAACTTAATGAGACCCTGTCTCAAAAAAGCTCTGGGTATGTAGCTCAGTAGTGAATGCCCTGAGTTCAGTCTCCAATACTGCTACATGCATATGCACATTCATACATACACCAGTAATGAAAAACTTAAGGATGAAATGGCTTCACTGATAATTTCTACCTTTGGTTTATTAATAGTGTGTATTATATGAATTGTTTTTGTGTATTGTTACTGTTTTAATTTTTTAATTCTTTTTAGATATACATAATAGTAGAGTGTATTTTGACATACACGTTGCATGGAGTAAAACTAACCATTCTTGTGATTGTATATGATGTGGAGTTACACTGGTCATGTACTCATATGTGAACATGGGAAAGTTATATCCAATTGATTCTACTATCTTTAGTATTCCTATCCCCCCTCTCTTCCCTTCATTCCTCTTTGTCTAATTTGATGAACTTCTACTCTTCTCTCTTCCTCCCCCTTATTGTGTTTTAGCATCCACATATCAGAACATTTGGCCTTTGTTTTTTGAGGATTAGCTTATTTCACTGAGCATGATAGTTTCCACTTCCATCCATTTACCAATAAATGCTATAATTTTATTTTTATTTATGGCTGAGTAATATTCCATTGTGTGTATGTACCACATTTTCTTTATCCATTAATCTGTTGAAGAGCACCTAGGTTGGTTCCATAGCTTAGCTATTGTGAAATGAGCTGCTATGAATGTTAATGTGGCTATCACTATAGTATGCTGATTTTAAGTCCTTTGGGGATATGCCAAGGAGTGAGATAACTGGGTCAAATGGCTCCATTCCACGTTTTCTGAGGAATCTCCATTCTGCTTTCCAGAATGGTTGCACCAATTTGCAACCCCACCAGCAATGTATGAGTGTACCTTTTTCCCACATCAACATTTATTGTTATTTGTATTCCGGATTATTGCCATTCTGACTGAAGTGAGATGAAATTTCAATCTAGTTTTAATTTGTATTTATTTAACTTAATTGCTAGAGATAGTGAACATTTTTTCATATATTTGTTGACCGTTCATATTCTTCTCTGAAGTGCGTGTTCAGTTCCTTTGCGCATTTATTGATTGGGTTATTTGGGGTTTTTTTGGTGTTATGTGTTTTGAGTTCTTATACCCTGGAGATTAATGCTCCATCTGAGGTGCAGATAGAAAAGATTTTCTCCCATTCTGTAAGCTGTCTCTTCACATTATTGATTGTTTCCTTTGCTGTGAAGAAGCTTTTTAGTTTGACACCATCCTATTTATTGATTTTTTATTTTACTTCTTGGGCAAGTAGTCTTGTTTAGGAATTTGGTTCTTAACCTGATATAATGACAAGTTGGGCCTACTTTTTCTTCTATTAGGTGCATGGTGTGTGGTCTAACACCTAGGTCCTTGATCCACTTTGAGATGAGTTTTGTGCAGGATGAGAGATAGGGGTTTAATTTCATTTTGCCTCATAGGGATATCTAGTTTTCCCAGCACCATTTGTTGAAGGGGCTAACTCTTCTGCAATGTATGTTTATGGCACCTTTGTCTAGTATGAGATAACTATTTATGTGGGTTTGTCTCTGTGTCTTCTATTCTATACCGTTGGTCTTAATGTCTGTTTTGGTGCAATACCATGCCATTTTTGTTACTATAACTCTGAAGTATAATTTAAGGTCTGGTAATTTGATGCCTCTTGCTTCACTCTTCTTGCTGTGGATTGTTTTGTGTATTCTGGGTCTCTTATTTTTCCAAATGAATTACATAACTTCTTTTCCTATTTCTATGGAGAATGTCATTGGAATTTTAATAGGGACTGCATTAAATCTGTATAGCACTTTTGGTAGTATGGCCATTTTGACAATATTAATTCTGCCTATCCAAGAACATGGGAGATCTTTTCATCTTCTAAGGTCTTCAATTTTATTCTTTATTGTTCTGAAGTTTTCATTGTAGAGGTCTTTCACCTCCTTTGCTAGATTGATTCCCAAATATTTTATTTTGAGGCTGTTGTGAATGGGATAGTTTTCCTGATTTCTCTTTCAGTTGATTCATCACTGATGTATAGGTATGCAATTAATTTATGGGTATAAATTTTATATACTGCTACTTTACTGAATTCCTTTATGACTTCCACAAGTTTTCTGGAGGATTTTTTTTGGGGTGGGGGGGTCTTCTAAATACAGAATCATGTTGTCAGCAGATAGGGATAGTTTGAGTTCTTCTTTTCCTATTCATAGCCCTTTAATTTCTTTCTTCTAATTGTTCTGGCTAGAGTTTCCAGGACTTTGTTAAATAGAAGGTGAAAGAGGGTATCCTTGTCCTGTTTCAGTTTTTAGAGGGAATGCTCTCAATTTTTCTCCATTTAGAGTGATGTTGGCCTTGGGTTTAACATATATAGCTTTTACAATGTTGAGGTATGTTCCTACTATCCTAGTTTTTCTATTGGTTTTTTTTTTTTTTTTTTTTTTTGGTACTGGGAATTGAACTCAGGGGCACTTGACCACTGAGCCACATCCCCAGCCCTATTTTGTGTTTTATGTAGAGACAGGGTCTCACTGAGTTGCTTAGCACCTCGTCATTGCTGAGGCTGGCTTTGAACTCACAATTCTCCTGTCTCAGCCTCCCTAAGTGCTGGGATTACAGGCTTGAGCCACCACGCCTGGCTAGTTTTTTTATTGTTTTGAACATGAATAGATGCTATGTATTATCAAATGCTTTTTCTGCATCTATTGAAATAATCATGTGATTCTTCAAGTCTATTGATATGATGAATTTTGTTTATTGGTTTTCATATGTTAAACCAACCTTGCATTCCTGTATTGTTAGGGTTTGGTATTATTAGTATTGTGTATTATATTGATTGGTTTTGTGTATTAACTGTTTTTTTTACCAAACATTTATAGAAGAGTTGACACTAGTCTTTCTCAAACTTTTGAAGAAGAATAGGAGAGGAAGGAAAACTTCCTAACTCATTTTATGAGGTCAGTCTTTCTCCAGTATGCAAGCAAGAAAAAGACACCACAATAAAATGGCAGACTAATATCTCTTATAAATATAGATACAAAAACTCTCAGCAAAATACTATCAAATGAATCCAACAGCATATTAAAGGTTGATAAACTATGATTGGGTAGGATTTATCCTAGCAATGCAGAAAAAGTTTAACATAATAAAACCAATATAATACACAATACTAATAAAACAAAAGTAAAAAATTGTATGACTATCTCAACTGACAGAAAATATATTAGTTGGGGGAGCAGTATCCTGCCTCCAGTGCTTGGAGCCAGTAAGTATCTATTATGTTTTTAAGAGAATGAACATCATCTGCTTCCATCCTGGGCTGCTTAATCTTCCTGTTACAGGGGATAAGTTGTTGTCTATCCAAGCCAGTACAGCAGGTGAGCAATTAACCAATACAGGAAGTGATCCACATTGGAAAAATTAATTAGAAATTATGGAAATAAGACAAAGACTCAATTATTAGTGGAAGCTGGGGCACGGTGGGCAAGCCAGCTCTGGTGGAGTCTGGCTTAACAAAGACCAAGAGCCAGCATTTTATTTTTATGGGTAGGTTGGGGCTTAGCAAGTTATGCCCATTCTTCTACCTCTAGGAAGCTGGGATTTGAGATCAAGGCTTTTGAACTGGTGTATTCTATGACAAGCACAGAATCTCTCCTATCAATAGGAGTCATGCTGCAAATTGGCCTTTCCCTGGCACTTTCACACTGCAGCATTCCCAAAAGCAGTGTCTCACTACCCAGGGTTTGCATAGTGTCAAAGCACTAATTTATATACTGCTAACAACATCAGGTGGCATATTCTACTACTCAAGCATTCCCCAGTGGAAATTCCAGAAATGAAAGTATTCTCTATCTGAACATTTCTTTTTCCAAAGTGGGCAAGGTGATGGTCACTGGCTACTTGTGGCTGTTGAGCATATGAATCACAAAATGATGCCTTTTCCTTAGGACAGCAAACCTCTAGAAAAATAGAGAACAATGCTACTTAGTGATGGAAGTGTCCAGCAGAAGGCTTAGACAGAGACATGAGTGAAGCAATTTCTTAACTGCTCTTCTGAAAGAAATAGTCCAGAAGAATGAACTGTAAGGCATGACTAGATGACAGTGGGAGTCACCAAACCTGCACCCCTATTACTAGACCATCAGCTGAGTACAGAACCTTCCTTGGCCCTCTGTGTTCACATCACATGTGCTTGTGAATTGGGACTCTGGTACCTCTTGCAGCTTCAGGAAGAGGTGACGCTGGATCTGTAGGGAGGGACACTGAAGCAAGAGTCAGAAGCTCTTCCTTGGCCCAGTGCGTGAGCTACCCCATAATGAGTTCCTTCTCCTGCCTTGGCCTATACTGTCACACAGCTGTTCCCTGAGCTCTTGTCCATCTTCACACCTGTAGCTGAGGGGGTGGAGAGGTCTCAGTAATTATTGATCCAGGGCCTTGCAGTTGTTTTGGTTACCTCTGTAGAGCTACCTTGATACAGAGGAGGAGGAAGACCTGACTAGAGTTATCAGAGACTACTCAGAGAAGATCTGGGTCTAGTGTCATGGGGAGAACTTATGAAGGCCTATAACTAGTTTGCTAGTCCTTCTAATTAGCATAGGGAATTACCTTTAGGTGTTTGGACTTAGTAGCTCAGGATGTGGAGAGGTTATAGTAATCGTAGGTCTAAAGACCTTCACAAAGACCTTTTCACAAGGTCTTTGTGAAAGTTATGGTGACCTCTTTAGAATAACTTTACTACAGCAGAGGGGAAGGCCTCACTGGAGTCGTGGAGACACTCCTCAGTGAGTAGCTGAGTCTGGTGTCATGAGCAGATCTTATGGGAGTGGTCTTACTGGAGCAGGAAGTGGGGAGCCTCCTAGGAGAACAGACATCATTCTAAGATAAAGGATTACACCCTCCATGGTTTGTTGTTTTGTAAGAGAAAAGATAAGAGCTTTGAGTCAAAGTAACCAAGTGTTCCAGGAGGCAATATTCACATACTTACTGTTTAGAATATGGGGAAAATGTGTACCCTCATATTCCAGGATATCTGCCATTCATTTATTGATTCATATATACATGAGTAATTGGTGCCCTATAAAATGGTGAATGCCTGCACGCCCAACTCTCCCCAATGACATCATCAATAATTTCCCTCTACCATTGTCCTTTATAATTGCTAAGGCTGACCTCAAACTTGTGACCTTCCTGCTTCAGAAATCCCACATCCCTGGGATTACAGGAGGCAGCAGTGTGCTCGGCTTATGTGCCATTGAAAAATATGCCTTTGTTTCAGTATATTTCTTGAAAAGCAGTAGTTTTGAATTGTACTTCAAATAGGCAATCTGAAAGTTATTGTCTTTTAATTGGTTATATTTATTTGCATTTTTGTATTATCAATATATTTGGTCATTTGGGCTCAGTTCTGTTCTATTTATACACACAAAGTACAGAATTGCACTATGGAAAAAAATAAGAAGATAACATAAGTCAGTCATCTTTCCATGATGAAATAAAACAAAACAAAAAAACCAAAACATTCAGAAAACCAGGAATAGAAAAGAACTTCTTCAGCATTCTAGGAAACATTTATGAAAAACCTACCTAACATCTTGTTCAGTGGTGAAAGACTAAACACTTTTTCCCTTTTACAGGAAATAGAAAAGAATACTGCTTTCATCATCACTATTCAAGATTGTGTTGGAAGTTCTGGCAAAGCAGTTACAAAAGAAAACAAACTGGGAAGAAATTAATAAAATTACCTTGAATTGCAAATGATTCTCTATATAGAAAATCTCAGAATGCATAGATCACTAACACTAATAAGTGAATTTAGAAAAGTTGCAGGATGCAAAATCAACATGCAAAAATCAATCAGTTGCCATACACCAAACAATCTCAAAGGGAAATTAAAAGAACATCTAAAAGAATAAAATACCTAGGAATAAATTTAACCATGGAAATGAAAAACTTGCATACCAAAAACTATAAAATTTTGCTGAAAGAAATTAAAATAAATATGATAAGACCAAGAAAATCCCATGATGTTCATGGACTAAAAGACTCAATATTGTTAAAATGTCAGTATTGCTTAAGTCAATCTATAGATTTCATGCAATGCCCTAACAAGATCTAAATAGCATTTTTTTTTTTTTTGCAGAAGTGGAAAAGCCAGTCCTCAAATTCATATTGAATTGTAAGGAGTCCTGAAGAGCCAAAACAGTAGTGGAAAAGAAGAAAGTTGGAGGACTCACATTTCCAGATTTCAAAACTGACAACAGTGCAACAGCAATCAAAACAATGTGGTTCGTTCTTTTTTTTTTTTTCTTTCTTTCGTATTAAGTTTTTTTAGATGTATGTGCACACAATGCATTTATTTTATTTATTTATTCTTATGTGGTGAGGATCAAACCCAGTACTTCACACATGCTAGGCAAGTGCCCTACCACTGAGACACAACCCCAGCCCTGCAATGTGATACTTTAATAAGGATAGACACACAGATCAGTGCAGTAGTCCTGAGTGTCTGACAGTAAACCCAATCATCTATGCCCAATTGATTTTTAGATAAGAGTGCCAAGGCCATTCAATGGGGAAGAACAGTTTCTTTAACAAATGCTGTTGGGAAGCTGAATATCTACATGCAAAAGAATGAAATTGGATTCCTATTTCCCACCATATATAAAATGTAACTAAAAAATTATTGACTAAAGGGCTAAAATAATATAACTCTTAAAATATAGGAATAGATCATACCCTTGGATTTGTCAATAAATCCTAAGATATGACACTCAAATGCATGAGACATAAACAACAGAACCCCAGATAAATTGGACTTCAAAATTAAAAACTTTTGTGCCCCAAGGACATTATCAAGAAAGTGAGAATAATTTACATAACGGGAGAAAATATTTGAAAATCGTATATATTTCAATTCATCAATGTAAAGACAACCCAACCAAAAATGGGGAAATGTCTTGAAGTGATTTCTCTCCAAAGAACATACACAAATGGCCATCAAATACATGAAGAGATGTTCAACATCATTAGTCACTAGGGAAATGCAAATAAAAATCCCAATAAAATGCAATGTCACTTGTGAATTATGGAAGAAGGAAGAATATATAATATAAATATTATGGAACTTGAAGAAAATGTACCTATAAATGTTCATGTGGATTGTGAGATTATGAATAATTTTTATTTTACCTGGTGTATCTACTCATATTTTTCTAATTTTCAGATATAAGAATATTTCTGAATTTTTTGACTTTTTGCTAAATTTACTTTGCACACTCCTGATAAAGGGAGCTTAGGGAATATGCATGAATAGCCCTCCCTGGTCATTCATCCTATGGAGACAGAGTGACTGGGATGGAGAGCCGTGATACTTTTCATTGAGTGGTGAAAGACCCTGCGAAAATTGCTTTTCTACATTATGTGTTTTACTAGCAACCTTGTAATATCAAAGCCGTGGGAAAATTATGGTATTGAGTTGGTCTTCAGGCCTAACTCTGCTTTATTCCTTTTGTACATTGGTTTGTGTTCTAATCATATTTCTTCTTTTTTTTTTTTTTGGTACTGAGGATTGAACTCGGGTACTCGACCACTGAGCCACATCCCCAGCCCTATTTTGTGTTTTGATTTAGAGACAGGGTCTCACTCAGTTGCTAAGCGCCTCACCATTGCTGAGGCTGGCTTTGAACTCGTGATTCTCCTGTCTCAGCCTCCCTAAGTGCTGGGATTATAGGCTTTTGCCACTGCGCCCGGCTTGTCCTAATCATAGTTCTATTCTCTATATTTAAATGTTTGTTCTCTTGTTGAAGATAACAAGGAATTTATTGCTACAAACCAAAATAACTTAAAGGCCTTAAATGACAGCAATCAGTTTATTATCTATCTCTCCTAGTTCTGCATACTGACTAGACTCAGCCAGGTGGTCTAATTCTGGGTGTGTCAAACATTTGCAGCCAGAGGGTGACTGGGTCTGTAGTCATCTTGAAAGCTTCCTTGTAAGCAGTTGGTTGATGCTGGCTGACGACTGGGGCCCTTACCTGGGCATTGGCCAGAACACCTAAGCAAGGCCTCTCCCTGTGGTCTGGCTTTCCACTCACCTTGGTTAGATTCCAAGAGCAAGCATCCCCAACAGAGAGACTCAGGAGGAAATTGCATGGCCTTTGCCAACCTAGCCTCAAATCATGCAACTTTACTTACATTGTGTTCTATCAGTGGAATTAATCACAAAAATCCACCCAAATTTTAAGAAAGGGAACATCAATTAATGAAAAAAGTGTTAAGTCGGCACCAGCAAAATGGTGGCCCCCTTGGAGCTCAGTTGCTGGGGAGGCAGTTGGGGGCTCCTATCCATCCACACAGCAAGTCCCTGGTGGTAATGGTTTATGCCAAATTTTCTGGTGCACCCTTGAAAGTCAATTTCATAGATAACACCTGGAGAGGTTCAAGAGTTAATGTACCAATTTTGACAACTGAAGACAACACTGTTTCTCAGCCAGCAAAAATACTGAACTTTTTAAGAAAACAAATATAATGCTAATTATGAACTGTATCAGCAAAGCAAGGCGCAGATACACTGGCTTACATTGCTCTTTGAAGAGAAAATTTTCCCTACTGTGGACATCCTTGGAATGTTTTCTCTCTCCTTTTGCAGCTTCACATTGTAGGCTGAGAGTGACAATTACTTTATTGTAACAAAGCTATGGTTTGCTTCACGAATTCCTTTTCCTTTGAGTTTGATTCTACCTGGAAGGATGTCCAGGGGGCACTGAACAGAATTCTGACCAGAGGAGAGCCCCCCCTCTACTGTGTCCAAGAAGTGGAAGCTCATGCCTTCTCCCTTGGATGCCAATGTGTTTGGTTTTCTTACACCTCTTTACAAAGTACATTTACCTAAAGTTCAGTTAAAAGATCATCTGAAACAGCGCTCCAACCTATGTCACTTTTGTGATGATATCCTAAATAGTTACTTTAGGCTTAGTCTTGGAGCATTTTCTTGTGTGAAGAGAAATTAGTAGCAGATTGATTTTGGTGAGGCACTCTCCCGTGATTCCAGTACCTGAAAAATGATTGCATCAAATTGGATGCATCTCTCTAGCTGGACCAGAAACAGTAGATGCAAATCTGCAGAAACTTTTACAACTTGTAAATAAGGAATCCAGTTTGATTGAAAAGATGTATAACAATCTTCACCAAAGCCTTCAGCTTCCTCCTCAGAAACTGCCAACACTCAAATTGACGCCAGCCAAAGAAAAAAGTAATTCCTTACAATAGCTATCACCCTGAGAGTCGTCATGCTTCGTGGTCAAAGTCATGACTATTTTGGTAATCTCTTATACCTACTGGGTGAAGGCAAAAGGGAAATACCATTCCTAGGTATAAGGAAGACTCTAAAACAGAAAGAAGCTTCTATGACATCTATATACATATATATTTTTAATTGGGAAGCTTGTATTCTAGCTTGGCAATGCATTTTAAATAAAGGTGAATGCTTAATGAACTTTGTGGGGGATGGGGAAACACTTTGTACTGTATATAAAAACACCTGCCTTAATCTTGGCAGATTTTTGCTTTTGGTTCACATGTTGCTGACCAAAAACTACAATTCTGTTCTGAATGTGCATTCTTAATTTATTCAATTTAACTCATTCAATTTATTAACAATTATTTCTTATACTTGTCTGAGTACATAGTATGTGATTCTTTGAGACTTTTTCTTCAGTTTAGAAATCTGATGCCTATTTTAGGAAGTAGGAAAAATATAAATTACTTCAACAGAAAGCCTGTATTTAACTTTAAAAAGCAATGAGGAGTGTGCTTTTAAACTATGCTCTCATGAATTTAATCTGAGGGTTTAGTACCACATATAAATATTAAAAGTGGTTAGATATCATCTGATGATATGCACTTCAATATAACATTAGTATTTGCTGCTGTGTTCAATGTAGGTTAGCAAGGGCTCTTTGAGTTTGCTGGCTGGATATAGCAGCGTTAGACGTATTTATTTGTAGCACATCTTTAAGTGTCTCATTCCTGTATTGATTCCAGGAGAACTGAATATGTTGGTCATTGTTTTATGTTAGGCTATGAAATCCTAATGAAACTTGCCCATTTGTTAGACATTACTCAGGAGGAGCCCATGGCCCAGGTAATAGAAATACTCACTATGCCTCTGGTCCAAGTTCTCCATTCTTAACTCAGGCCAGCATTCTTTCATAAGAAGCATATCATGTAGTCACAAGCTTTCTGATAACTAATTATTTTCCATATATTTTAAATATAGTTGAAGGATCCAAAGGAATCATCAGAAATAGCTACTTTCTATTTATTGGTTGCTGAACTGTTCCAGGATTTGCTGTGTGGTAATTTTATTTATAATAGAAATTTGCTCATTTAAAAAAAAAACAAAAGAAAGAAAGGAGTGTTAAAAATTTTCAGGAATATTTTAGAACTGCCATAGATAGTAATAAATGTGAAATTATATTACGAAGGCTTAACCAGTGCCTTGGCTTTATGTCCTTCATGATATTTTTCCATTTTAAAACTTACCTTCTTTTTATGCTTTAGAATTTCTGGTTATTGCTGGGCACGATGGTGCACGCCTGTGATCCCAGCACTTTGGGAGGCTGAGACAGGAGAATCGCGAGTTCAAAGCGAGTCTCAGCAATGGTGAAGCACTAAGCAACTCAATGAGACCCTGTCTCTAAATAAAACGCAAAATAGGGCTGGGGATGTGACTCTGGTCAGAGTACCCCTGAGTTCAATTCCCAGTGCCCCCCCAGCCCAAAACAAAGAATTTCTGGTTACCCTCATTGGACTGAGAGTTCCATGAGGGCAGGGCTTTGTTGGTCTTACTCTCCATTGTGGATGAGATAATCTGTGATGTCTAGAACAGTGCTGAACAAATAAAACCTCACTTATTGTTTGAGGAGTGAGATGGAACAGGATGGAGAAGCGCAATAGCATGTCTGGAAGTCTGGATAAATGAATCCTGTCCTGGTTCTGCCACTAACAATAAAAGTTACTTACTGCCGGGCATAATGGCACATACCTGTAATCCCAGCAGCTCAGGAGGCTGAGACAGGAGGATCTCCAGTTCAAAGCCAGCCTCAGCAAAAGCAAGGTGCTAAGCAACTCAATGAGACCCTGTCTCTAAATAAAATACAAAATAGGGCTGAGAATGTGGCTCAGTGGTTGTGTGCCCTTGAGTTCAATCCCTGGTACCCTCCCCCCCCAAAGTCACTTACCCTTTGGACTTGTAGCATATCACTCAATTTGGGCAGGTCTGATTTTTCTTCATGGTTAAACTTAGGCTATGTCTTTGGCAGGAATATTGAGAAAGTAGTGCTGTGTTTTCAGTGCATCCCATCAGGTAATGCATGCTTTCAGTTCATCTCATCACTGATGATGTTCACTTTAATCACTCAAGTAAAGTGATATGTGCAAGTATCTTCACTGTGAAGTTATTCTTTATATTTAATAAATGCTTTTGAAACTACATAAATATCTTTTTCCTTACCAAACTTTGTTTAAATTGATGTGTCTTAATTATACAGAGTAGTGGGTTCCACTGTGGCATATTCACAAATACATAAAAAACAATTTCATCAGTTTTACTCCTCAATATACTACCACCCTCCCCTCCTTCCTCCATCCCTTCCCTCTATCCTACTAGTCACCCTTTTACTTTCATGGCATCTGTACTGGTCAGCTTTTTTGCTGTGACTAAAAGACTTGACCGGCACAACTGTAGAGGAGGAAAGGTTTATTTGGGGGCTTACAGTTCAGAGGTCTCAATCCATAGATAGCAAGCTCCATTCCTTGGGATTCTAGGTGAGGCAGGACATCATGGCAGAAGAGTGTGACAGAGGGAAGCTGCCGCTCACATGATAATCAGGAAGCAGAGAGGGAGAGAGACTCCACTTTCCAGGTACAAAATATATACCCTGTAGCCATGCCCCCAGTGAATCACTTTCTCCAGCCACATGCCACCTGCCTCCTGTTACCACTCAGTAATCCCATCAGGGATTAATTCATTGATTAGGTTAAGGCTATAACCTAATCATTTCTCCTCCAAATCTTCTTGCTTTGTCTCACACATGAGCTTTTGGGGGACACCACATGTAAACCATAACAGCATTTCTTTTTCTTTTCGTTTTTTCCCGTTTTCCTTCTAGCTTTCACGTATGAGGGAAAATATACAATACTTTTCTGAGTCCTGACCAAACTTCCTATTTATTTCTTATATCAATATGAACTCATAGTTTCCTATTTTATTCAGTTAGTTCTAATTTATTATTATCATTATTTATTCTGATGTTCAAATTACACCAAATTTGATCAGTGAGAACTCCTTAATCTGGCCTCTGTGTCCTTTTGATGTGACTGACCTATCATTCTTAAAGCATTTCCTTGCACAATGATATATTTCAAGAACATCTTGAAATATTAATTATTTCTTCCCCAATCTCAGAACCATAGAGCTTGGAATCCTCTTAGGTGAGAGTGATATTTTGAAACCAAAATCTGAAAGTGTGTTCATTGCTATTGGGATGTGACTACTTCTAAGCCTCCTTAAGAGTCAGGCTTGGGAACACACATTGTGCACACACACGTAGACCTGTATTTCATTATGTACTGAAAATCTTGGGTTCACACTGATACCTTGAATTCCCATCTAATACCACAGGACTTATTTTACTTGTTTTCCCTTTCCCTGTTATAACTTATCCACAGTGAGAAACCAGGCTCCAATCAGCCTTAAGATATTTACTTACTAGGCCAGTCCCTTGTAAGAAACCAACCTTCCTGCCCCATACCTCTCACCATGCTAAGTCTCTGGCACCAGAAAGGATGTGTCCTTTTCATGGGTGCCCTCATTATTCTGCTAGGGCTCTGAAAACTCAAACCATGTCCCCTTCCTGTGGATTTCCTCCTCCCCCTGCTTGAGCTCTAACACTAAGTAACCTACTTACACCTCCATGTGGATGCCCTTTACCCAGCTCAGGCTCTAGCTCTGTAGGTCAGAGGTGGATGGGTACCCACTTCAACTGTTCTCACTCTGATAACCCACTTCAAGGCTCCTCCAGTAGTGGGCACCTACCCTGGTCTGTCTTACCTAATAGTTTTTTGGGTCATATTTTTTTTGAGAAAGAGAAGGTGATAGAAAGGAACAGGGCTTGTCTTGTCTCTGCCACTATTAGTGCCTGAATTAAAGTACTGATAATTCTCTAGTTATCTGTTTTGAAATGGGGGTTATAATATAGTAATGATGGTCATATAAGTCTGTTAAGATAATGACATAAGGGTAATGCATGCAAAATGTTCAGCATGTGACTGGCATATGTTGAGTGTGTATGTTAGTTATTGTTAATACCTAAATTCTGTTCTTTAGATTGGAGCAAAGTTTGGCATTTGGAGTTAATCCATGATTTCTGGGTTGGCCTAACTTTTGAATATTGAACCAATGGCAAGATTGAACGTAGTTAGAATATACTTTTAAGAGATAAATATATCTTAATTTGGAAAGTGTACATCTTCTCATAGCTAAAATAACCTTGTCTCCAAATACTTTTTGGACTCAAAAGTGAGCAACTAGAACCTTTATATGAGAGTAAAAGAGGTAGTGAATGAGATATGAACATCCTTTGAAAGCACGCTGCAACGTTTTGATGACAGCATTTTAATAGTTATGTATCGTTTCCCTCCCAGAATATTGACTCCAGAGTGCTGTAAATATACTTGGAAAACACACAGCTTAAGGAAAGGAAAACTTCCATCTCTTTTCTCTCTTTGATCACAAGCGTGAAGACAGACTAATGGTTCTTTCTGCTTTGAGTTCTCTGAAAGAAAAGGAAGGAGTGTTGGTGAATGTGGAAGGTGTGTGGAACTGTCAATTTTATGAGCATTTCTAAATGACAGTTTTAAAAAATTGTCACACACACAATAAGCCTCTAGATACTCACTTTAGTATTGTTTATAATAGCAATATGGAATTATGTTTTAGAGAATTATACCTTATTAATTCAATGAAATACTAATTATCCCACAAAACTTTTGATATGAATCTATGTTCTTGACATGGCAATATATTTTTATAAATTTGTGAGAGTAAAGCAGATCATAAAACAAACATGTAAATGTGATTACATTTTTGTTCAAATGATACACACACATATGTAGAATCTGAAGATATAAAAGTCCAAATACTAATAGCAGTTTTTTCTATATGATGGAATTTATATGATTTTTAATTTTTTTCATTTTTATTTGTTTTTCACCATTCACAATAAATATATATGTATACATATATATATGTATAATAAAATAGTTTCCAAAACAGTTCACTGACTACAAAATCTGATAAAGCTGGGCGCAGTGGTGCACACCTGTAATCCCAGCACTTAGGGAGGCTGAGACAGGAGAATCGCGAGTTCAAAGCCAGCCTCAGCAATAGCGAGGTGCTAAGCAACTCAGTGAGACCCTGTCTCTACATAAAACACAAAATAGAGCTGAGATGTGGCTCAGTGGTCGAATAGCCCTGAGTTTAATCCCTGGTACCAACAAAAAAAAAATTTTTTTTTGATTAATATAACTTTCACAGAAATATTACTAACCTTTTCTAGCTTCTTGGTAATAGAAGAAAGCTGAAGTTAAGAAAAAAAATCCTACAGTGTGTGTGTGTATGTGTGTGTGTTCAACTAGAATCTTGAAGAAATCTGAAATTATAACTGCAAAGCATTTCCTGACAGTCTGGAGCTTGCTGTTAAACAGGCCCAGGGTAGACCTACCACAGAACAAAGGGAAGCATTAGATTACTGACCTGTCCCTTGGAGAGATTCCAAAGGAGTCTCTAGGGAGTGCACATGTCAGGTAGTCAGTCTCAATTTCATTCAGGAAAAGCTGAAAATCCATAACAAAGCAGTGGATTAAAATTTAAGCCCATGTCTCCTATAGTATTCTCTACAGAGAATAGTTCCACAGTGTATTAACAGTTGATAAAATTTAAAAAGGGTTCCATGCTGAAAGAATTTGAGGAAGTATTAGATTAAATGTTGACCAGATTATTGTTAGGAGCACCTTCACAGAGCCTCAACTGCAGGAATTCCTGATGATCTCCCAGAGGAGGTATTATATTCACATTCTCGAACTTACTGATTACTTTTTTTCCCCCAAAGCATCTCAAAGGACATTAGTGAGCTGGTTGGGGTGGCACATGCCTATAATCCCAGCTACTTGAGAGACTAAGGCAGGAGGATTTCAAATTTGAGGCCAGCCAGAGTAACTTAGTGAGACCCTATCTCAAAAGTAAAAAATAAAAAAGACTGAGGCCGTTGCTCAGTGGTAAAGCACCACTGGGTTCAATCCCTAGTATGGGGTAGGAGGATATCAGTGACCTGGACTAAGGCTAAGGAGTTAGAAAAGTCCAATCAGTGACTACAGGAAGATAACTAAGGCTGAGTAAATGGCCAAGAAGTACAGAAAGAATTCAATGTGGGCCAATAGACAATATAAGAATGTAGAGTCATAATACCAACTTTAATAGTATCCATTCTTTAAAAAAAAAACCAAAAAAAATTTGGTTTTTGTAGAATTGATACATGATTACTATAACAAATAGTATAGAAATGTACAAAGACAAAAGTGAAACATCTTTGATGCACACATAGGTAATCATCAATAGTATTCAGAAAACATAATTTTATGTTCTTTGCTACACCTACCTCTATGTACTTGTATATTCATTCATTTTTATAGGATCACAATCTACACATGGTGTTTTTTAATCTACTGGTTTTCTTGCCAGTAAATATAGATCTATTATTTTAAAGGTTTTGCGTAGTTTTCCTATACACAAATGTACAATAATTTGCTGAGCAAATCCCCTTAATGGGTGTGTGTTTCCAATGTCTTGACAATATAATGGATACTAGCAATTATTTATTCATTGATTTGTATTGGTTTCCATAGAAGCAGGCTGTCCTAGATCTCCTCCTAACTTTTAAGTCAATCCTCTACCTTCTTACACTTTTTCCTAAGGATGGATGTTAACTTAAGTGTCTCCTATTGACCTTTGGTGAACTCACCTATTTTCATGGAGTCAAGCATTATTTCTAATTATATACTTCTTTAATTCGTATCTAACCCCAGTATGCAGGCCCCTGTAACTTCTCACATGTTTCAGTACTGTGTTTCCATCTGCATTCAAGACATCTTTACTTAGATGTTTTGCCATCACTTTAAACTCACTATTCATTACTAAATTTGTTAGTTTTTACTCCAAACTGACCCCCTTTTCCAACTATGTGTGTCTGTGGGCTAGTTCCTTTCTCTTTTTAATGCAGTTTTTTATTTCCTATATTCAATACGCTAACATTTGTTTCTTCTTTCATATTATATTTCAGATGTATCCATTTCAAATCACATATTAACATTGAGCTTCTATTATATACTAGGTGTTATAGACTAGGTGTTGTGTCCCCTAGAACTTTATGCTGAAACTGTAACCTCCCATATGATGGTATTAGGAGATGGGGCCTTAAGAGGTAATCAGCTCCTAGGGCTACACCTTCATGAATGGGATTATTTTCTAGTAAAATGGGACCCCAGAGAGCTTTCTTGTCCTTTTTTTAACCACCTGAGTACACAACAAGAAGATAGTCATCTATAAACCAGGTAAAGTGGACCCTTGCCAGACACTAAATCTAGTGCCTTCATCTTGGACTTTGGAGCCTCTAGTAATATAAGAAATAAATATTTGTTGTTTAATCCACCCAGTCTATGGTATTATGATAATAGCAGTCTGACTTGATTAACATAGTAGGGATTTTTAAAAATCTATAATTCAGCCAGGTGTGGTGGCACATGCCTATAATCTCAACTGCTTGCAAGACTAAGGCAGGAGCATTGCAAATTTGAGACCAGCCAGAAACTTAGGGAGACTCTGTCTCAAAATAAAAAATAAAAGGGTCTGGAAATGTAGCTCAATGGTGAAGTACCCTTGGGTTCAGTCCCCAGTACTATAAAATAAATAAATAAATACACATGTCTTGAGATATAGCTCAATGATAGAGAGCTAGCTTAGCATATGTGAGGCCCTGGGTTTAATTCTCTGTGCAAAGAAAAAAGAGGAGAAGGAGGAGGAGGAGGAATTTAGTGTTCATAATAATTACATATGCTAGAGAGAAGTTGAGCACCTCATTTGGGGTCACATGGTTCAGGACTGATTGGGCTAAAAGTCAAGCCCACCGCTTTCTGACATTGAAGTCCTTGCTTACCATAGTAGAACCTGTTTTTTTTTTTTTCTTTTCAATTCTATTTTCCTCCCTCTTTCTGCCTCAATCTTTGATGTATCTCTATTACCATTTTAATTCCCCTTAAGGTCTGTAGGAACTGCATTTGGCAAGGGAGGGAGTGGTGAGTCTCTAGTGGCTTCCCAGAACTTTACCTGCTAGAAAAATTCTGCTGCTCCAATTAAAATTTTAAAAAAGAAGAAGAAAATAAAAGTTACAAATTATCAGTAGATGATAGACAATTATAATCTTCAAGAATAATTGAATGATCCCTCAAGTAGGTGACATCTAAAGAGGAACAGGATGTAGAGAAAGGATGAGCCAATAGTCCGGATATTGCCTCTTTCCCCTCTGTTCCCGCCTACACACTCAAGGGAGGAGGGTCCCTCCCCAAAGCACAAGAGACCAGGTCTGGGAAACCTCCCAACAATCCGTGATGGAAACTGGAAAAGGAAACTAATGTTTTGATTAAGCGAATATTTGAAATTATTTTATCCCAAAGAAAAATATCCCAATTAAAGTGCCAAGCGTTCAAAATTCACAAACAGAAAACAGATGCAACATTTGTTCAGTTTGAAACTGACTTGGGAATAACTCTCTTGAAACTGAGTGAGGACATATTTAAACAATATAATTCATAACAGAGGTTTGGAGAGGTTTCTTACAGGAGACAAAGGGGTATTATACACACATTTAGTTATCCCTAGAGTATGTGCATGTACCAAATGTAATAAATACATGTCTGCTATTTAGCTCTGCAATTTTCATATGCTTTTTAAATGACTGAATTGCTGATTACATAAGACACTAAAATCTTTTTTAGAAATATATATGCTAGTAATGTTTTTAGAACCAAATTATAAAAATAATTAACTAGTGGAAAAAATATTTTTCTACTTCCCTAGTTCAGTGCTTTCCTGAAAAAACTTTCTGCTTCCTGATTTGGAAAATGCATTTGGAACCAAGATTTACTTTCTCTTATGAAGGAAAACTTCAACATTTTTTAAAAAATCCTTTGCTCCTCTTAGGAAAATGAAGGTTATCAGTTTTTACAAAACAAAATTCTCTGATAATTTCTTACATTCCTTTTACATTAAGTAAAAGTGTTTGAGAGAGTAAAAATAGGCTCATGATTTTTTTAAAAATTGGTATCAGAATGGCTAAATTTCAGCTAATCTTCTATTCAAGTGGATCAAAAGTTTTAGCAGGTCCATAAAATGCTTCCACATGTTTCTAACCAGAAAACTGATGGTGGATACCAAATTGTGACATTTTATAGTTAATACTGTCATCATTATTTTGTTTCCGTTGTTGCTGTTGTTTTGTGTTTCAACACATGGGATTTCCCACATTTTGATGTGTTTTAGCAATGGTTATCACATTCAAAACAAATTCACATAAAGCCTATTCATCAAACATAGATTGAAAGCTTGCTTAGAAAACACTCTACTGTGCTATTGTGAGCTTTTCACTTGAATTAAAATTTTAACTTTATATGTTAATTTTATTGACTGATTTTGAGAAGCAATTTTTCAATGTGAATTTCTTTCTTTTTTTTTAAATATTTTGTTTAGTTGTAGATGAACACAATATATTTATTTTATGTGGTGCTAAGGATCGAACCCAGTGCCTCACGTATGCGAGGCAAGCGCTCTACCACTGAGCCATAACCCCAGCCCCTCAATGTGAATTTCTTTATTCTGCTTCCTCACTGTCCTCTTATGCAATTGTCAAGGTAACTCTGTAATCCCAATTAATAAAAAGAATGGATGTAACATATACATTGTTCATTCAATAAAATTATAAATCCTATTTTTAAATGTGTTATAGCATTAAATGTTAAGTAAAATTGGAAATATATACATATAATATGTGGACAGAGACTGGGCTGCAGTGTAACACTGGGCTGTGAATGTGAACATCTAAGGTATTATGATAGATTATATTGTTGGCCACAATTCCCTACTCCACTCTCCACTCCAAAAGCCAAAGCCTTTACCATGCCACTTTGTGATGTTCTCCTGTAGTAAGCAGGGTATTATTCTCTATCTTAGGCTTAGTCCTATGAATTACTTTGGCCAATAGAATGAGACAGAAGTGATAGTGTACCAGCTCTGAGATTAGCCCTTTATCATGTTTCCACTTTGTCTCTTGTGTCCCTATCATCCATAAGAGGATATGCCAGGGATAATCCATAGGTGCCAGAAGAAGGAATTCAGACATTAGAAGAAAGTTGTCCCACTTAATGTACCTGGACAAACTCAGCTAGAGCAGAACTTCACCAAACTGAGCCCAGCTGATACCAGTGATACTAGTTTGCCAAGGCTGCCGTAACAAAGTACCACAGGCCAGGCGAGTTATTCAACAGGAATTTATTTCTCACAGTGCTGGAGGCTGGCAGGCTGATATCAAAGTATTGGCAGGTTTGTTTCTTCTGAGGCTTCTTGGCTGATAGATGGCCATCTTTACGGTCACACAGCATTTTATGTATGTCTGTCTCAATGTCATTTCTTATCAAGGCCATAGTGATACAGAGTTAGGGCCCAGCTTAATGACCTCATTTTAACTCAGTTATTGTTTTAAAGCCCTTATCTCCAAATATCATCACATTCTGAGATATTAGATATTAGTATTTCAACATATAAATTTGGGGGACCACAGTTTAGTGCATAACATTACTCAGGCTCAACCTAGCTCAGTCAATCCTCAAATTTCCCACAGACTCATGGGCCATAATGATAAACTAATATTTTAAGGCATTGAGTTTTTAATGCTTTCTTCCAAAACATTAGCTCAACCAATACCATACAGATAGTATGATAAGATATGTAAATAACTATTGAGTGGTAAGATTTTTAGAACTTAAAAATGTTTTAAGATTATTGCTACACAATTTTTTAAAGCTAGCCATACTTTTCTAAATGTAAAGCAATATTTTATTATAAAAGCAGAAAATGTATAAAATATAAAAAATTTTGCTTATAATCTGCCTCCCACCTGATCCATAAAAAATTGTATTTTATACCTTCCAATTATTTTCTTATTTATAAACATACACTCATCTTTGCAAATTTTACATATATTCTTATATATTTTTACAAAAGCCATTATATATATTTTAAACTTTTTTTAAACAAAAGTTTTTTCGAGAATAGTGTTCTTAATAAATATAGAGTAGGGGTTGAGGATGTTGCTCAATGGTAGACCACTTGCCTAGCATGCACAAGGCCCTGGATTAAATCTCCAGAACTGTAAAAAAAAAAGATTAAAATATAAATAAATATAGAGCTACATCAAAATGTTAATGACTACATAATATTAATTTACTTTTTATTACCTACTATTTAGATTGCAATTATTTCTCATAATTACCTAGTATTTTTCTATTCAAAAAAGGGTGCAATAGTATTTCTTGCTAAAATGCTTTGTGATTTGGGGTTGAAAAAAAGTAAAATACACGTGGAGGCTATTACAAACTCTAGTTTTCTCTAATATTTCAACTTTGGCCAACTTTACATTGATGGCTTTACCAAAGCTTAAAGATAATAATGTGTTTGTCCTTGATGTAAAGTTCAGTGCATGGAAATAAGGATGATAAAAAAAAAGCAGGGCTGGTAATTTCATTTTATTAAACATTAACTCAAAATCTATTGAGTTCCCTACGAAGTGTCTAAAACCGGCAAGATCACATACTAGGTGATAAAAGAGGTTCCATTGTAAATGTTCAAAAGAAATGCATTTGCTTCTCAGGGTTTTTAAATTTTCTAATAGATAAACTATCTTTTCTTAAGAGCAATTGATATTCTTGGTTTTTCTTTCTGAGAAATAAAGTTCTCATTTTTTTAAAAACCGGATACATTCAACAATTCTGAATATCTTTACAAGGAGGGGTCTACTAAGCTAGTGTTTTCTGAGAAGGTTTTGAGGTAGTCACTGACTTTCTCCCTTGAGTTTTGGCCAGTCATCTGCTGATTTGGGGTTTAGTTTCTTTCCTGCTTTCTGCCATCACATATCCGCTGGCCTGGCCACAATAGGAAGTCAGTGCTGATCACATGAAGATAACTGCTACCTCTGCTGAATGACTGCACCAAGGCTGGCTGCATAGCTGGCATCATTGATCCTATAGTTTTGGGGACCCCACATTGCTTGTGACTTTTGCCAGAGCATCTTTACATCTGGAAAATGGTGACATTCTCATCTAAGTTCTCCTCCAGAATGAAAGGCCACTCATTGTGTCAAATAATGCACTAAACAAAAGCATTTTTGTTTGCAAAACTGGAAACCTCCTGGTAGGAAACAATATTTTTATCTAAGCACACTGAATTCAAATCAGTGTGATTCAGGAATTGTGCAATCTCCATGCCAACCTACTTTTTTCACTTCCATCAGTAAATTTAGAAAGCACAGATTAGTGTAGCTATATTGAGTCTTTATTTCATTTAATGCTTGTTGCAATGCTCTGTGCTTTTAATATTAGGTTTCTAGGAATAGATATTCATGCTATAGGATTATGAAAATGACAATTGTGGTTACCCCTATAAACACTCAAAGTCTGAGACATATAAGAATGAGACTAAGAACCAACAGGTACATACATGTGTTTTCAACCAAGATGACAAAGTCTGGGCCAAAGATTTTATACTGAAAGATTTTGTTAACAGAAAAAGTGTAGGAAGTGAGAAGAAAAAGTGAGCGTAATAATAGCAGCAGCAACTGTAATAACACAACAGTAACAACTAGAGATTACTGAAAGCTTCCTATTGTTGAGCATCATATGAAGTATAGTATCTGCATTACCGTTTCTTCTCTACAACATCATGTAGGCAAATGTTATTAGTATTCTAATCATTATTTCCATTTTTCAGGTGAGAAACTTGAGGCAAACTATTAAGTGGCTTAAGTTATTAAGTGACAGCTGAAATTTTTACCAGGGCCTGGGCTCTTACTGTACTCTATTAATTAACAAGCATTTATCTTTCATTGTTTCATTCTGTACTGTCAAGCTATTAATACTAAAAAATAAATAATAACTATCAACACTTGTCTAAGTGATGGAACAGTTGTTCAAGACTATTTGAGGAGTACTGTCACTGTAGGGTGCTAAGACCCAAGCCTGCCATTGAAATTTGTCATTCCCATTACAGCTGTTGCTACATTTTCATTATTAGACCTTTTGAAACTCATAGTGAGACAGGATTTTTGAGGAATTGCCATGAGACTTTTGCATGGTTTCCCACTGACCAAATGTATTGCCCATGCAGAATGCACCTTCTACCTTGCAGGCCCTGTCTTATCCTGCATAAGGTGCTTCACTAGTCACACCTTCTATGTGAATCGTCTCTGGTCCTGCTTCTTAGGCCCCCATTTTAAGACACCCTTTGCTACTTATCATCTCTACTTGGCTCATTCCAGAATGTCTCTGGTGCTGGCTGTGGCATCATTGGCCTCTGGAGAATGATGTCACCTCAGTGCTCAGATGACACATGCAGCAATGCATGCAGCCAGGGAGCTGGAGGCAAAGGGCAAAAGACAGGGTGCTATTCTTTTACCTGCTTTGTCAGGTCAGCAGGAGCTGCCCCCTTGGGAGCACAGCAAGCTAACCAACCAGCCATGAGGGAGGAAGTGGTTTCTGCTGCAGCTCTAATGAAACTTCAGAGTGATGAATAGCTTCAACATTTCTTATTGATGCTGTGTCTTCACTCGTCTGTATCCATATTGGCTTTTCCAAGTTGTGAGTCTAATAGAACATTTGGTGTAAGCATTGCATGGCCAAGTAATTAAGTTAATCTCAGCCTCCTCATTAAGGCTAGTGAGGTTTGTCATACCTGGACTTTTCACTAATTGCAGAGGAGTCTCCCAAAATGCATTGTCCTTTGCCTTCCCATGATGCTGGGTATCAATTAACTTTAAGTAGAAACTTTATGGTAATAACCCCCTGCTTTCCACAGAAACGGACTCTTCACTTACTGAGGGCCAAGAGAGCACTGGCTTGGCTGCTAGACCCAGCACTGCTACAGGATACACTGAAAGAAAACAAGAGTTCTAAAGCTACAGTCACATGCCCTGGCCTGGACCTTCATGCATGTCTGAAGCCACATGTGGGGGCTTGGAACTTAAAAAATTCCCCAAGAGGAATGCTCTGCTCTGAAAAACAGAAACAATCTCTGTCTCACTAGGAATTGTTAATAATTAATTCTTCATTGAAATATATAAGTTATTTATTGATTTCTAATATATATATCAATGTCCCAAATATATGGCTTTATTTTTAAATTAATATTTTGAATATAGTACATAACACATTCATGTAATTCAAAAATTCTAAAATTTAGCATATAAGCTTTCCTCTCTCAGTTTCTGAACTCTTCCTTACTACATGCACTCAATACTATTTTCAACTTCTTGTATTATTGCAGACAGTTTTAATGCACAGAGAAGGAAACACTAACACACATACATACATCTTTTAAAAAAATCAATTGTGTATATTTAAGGTATGTGATAGAACATCATGAGGTACATACAAATAATAAAATGTATACTATAGTGAAGCAAACTAATATACCCATAACATATCCGTTGGCACCCATTTTTTGTTTTTGTGGCAAAAATAACTAAAATCTCCTCATTTAGCACTGATCCAAAACACAGCATAGTTTTATTACTGATACTCCTCATGCTGTGCAGTAGATCTCTAGACTTATCCATCCCACATATCTGCTTCTCGGTATCCTCTAACCCACACCTCCCCAAGTCTTCCCCACCTATCACCCCTATCCCTGTTAACCATTGTTTTGTTCTCTGTTTTTGTGTGCTTTAATTTGTTTTTTCTTAGATTCCACATACAAGTAAGCGTGTACAATAGTTTTCTTTTTATGTCTGGCTTATTTAACTGAGCATAATGTCCTCTAGTCTATGTTGTGACAGATGACATTAGCTTGTTCTTTTTTAGGGCTTAATAATATCCCATTGTGTATGTATAATTGTACAAATACAAAAGTCTACCTTCTAACAAGACAAAATTCACAAGGTCTGACAAGCAGGACAATATGACTCCAAATGAATAGAAAAGCAAGCAATAGAGATAGACTGATAAATTACACAGATGGTAAATCCAAAATAAATAAGGACATTAGAACAATTGTTATAGCTGTATCCCACATTTATGAAAATAGAGGAAAGATTTAACATGATGTTAAGACATGTAAAAATAACCAGATAGAACTATAAGAGATGAAAAATAACAAATGGAATTAAGAGCAGATTAGAATTTGCAGAAGACAGGATTAGTGACCTCAAAGACATAGCAGTTGACACTATTCAAAATGTAACATGAAGAAAGAAAAACTTGAAAAAATTATAAAATGCTTCTGAAGGCAATGTTATAAGAAGTATAATAATGAAATTAATTAAAACCAGTGAAAAGATAAAAATCTTGAAAGCAGTGCAAATCAGGAGACAGTACATACTGAGGGTGGAAAAAACTGTCAATACCCAGCAAAAATACCTTTCAAAAACAAAGGCTGTTAAAAACTGTCTTAGGGATTAGTTAAAAATATCTGCTTCTTAAAAAACTGAAAAGAAATTAAACAAAATGGAGAAAGTATTTAGAACTCATATAGCCATGAAAAACTAGTCTTTGGAATATATAAACTAGTATGAATAAATAAGCAAAATGACCAGAACACCTAAATTGGCATTTCTATAAAAGAAATAAAATGGCTGATAAATATATTAAAGGTACAAAAATCTTAGTAACTAGAAAACTGCAAATTATAACCATACCATCAAACACCTATCTTTTTTGGTCAGAAATGGAAAGCCCATATCTCTTCATTTCTTTTGTGATTTATGAAAAGAGAGAAAATATTTCTTAACATTTTTCTATTCAATAAAAATAGATTCTTATCTTTGTCCTTAATATAATGATAACAATATGTGAAAATGATTGAAGTAGTTTACACAAAAATGTCCATAAACTGGCTTCTTTATCAATGAGTTGTCAGATGTCCTAAATTAGAACTAATGAATTAGAATGTTGGATAAATCAAATTACATTAAATTTTATTAATAATGTTGGCAGACGTGAAGCTAGGCTATCAGAAAGAATATTCTTAATCTGGTAATTAAATTTGAAAGAATTTTTATAATAATTCTTTTGTATTTTTCCAGCTAATTAATTTAATGAGAAGAGAGAAGGAGATTGTGGTTCTATTGTATGACATCATATTAAAAATAACTGCTGTTATGTTTGAAATGGAGAAAGCTGAAAAAAAAAAAGAATATGAAGTCTCAATTGTTCATTTTGTTTTCCCTTATGCTTCTGGGGGTGCTTGGGATATAAAAAGTTGTTCACAAATGTTTGCTGGATAGAAATTTTTAAATTTTATTTTTCCGCTGGATAGAATTTTGATGTACCAAGACATTTTTAGTTGTCTTTAGAAAAGACAGGAATAAACCCTAGTTCAGGAGCTAGATTCCTTGACTTTTTCTTTATATCATCTGGCATATTTATCAACATCAACCTTTATAATTGATTGCCTTCAAAACTCAAAGCAATTAAAGTGTTGGGGAGTGATATTGGCCAAATTACACTGTTATATTGTGCACATGTATGAATATGTAACAACAAATCCCATCATTATGTATAACTATAATGCACCAATAAAAAAATGTGGGAAGAAAACAAACTACAAGTAAAGTCCAGCAAGTGTATATTTAGCTTTAAGCTTACCTTAGAGAGTTTCTAAGGTAAGTTCCATTCTACTTAGGAGCATGAAAATCAATGCCCTAGGGTGTAAGAAGGATAAATATTCAGTGGAACCAATGATGAAATGTCCACTAGAAAGACAAAAATAAGGTGACAAAATTCTTTTCTGACTTTTCAAATAATATGTGAATATAGATCAAATGAAATGACTCCAGTTCAATCCACTCAACATTTATTGAGCAGCTACTATGGGACCAATACTGTGGCACATTTTGGTCCTGGTTTTATCTTTATGGTAATAACAACAGTGCATCTATCCAAATTAGAAGTGTTGGATTAGAACATTGAGTAAAAATAAACACGCCAAGTTTAAAAAACATTCATATTAATACAGAATGGAATAAACCATGCAGGCAAACACAACATTTTGGATTCTCTACTTATTGCCCCAGTAAGGATGAGCAATTTGTCAGTCATCTAGAGGCAGAAGGGACTGAATACTCAGACATCTGCATAAAGACTCAGTTTTGGGCTCCTCGGAATTGAGCTTAGTAATCCTCACACTTTGAGATATAAAAGATTCACAGTACCAGATTGTATTTATAAGACCATGTTTGATATGAATGATTTTAAGAACAATCTAAATGCTTTTCAAGAGTAACTCTGACTACACACTATTTTTAGCTTTGCTGTTCACTTTGGGCCTTACCTTACCCAAAGACACAATTCCACAGCGTAATTGTGCCAGGATAGGCAGCTGGATTGGGTTTTAATTAAGATTAGGACCCGAGGTTGGACAATTTTTGGCCGAGAAAGCTGCTTGCTTCTGAATCTAGCTATATTATTTTCATTATTTCTGACCACCACTGCTTTTGGTGTTCCTACTTGTGATACAAACAACTACTCTGACCATTTTTTGGCTTCCAAAAATACGGGCCTTTTCAGAGCTAGGCTCATTATTGTTTCAGTTGGCTTCAACTACTCTTGTTGTCAGCCTTGATCAGAGCTATCATCTTCACCCAGTACAGAAGTCGGAGGTGAACACCAGGCAGCAAGTCTGGAGCCCACTGATGTTCAGAGGGTAGCATACTTAACTAATGTCTTTAAGTGGCCACTTAGAAAATGGGGCTAAGAATCACACTTCTCCCTCAATTTTAGCCACCCCGAACTGTGGCTGTCTATGACTCCAGCCCTTTGTACCTCCTGTCCCCTTGATTGTCTGACTACTCCTTATTCTTCAAGATTCAACTTAGGATGCCCTCCTCTGGAAGGCAGGTCTTTCTGGGGCCTGCTTCCTCCTCCCCGCCCTCCTCCTCCTGGGTTGGGATGAAGAGCCAGCATCCTCTAGGTGTTCTCCCAGTTTCCTCTTGTGGCTCTATGCATCTTAAAGGCAGAGCTGATATCTACTTCATTTCTGTACCTTACCATGACTTGTAAGAAATTAAAGTTATTTTTTGTGAATAGAAGAGGAATGAAATGATATTTTTCTAGAGGTTCAAATGAAATAGTAGATATAAAATATAAAGTAGAACACTTGACACATAGTAGACACTTAACATTGGTCTTTCATTTCTTCCACCCCCACCAATGCCCTCCTCTCAACTGCTTTCACCTGATCCTGTCCCCTTGCCTGAGAGGTAACTTCAGAGGAATCTGCAGAGGGCGACCTCTTCCTGTAAGTAATGATGGGATTCTGATGTGAAATGCACATTTTTGGAAGAGTTTTAAGAGGAATAGGCTCATCATTGAGGACTTTTTATTAACGATGACCTCATTTCCTTGGAACACTTGTAGTAAATTAGCTTATTCATTAATTATGTGATAATTGCTTTTTGTTGTAGTCTGAAACTCAATAAACACTATTGAAAACTGCTAATTACAAATTATAACAATAATAGACATTGAGATTCATTATGAATGTTATGGAGCCTATTCAATAATGATCAAGAGAAAATGTTAAAGTGCAAATTCAGTTCTAGGAGAAGTTAACTTATTAAAATTATTTAAATACAAATGCATGGGCAATTTGAACAAACAGCAAAGACTATTTTGACCACCAGAGGGAGCTCACACTTTTAAAAACCTCAAGTTTTCACAAGAGCCACTGCAAGTTTTTTAAATAATGATGTTGTCCTGAGTTGGTTTTGGAGAGGTTTCCTGTACTACCAACATGCCAAAGGGATGAGTAAGTGACAAAAAATTGTTAATCAATGTTAATATATTCAAAGTGGCTGTAAATGTTTGAAAAGATGATTTTTGATCATACATATGTGAAATTATGGATTTAATTCTTTTTTTTTTTGCCCCATAGTATTTTTAAAAGGTACTTTAAAAAAGCCATGTTTCCCCAAAAAGTGATAACTCTGTAGTTACTTATTTTGTTTTCACTTATTCAAGGAACGGGAATCTGGTGTGATAATTTCATCACTATATGTCCATGAAGTGATTAAGCTCAGTGCCACTGCCACAGCCTGATTTACAGGTTCATTGTTCTGTCCCTGGATAGTCATGATAATTTCTTCATTGGTCTCCTCACTCTCACTGACAATACCTGTCTGGTATCTGCCCAAATTCAGTTAACTTTATTCATCACTTTCAGACTAATTGGGTGCTAGGATTCAAACCTAGGGATTAATACATGCTAAACACACACTTTACCACTGAGCTGAGCTCCCAGCCTCCAGACTAATTTCCATGAGTCATGTTTTTGATCACATTACTTTTCTGCTCAAGTAGGTCCCTGTTTAGTAGATCCCTATTTCTACAAAACAAATCAGCAAACTGCCACTTGGCATTAAGGTCCAATTTAATACTCCTTTCTCTTCAGGCCAACCAGCTCCAGGTTGGAATAACTCTTTCTCCCTGTCTTTTTGAATTCTCATGACACCTCTGTTCTTGTCTTCTTACTCCTTTACATTGTAATTGCTTGTGAACATGTTTTAGACCACCTCTAAAACAACTTCCTTAAAGGTACAAGTCCTTGCTTAGAAACTGGTGGGAAAGCTTATCTTAGCAGGTAGCTGATGGTGAAGGCCAGCCCAAGAGAACCCAACTTGGGAGACATTCTGAGGTGAAACTGATGAAACTGGAAGTTCTAACAGCATAAAAAAGCCACTCAGAACTTACTGACTCCAAATAACAGTTTATTATTATCTCTGGTGGTCAAAATATCTATTCTGAGAGTTGACCAGACTCATGTAGTTCTTACTTGGAGGCTCAAATGCAATTATAGTTAAGTGGTGGCTGGGCTGTTCATCTCAGTTCTCAGCCAGGCTAACTGTCCAATGGTTTCTTCGCTTACATGTCTGGCCACCTGAGCTGGGATGGCTGAAATCGTTGAGCATTGACCAGGTATTTTACTCTCTCTTGCGGCTAGCTTGGGCTTCCTCAAAGCATGGTCATCTCAAGTTAGACTTCTTACATATGGTCTGGCTTTCCCTGGAACAAGTATTTCAAAAGTCCAGGTGGTGTTGCCCAGGCTTCTTATACCCTGACCTTGGGAATCACACAGCATCACTTCCTCCAAGTACTGCCAGCCCAGATCCAATGTGGGAGGGGAATACAGAAGAGGTCGAACACTGGAAACTAGTTCCTCAGTAGGCCATCTTTGAAGCCTACCTACCTCACCTGCTGACATTTTCCATGTGGAAAATACCTTTATTTGAAGTGTGGAAAGCAGAAACCAAAGGTAGGCCAATCAGAAGTGTTCGAAAAGATTAGGATGACAGAAACTTAATTTTTTTTGTACCAGGGATTGAACCCAGTGGTGCTTAACCAGTGAGCAACATCCCCAGCCCTTTTTATTTTTTATTTTCTAGACAGGGCTTCACTAAGTTGCTGAAGCTGGCCTTAAACTTGTGATCCTGCTGCCTTAACCTCCCAAGTTGCTGGGATTATAGGTGTGTGCCACTATGCATGGCTAGAAGCTTAATTTTAACCCAAAAGTTATGGTTAATCACTTGTTTCATATAAATGTAGACACTTTCTTCTATACTCTTCTCATGGAGAGGTAGCTTCTATGTTCTTTTCCTTTGAAACTGGGCAGAACTTTGTTTTGTCTAATAAAGTATAACAAAATTGATGCTATGCAAATTCCAAAACAAGATCAAAATAGGTGATACATTTTCAAACTTTGGCATCTGTGAAATCTGACTTCCTTGAGACTGCCATGCTGTGAGGAAGCCTACACAGCCCATTTGGGGAGACTATATAGAGAGGTTTTGAGACTTGATGAGGAGAGAGGAACACCTGTGAAGGCCTTCTCAGGACTCTGACCCACAGGAACTATAATGCAGAAAAAAATGGTTGTAGCTGTTTTAAGTCTCTATATATTCAGGTGACTTTATATGTAGCAATAAATAACTGGAACAGATAGACTGAGAAAACCTTACATGTAATGTCTACATGATCTGCCTGCCTGTTCATCTTTATGCCTTTGTTTCTAACAAGGCAAAAACTTCCCATTATAGAGCTCTCATTACCCATCTGTTCCCTTCCAGAGATACTTGCTGAGGCCTGCTTGACATGACCTGAACGTCTGGTTCTGTGCTGCACCTGCTGATGCATGCGATGACTGCTATGGGTCCACCTCACTTTCCCCACATCAGAGCCAGTTTGAAAGCAGGAAACTTGATGGGAGTTGAGATTTAGACACCACCCCCTGATTCTCCCTGACCAATTTGAAATGTCCCTTCTAAGGAAGGAAGACTCTTATAACTCCTAGAAGCCAAGTAGATGGAGTCTTCCAAAACACTGTGGCCATTTTCCTCAGCTCATGATGACCTGCCAGGGCCAGGCCAAGCCTGCTGTCCCCACAACCCACTCATCCTATGCAGAATTTCTCAGCCTCCCATTAGTAGGTCTCCATTCATCCCATTCTACCCATATTGAAGCAAATTAAAGCCATTTTCTTTTTACCCTCTGTTTTAGTCAGCTTTTGCCCTGCTATCACCAAAAAGTCCTGACAAGAACAATTTTAGGAGGAAAAACTAATTTGGGGGTTCACGGTTTCAGGGGTCTCCTCAGTCCATTAGACAGCTGGCTGTATTTCCTGGGGCTGGAGGTGAGGCAGAACATCGTGGCAGAAGAGTGTGGTGGAGGGAAGTGGCTCAGGACATCACACCAGGAAGCAGAGACTCCATTTGCCAGATACAAAATACACACCCCAAAGGCACACCCCCAGTGAACCACCTCCTCCAGCCACACCTGACCTGCCTTCAGTTATGCCTCAGTCAATGCCTATCGGGATTATCAGGGGATTGGGTCAAGTCTCTCATAACCCAATCATTTCACCTCTAAGCCTTCTTACATTGTCTCACACATAAGCTTTTGGGGGACACCTCACATCCAAACTGTAACACCCTCTTTGGGATTCACTTTGTTTTGGTTTCTTTATCCAATCACTGCCACAGCTTTTGATAGGATCATTCTTTTTCTCTTTGAGCAGGAACATCTGACTCACTATATGGCCTTCTGAGAGCCACTGAAACCCATAGACAAAATGGCAGGCCTGTGAATGTAGAAGTAGGTGAGCAACTGAAGGAAATGTGAACAATAAGACCAAGGCAAAGGTTGGGAGACAAAACACGGGCACATGCAATGAGAACAGGAGCTCTGGATGTGGTCCTCACCTAAGAAGGAATGGGGGAGAGGACAGAGGTATTGAATATACCCTGTTATTCATTTATCATCATTGTTTGAATTTGATATGGGATAGGGGCTGGGAATTCTTGGTCTACTTGCTCTAGAAAGATGTTTAGATTTTCTCAGATGGTTTTCAGTAGTGACTAGGGACACTGGAGAGCCAGCTCTATGTATCCCTAATGGTCCTTCACAGATGAAATTGAAGGCTTTAGGGTGAGCAGGTGGGATGGAGAAGTAACATCAGATCAGGCTTTTTCACCAGTCTTAAGCTGAGTATGCAGTGACCTGTTCCTTTAGCCTTTGATGATTTTTTTTTTTTTTTTAAACTCACCTAAAGGTTAAAGACTTGAAATGGGCCCTATAACTGAAAAAAGCCTTGGAGGAAAGAGTGTTAGCATGGTGGGGTGAAGCCAAGATTGGAGGGAAGCCAGTGTCCAGGCCCGCATGGATTCCTTTTGTCCTTCTCCCTGGCTAAATATGTCTCTGAAGCACAGTAGAACATTCTTAAGGGAAAATAATGTCCACTGACCTCATTCCAAGAAAATCAGTAACAGCATCCAGTTGTCTTTGAAAAGAAAGACAATGACATTGAGAAGAGACACTACATTTAGAGAAAGTGCCAGAGCCACCAATCTTTCAGACTCCACAGTGGGATCTCTGCGCCTTCAATAAACAAAGGCTCTGGCAGGAAGGAAAACGGGAAATCAGCAGAGGGCTGGCAGGCTGCAGCAGAGCAGGGGGAGTCGCAAGAGGAAGGCCCAGGGACCCCTGATTCTTTTCTCCTTCAGCCACTGGTCCCTTTTCTGAAGCAAGGTTCCAGAGGCCACTCTCTGGCCTGGGCGACTTGGGTGCATCTGAAACTTTAACTGGGGAGCAGCAAGAGCAGGTTTTGCACTTGTAATTGGGGTAAAATCAGAGGTGCTGAAAGCAATGGAGATGAAAGGTACAAGGGACCATCTTGCCAAGACCTTTCCCAGGCTTTCTGACTCTCTAGGAATAAAGAGAATGGCTCGTCCAGTTTCCTGCCATCAGTGGAGCCCTGGCTTGGGAGGAGGGAGAGTGCGCATTCTGAGAAAACAAATGCACAGGAGGGAAGGAACAGGAAGAGGAAATGCCAGCTAGGAAGCCCCAGTCCTGCAGGGATCTGCAGCACAGTTCACAGCGATCTGCTTCAGAGCAGGAAGTTAACTGAAGCACAAACAGGATCTGCACGAGGTCATTTGTTTGAGAGCCCTGGAGGCGAGGGTGGGGCAGCGTTGTGCGGGTGTGGTGGGTTTAGTGTCTCCCAGCGCCCCCAGCGCCCCCAGCGCCCCCAGCGCCTCCTGGCAGCCAGGCTAGCCTGCCGCTGCCCAAAGCCTGGCTGCTCACCAGCCCTGGGGCCGCGTGGCCCTCACGGAATTGATATCAGCAGAATTAAAAAATGCATAGCCCCCTGATCCCAACATCGAATTTCCTTCTTTGGGAGCTGCCTACGGGTGTGATTTCCTACAGAAACTTCTGTCATATGTGCAGAATATTTTTGCTCATTTTTAAACGTGATTGGTTGGGTTCCTATTTTATGAAAATGCCATTGCTTGAATTGATTATGCTTCGATTTTTTTTTCAAGTAACTTCTCCAGAATATGTAATTTAATAGCTTGCCTGAGCCTGATGGGCTGAAGGCTCTTGCCTCCATTTTGGCTGAACAATGGATAACCAGAACTTTATTACGGATTGTTTTAAAAGTGGTTTTAGGGGTTAAGATGTGAAGAAATACCCATGTGGCTTTAGCACTTAGTATTCAGTACCAGATTACTGAATTTAAGTATTAGAAAGAAAGAATAAAAATAACATAGGTTAAGAAGCCAAAAAAAGGCAGTTTTAAGAAATGGGGACTTGTTTGGTGCCATGGCACATGTCTGTAATCCTAGCAACTGGGGAGGCCGAGGCAGGAGGATCATAAGTTTGAGATCAGCCTTAGAAATTTAGCAAGGCCCTGAGCAACTTAGACCCTGACTCAAAACAAAAAATGAAAAGAGCTGCAGATGTAGCAGAATGGTAAAGCACCACTGGGTTCAATTCCTAGTGCCTCCCTTCAAAAAAGAGGACTTCTTTCTTAGGTAATACTTCCCACTATTCCACAAAATGTGGTGACTTTTATTTGATTTAACTCATCCTATTTCTATTTTCCAGATCCCCAGTATAAGCAGAATTTATCAACTAAAAAAATGAAAGGGAAAAATGAAATACACTGATTAAAAAATAAATAAATAAATTTAAACGCTTCCTCTAAGGACTTTTTAAATGGATTCAGCTTGTGCTCACCAGATAACTACTACTTCCTCTGGCATTCTCTGCTCTGGGTATTTTGATAAGCTACATGGCCCTACATGTTGCCTGTGTGTCCCTAGAAGGGGTGATGGGAACACCTTTATACAACAATGGGGTTGGGGTCAAGGAGCAAAGGGAATGGCAGCTTTCCAAGTTCAACATGGGCAAGTTTTTATCCCAGGGAATTTACAGGCTGCTTCCGTGACGCAATGATACCACAAGATACAGCACAATGATTTCTTTGCATGCTCCCTGCACATTCCACAGAGAGGGCCTGGATTTGGGATGAACTGTTTTGACATTTTCCTTACACTTTTTTTGTTCCTGTTTGGTAATCTAACTTGAACTTCTTTTTTGGAAACAATCACCTGGCAAGGATTAATCTTCGATAGCACTGGGGAGTCACTAGACAGCTGGATTCTTACATGGGTAGAATTGTCTATTTTAAGTGGAGTGTCCTGAAATGATTGGTGGGAATTCAGCTGACTGCAGAACAATCCTTTGTTGCACAGCTGTTGATCAAGGCAGGACTTCCTCAAAGTGACAGAAGCTGCAATAGAAATTTATGACAATTTAAGATCACTTAAAATGTGTCAAATGACTTTACATTCCTCCTTTATCCCAGCTACTCTGGAAGCCAAGGCAGGAGGATTATAAGTTCGAGGGCAGCCTGGGCAATTTAGTGAGACCTTGTCTCAAAATCAAAAATAAAAAGGGGTGGGGAGGTAGCTCACTGTTAAGTAATTGCTTAGCATGAGTGAGACCCTCTGGTCAATCCTAGCGCCTTAAAAAAAAAAAGTCTATATATCTTTATTTGCTTCTATTGGAGTCTCACAATATAGATTTAAGCTGCCCAGATTCAACCACTAGAGAGATAAGCTGATAACTGTGTCTTCTAGTCCACTCAGTGGTTAATGATTTGTACTGAGCTTCCAGAAGACCAACTCTTTATCTAGTACTCAACCAACAGTATTATGTTCTAATGTTGAAGGAAAACACATATTTGATTTACTTAGAAGCTGTGTGGTGGTCTCAGTATAGTGCCTTCTGAAGGAATTTTAATATAAATTTTGGCTCTGCATGATTTCTATTATACGTGCATAAGACGTGATTCCACATGGGTACATAGTAATATTCCAGGCCTGCCTGAATGTGAATAATGGGAATTTATTTGCATCAGGACATGTTTGGATAAGCTTCCAGAAAGTCCATTGGTATGAAAGCTCACTTAATTTCCTGGGAGAGAGAATTGTTGACATATCAGGAGTCAAAGGCTCATCCCTCCATTTCCTGCGCTTGAGGGAGAGGTAATGTCATTTTACCATTTGAAAATAAGAGTGTCATTAGCAATTATTCAGCTAAAGAATATTTTATTGGCTACTTTTGATTTAGCATTCCATTTTCTAATCTACTGCAAAGTGGACTGGCAAATAATAAAGATGTATACACAAGATTATTTGTTGAAGCATTATTTGTTCATTAGCAACAACTCAAATGTGCATTAATAAAGAATCTATAATTATAGTATATTTCCAGAGAGGAGTATTATACAGCTGTAAAAAGAAATGAATAATGTCTTAATATACCACTATGGAAGATTTCTAGGATATATTGCTAATAAATTAAATATTAATATGAATAAATTAAATGTTCATGATTATAATAAAGCTAATAAATTAAATGTTAATATGAGATCACAAAAACTCAGAACAAAAATGAAAAATATAACTGAATTATTTATTGAGTTGATGTACACTTCCTCAGGAGGGAAATATTTCAAGTGTCTTTAAAATCCAAGAATTGACTAATGATCCCAAATGAGATATACCTTTTAAAAAAGGAACTTCAGAAGAAACCCTCAAAAACAGAAACAAAACAAACTTCAAATGTTTTCAGTAATTATATTGTTGTTGAAAGTTTTGCTATTATTACTTCTGAGAATATTTCATGTTTCATGGAATAAAACAAGTAAGCTATTATGTAGGCATTGTTGGGAACTAGGATTTGGGGTTGTAAAACAGATGTAGACATAAGTAAGATTAAATAAAAATAAATTAGAATTTGAATCCGAAACATTAGTATAAAGGTGATATTTTATCTATGTCTCTATTTGTCCATTCTCCCCCCTCTCTCCCTCTCTTCCTTCCTTCCTTCCTTCCTTCCTTCTATGAGTCCATTCAGCCATCTCTAATCTAGCATTTTTCCCTGAAGAAGCCTAGAAACAGTGAACAACTTTTAGCAATGAGAATCCTTAACACAGAGATGATGATCTCCTAAGAACCAGAGCTTATTAGAGAGATGCTTGGCTTCAGGTCTGGGTCCAAAGATATACAAGATGAACTTTCAGTATCTGGTCTCCCTGCAAACAAGAATATTATTAAAGACTACCGTGGTTGTATCAGGAGTCAGGAGTACACTTCAAAGTGCTCCCATTTGAATACCAATGAAAGATAAATACTGCAATGAGTTCAAGTACACCAATTATATTTAAATTTATGAGTTTATGAAAAAACAGGTTCCCTGGAAAGTGATATCAGTATGGCATTGACAGATCTCAAGGACAGGTCAAGGGCAACAGTGTGACTATAGCAATTTTACCACAAAGCATCAGAGCAGAGGTCAGAAATTAATATTGGCATAGCAGCAGCAGCAGAAATTTAGAGGCCTTATAGAGAAAGGGTACCTGATGCTGGGACCTGGCTAGTGGGCAGGAATACTGAGAAAGGTAAAGGTTGGCCTGGGCCAGGAATAACTGATAGAGATACCAATCCACAGATAGCTTCCACCATTCCATTTACCTCCCAGTGGTATCCTTTCTCCCCCTCCTCCTCCAGTACTGAGGATTGAACCCAAAGGTGTTCTTTTGCTGAGCTATATGCCCAGCCTTTTTAAATTTTTTTATTTTGACAAGGTCTTGCTAAGTTGCCCAGGCCAGCCTTGAACTTATGATCTTCCTGCCTCAGCCTCCTGAGTGGCTGGGGTTACAGTTGTGCCTGGCAGGTTGTCTCATTCTTGATGCTGTGACATGGACAATTTTAAGTGTTTAGCATTAGGGAAATTAAAGTATGTTGCCCTGAGAATCTCATATTCCTGTAGAAAAACATAAAGAGCTTTATTATGAAAATCAATCAATTTTATTAGAAGCCAAAATGTTTTTCTGCTTTTATTTCAAGTAGAAAATTTGTCTGAAAACTAAGATCCTCTGTAGCCATCTCACAGGGATTCAAATTGGCAAAGGGGTTTTCCTTGCAGTGTAAACACTCCACAGTCCACCAATATTTCCTCTTCACTACTGCTATCCAAGAACCAAATAAGTGGCTCAGCTCGGTTTGGCTTTAAATTGTAGATACTATCAGGTCCTTCTGCAGGGGGTACATCTGAGTAGTGACTGGGGCTCAGCTTGCTTGGCTTGTGAGGCCTGATGTATTTCCTGACTAAAGTGCTATGATTGAATTTATATATTTTTATGACTTCAGGCTTATTTCCTGGTTTCTCAGACATAAAGAAACTATTTAAAATAATACACTTCCTTGTTCTCTTTTGATTGAATCTATGGTGGTAATAAAAAAAATAAAGAAAAGCTATGCAGAGAGGCAAAAATGATTCTAACTTCTAGTCAATTTGGATGACAACCAAGGCCTAAAATGCAAGAAAATGAAAAATATTCTTTGGGGCAAGAACTCTAATAAGCCTAACCAAACCCTGCTGTATCCATGATGTCCCTTATCTTGGAGAGAGAAATGATCCATGGAGTTTTAAGCCTAGAGACCTAGAAGCTGGAAGAAACAGTTTCATAGAATATCCTCTTAGCTATCTGGTCTCATGCACAAACTCAGTATCTGCAGGTCCCACATTCATGGATTCAGTCACTGTGGATCAAAAATATTTGGAAAAAAAGAGTTACCTCTGCACTGGATATTTACAGCCTTTTTTTCCCCTTGTTATTGTCCCCCCTCCTCAAAAAAAAACTAGTATAACAACTATGTACTTGACCTTTGCATAGTATTTACAGCATCTCTAGTAATCTAGAGATGATTTAAAGTATATGGGAGCTGAGAGAAAGGAAGGAAGGAAAGGAGGGAGGGAGGGAGGAAAGAAGGAAGGAAATGAGAAAGGAAAGAAAGAAAATGGGAAAAGATGTGCAGGTTGTATACAAATACTATGCCATTTTATATAAGGGACTTGAGTATTCAAGAATTTTGATATTTTCAAGGGGATCCTAGAACCAATTTTTTATGGATAATGAAAAATGTTTATACTGATAAATCTGAAACCTCTCTTGTCTTCCTTTTCTTCTTCTTTTTCTTTCTTCTTTTCTTTCCTTCTTTCCTTCCTTCCTTCCTTCACTTCCTTCCTTCCTTCCTTCCTTCCTTCCTTCCTTCCTTCCTTCCTTCCTTCCTTCCTTCCTTCCCTCCTTCCTTCCTTCCTTCCTTTCTCCCCACTCCCTCTTTCTGGTACTGGGGATGGAATCCAAGGATGTTCTACCACTGAGCTACAGCCCTTCTTTATTTTTTGAGACATGGTCTCATTAAGTTGCCAAAGCTAGCCTTAGACTTCTATTCCTGCTGCCTCAACCTCGTCAGTAGCTGCAATTACAGGTTTGCTCCACCACAAGCAGTAACATACCATTTCTCCCCTTGCTATACTCCTTGGCACCTTTCCAAGCTGATCTTACTCAGACCAAAGCAGAAAGGAGCTGAACATTGGCTAAAGGAAAATGTATAGACTTTCTAGCTTATATAGCAAAAATATAACACCCAAAAGAACAGATGTTTTCGTTATCTGCTATAAATAGTCAATTTGATCACTATTTGGTGGTATATATATTATTACAACAGAACCTGAGTCTTAAAACAAGGTTCTGAAATATAATTCTGGCTTGCATGTTTGATTCTGTGAAAGGTGTTTAGGAACTGAAATTCTGGCTCATTTCGCCCTACTAAACTTTCATGGCTATATATATTTTTCTGAAATTGAGTAGGATGAATTTCTGATGGATGAACATGGTCATTTATGAAAGGACTATTTATGAAAGGACTCAGGAGATTGCTTAGGTGGTTGTACTCCAAGAAAGCTTTATAAGATGCTTTATGAGAAATGTTTGAAGAAAAGGGACAGACAGGAGAGGAGGAGAGACCAGGGGAACATTTAGAGGGGAAGAGAAGGCCTGGAATTGTCAGAATAGTGTTAAGTGATGTGGTGGGAAGTAGAATATACTGACTAGAATGGAGATATTTATTCTGTGTAGTTAAGCAAAGTGATGCTGTGGAAGTGGCAGTTGGTAAATAGCCTTAAACCTGTGATTAGGACTTCTAATTTAAAGCAGTAGAAAATTGCCAAATTGGATCTATCGAATGACTGAGTAGAAACTATTGGTGAATTTCTGAGTGTAGATACACTTTTCTGTGTAGGAAATGGGGTCATTAAAAACACATGAGAAAGCTCCTTGGTCTCTATATGTGAATCTGGTAGAAAGGAGTCCAGATAAGGTGGAGGAATCTACAATCTGGCTCAAAGGGCCAGGAGTTGAGTCAAAACACTAGAAAGGAGCTGAGCATGATGGTGCATGCCTATAATCCCAGTGTCTTGGGAGGCTGAGGCAGGAGGATTGTGAGTTCAAAGCCAGCCTCAGCAACTTAGCAAGGCTCTAAGCGACTCAGAGAACCCTGTCTCTAAATAAAATATATTTTTAAAAGAGCTGGGGATGTGGCTCAGTGGTTAAGTACCTCTGGGTTCAACTCCCAGTACCAAAACAAAACAAAACAAAACAAACCACTAGTAAGGGAAGTGTTCAAAGAGCTGAATGCAGGGAGGAGACTACTGTGAAGAGCAACTCCAGGGTTAGATATGAGGCAAAAGAAAGGGAAAGAGGAAAGTATTGCCTTTGGTGACAGAGGAAAAAGTGGAAGATTATTGTAGTGCGAAGAACCGATGCTGCTTGTAGAAAGGTGGATAGCGACTTCTTGAAAGGTATAGAACAAAGCAGTGTGTAAACCTTTTTTAGATGTCTAAAGATCATGTTCAAGATTGATGTGGGTTACCTGAAAGACTTTTCAAAAGGATGCTTATTTTGGTGTTCGCCTTACTGATGGATATTTGACTCACAAATGTACCTTTTAGTGGCTGGAGGTTTCTTCCAGAGCATCAATTTCTTGGCCTTAGGGAGGCATACATGGGGGTTTGAGAGGAGTCCATGGAGCACACCTACAAAAGGAGAGCAAACTAGAAAAGCAGGCGGATTAAAGCAGAGGGAATATGCCATCCCATGAGGATCAGGTTTTCTTAACAAGTAATGGAGAATGGTTGATGCTTTTTTTTTTTTGGTCTGGTAAAGAAATATTCTCTTTTGGGGACAGTAAAGGTGGTGGAATATGATGGTCATCATAGCCCTAACTTTATGTATGACTGCATATATGTTGTGATTCTATACAACTTACAAGTAGAGAATTGATATGTTATCCTCTATCTATGTACAATGAATCAAATTGCACTCTGTTATCATGTAAGCCTAAATAGAACAAATAAATAAATTAAATATGAAAAAAAAGTTTTAATGGAAAAAAAAAGAAATATTCTTTTTTATTATTGTTATTTTTAGAAGATAGCATTTCATTTCTCTGGTTGTAAGTGATATAGAATCACAACATACATGCAGTCATACATAAAGTTAGGGCTATGATGACCATCATATTCCACCACCTTTACTGTCCCCATGCCCCCTCCCCCTTACATCCCTGTGAACAGAGTTCCTCCATTGTTCCCGTGTCCTTCCCCACATTATGGATCAGCATCCACTTATCAATGAGTACATTTGGCATTTGGTTTTCTGAGTTTGGCTTACTTCACTTAGCATGATATTCTCCAACTCCATCTGTTGATGCTTTTTCTATCCAGGGAATGAACAACATAGTCACGTGAACATGTTAGAAAAACCTAAGCCATGGCATTAGGGATGGCAGATTGAGGAGAGGACACCCTACAAGTGAGAACCCCAACTAGAAGAGAATTATTTAAAACAACGAGATATGCTCTTTACTAGAAAGAATTAGTCAGGAAGATGCCAAGACTCAGACAAGTGAACGACATGAGTTCAGACCCCATGATCTTTAGACTTAAAGCCATGGCATCTGTTGTAAAGGGAAAATACCAAGGATCACAAAACAGCCAGCTGGAATCCCATGAGCTGCAGTTGAACTTGGAGCCTGGTGGCTCTTCAAGAGGCCTTTCACCTAACCAAATCAGACCCAACAAAGATGACATCCCTTCTGGGTTCACTCAGAATCAGTTGAGTTGGGACTTTTAATTTTGACTTCAGAATCCATCCAAGCAGTACCTTGATTAGCATTTGACTGAATAATTGGGATGAAGTATGTGTATTCCACCCAATGGCTACCACCTCCTTCCATCCTCCTATTCAAGAAAGAATATCCTTGTAGTCCACCCTGTTCAGAAGCACAGGAGAAAGAATTCTGCAGAAGGCAGTTCAGATGAGGCAAGCCAACATGTCATCAAGATGTCACAGTGCTATTGTAAGGTGTCAAGAGCCATCTGTGGGCTATGTGTGGACTACATTGGCATCATAGCCTTTGAATAGGAACATCTGGTGTTTGGGAACTTCCCATGGCAATCTCACAGGGTAAGATCACCCCAGTACATGTGAATTTCTATTCAGCTCTGCTTGGTTCCACACAGCACCAGAGATGAGGTGCCTCTCTGAGATGAGTGTTGTCTGCCAAGATGCCAATCAACCTGCTGACTGCAAGACATCACAAAGCAAGACTCCACCCCTGAAACCTTATCCCTGCCTTTGATGTACCCCTTAAATAAACCACTGGAGCCATTTTCTAATTGTCCGGCTCCAGCTCCTGTGTGGGCTGGGCCTATCAGGCACTCTACTTTAAAACTATAGTTCTGACTCTGCCTTTTGTTCTTCACTAATTATTTCTGACTTATTTTCTCCAATGGCTTACATCCTCTTGGACAGGAAGAAGCACCCCCTGGCAAGGCACTGGCAGCCTCCTCATACTAAGGCAACTTCTCAGATGAAGGACATAATTCTTAAAACTCTGAAAGTTAGAAAAACAAATTGTATTCTTTCTAGTTTTATTTTATTTTATTTATTTATTTATTTATTTAAATATTTATTTTTTAGTTGTAGGCAGACAGAATATCTTTATTTTATTTTTATGTGGTGCTGAGGATCGAACCCAGTGCCTCACGCGTGCTAGGCAAGCACGCTACCACTGCGCCATAACCCCAGCCCCATTCTCTCTGGTTTTAATAGTCAAAAGATTTGACTTGCTCCATGAACTGGTATAGGGTTTCACTACCATCAAATGTGAATGTTTCACTTCAGAAAATATTAACATTTTTAGTTACATTTTCTTTTCTATCAACCAATATTGAAATTGAGTTTAATAAAGTAGAATAAATATTTATAATTCCAAAAAAGGATATTCATATTGTAAGACCAAAGTTAAAGTCAGGACACTTAATTTTCCAAAGAAACGTCATAAGATCTGTTTTCATCCATGAAATTAAGTCATGAGCTGTCAATGAGCTGTCACCTTGGCCAAGTTCATACTCTCAGCTCAATTTTCCCACGAGTTATAGAAGGTGCTTGGCTAGATGCACTCTAGGCCTTTCAAGATCTAGAAGTCTATTGACACCATTCATAAATTGTAAATCATTTCTTTAAAAGTGTGTATTTGATATTATTAACTAAGGTACTAGCATACAAATTCATTCAAATAATCCGTTATCTCTTGCAAAATCAGTAACATTTTTTATTGTTTTTTTTAATGTCTGTGACTTTCAAAAAATCTGTTTACCTTTGATCCATCAAACTTAGGGCAGTTTCAGAATGTTTCTGCCTTCAGAGTTGATATTTGAACTGCAGTGGGCTCACTGTATTGAAATTGAGCTGAGTCATTATGCATCATATATGACTACATATAAGACCTTCAGAATAAGAGGAGCACATTGTGGCCTTCCCTAAGTTGTAACCTACCATATATCACAGATTAGATCATTGCTTCACAACCAGACCTGAAGAATGTTTATTCTGCATTACTATATCCTAGTTCTGGACTAACCCTTTCCTATTTGCTTCAGGCTAGCATATAAATTAGTCAACATTATTCACCTAAAATGAGGATACTTGAAAGGAACTTCACAGCTGACATTTTGATTAACATCAATAATTTTTTCTTTTTCCTAGAAGGCTATCCATCAGAGGTTATGATCATCACCATCTTCTTGGGACATGTCCCCAGAACAGGTTTTAGTGAAAACAAATGAAAAACTTGAGTATTCTTAGAAAAAAAATTATATATAATTTATATATATAATTCATATTTATAATATATATAATTTATACATAATATATAATATACATGATATATATTATAATCTAATATATTATATCTAATGTAATGTATAAAATATATATTATTTATATATAAATTATTTATGTAATTTTTTTCTAAGAATGCTCAATGATATATATATCCAAAAAGGACCAAAGTTTTATATATATAAATTGAAATTGAGCTGAGTCATTATGCATCATATATGACTACATATAAGACCTGTTGATATATATATATATCAATAGTTGTTTCCAGATCTGGTGGGAAGGAGCATTATGAATAAGAACAAAACTTTGGCAATGTCTCCTTCTTTTCAACTTTAATCTTTTTTAAAAAGAAAATGAGTGTATAATACCAGGCTAGGCAACACATTAAAGATCTCAAAAGACTAAGATAATTTAAATAAGAAGAAAGAGATTGTGAAATTGCTGAAAGAAAAGAAAGAAGGAACAGAAAGGAGGAGGGGAAAGCAGCTAGGATAAAATTTAATACAGCAGCCACCCAATTAGAGCTGGCTCTGTTGCTAGCCTCAAATTGGACTTTTTATTAAGGAATTGGAAATATGATAAATAGTCCTTCATTCACTCAGCTTGCATTTGCTGAGTCTCCACTATGTGCCAGGGCTATGGAACCAGTGAAGACCTTGTGTGCTTGATTCTTCCAATTTGTCTTTCTCAAGTCTGTGCATAATCTAGGTAGAAATATAGGTTTGAAGTCTGAGATATTTTCGTCTCCTAGAGAAGAATTAAAACATGTACTGGGGGCGGTTCCAAGATGGCGGCGTAGACAGTCCACTCTGCGCTAGGCTCTTAGGGACCAAGGCTGGAAGTGGTGGAGGCGCCGTTTTCCAGCCAACTTCCTGGCATCATTCTTCAGCTCAACATCCCACGCAGGAATTTTGCTCGTGTGTGTGAGTACAGGATCAACAGAAGGCAGCGGTAGCCGGGAGGCGTGGCT
>CM053406.1:42426757-42538548 GCA_028644305.1 Xerus rutilus
TTGGTACCAGGGATTGAACTCAGGGGCACTCGACCACTGAGCCACATCCCCAGCCCTATTTTGTGTTTTATGTAGAGACAGGGTCTCACTGAGTTGCTTAGTGCCTCGCCATTGCTGAGGCTGGCTTTGAACTCGCGATTCTCCTGTCTCAGCCTCCCAAAGTGCAGGGATTACAGACGTGCGCCACCACGCCCGGCTCTCCAAGGACTCTTAACATATGAATTCTTGACATATAAATTCCAGCCATAGGCTCATGGGAAGCATGAGTTTTTAAAGATTTAGATCAGTTTTGTGTTTTCTACTTAGTTTAATCAAACAACATGTCCAGATTTAGCAGATCAACTTTTATTTCAACACTAGTTGGAGTTTGGAAAGAGCTCTAGAGGCCAATAAAAAGCCATGTCTCTCAAGAAGCCTGCGACAAGACCCTTTACCTCCATTTTTCCATCAATCACCAGGGCACAATTTCCAGCCACACAGATTCCATATGCCACCCCTTCAATGCATCCCATTCACAGCATGGTTGAGCAATGAGGTGACCAGTCTATAACAGGATGAGAAGTGGGCAAATTAAATGATCTTCAAAGTCCCTTTGAGCTAAAATTTAGTTACTGTGACCAAGAGATCCTCCAGTATTTCTCTATATATTCTTCACATTTGCTTTTTAAAATGTCATTTTTTACATATATTATTTTTAGTATATGTTCTTGATTAAGTTTGGTCTAAAAATAATTTTGAATTTAAATTTGTATGCTACTTTATGTAATAAAATGAAATAATAAATATTTAAAAATGCTAATGAGTTTTAAGTTTTTATGCCCCATGAAAATCAAAATCTTGTAACTCACCTGGTATGCCATATGCACAGTGATTTAAAGTGAGATTGCTAACAAATTTAAATGCATTATTAGATGTCAAATACTGTTGCTTTCTGTTGAAATTCAAGTGGAATATATGTAGAGTTTAAACTTCACCATTAATACTGTTTGCTCTGGAATGAACCTCCCTATGAGAATCACTAGTCTTGGAACCCAACCAAGGAAGCTTAGCTACTGAATTGCTAACAAGAGACCCTTGGTGAGATGATTCTCCAAGTGGTCCTAATAGGGCTAGAGCCCAGCTCTTTTTCTGTAGGCAACCGTATATTTATGCCAAATCACTTTACTTCATATCCAAACAAAAGGATGCAGGGAAGCATCCAGGTTGACTGTCGCCATCTTGACTGACATCAAGTACCTTTTCCTTTCTTTGCAATTTCCAGCTCAACAGTATCTTAGAGTACATTGTGTCTTCGAAGTCCACAAACATGAAGCTAAGCCTTTCCTGCTCTAAATTCAGCCTGTTTCCTCATTGATATGAATAAAATACTCAATTATCATTCTCCGCCTACGCAATCCCTTCATAGAGTCTGAGGCTTTGGCCTTCCAATTTCTTTCTAGCTCTTAAAAAGGACGTTTTAAAACTTCCACTATTTTTATGGTTAATCTGGTATCTACACCACACATAAAAATTGAGCAGAGATTCCTCAGAATGCATGAGTGTTCTATGTGCCAGGCAGTGATTACAATGTTGTGATTTGCATATATAATTCCCTCATTTAATCCCTAGAGGTTCTGTTGTCCTCATTTTACAGATTGTCTAGGTAAACTGAATCCAGCAAAGCAGAACTTGTGCTCATAAACTCTACTCTGCACCTCTCATTCCTGTGTTGAGAATTATTGTTTGGATGCCCATTTCTTCAACACTGATGGCACACATGCACCTAATGTCCTTCAAAACATTCTTCTGGTAAGTAGCCTTGCTGCAGATGTAAAAGCAGGCTTGCCAGTGGGACATACTCAAGTAATCTGAGAAAGAAATGTAAACATGCCTGATCCAGCAGAATCTCCTTCCAGAATACTCTCTCTCTGTTATGTATACTTTTTTTCCTTTTGGTAAATACTTTCCATATTTATCTCCTTTTTTTTCATGCCCAATACCTTGAATTTCACTTTATGTACCAGATTTGTGCATGCAGCATTTAAAAATGAACTATGCTAGAGTTTATGTAGAAAATTTTAGACTAGACTTGGAAGTTGAAAAGTAAAACAACAATTGTACAATTACAAGTATAAAAGTAGTATATTATTCTGAATCTTTCATAAGAATAAAAGAGTTCTTTAGGAACAATTTTTGGCATGTCATATTCATCACAACTGCTGCATGATATAAATGAATGTTTTCAGATAATTGGGACAAAGTTAATAACTTCCAAGTAATAGAAATCAAAACAAACTGAAACCATAGTTTGAGGTTAACATTATAATGTCAATGAATCTAAATTTAGTGCTTAATCTACTGAGAAACATTCCTGGTACTGGAACTGGGATAGTTCACACCAGTGACCTCTTTGTGTCACTGGTGAGCTTTTCTTGACTCCTTTCTGCCCCCTCTCTTCAACAGGTTTCCACTCCACTGTTACCAATATTCTTGCAAAGAAGCCCAAAGAGAATGGTTTTTATCAAAGTTAATCTGTTCCCAAGACAAGTAGTATTCTGTGTGAAAAGAAAGCTTCTGGTTAATTTATGTTGCTTAGAAAACCAAAACAGATAAAGGAATCTCCTTTAAAAATCACTACCAGACTGTAATATAATCAGGAACTGGGCAAATTCAACAATAGAAGGAAGTCAAATAGGCTGACCTTTCCCAGGTTGTTTTAAAACTGACATGTGAGTGGAAGTTACTGGTGTGGTTTTGTTGTAGCCTCTGTTTTCCTAAGGAATTTGGAATCTGAACAGGGAAACAGCCTTCTTTCTAAACTTAGAGGAGAAAAAGAAAAAAATATACCCATCCTTCTAAGGGGATAAAGGTTATTCTGGCTGGGATGCCTCTCCCCAGAAGACATAAATAAAATTATCAACAATAAATTAAATAAGAGGTATTGTTCATCTCTTACTATTGAACAGCACTGCCTCAATGCTGGTAGAGCTTAAGGGAGTGATGGTGCGAAAGTGACATTAGAAAGCACTGAGTTCATATATGGCCTCTTTTGTCAGGTTTCGTCTAAAACCTTTTGTATTTCAAGCATGATTGAAAGTATTTAATTTTTCATTATCATATTTGTCTCTAGAAATTGCTATTCCTGGGTTGTCTGATATGATACCAACGCACTGTATGCTATGTATTGCTTGCCTTTTCATTTAAATATATTAACAAATTACTAAAAGTAGGCACCATTATTAAGCCATGTGTTTTAATTTCGGTTTATAAAATATGGTCTCTAGAATCATGCCCTAGTGTTGTAAGAAGACATATCCAATTTTTGTTTTACAAGTCAAAAAGGAATGTCCTCAAATAAAACAGTGTCAGTATATTTTTAACAACCAATATTGGAAGCAGAACCCATATCTCCATTCAGAATCGTCCCATGTTTGAAATCTTCAACTTCAGACCAATCATCACATTATTTTCTACTTATCTAGCTTCACTACCTTTACTCTCATCCCCATCTTTTGAGTCCTCGTGAGCACTACTTCTTTTCCATTGACTCTGATTCCTCCAGATTTCTGTACAGGACTGAATGGTACTGGGCTTGCTCTCAGATCAGTGTCTTTCCATATTCTTTTGCCCTTTTCCCACATCTGTGCTATCCATCTTCAGTCCATTCATTGTCTGTTTCCTCTACCTGAGTAAGTAGAGAAAAATCTCATCGCTGTGTTGATGATATTGTTGTGAACTCATATTTTTTGACCTAGTTATTCTACTCGTTCTTACTTCTCTTACTCATTTCCTGTGGAAATGCTGCTAGCCCTTTTCACTGTCTTCAAGTCCTCCTCTTTCTCAAAAACTCATATTCATGGGATGGTCTTACCTCCCCTTTCACGTAAAAGTAGAAGCCATCAGGCTTGACTCATCTCAGTTTCTTCTTACTGCAACTTCTTCTTCTTACTGACCAATATGTGCAGGTCATCTGTCACTCTTCAAGACCCAGCTCAAAATCCACCTCTCTGTGTGGCCACCTGGATCATTCTTTCCCAGTTCAAGTAGTCATTCCTCTAGCTCCAATCACATTATGAATATAGACATGACCAAAATAATATATCTTTCAGGGATAGATTCAAATTTTCTGCCCTCTTCCAAATATATCTTTATTTTTAGCTTAGGAAATAGAGCCTATCATAATTGTCAAGTTATAATTTTTAGAGTTCAACATTTTTAAATGGGACAATTGGAATAATCATGCTATTCAAATTCAACAGGTATAAGGAGAAATCAGTGAGCATTCTCCCATACCTGTACTTAGCTACTCAGCTTCTTATGTATTTGCTAAAGATATTTTTGGTGCATGTAAGTAATTAGGCATATTCTCCCTTATCCACACGTCTTTGAGATTTTATTTTTTTGGGTACCAGAGATTGAACCCACCAGTGATGCTCAAACACTGAGCCACACTCTCAGCTCATTTTTAATTAATTTTTTATTTTTTTAGGACAAGATCTGGCTAATTTGCTTTGGGCCTTGCTAAGTGGCTGCAGCTGGCTTTGAACTCAAATCCTCCTTCCCCCGCCTTCCAAGATACTGGGATAATAGGCATACACCACTGTGTCTGGCACAATTTTTGTATATATAGATATTATTCTATTATAAATGCTGTAATACACACATCATTTAACTATAGATACTAGGAATTTTCACAAATCAATACATAAAATATCTGTTTTTATATTATAGATGCATAGATTGGTAGATTAAAGACAGTCCTATTCTTTGCCACTTCTCTAATCAAGATGAGTCCTTCTCCAGTTCCCTCCCCTTGTATTTGGGCTAGCTTTATAACTTATTTTGCTCAATACAATGAGGTAGAAGTATATAACTTATAACTTCTACCTGTATAACTTCTGAGGCTGGCCCTTGAGAGAGCTACAGCTTCATGCCCGGCGAACACTCCCTCTGGGAAGTTAGCCACTGGTGAAGGAAGTCCAAGCCATGAACAGAGGCCACATGGAAGACAGCTAATGCTAATATATAATCAACAATTTCATCTGATTTCCCAACCAAGAGTTATCCCCAAATGCCAGCCATGTGAGTGAGCCATCTTGGACATTCTAGCCTGGTTGATTCTCCAGATGACAATAATCCTAGCCAATGTTACATAGAATGGAACTTGCCAACAGAGTCCAGTCACCCATGAAATTGAGAGGGAAAATAAAATAATCATCGTTGATTTAAGTCACTGTGTTTGGGGGTGGTTTACTAGCACTAGATAATCAAAACTTAAGGTATCCCCTCATGTGAATATATGCTAATCTACTAATCCAACCTCTATTGATGGTCATTCAAGTACTACTCTTTTTCTATTACAACAATGCTGCTATGAATAATAAAGTGTATGTTATTTGGCATATGTAAGTATAACTGTGGGATGAATTCCTAAAAGTACACTTTATGGATGTGAGAGGATAAGCATTTATAGTTTTGACACATACTATAATATTGTTATAGATTTCTAACTTACACTCTACCAATAATAAAGTCATTGTTCTTCTACATCCTCATTAACACAGTGTGTTCTCTGAGTTTTTGGCTTTTGCTAATATAATAAATAGAAAATGGTACACTTTTTAGTTCTTTTTTTATATAAATGTGAGCACATTTTGATGTGCTTTAGAGCCATTTGCATTTTGACTGAACAATCGTGTCCTTTGCTCAGATTCCTTTGAGATGTTGGTATTTTATTTATAAAAACTTTTTAGAAAATTTTAACCTTTATTTATAAGTTGCATTTTTTCCCCAGTTTGCATTTTTCTTTTGACTTTATTTAGAGTAATTTTTACCATACTTATTTTTTAAAATTTTTATGTAGTTACTAGTGGAATCTTTCCTACTTGGATAGTTAAAAGTTGTGTCTAGGATTCTTCTAGCACCTTTTCACACTTTAATAGTTTTTAACATTGAAATTTCTGGGACATGGATCCATACTTTTTTTTCCAGGTAGTTTTCTGTTGTATTTTGTAATCTATCTGCAAGACTTGCCTGTTGCCTATATGCTCCTCAAGCAGGAAACTTTACCTTTTCTTGGCTGTATCCTGAAAACTTAGCAAAATAGCTCACATATAAGACTTTCCATAAGTTGATGTTTTGTTTTTAAATGTTTAAATTATGTTTCACATCTGACTTGATTTTATGTTTACAGAGGGTATTGATAATCTTATGGAAGAAACATTAGTCCTGCACTGAGTTCCACATAAAAATATTCTTTTTCTGGGAGGAGTTTGCTGAGAAAGAACAAGGAAGCTACATTTTGAACAAGCATATTTGAAATTCTAGAAGTTAGGGCTTAGCAATGTAGGGATAATTTTGAGTTCTCTTTCCTGCTGCTATACTTACCATCATGTATGACTTCTTTTTCTTCTGATGCTAATTAACTTAATACTCCAAGTGGCAGACATTTATTTACTATGCTGCACACACACACCTCTATTAGAGGTCTGGAATGTGGACGGGTGAGTAGGTACCTTGACCTGGCTTAACCTCTATCACACTAATTAATTTTAATTGGTTTTCATCCTTGTTACATGATCCCTTAACTCCATGTCAATACCATAACATTGTAAAGAAACTGATTTAAAAATGAAAACCTAATATGATCCTTTTAAAAACCAGATGTGCAATATGATTTACACATTCAAAAACCAAACATAAAAGATGCACAAAATAAAGGAAATTTGTTGTTTTGATTGCTTATTTTTAATGCTATGCCTACTCTTCCAAGGAATGTCACTGCCTTAAACTCTACTCCTTGACCTACACTTCCTGCTCCTATAAATCACCTTCAGATTTACCTGGTGACCAAGACTCTTTATACCTGGCCACTCCTATAACTGTAGTACCCCCAGTGACTAACATTTTAATGGTTCTTTGTAATCTCCCTGATAGATACATGCACATGTACACTCAGAAGATTCTATCTTCCGTCTTTTTTTTTAAAGTATTTATTTATTTTTTTAGTTGCAGGTGGACAGAATATCTTTATTTTATTTTTATGTGGTGCTGAGGATCGAACCTACTGCGCTACAATCCCAGCCCCCTATCTTCCGTCTTGTTCGCATGTGAGTTAGTCAGTGTGGATGTTTTAGGAATGACAGTACCACAAGATACTTGAGAAACAAGGGTCACTGATACTACTTGAGGTGACCTTCACTAGGGAATGCGATGAAGTGCTTTCTTTCCAAGTAGTAACCACTTCCATTGAAAGAAAGCGTTTAATACTAATAATGATTACAACTTTAATTTTCTTTTAATGAGCCAAGTACCCCTCTTCTATGTGTGAACTGTACTTATACACTGCCTTGCCCTTGTGTCTGTCCAAAAGACTACAGTAAAAATATCCTCCTAAAAGGTTTACATGTTATACTTCACTAACTTAACATTTTTTTATTGCATTCTGTGCTACATTCACACATTTCATATGGTGACTGAACAGATAAGGAAAGATGTATTTTCACCATGGTGCAATGACATTTCTTCAATATGCTATCCAACATATCCAGGTTATATTTATTCAGAAAATACTAAACCATGTATTTAAAGTGATCTCTAGTAAAGTTTGCTAAGATATAAAAGATCTATTTATACAGTTGCACCACTCCCTAACTTTCAAAAGATGGAATTCTTATAAGGTAAAGAACAGGAGATTTCCAACACGATAAAACTGTAGAAATGTAACATCACCAGCATCCAATATTATATCTCAAATGGTTTAACTGAAATGATTATGTCTCAATAATGATTTTGGAATCTTGATAATAATTTGTATGACTAAAGCATACTACTGCTGATATAACAGTCTATGGTAAATGCACAATGGTATTTACACTATAATTTTGATTGCATGCATTTGTATCCAAAATGCACATATTTGTTCTATATCAAAACATAGGAACTTCAGGTTATTTGGAGAATACTGCTTGATAAAGAGCTATGAAGACAGAGGAGGCAATGGTAATTCTGATATCACTTCCACCTCTCCCTATTCTTATGATATGCAGAAATTGTTCATGTCCCCAAATTGAAGTCTTTTTTTCTCCTCAGGAATACAGGGTATTCAACATGCCTTATAGTGCTTTAAAGATGGTCAAAAATTCCTTAACGTTTTCCCATGAAGAGGGAAGTGCTCTCCTTTCCTGGAACCTGTGTGAGAGCTGTGACTGTTCTAATCAATAAAGCACAACAGATGTGAAGCTGTGCCAGTTTCTGAGGCCCAAGCTGCAAAACGTGGACAGCTTCTACTCCCTGTGCCTTGGAATCCTCTTTTTTAGAACTCCAGATCTAAGGGAAGTCAGTTGTCATGTAAGAAATCTATCCTGAGACCACTATGCACAAAGAATATCTGCTAGATCTCTGCTGTTCTAGCCATCCCCTCCCAGGCACCTGGATCAGCCAGCAAGGAACCATTTTGGAACTTATCCCAACAAACACTCTTTGCAGAAGAATGAAGACTCCAGATACATGGGCTACCCCATCTCTTCTATCAACTCCAGTGGTGGCTAAGGACGTGGTATCTGAGATATCCTGTCCCTGACATGCCTGCTCTGATCCCTGACCCACAGAAGCATGAACTTTGTGGATATGGTCATTACCTTGATTTTGGTAATAGTTCATAGGTGTGTACATTTGTGTGCTTATCAAACACTATATTTTAGTATTGTAGTTTATTGTGTGTTAATTACACATCAATAAAGCTGCTAATTTTTTAATGAAAATGATTGTTGTTTTAGAGCACAGGTGGTTTATAAAGTGACAATAGAGAATATCTATTGAATATGCACCTCTTTATTTTTTCCTGATATTTGTCTTTTAAATGTTACTGAAGAATAAACTCTCTATATGAAACTTTACAATGTATGTTAAATACTATTTTTATAATATTCAACTGGTTTTCATCACATCTATATAATCCATACTATAAGACAATCAAATAAGTTGGCCTATTAAAATGACATTATAAATTATCATTGATAATGTTGGAATTATTTTTAACTTGAGTGATTTTCCCACTAAAACAAATTTTGAGCATGGACATATTCACCCTTATGTTCCTAGATCCAAGTCCATTCCCTAGAACATAATAATGTTCTATAGTGTTTGCTAAAAAACAATATAGTTATATGCCTATGTGAAATTCCACAATGAATCTCACTGTTAGGTATAAGTATAATGTAACAATAAAATTTAATTAGAAATTAATGAAGTATGGAATAGAATATCAATTAGAAATCCATTGTTTGGTTTAAAAGTATATTTTGCTTTTTTCCCTTTGGCAGTGCTGGGGATTCAACCCAGCAGTGCTCTACTACTGAGCTGTAACTCCAATCCTTTTATTTATTTATTTTTAAATTTTTTTTTGTTGTTGAAGATGGATAGCATATCTTTATTTTATTTGTTTTATTTTTATGTGGTGCTGAGGATCGAACCCAGCGCCTCACACATGCTAGGCAAGCGCTCTGCCACTGAGCTACAGCCCCAGCCCCTCCAATCCTTTTATTTGGAGACAAGGTCTTACTGAATTGCCCAGGATGACCTTGAATTTGTGATCTTCCTGACTCAATCTCCCTTGTCACTGGGATTACAGATGCACTATGACAGGCTTTGTTTTAGTATCTTTATCTAGAACATCTTAATTAAAATGTATTGCAAATTATTTCAAGGTACCAATATTTATCTAAGGTAGATTCAAGTTTTAGTTCAATGTTCAGCCAAAAATGCACATTATAGCAGCTATGGAATTATAATAATAATAGCAAACATTCACTGAGTACTTCCCAGATGCTGAAACCTATACCTAGCATCTACTCTAGTTACCCCAGTAACAGGTACTACTTAGGTACCTATTTACTAGAAGTATTTGGTACTCTTTTTGTACCCAATTTACTCACAATAGAGCTGAGGCTCAAATGGATAAAGTAAAATGCCTAATATTACAAAAGTTTGCATATAATGGAGCCAGGTGCCTTTGATTCCAGTACCTGAATATCTGATCTCTTATTTCATTCTTATGCCCTCTTTAGGAAATAACATTACAACTACAAGGCTTAGGAATGAGACTTGTAGAGGGACAAAAAGAAAAAAAGAGTAATTCTGCCAATTTTCTTCTTTATTGTAGATCAGATGTCCATGATGGTTACTATAATTCTATGGTATAAAAGATTAATTAGTAGTAAAAAAAATTAAAGACATTCACACAAAAAATTTTAGAGAATCAATTTCTGATCATAAAGTGGTCCTGTAACAAAATCTAAAACTTCATTTAACTACTGTTCTTTATAATTTAGAAGTTATTCAGAAGATATGTTAATAGTTTCCAAAGAGTTCATGTAGTCAATGGGAAAAATCATGAGGTTGAAAATAGAGAAAAGTTTTTTAAAAACTCAAATAATAATGATAATAGAAAGCAAACATTCCTATTAACTCCTGATTCATATGTACAAATATACTTTGGATAACCAAATTAGAGTTCAGAACAATAAGAAAGTAGGGAGCTGGACTTGGTGGCACACGCCTGTAATCTCAGTCAATCAGGAGGCTGAGGCAGGAGGATTACAATTTCAAGACCAATCTCAGCAATTTATGGACCCTGTCTCAAAATTTAAAAGGACTGGGAATGTAGCTCAGCGGTAGAGGATATGGTTCCTGGTACTTCCACTCTGCCAAAAAAGAAAAAAACAGGGAGGAAGCATGGTTTTTGAAAAATTGGTTCTGGTAACAGTTTTCTTGAATTGAACAACAACAAAAAAAATCATTTCTAGACCACATGAAATATTTTAGAACATTATATTATATGTAGTATTTGGGCTCATTTTGACAAAATAATACATACAAGGAATTTATTTCAGTCCACGTCCCCATTCCCTTCCCCCCTCCCTCTTCCTGCTCTCTTTCCTCTCTTCTATTGATCTTTCACTCTTTTATTTATTTTTGATTGATATGTATTTATATGTATATATATACATACAAATACATTTTTGAGTATTAAAATTCAAGGCTCACCAAATGAGAGTAAAAAATTTACAACCTATCCCTGAAAAGTTTTTAAACCTAATGTTACTATTCTAACTTTAAAAATTAGAAAATTCTTGGTAGTAACTTATGCCTATAAAACATCAGGTGGCAAAAGAGAACAGGACGGACATTCATCGTACTATTGCAGTCCAATTAATGAACTAGATAATGCCCGAGACTAGATGAAAATGACACTGCCAAGATAATTGATGTTTCCAATTTATATTAATATTTTATATGACCTGACCAAGTCCATAAACTTTTTCTTTATAATCTCACTAGTTGCCCTCAATTCCTTTCAAATGCTATTTTAGGTTACTGCTCATCTAATGCTTTCAAATTTATTAAAAACACTAAAATAAGTTGCTCTAGTTGGGTTTACTTAGAAAGAAATGTTATCCTATGGGCACTTAAATTCCACCTTCTTAAAACTTCTTTATACAAAAATGACAGTTAATTGTGCCATATAAGACTCTGGGCTATGTAATGAGTATCATTTTTCTAATCTTTACTCTTTTTTTAGTATAATTTTTTTAAACATTGCCAATTTCTGTGACACACACTTGATTATAGAAGTTTTAACATCTTGTTAGGTTAATTGGTATTGGCTGTTGAACAGCATTTTCTATTTAGTGTGCTGCTTTGCTATGTGCTAACACGTAAATCTCCAGTGGTGAGTGGTTACTGGGTTCCTCATTCCTGTACATTCCAGACATTGTTCTTAGTACATGGAGTAAGGTGCTATACTAATAGATTTTGATTATATATATTTATTTATTTATTTTTGGTACTGGGGATTGAACTCAGGGGTACTCGATCACTGAACCACATCCCCAGCCCTATTTTGTGTTTTATGTAGAGACAGCGCCTCGCCGTTGCTGAGGCTGGCTTTGAACTCGTGATTCTCCTGTCTCAGCCTCCCAAAGTGCAGGGATTACAGGTGTGCGCCACTGCGCCTGGCTGATTTTGATATTTAACTGTAATTATACTACAGTAATTAGAAGTAGATTAACTTAATTAAAATTGTCTGTAATGGAAGATATCTGGGCATGAAATCCCAACTAAATTTTAGAGGTGTACCAACACTTATATGTCATCTCTCTCCCAAGTAACAAAATCTAAGGATGCCGAAGTCTCTTATATAAAATGGAATAGTATTCGAATGTAACCTACACATATACTCCTATATATATTTAATCATCTATCTATCAATTACAGGATAAATCCTATGTAAATAGTTGTTATACTGTATTGTTCAGGAAATGATGGCAAGAAAAAAGTCCATACTTATTCCATACAGAAAAAATTTTTTCTGATACTTTTAAATCTACAGTTCATTGAATCTGCAGATGCAGAACCCTTGAATACAGATGACCTATGGTTCTTAGTTGGCAGGTCAGTGGTTCAAAACTTGCAGATTTAAAAACCTTAAACCGTTCAGTTTGGTCCATCATCTACATCCTTCTATGTCAGTTTCCAAGATCTTCAATGTAATCTTTAGGAACTGATAAGAAAACAAATAATGAAAAAACATCAGTTTAAAAAACAATTTTAAGCCAGTAAAATAGGAAAGAAATTGTCTTTGGAGTAAAGTTTTAAAACTCCTTGTGATTAAGTCTTATTCTTAACATGTTTGATTTTTTTTGCCTTCTGCTAAGTTGTCTTCAAAAGTCAGCATAGGGGCTGGGGTTGTGGCGCAGTGGTAGCGTGCTCACCTAGCATGTGTGAGGCACTGGGTTCGATCCTCAGCACCACGTAAAAATAAAATAAAGATATTCTGTCTGCCTACAACTAAAAAATAAATATTTAAAAAAAAAAGTCAGCATAGAATCTCTGAACAATAACTTTACATTCTACGTATCCTTCTAAACAATTGCTGAAGCAGTATCTTTGTTAAGTTTCCACATGGGCAGTTTGGGGTGGTTAGATTTCCTTTTTGGAGCACTGAGCTGGAGGAAGGATGTGTGAGGAAGAGGAGACAAAGACCTATAATCAAGAAGGTGTCACACTTATTTAAAAGTGTCAGTCATGGACCACAGAGAAAGCAAAATACTGTAGAAAGTATTGCTGAGGGTCTTGCCTCTCACTTAAATGTGTTTCCACACATTACGTCATTACTAAGCATAATATAGAATCAAGGCAAACACTGATTTAGCTTCCTTGACATTATAGTTTTTAAACAGAATTCTTCAGATTTAAATTGTTTACTATAAAAAAAAAATTCTTTTTCCTCCTTGTATTTCTAAGGATTTACTATACCACTTAGTTCTGTATTTTTCATTTAAAATCTCAAGGAAACAAGAGGATTGTATAGAACACTCATATTTTGATAGAAGATGGTTGTTATGTTTGTAATGTGGAGTTAGAACCTATAATTACCCCCAATTATATAAAGTGTTACACATTTTATTTTTGAGCATTAAAATTTAAGCCTCACCAAATGAGAGTAAAAATGTGTTTTGTTCACATTTCTAATACGTTCATAAAGTATTCTACTTTTTCTCCTAGAATGAAACATAATCTATATACCCCCAATATGTTTTCCCTGAGAGTGTTCTTGAAAAGTTTACTCATAAATTCAAACTATTCAAATTGTAGTGATGCTTCCAAGATTCAAAACATTCTTAGAACTTCTTCATAAGAAATTTTTACTATGGGCTGGGGTTATAGCTCAGTGGAACAGCACTTGCCTAGCACATGTGAGGCACTGGGTTCAATCCTCAGCACCACATAAAAACAAATAAATGTATTATTATCCATCTACAACTAAAAAATATTTTTAAAAAAGAAAAAAATCTTTATTACATAGAAAAAAATTTTTTTTCAAATGATGCCAAATCTTCATCTATGGAGGAAAGGTCTGACTTCCAGAAAATCATCTTTGTTTATTAGGCAGGTCAAACTAGGGATGATTATACTTCTGTTTACGTATGTCTTAATTATAAACAATAAAATGTATTTCCATGTGTGTCTTTGAAACAGGGATTCAAAGTACTTTTGGATTGAATATATTCTAGACAAAAAATTTTCTCATTTCACCTTGCCCTACCCGTAACTTAAAAAAAATACAAATATGTAGCAGTGAAGTTTGTTTCTTCTATATATAATTCATTTGTGATTGCTATACTACTAGAACAAAGGTAAATCAGACAATAAGACAATCCCTTTGGTTTTGGTCAACTACAACCCTACTTAATACTTTTTAAAACATTGAAAACACAAAGAAAACCTTAACACAAGTTTATTGAAATTCACATCTAACCTTTTAAACTATTTATTTCCATTTTCAGAATGGCATTCTTGGGCATAATTTAAAGGAGTGCTCAAACTTTAATCTCAACAGGGACTGGAAGTTATGATGAAAAGCATTTTAAAATTCCATTTGCTATACCCTGCTTTAAATACTTTCATATAACTAGGAAATGGAAAGGGAAAAAATGCTCAGTGTTTACAGTCAATGATTAAAGGGAAGGTAAAGGCTAATAGTCTATTACTTAACTGATTTTTAAATTTTCTTTTAACTTGGGCTATATTAAATTACACTACCTTTCCAACTGCTACTCAAGAATCCATCTAAAAATAGGAGTTTAAAAAGCATCTTACCCTAAATTGCAAAGTTCTGTTGTTTGCTTCTAATTCATATGAGGAAAAAATATAATTGCAGCATTTGTCAGTTATCAAGTTCTAGAGTTAAAATTGACCTGTGGGCAAATAACCCACTTTCAATGTACAATAATTTTATATTCAAGTACAATATCAAAACATATCCTCTAATTCCTTTCAATTGAAAAAGTAAACACTTCTGGTACCTAAAATTTTAAACTTTTCTCTAAAAACTTACATTAGAAAAGAAAATTTGTAAAAAATCCTATTTTAGCAGGCTTGATAATATCAACTGGTAAAACTTTATTTTACAAGCAACAGGAATTGGACCAAATGATTATTATAATCCAAAGGAAGTATTTTATAACCATAGTAAATGCCATTATACATACTGCCAATACAGATTTAATAGACAATACTGAACTGTACAAGAATTATTTATTTTTTCCTTAATCTCAAAGCTATTTTTAGTAGTACAAAAAAGCCATATTAACATTTTTCCATTAGAAAACAACATGATGTACAAAACTTTGGATGAAAAGATATGTCAAATTTCATTTAATCACTTGGAGGAAAATCCATCACTCCATCAATACCACCCAAAGTGTTTTAGGCAGTGATTAAAATCAAAATAATGCATCTTAATAAATCCCAGCGGTTAAAAGAACAAACCTAGCAATATATAATAGTTTTCTACACAGTATTTTTGACAACTCACATTGGGAGTTATTTTTTTAAATCCTTTTTTTTTTAACTGAGTCCTACTACATGCCAGGCACTGTACTTGGCCAACTAGGTATTTGCAAAGAAGTTGGTTAAGGTGGGAAAGACCCATAAATCAGTCCTTTGGTTACCAGATTTGACTTTTAGCTTACAAACATCCTCCAAGATCAAGAAATTCTAAAAATATACACCCTTCCAAATGTTACTTGACTTTATTAGTGGGGAGGGTGTTCAGTAAAGAGAAGTCATGAACCATTATTTTTGACCCATTATTCTAATTAAAAGAGCATATCAAAAAGCTAATTTGTTTTTCTAGTAAGATTTTGGCATTCAGGTGTTACAATTGCAGTTCACTAGTTTTTCTGAACCCTATCACTGCAAATTGCTCAAAAACAGCAAAATAGCTGAGCACGAACAATTCTGCATTTAAAAAATCAATGGTATTTGATAAATATTAAAATTCAATTCAGTATAGGGTCCAGTGAAGGAAAAATATCCAGTTATGGAGTGCTAAAGAGCAGAGAGGTAAACTAGGAAGGATTAATACATAAAAGAGTATTTATCATTTGAGTAACAAGCTGCTAATATGCTTTCATTTTTTTTTTTAAACAAGGTTGCAACTATGCTAAAGGCCCATAAACTGACAAGGTTGTCCATTTGTGACCATTACTTCATTACATAAGCCTGTTTTATTAAGGTATAACAATCTAAGCAATAATTTGGAAATTAGCCAGCCGCTAAGCAATTACAATGGCAGGTAATACACCATCAACTTTTGAAACACATTTGGCCACTTTTCATGACCCCTCTGTGGTTCAGATTCAATAGATTCTCACTCATTTTATAAAATTTAAGTTTCTGGACCTGTATGACAAGAAAATGGTTTTATGAAATATTCTCATAAGACATTTAATAGTCTTAGGGTCACACCACTTTTGTTCTAAATGACTTAATCTGACATGCTATATAGCTACAATAAAAAGTTATGTTCAATTTTTAAATGAAAATTAAATGCAGATAAGTGGTAACAGATTGAACATGGAATGTTATAAGATCTTCCTATATATGTAATCAGACATTGCTGATTATGGATTTCAGAGTTTGAAAAACTTCAGATTAAAAATCACAACCAAATTTACTCTTGATGGCATGCAAGATCTTTTTAAAAATTAACCTAAGACCTAGAAGTCTCAGTGTTATCAGAACATAAAGAAACACAACAAATTTGTACATTTTATTCACATTTATTTTTCGCTTTTAGTGTGCTCACAGAAAATTAGAACACCTTAAGCAGGAGTTTAATAGCAATTTTTGTAAGCAAAGTTACATTCCATCTCTAAGTCAAATTGGTCAAAGCTTCTCCAGTATTTACAAAACATGATAGACAAGATGCTACACAAAACCATTGCATCTGAAGTTTTTTTTTCCTTTATTCTCAAAGACAACTGGAAAAGAAAGCATTGTCTGCTGTAATCAAAAACATACCACAGTATAAACAGTAACCATTCCACTTATCACAGCTTGGTTGAGTTTAAAATTTGTGTTTAAAAGGTCCAAGATGACTGCAGTTTTACAAAAATGGGCAGGGTGGAAAGTTGCAAACTTCATGTGCTTCTGGATATCAAGATTTGTTTTTATACAATAGTCACAGTTAAAAACACCCTGCTGGTAATACATAATTACACTTTATTAAGGTCATAAACCAGCAATAAACAATAAAGCCTATACAACTTGTAGTTCTACTTAATCACTGACTGGTACAGCTAACATGAGATAAGTGAAAAGTTCCTATGGTTTAAATGAACTCCTAAGACTATGATCTTTTTTTTAAAATCTGGGTATTGGTGTTTTTTTTTTTTAATTTCCTTCTTAATCAAGACTTGTAGTGTTGTAAACCTGCCTCACAAAATACATCGTAATAACTTTTCTTTAAAAAAAAAAAAAGACTAAGCCTTTACACCATCATTTCTAGTGGCACATTATCTTGGCAATGTCATGCACCACTTCATTTTCTCTATTGTGGCCCCTTATCACTTCATTTGATATCCCTTTTTGACCCACCCATCTCCTTCATATATGGGCATGTCCATAGAGTGACAAAGAAAGTTTACATTTTTGAATAAAGATGCAAATTATGCAAAAAACATTAATACTGATGCAAAAAAGAAAAAAGAAAAAAGAAACAAGGCAGAGGAAGGTGTTTTAAGCTCTCCTCCACCAGTTGGAATGGTGGTAACAGAATGATTTGAGATGGGATCTGTGGGGAAAGAGGAAAAAAAAATTGCTGCTAAAAAAAAATAGTTAAAAAAACCAAACAAACAAGAAGAGAAAAGAAAAAGAAAGAAAAGACATCTTTAAAATCAATCCCTGGTTGTAGACAAGTTCTCCAAAACCAGTACCTGGCACCACTCCAACAAACAAACGGGGGAGAAAAGTTCTTCGATTATCTCATAACCTCTGGCCCTTTTACTCTGCCGCCTCTGCTGGGGGCGCTTCTGGACTGCACTCGGGCTGCGCCTCCTGTGACGGGGCTGCGCAGGCAGACGAGGCGCAGGCGGCCGCGGGCTCCTCCGCGGGCGCCACCTCCTGCTCGGGGGGCGCGCCGGGCCCGGCGGCGGAGGGCGCCTCGCAGGCGGCGGCGCTGGCCCCGGCTTCCTCTGCCTTCTCTTCGGCCTTGGGCTCCTCTGCGGCCTTGGGCTCCTCGCAGGCGGATGGCTTCTCTGGCGCGACGGCAGCCTCCTCAGGCTTGGCTTCCTGCGGATCGCCACCTGTCGCCCCCTCCTCGCCCGCGGCGACCTCCTCGCTCGGCGCCACCGCCTGCTCCCCGGGGGCTGCGCCCGCCTCGGCGGCGGCAGCAGCGGCGCCCCCGGCGGCCTCGTCCTTACCGCCCTCGGCGGTGGCACAGGCTGTGCCCTCGGCCTCACCGCCCTCTCCCGCCTCCTTCTTGTTCTTCTTGAAGGAGAAGCCACTCAGCTTGAAAGACTTCTTGAAGGAAAAGCGCTTCTTTTTTTTTTTCGGGGTCTCGTTGCTGGGCGAGGGTGTGGCCCCGTCCTCGGCCTTGGGCGAAGACGTCGAGGAGGCGGCCGACGCGGCCTCCCCCTCGGCGGCCGTGGGCGAGCCGGGCTCCGCGGCCTCGCTTTCCGCAGCAGCCTCCTTCTCTGCAGGGCCAGCCCCCGACTCGGGGGCGGTGGCGGCGGCGGGCTCGTCTTTCTCGGCCGCGGCTGGGGACGCAGCCCCGCTCCCGGCGGCCGCGGGCTCCTCCTTGTCCGCGGCAGGAGCGCTGCCGTTGGCCTGCAGCTCCTCCTTGGCGCCCGGCTCGGCAGCCGCGGGCGAAGCGTCCCCGTTTACTTTCACGTGGCCATTCTCCTGCGGGGCAGAGAAAGCGGGAGCGTCACTGATGGGGCCCGGGCAACCGCCATTCCTGCCCCCACCCCAGGGTCGGAGATACCAGTTTCCCTAGGGCATCTCTGGCTCCAGAGTCCCTCAGTCCCGCGGTTATGTGGAGGAGGGGTTGAGGCCCAGCCAAAGCCCCCCGGACGAAGAAATGGGGCAGCGCCGTTTGGGGAGCCCTAAAGGCACAGCAGGAACCCCGACACCCAGCAGATGTCCTATGGACCGAACACGAAATGTGGAAGGTGAAAGGATAACTATTCCAGCCCTTGACTCAAGGGCTTTGGAAAAGAAGCCAATAATACTCGATACAGCAAATGCCCTTTGAAAGAAGGCACACAGCCAGAGCTGGTGGTCTGTGCCTAGGCCACACATCCGCTTTTCTCTCTAAACCCTAAAGGCCTCGTCAAAACACTGAGAACGCCCCAGGGGATCACAGCACTCGAGCCTGGAGCGCCAGCTCTGCGCGCTCTATGGCACCACAAGCGCCCTTGGCCTTGCGACCAGCAGAGGGCGCTGCGTCTCCATTTCGCGGAGCTGGACGCAGGCGGGCGAAGAGGGGCGGGGCCGCTGGGCCACCCCGCCCTGCCCAGCCGGGCCCTGCCCGCAGGCCGAGGCGCCCCCGAGCCGGGAACGAGCAACCCAAAGAGTCCGCAAACAAAGCTCAGGTGGCTTTCCAGCCTCCACGTCCGGCTCAAACCAACAAGGGTGGTGAAACTCATTATTTCTGAGGTCTCGCCTCGGCTTCCACAGCCACCTTCGCCCGTGATTCTGCAAAGCTGGGGCAGTTCATTTTGCATTTTTAACGGGTTGGCAGAGTCTGCCTTTCCCCAATAGGTTAGACCATGCGGAGCAACACCGTCTCCGCTCTAGGAAAAGAGGCGTGGTGGGTGCCCAGTGTTTGTGAAGCAGCCACCCATGGCCGACCTCTCGCGCCCACCCAATCGTGGCTATCTGCTTGGGTCTGGGCCGCGCTGGGGCGGCCCCTCGAGTGTGGCCGAAGCGCCACGCACATGAACCGTCCTAACTGAAACGCACAAACCATCTGGAGAAATTCTCAAAAGATCTACTGAATGTTGGATCTATCCACCCCAGGGATATATAGCGTTAAGAAGTCAAATGGGTGTGTAATTTCACAGACAACTACAAATAAGATTTAGACAGTGGGAAAGCCCCACTGAAATATACCGAAAGCCTTCTGTCCAGCTTCAGTCAGCCACCTTTCCAAGAACCCAGGGCACGTCGCCTCTGCATACAATAAGACAGCCCTTGCCTTTTTACCTTTTTCCAACGCCATCCCCATTTATGCTCCTCTGTCTCTCACACACACCCACACATACACTCACACACACACACACACACACACACACAGCCAGTTCCGATATCGCGAAGGCGACCCTGTCTCAGCAACAAACACGAAAGCCGCCCAAGTACCATTGTGCCCCCAAATACAAATGCAACCTGGCTTAAAGGGGAGCATCGAGCTAGTCACGTTCTGCCATTCTCTAAACCACGCCATTTTAGACGATTTATCACTCTTTTCCTCTGGTCTGCTCAAGAATTCGCCAAGATTCTCCGTAACCACTTCTTTGGGGTGGGGAGTGGAGATACCCCTCCATGAAAAATTGACAATTTAGGCTATCCTTTTCCGTTCAACTTTCAGACTAGAATCCTGCCACGCTCTTCTTTACCGAATGCGCCTCGGGCGCGAACAGAAGGAAGGGAAGCTTCCAGACTAGAGAAAGACACCGAAGAAATGACCAGAACTACAGGTAGAATTTACCTGCCCATTCGCTTTGGAAGGCGAAGAGGCCACAGCCGCCTCCCCGGGCCTCTCCGCGGCGGCTTCTCCCTTCGCTGCGGTCTTGGAGAACTGGGCACCCATGCTGGCTTCTTCAACAAAGAAACTCAACAGATCCAAGAGGGGAAACAAAGAGCCTTGGGTTGGTGTAACGACGGGGCGAGCAGCAGCAGCAGCAGCAGCGGCAACGGCGGCAGCGGCACACACACCGGAGGGAGGGGGGTGGGGGTGATGAGGACAGAACAGAACCGATTAAATACACTCCGATAAAAAAATTTTAGTCGAGGAGATCAAAAAGCAGTAGCGCAGGAGGGAGGGAAAAAGGTGGAAAAGTCGAGCACACAAAAAAAGGAGCCCAAGTGTAGTTTTTTTTTTTTTTAAAGAAGTAATAAAAAAAATCCCAGATTTGTAGCCGCACTGTAGACAAGAGGAAAATGGAGAAATCTCCCTGGTTGCTAATAAGATGCGGGGTCCAACGCCCAAGTGCACAGATGAATGGGCTCGCGGGCGCTGACGCGGCCCCCGCGCGCGTCGGCCAATCCGCGCGCTGCACACAAAGCAGGGGGCGGGGCCTGCGCGCCTGGCGAACAATGGAGCCGCGCTTTGCAAACGGTTTGAAAATCAGCTTCAGACAGAGAATTAATGTCCTCCAAATAAATAAATCAATTAAAAAATACATGCCTCTCGCCTCCCTCTGCTTGAAAATAATAATGCATCCTTGATTGGCTTGCTTTGTTTGGAATTAATTAACGCGGGAGGGGGGTACTTGTGGATGGGGGCGGAGAAAGCGTTAACTTGACTCGCACTGACTCTAGTCGGTCTATATCCGTGTCTGTCTCTCTCCACTCGCTCCCCTCCCCCATCTTTCCCGAGTGTTTATGTATATGTATGTGTGTGCGAGTGTTAAAGACAATGGGTAGCGTTTGTGTATTTGCAGCATGTTTTCCTTCTCCGCGTTCCATATGGGTTTCACAGATAGCGCTCAGGGTTTGTTTTTTTTAACTGCAGCAATTGTTAAATCGTCCCACATTGAAAGGTATTTAAACCACGACGATCGAATTTCATCAAACGAGATCGCGAGTTGGAATTAGGTCTGTAGGCCAGATGTGGAAAATGCAAAAGCAGCAAAGAACCAAAGCCACACACTCCCTTCCCTCTCCCACGTTGGCATGAAATACAATATTCTGAGATTGGCCTTTGGAGCTCATCAAATTCGTCTCTCTGGCTATTCCCAATTAGTGATTACTTTTCACCATATAAATTAAGGGCCATTCACAGAAGATCGAAACTGCTTGTGTTATGATCATTGTATGAAATGATACAATTAATTTTCCTCTGTGGTGAAATGAGACCCAGCCTCTAGTACATGAATCCATATTTACAGTTGGGATGTTGCTATTCGCGTCAATATGGGTCGTTTTCAGCCTACTGCCAACATCAGAGGGACTCTTTTTCGAACGTGTGTGTGTGTGTGTGTGTGTGTGTGTGTGTGTGTACCCGATAGCGGGTGTGCTCCTGGAAGGAATGGAGGCAGGCAGCAGCGACGAAATTCTAAACAACCGGATTACAATTCTAAGAAGAAATTGCCTGTATGTTGAGAGACAGCGAGAAGAACCTTGGACGCTCCAAGTCTAACTTGGGCAAAAGGAAAAGCTTCATAATGATACAAACAGGATACCCCTTGGCCTCTACACTTACCCGGTGCCACCAAAATACCAGACGCTATTAGTGTGTGAAAGACAAGGCATTGATTTAACGTATCTGGGCGGTGGAGGTGGGGTTCCAGGATACAGCCTAATAAGTATTCCTCTACCACCTACATTTTTGCTCATGAAAAAGCCAAACCATCTATTCTTGTTTACATTTAGTGATCCTGTAATGTGAATGATCTTTCCCTTATGGAAGTGAGAAGCGGTCGAGGGAATGGTTCATTTCTCTGGATGCTGGATCTGAATTCTCAAACAGCTTTATTTCTGCTCATTGTAGGGAAATAGGTCACACTCTGAGTGAAAAAGACAGTTGGTTCAAGCCAGTAAGTCTTTGTTCAAGTGTAGCTTTTTAAAAAAAGCTGAACGTCGTTAGGTGAAGCTTCATTTTCTCAGTGTCCAGTTCCTCTAGGTGCATTATTCAATCACAAAGTCGTATTCCAAAGAACAGATGTAGAGACGTTTCCGTAAAAATGCATCTTGCCAACAAACGTGTTATCATCACCCTTAAGGGAGCCTGCTGGCTTGGCCCAAGTCCCCAGCCGCCAGGGTGGACGCGAATCCCTTGTATTAGCAGAGTTCCAACTTGAAAAGCCAACTGGGCTGATCCAACACCACCATCCAGGAGATTCCCAAAAGCTCATTTAAGGTTGTTCATGCTCCCCCACCCCCAACGTGAAACATTCCCCTTCCTCTCCACCCCTCCCCCGGTTTAATTTGGGGTGATTGCTAGCTCGCTTTCGGATTTTCTCCCAGACGCCTCCTTAGTCCCCATTTGGGGGCTGCTTTTATTGCCCCTTTGTTACCAGGATGCCGAGTAGCTTTCCCCCCTTTTCTTTCTCGAATGCCTATTTGCCTGGTATCGGCTCGTCTCCCGGGCAACGGCCGAGGAAGATTCTGAGCCTTGGGCTGGGGGAGGGGGAAGAGGCGGAGCCGGCGCCGGGATGGGGGCGGTGGGGAGAAGAGGAGGTCGTAGAGTGAGGAAGGGGTAAAAGGGGCCGGGTGAGAGACTGGGGGACAGACTGCCGAGCAGATGGCCGCGCGAGGGGGCGGGGTCCGGGCGGGGCGCGAGGGGGACTTGGCCTCGCCGAGAGTCGGGGGCGCGAGCGAACCAATCAATTCCTTCAGCAGCTAGGGAGCCAGAAAGCAAGTGTAAACACACATATTCACCAGCGGTCCCTAGTTTACTGTAGAAGAGATTATTTACTTTCGATATGAAAGTGCATTTTCAGCGTAGTCGGAAAGCCGATGGTCCCCAGTAACGAGCCTGGGGAGGTGGTGTGGGGGTGCTGCTGGAGAGCACTAAGCGCCGGGTCTCCTTCTCCCAACCTCTTTCAGAGCCAGGCCAGTATTTTCCGCTGATGAGGAAGGAGGTGTAGGCGGAGGTTGGGAGAGGGAAGGAGGGCCGAGAAATGGGAAGAGGTCGCTCTTCTGAACTACAGGCTGGCGGGGTAGGAATGCCAACAAGACTGGAACCGGTAGGGAGCTGTATTATAGTACAAGAGTCTCAGGAGTTTGGCGTCCTCACTTGCAGAGTTAAAGGTTTCAAGTAAATCGCCAAAGGCGTTTGTATAAATATAATTAAAGAACCCGAGAGGTCAGAGTGAAAAATATAAAATTGGCGTCTGTAACCAACTCACTAGGAAGAAACAGGCATTTATTCTTTAGTCGTATTCTCTCTTTACCCTCCCCTAGATCTCTAAGATGCCAATAATCTATATATGGTTTTTCTAGAAACAGAACAATTTAGTTAGGATATCACAAATTTATTTTTCCGTAAAATGCTACCACTTGAAAAGAATTCATAAAATCCTGAGGGCCTACTGTGTGCTGAACACGCTGATCTAGGGCTTTTCATACTAGTGAACAAGACAGAGGCAGTCCCTAGTTTCATGGAGTTTACCTTTTGTAGATCGTCTAGTTGAGGTGAGCTCTATCGTCTGACTTCTTTCTCTCATTTGCCAGATGAAGAAATAGGCGCAGGAAAGTTGCCAGATTTCTCTGATGGCAGAGCCTGAAACAGAGCTCACCCTTTCTCTGATTCCAGGTCCTGGCTCTTTCTATCACTTCACTGTTGCCTAGTCTTTCCCTTGATAGCGCAGATTCACTCCACAGGTCAGCTCATTCCTAAACTATTAGTCTCAGGAAATGGCAGGAAGAGGGCTTAGTCATCAATTTATGCCAGGGAGAGATGTGAACATGGTGTTTCCTCTTCAGCTTACATTGTGTATTATTATTTCTTAAAACTTCTTAAAATGTGAAGAAAAAGTGAAAAACATGGTTGTGCTGGGGGAAAAAACTCAGAGGGATTACTTTCTAGATTCTAAAGTGATTATCCCTTTTTCATCTGCAAACATTCATGCAGGATTCATGCATTCACATGCTCCATCCTTCATCTTACTGTAGATTTTGTATCACCTGACTTAACTCTAGAAATTGACTAGCTTAGAGTAGTGGGAAGCAAAACAGACACCAACCCTCACTGTTGAACAAATATTTATTGATCTCTTATATGCTGAGCAGGTGGGATATATCAATGAACAAAACAGACAAGAAATCTTTATGGAGCATACATTCTAAGATGGGGAGAAAAAACAAGTTAATAAATATAAGTAAATTATGTGAAATGTTAGAAGTCTATAAGTGTTGTGAGAGGGGAAAACTCAAGTAAGGAAGAAATTCTCTATCAGTCAGAAAAGGCCTCATGGAGAAGAAAACACTTGAAACAGATTTTAAAAGGTGAGGGAATTAATAACAAGAGTAAACTACTCAAATGTTTCTAATCTAGCAAAGACAGGAAGATGACAGAATTAACAAGAAGATCACAAATAGAAATATAATTTTATATAGTTATAAGTGCTCTGAAAGCAAATATGATATGCTATACAGTAGTATAATTTCATTAGGAGGGTTAAAGAAGGTCTTTTCAAAAGAGTGGAATTTAAGTAGAAACCTGGAGGACGACTAGGCATTAGCCAAGAAAAGAGGGGTTAAGTGACCCAACAGCAAAGCCTCTAAGGAGAGAAGAGTTTAACATGGGCATAGAGCACAAGAAATCAGTTTGGATGTGTTTTGATGTGTCTAGAAAACATACTAGTAGAAAACTCAAATGCACAGATAATATGAGAATCTGGAGTTGAACATGGCTTAAAATGTAAATATAGATTTGCAATCATTCCACTTATAAAGTCAGGCTGTAGGGATATGCAAACGACTGTAGGGTCTAGAATTGCTCCAGTAACTTTTGCTTTAAGAAGATGGGTAGAGAGTAAAGATGATTGAAAAAGAACTCTCTTTTGGAGGGTAGGGTCCCTGGGATTGAACTCAGGGGCACTCGACCACTGAGTCATATCCCTAGCCCTATTTTGTATTTTATTTAGAGACACGGTCTCACTGAGTTGCTTAGTGCTTCATGTTTGCCAAGGTTGCTTTGAACTTGCAATCCTCCTGTCTCAGCCTCCAGAGCTGCCGGGATTACAGGCGTGCCCTCCATGTTGTTATTGTCTTAGATGCAAGATATTAGAGCAAATGTGACTGATTTTGGAAATTAATACAGAAGTTAGGAAAACACAGATGTAAGAGAGAAAAATGGATTGAAGTCCCTGAGAAGGCAGGGGAAGTACAGACACAGGGAACATACTATGAGAAATTGGCTTTTGAGTGAGATCTAACTCCTTTGTAATGGGGGAAGAAGAGGATGGCTACTGATTTCCTGGTGGGAAGATGAAGTGGTTCCCCTGTGATGGTTTCTATGAGAAAAGAGAGTTGGAGTTGATTATATTATAGACAGTATGGAATAATGATAGGAAGACATAGGATTGAGACTTTGGGGCATGGCAAGACTTTAGAGCAGTAATGAGTGCCTATTTGAGTTTGATAATTCCCCAGTGATGCTTAATCAGTGTATCAGAAGTTTCTCTTGAATATGAACTTTTGACTGAATAGTAGTACCCTTTATAGGAGGAAAGGAGGTGGACTTACTGTACCGGGCACTGTACTGTGTGAGTCATGTGAGGTTTGTATTTCACCATTACAACTCCCTGGGTTTGTATCATCATCCTCATCTTACAGATTAGGAAATTGATATTCAAACAGGTTAGAAAAGTAAAATTCAACAGGGTGTTAGCCATTGTCCTCTGAAGGCTATCTGGCTTCTATGCTTCCTTATTAGGAACCTAATGAGAGCTCGAATGATTGAAATAAGCTCAGAACCTTATATATGTAAGAGTGTTACTAATTTTTAAAATTGGTTTTAGTCAGCTTTTTTGCTACTATGACCAAAAGACCTGACAATACTTTTAGAGGAAGAAAAGTTTATTGAGGGGCTCATGGTTTCAGAGGTCTCAGTCTATAGATGGCTGACTCTATGTCTCTGGCTGGAGAGGAGGCAGAACATCATGACAGAAGGGTGTGGTGGAGGAAAGCAGCTGGGAAAATGGCACCAGGAAGCAGAGAGGGAAGTCGGCTCAACAAGGACAAAATATATACCCTAGCGGCAAGCCCCCAAGGAGCCATCTTCTCCGGCTACACCCTACCTGCCTAGAGGTACCATCCAGTTAATCCCTATCATTGAATTAACACACTGATTAGGTTGGATTCATGCACTGATTAGGTTTGGGCTCTCATAATCAAATCATTTCACCTCTAAACCTTCTTGCATTGTTTCACACGAGAGCTTTTGGAGATGCCTTATATCTAAACCATAACAGTATCAAAACTTAACTCTCTTTAACTTTAGATTTCATTTTAGTGTACTTTATTTATCCAGTAGCACTCATATAGGCAGCTGGCTTCATAATTAGGAAACATCACAGTCACTGCTTTTCTGAGCTGAAGAATCAAAGTCTAACACATCTATAATAAAAGTGAAGTTTCTGGAATGTTGGATCTCTTTTAGATACATAGGCAATCATTACAAAACCACTACAAACTCAAGTATAGATCAATCACTACTCTTCAGGCATAGCTAATTATTAGCAAGATATTTTATATTTGAAAAGATAATCCAAGAGGAGGATATACTGTGGATTAGAGAAAGGTAAACAAAAAAACAAGAAAACATTAAAAAATTTTTTGCAAAAATTCTGAATCAAAGCTTATCTACAGTAGCATTTCTCAGAATTAGTAATGCTATCCTTCAGGGACAGGCTTCAGATTTCTCATATAAGCTTTTGGGAGAACTGAATGGGAAGGGGAGATGGGTGTAATTCCCTTCCTAACTTCATTCTCAGAGATAGCAAGTGACAGAATAAGGAAAAGCAATCAAAGTTTTCACTAAAAAGATTCAGTTCCTGGGTCTTATAGAATTGCCTAGTCTCTTTTCCTATTGTCTAATTACTATGTTCTTGACTGACCAGCCATAAGTAAGAGTAGAAAATTCACAGGGAGAGGGGCTGGAGTTGTGGGTCAGTGGTAGAGCACTTGCCTAGCATGTGTGAGGCACTGGGTTTGATTCTCAGTACCACATATAAGTAAATTAATAAAATAAAGGTCCACCAATATTTTTTAAATATTTAAAAAAAAAGAAAATTCACAGGAAGAAGTGTTGAGCCAGGCATGATGGAATAGGAACCATGCAAAGAGTTATTTTTCATTGTTATTTTAAGTTATAAATACTTTCTGATATTAAAAAGGAAATTAGATGTCTGACTAAATTGAGGTATTTGAACTATTCTATGGCTCTAGAAATTAAAGAATTAGAATTATATTAAACATTTTCTTTTATTCCCAATTATAATGCAGTTTTTAAAAAGGATATATTAACCTTTGGAAGTTAGTTGTGAAATCAATAAATTTAAAGTTTTTCATAAGCTACCGCTAAGCCTGACCCTCAGCAAAGCTCTCTCCTGTTTGGTGGACTTTCCATGGCCCTCAGCACTCAGTCAGGCTTTGTGCTGAGGTGACTGGGAAGGACACAAGCTTTCGTTTATTTCAGCACCTGGGAATATGGCACCAGGAAGCAGAGAGACAGCAACGCTCAACAAGGACAAAATATATACCCTAACAGGCATATATGCCCATTACTCCCACACCAAAATGTCCACAGATTAGACTTGATCAGGTATAAAAATAATTGAGTAGCAAAAAGAGGACTGGAATTTTTACTGTATGATTTGTTACAACTCAGAGGACCTCATAGATCATCCTGTTCATTTTCCCCCCACTTCAAACATCTTTCATATTCTGTTTCTTTCCAGAGCTGACAAAGTCAAAGTTCTTGATACTTTCTGAGTAAATTACCTCCTGGGTCTTTCCTCATCTCTCCAGAACACAAATATCTCTCATGTACTTCCCCAGGTGAAAAATGGACTTTCAGCTCCCTAGCATCTAACCTGCCATGCCTCACTTCCAAGGCTCTTTATAATCTGTCCCTATAACCTCTAGGCAAGGAATAAGTTTGGATCATTGAATGATAATATTAACCTCCTTTTCCTGTAATTGTTTTATTTGTTTTTTTTTTTTTTTTTTTGGTACTGGGGATTGAACTCAGGGGCACTCGACCACTGACCCACATCCCCAGCCCTATTTCGCATAGAGACAGGGTCTCGCTCAGTTGCTTAGTGCCTCGCCGTTGCTGAGGCTGGCTTTGAACTCGCGATTCTCCTGTCTCAGCCTCCCTAAGTGCTGGGATTACAAGCGTGAGCCACCGCGCCTGGCTCTGTAATTGTTTTAATTGTTCTTCTGGCCAAGCACTAGTAATTACAAATTTTTGGTATAGCCCCATTGAATATACTTAATAGAGAAGACTAAAGAACTTCTTTAAGACATTTCGTCATTTAAAACCATTTAGGAAGCCAGCTCTCCAACAGCGTCTCTTCTTTCTTCTCTGAAAAAGAAGCAGATTTCATAGGGGTTGTGGACTATCTCCCTTTTTGTTGAGGAGAGAGCCCTGACTTTGAACTTCTCCCTGTCCTTTGATAGTCCTGCATGTTTGTCTGACTCAATCATGGCAACAGTTGCATCAGCACCATTTTGCATCAAAATGTCCCGTAAGAGGGAAGAGAAGAGACAGGGACAATTGGTAAGTAGAATTTTTCTCCTGATTATATTGATTTAATCACACTATTTTGTCATGTTCTTAGCATTGCATTTTCTCACCCTAACACTTAGTTTCCTTAGCTGGTCTCTTGTGCTTTTGTTTTTATTTTCCCCTATGGTTTTAAATATCCGGAGTAATTTGAGTGAATTCCAACTATATAGTGGCCATTAATTGAATAAAGTAGGTAATAATTTTCCGTGCATCTTATTTTCTATTCTTTTCACCAGATGGTTAAAACAAAAATAAAAAACTGAAACTTTTCATTCACCAAGTTCATATTTTTGCATTGTTTTGAGAATATACAATAATAAGCACAACAAAGAATTGTTGTGCTGGGTGCAGTGGCGCACACCTGTAATCCCAGCACTTTGGGAGGCTGAGACAGGAGAATCACGAGTTCAAAGCCAGCCTCAGCAATGGCAAGGCGCTAAGCAACTCAGTGAGACCCTGACAAAATAGGTCTGGGGATGTAGTTCAGTGGTCGAGTAACCCTGAGTTCAATCCCCGGTACCAAAAAAAAAAAAAAAAGAATTGTTGTAGTTTTGACATTGTCATTGCTTTTTGAAAGTAATATACTTTCACTTTATCTTCTTTTTACTAATATAATCAAAAGATTCATTCAATTTTGCAGAAGAGACTGGAGGAGACAGTAGACACATTTGACAACATTTATGCAGATATTGTTGTTTGGGCCATTTTTTAATTTAATTTTTTTTATTAAGGACATGTCATTAATAAATCTTTAATGAGCCAGGCATGGTGGCGCATGCCTGTAATCTCAGCACTTGGAGAATCGTGAATTCAAAGCCAGCCTCAGCAATGGTGAGAAGCTAAGCAACTCAGTGAGACCCTGTCTCTAAATTTAAAAAAACATGAAAATAGGGCTGGGGATGTGGCTCAGTGGTTGAATGCCCCTGAGTTCAATCCCCAGTACCAAAAAAAAAAGTCTTTAATGAATTCCTTTTATAAAACATATTAAGATTCAGTTTAGCAGAGCACATGCCTGTAATCCCAGAGGCTGGGAGACTAAAGCAGGAGGACTGCAAGTTCAAAGCTAGCTTCAGCAATTTAACAAGACTCTGTCTCAAAATAAAAAATAATAATAATAAAAAAAAAACAGGCTGAGGACATGGTCCAGTGCTTAAGCCCCTATACCAAAAAAAAAATGCAGTTTATATCATTTTATAAATATATATGTGTGTGTGTGATTTTTTTTTGGTACTGGGGATTGAACTCAAGAGCACTCAATCACTGAGCCACATCACCAGCCCTATTTTGTGTTTTATGTAGAGACAGGGTCACACTGAGTTGCTTAGCGCCTCGCCATTGCTGAGGCTGGCTTTGAACTCACTATTTTCCTGTCTCAGCCTCCTAAAGTGCTGGGATTAAAGGCATGCGCCACCGTGCCCAGCTGTATGTGTAAACTTTACAGGGAATATATATATATAAAAACAGAGAAAGAATATAAAGTTGGGATTATTGATTTCCATTGTCATTGTAACAGAACTCATGGAAGTTCTGCCAGAACTCATGAAAGCAAGCACCTAGCCTTTGAAATTATCACTTTATCAGAATACTCATCAGACTAATGCTAATTTTCAGAGCACTTTGGTAAATATCCTCTTTGGGACTAGGCTTACAAGCCATATAAGAAACTGTCTCAGAGTCTCATATTTTTGTGAGCTTATTCATGTAATTAAACATAGTTTTTCTCTTGGAAAAAAAGAAGAAAAAAGAAAAAGAAACTCTGTCTTAATACTCTATACTTATATTTTATTATGGTGGTTTTTATTACCATATTACCCACTTGGATCTCTTTCCTTGATAATACTAACAACTTCCAGGTATATTAAACATTTCAGTGTTGAAATTGCTTTCGAAATATAATTTTAGTTGGGTGCAGTGGCACATGCCTGTAATCCTAGCTACTCAAGAGGCTGAGGCAGGAAGGTCACAAGTTTGAGGCCAGCCAGAGCAATTTAGTAAGACATGGTCTCAAAATAAAAGGAGAGTTGTTGGTGGGGTGTAGCTCAGAGGTACAGTTCTTGCCTACCATGCTGGGCCCTGGTTTAATCTCCAGCACTGCAAAAAAAGAAAAAAGAAAAAAACTATATATGTGTAATTTCATTCACTGTGCTTCTGCTGTTTCTAAAATTAATTCTTGTTCTTTAGAAAATTTACTGCTTTGGGGCAAAGCAATGGCTGTAGAGTAGTCATTTGAAGTCATTGGTTCATTTTAGTTTGAAATATTTGATAGCTATGTTGTGACTTAGTTCTTCTAAGCCAACCTTTCCTCCTTTGTGAAGTGTGGGTGAAAATTAAAAATTCTTGTGTTCTTTTGTTTGTGGCGCTATGGATTGATCTCGGGCCTCATGCATGGTAGGCAAGCCCTCTGCCACTGAGCTACTCCCAAGCCCTGGAAGTTATTATATTAATGAGTTAAGATTTCATAGAAGAGAGATTTCCAAAGGTAAGCTGCTGCTGTTGTTTTGTTAGCCATGCTTTGTTAGAAGTTTCTTGTTGAGATTCGAATGAAAATAGGCAGGAGACATGATGATATGATGATATGAAATAACACTCAGGATAGCCCAGGGCAGCATTTAGTAAGTCCTCAAATAAATGCCGCTTTTCCTTTCTATCTTGCCATATTGGAGTAAGAGGAAGGGGGTGGATGAAAACCTCTGAATAGATTTTAAAGTGAAGTGCTATAAAAATAAATAATGGCAGAGCTATTATAAAGTACTCGTTTGTAAAATAAGGATTTGCAGTGAATATTTTTACTTTTCCTTGTGCAGAATTCTGAGAGAAATTCTGAGAAAAATTGACTAGGGATTATTGAAGGCCCTGGAAAACCTGTGGTAGAATTGTTGATTTCATGTGAATAGTTGTCTTTTTCTTCTGGTGAGACAGCTTCTCTCTGGTGGGATTGTGTTTCTTAATTAATGTCAATTGTAATTAACTTTTAGACTTTTACACAATTAAGCAAGTGCTATATCCCTACATTTTGCTTTCCTTATAACTATCTTTTCTTAATCTATGTTTTTCTTCAAATATTTTACAAACCAAAACTACTTAATCTCTTCTCTTGAACATCTCATTTGAGGCTTAGCTTGGAAAGCTAGCTGAGAAATATTAAGGATAAACAACAATTTTAAAAATTTGCATTAGATTTTTTAAAAAACTTATAGAAGAGGTAATGAGGTTTTCTCTCTCATTTTTCCTAAGTGCTGATTAAAAATCTTGTTAGCAGCAATCTATTAATATATCTGTTTACACCCTGAATTTCTTTAGCCAATATTTTGATGTATATATGCAAATTTTATTTTTTGCAGGTTTGTTTTTCCTCAAAATTTGAATCAAATTGTTGAAAAAAGATAACAATTATAATCCCTGTAATTATTATTCTCCTCATCAATAATAAAAGATTCAAAACATGAATATATCAAGAGGCAGGGCTCTGAATGTAATAACATTTAATAAGAGTTTTGGAATCAAGTGGGTGTGGCGGTGCACACCTGTAATCCCAGTGACTCAGGAGGCTTAGAGGCAGAAGGATTTCATGTTGAAGGAAGTTCAAAGTACAATGAACAGAAGGACTGTGATATAGCTCAGAGGTACAGCACATGTTTAGCATGTGCAAGGCCTGTGTTCAATCCCCAGTACTGAAAAAAAAAAAGAAAAGAAAAGGAAGGAAAGAAAGAAAAGAAAAGGTTTTGGAGTCAAATAAACTTAGCTTTGAGTCCAGGTTCTGCTATTTTCTTTCTTATGACTTGGGACTAGTTATCTCATCTTTTTTTCTCATCTCAGAAATGGGCACAATAGGAGTATTTCTTTCAAAACTATTTTGAGATTTATCCTAAGGACTTCCCTATACAGGAAATTCTCATTGAATGACAGCAAATCTGACTTCCACCCATATGAGGGAAAGGCAGAGGGTGGGTATACCAAATTCCTTTGGAATTTATGGATGATCAAATGTCCACATATTAGTGAAAACCATGTCTTCCAGCAACTCTACAGCTTCTAAAGCATTTTTGAATTCACTTTTTCTCTTTATAACACAGAAGGTAAGAGTTTCATTTAATGATGGAATATTACTGGGGCCTAGATTCCACTGCTAATAAGTAGCAGAAAGTGATGCTTGTAGCTGACTTTTAAAAACATCCTTTCCTTTAAGAAACAGGAATCTTAGAACTTCATAGAAGATCAGACATCAAATTCAAATCAAATTCTCATTATGTAAAATATTCAATAGCACATGATTTGGCCCAGAGTATCCCTGGACCACCACATCATTTCCACAGTGGGAGGTCTTCCATAGCCATTGCAACCTCCAGAAAAAAGTTACAGACTTTTAGATCATGCCAATATTGAAGAACAGATTTAAAAGTTGGCTTTGTGTATATTTAAATGGGACTCATAAAGACACTCATAAAATTGTTCAGTGCTCCTGTATTAGCTGAACTTTTGTAAAAACTATAGTTATGGCTTTGTGCAGTTGTGCATGTCTATAATTCCAGCTACTAGGGAGGCTGAGGCAGGAGGATCACAAATTCCAGGTCAGTGTGGACAACTTAGTGAGACCCTGTCTTAAAATAAAACACAAACAGACTGGGGATGTAGCTCAATGGGCATTCCCCTGGGTTTAATCCCACTGAGCTACATCTCAAGCCCTTTTTTGTATAACATCAAAAAAATTCCCTGTGATTATTTATATAAATGCAAAAAAAAAATAGAAAAGAAATGAATGTGTAACAAAAGGAAGCTCTGGATTTTGTAACTTAAAGAACGTATTACTGAGAATTTCAGTAGAAGGGGTAGAATTTACATTAATTCCGCACTTTGGTAATTTCTACTTTTTCCATTAAGAATTTTTTTGGGAGGAGGTGCTCTATCATTGAGCTACATCCTCAGCCCTTTTCATTTTATTTTGAGACAGAGTCTCCCTTAGTTGCCCAGACTGACCTCGAAACTTGTGATCCTCTTGCCTCAGCCTCTTGAGATTACAGGTGTGTCCCCTACCATGCCTGACTTAATAAGTGCTTATGGAATTAAAATTTTTCAAATTCTATTCATGGTCAACATGAATAATATTTATGTTGGTGGAAATTTGGAATTTTATTTTTATCCTATTTTCTATACAGTCTTCACATAAGTGAAACCTCAGCAAAAACATTAATTTCAACATTCATCTACAAACTAAAGTTCACTTTAAGTTTATATTTCATTAAAGATTGAGAAGCATAACTTCATTATAATTAAACATAGCATTTGTCTTATTTAGTGTAGATGCAAAACAGAGTTGTTACATCGCTGTCAACACTTGACAAAATGATGGTTGTTTCTGCAATTATCAGTACAGCGTGACTCTGTTGTAGAGTATTTTGATGCCAAGATAAGTGTGTGAATCTTAAAAAAACAAATTTTGAAATAAGTAAAACCAGAGTTATTTTAAAAAACTTAAACTCAGGGCAGTAAATGCATATACTCAGGTTTATGATGCACCCAACCACCATTTGCCCATGGGCTCACTAAGAGGAAGACCCAGGCCTTCTTTTCCTCTACTCTCATAGCCATTCCTGTTAAAGTTAGTAGGTATGTTACTAATTTCATTTCACAAAAAGAAATCTGAAGGATTTCACAACCTCTGCATCTTTTTTTTTTAACCCTATTCTTAAATATAGCACCTCAAGCAAGATGCTAGTTAATGCCTATTAGGACAGATAAAACTTAACAGTAAAAAAGTGAAATTCATACAATAGTCATTGCATTTAAATGTTCATCCAGTCAAAAGTAGATTTGGTAAATGTTTTAGTCAGCTTTTTTGCTATGATTGACTAAAAGGACCCAACCAGAAGAATTGTAGAGGAGGAAAAGTTTATTTGAGGGCTCACAGTTTCAGAGGTCTTAGTCCATAGAAGGCTGGCTCCATTCCTCCGGGTTCCAGGTGAGGCAGAACATTATGGCCAAAGAATGTGGCAGAGGGATGGAGCTCACATGGTGATCAGAAGCAGAGAAAAATTCCACTCTCCAGATACAAAATAGATACCCTAGAGCCAACCCCCATTGAAATACTTCCTCCAGCCATACCCCACCTGCCTCCAGTTACCACTCAGTTAATCCCATTTGGGATTAATTCACTGATTAGATTAAGGCTATGACCCAAATCATTTCTCCTCCAAACCATGCACTGCCTCACAAGTGAGCATTTGGGGGACACCTCACATCCAAACCATAACAATAAATGATAAATACATGGCTAGTTCTAAACATGAAAAATTTAGTAAAGGCACTGATTAGTAAAGGTTCAAAGATGAGGTGATCCATGTTCATGATAAAGAGGCCAGTTGAACTAGTCAAGAACACAAAATGAAATGAAGGCACAGTTTTTCTTAACTCAGAAGGTATCTGAACTTCCAGCACTTAGGGAGGTAGTCAGTCACCAAGTATTTGAGAACATCTAAGTGCCTTGGTTGAAGCACTATTTAAATCAAGACTTTTGACAAGCTTGTAAAAATTTACCTTCATGACCCAGGTGGTATGAACCTTCTCTCACCTTTACTGGTGTGCAGAAGCTGAGAGAGGTCTCTCACAAATGAAATGCGAGACTCCCTTAAGTCTTATATCAGTGAAATATGTATGTCAGTATTCACAGGGGTCTCAAAGAATGTTTTTACCTCCTTTTGGTATCTGTAGTTCTCTATGGTGAGATCAATTTTGGAAAGACATGGTGCAGAAGATGGTCGGCCTCAAACATCCTTCCTTTTCTTTGTTTTGTTAGTTTTCCATCCAGGAAATACTCTCTTTCTAAAAAATGAAAACATTTAAAAACCGTTACACGTAAATTTTAGTATCTTTGCTCTTTGTCCATTGCCCCTAGGCTGCTCTTGAACTCAATCAGGCAAGCTCCTAGCTTCCTTCTTGCACCAGGCAGCAACATCTGGAATGACAACCACTGGAATCTGGTTCTCAGCCACAGGGGCTGGAAGTAGCCATCTCAGGATGCTGGTGCCCCAGCTTTTCACTGAGAAATTGACGCTTCTTTGGCTGACCTATATCTGCTCTACTAAAGAACATTTGGAAGGGAGCTTTGCAGTGTAACTTGCCTGCTTGGCAGTCTTCTTTCTTTCCTAGCCAAGAAGAAGCAAGGGGATCATCAAACCAAATTTCAACCTTCAGCTCCACTTGAAAAGTCGTAGTGGTTGATGTAGGAATCAGCAAAGTCTTTGAAGTTTTCTGGTATGCAAGGCAAATTATAATTTGGTTCTTAACTGAAGTGTGAGTTTCCTTTTTAGTTGTTTGGTATCCTGGGCACAAGGTTCCCAGGCCTGCATAACCCGCATCATGGGTATTTTTGTATCACAACTCTATATGTTTCATCTTTCTTTTACTGGTATGTTTCATCCTTTTTACTTGAATAATTAAGCCAAGAGAATATAAATCTAGTCTTGAGTCAAATAAATTCAAATTATATATAAATTAAGTGGTTATTAAGAGGAGGCATTTTATTTCTCATAGTTTTTATGTCCAGTAGAACACCAACAATGGAGATTCTATCAAATACGATAGACATTCACCAAAAAACATGAATCTTCCTTTTTAAATTGGTGCATGTTAATTGTACAGATGGTGGGTTTCATTGTGGCATATTCCTACATGCATAAAAACATAGTTTGATCAACTTACTTCTTAGTAATTCTCCCACCTTCCTTCCTCTCTCCCTTGTCCCCTTTCTCTACCCTAATGATCTCCCTTCTAGTTTCACTTTGACCCCCTTTTCCCCTCTTTTTTCTCCCCCTAGCTTCAATACATGAGAGAAAACATAGGATAAATTTTCAACTCTTATCTTGTGTAACATGATCTCCAGTTCTTTCCATTTTCCTCTAAATGACATAACTTCATTCTTCTTTATGACTGAATAAAACCCATTGTGTATATATACCACATTTTCTTTACCCATTTGTCTGTTGAAGGACACCTAGGCTGGTTCCATAATTTGGCTATGGTGAATTGTACTATGGATGGACATGGGTTTGCGTATATCTCTAAAGCATTCTGACTTTAATTTAAAAACCTGAATCTTTTTTAAATCTAACAAATTAATAAAATACATGTTCAAGCAATTCATGAGTATGTATTTTTTGAGTTCCTTCGGGTTTAAAGATGTTTACAGTACTACTGTTAGATTCAGTAGTGTTGGCAACAGTGCTTTCTGGAACCTGTGATGGGGTGGCATTTTTTTGATTCCAGATTCAGGTTTAGCTGAAGTGTATTGTTCCTTACTGAGAGTCAGTTATCTACCTCCAGAGCCCTCCTTGATCCTTAACTGATATGTTGTGACACTGGTTTCCTGTTAGTTTTTTGGAAAATAGAAGAGGGAGGCAGGTTCTCCTGATCTTTAAAGTGGAATTTACATTAATGAAATGCATGCAGTGCAAAATAATGATATGCCATCAATCAACAACTATGATAGATCGTTAACTTTTTTCAGTAGTGAGGTTTGAACCCAGGGTCTCCTGCATGCTGGACCAGGGCTCTACCACTGAGCTACACTTTCACCTCTTTTTATTTTTTACTTTGAGTCAGAGTCTCACTAAGTCCCCTAGGGTGGCCTTAAATTTTCAATCCCCCTGCCTCAGTTTCCCCAGTAGCTGGAATTACAGACATGCACTACAAGAACTAGCTAGATAATGAATTCTCTACTTCCATGCGATTAAGTAAAACTATAAATTAAGTAAGAGCATATATTATAAGAATTGCCCTCTTCAATAATTCTTGTATATCTCTTAATGTTATTAATCCCCTACTGAGGCCCAGCATTGCCTGGAGAGAGTTGGTCTGGGGTATCTTATACTGCATATTTCTTCTGGGTCACAGTCCTCTATGTCAGGCATCAGCAACATTTTTGTGTAAAGTGCTAAATACTTTAGATTTCCTGCATATTTTAGTTTCCTATGCTGCTATAACCAAATACCACAAATTAGGTGCTTAAAACAACAAATATTTGTTTTCTCAGAGTTCTGGAGGCTCTGAGAAAGAAATCATTCCATGTCTCTTTTCTAGGTTCTGGTGGTTGCTGGCACTCCTTGGCATTCCTTTGTTGGTAGACTCCTCACTCCAGTCTCAGCTGTGATCTCCACATGGCTTTCTTCCCTCTCTGTATCTCTTCATCTTCTTCTCTTATAAATTCACTAGTCATTGGATTTAGGGCCCCCCTAATCCAGTATGACCTCATTTTAACTTAACTGCATCTGCAAAGACCTTATTTCTAAACAAGGTCGCATTCTGAAGTTCTGGGTGAAAATGAACTTTTGGTAGATACCATTCAACCCACTACATTAGGCCACATGGTCTCTGTTGTGACTACTCAAATCTTTTGTAGACTAAGGCATCCACAGACAATATATAAATGAGTGAATAGTCTATGTTACAATAAAATTTTATTTATGGACACCTGAATTTGAATTGTTTATAATTTCACATATTTTTTTTTTTGGTACTGGGAATTGAACTCAGGGGCACTCAACCACTAAGCCACATCTCCAGCCCTATTTTGTGTTTTATTTAGAGACAGGTTCTCACTGAGTTGCTTAGCTCCTCATCATTGCTGAGGCTGGCTTTGAACTTGAGATTCTCCTGTCTCAGCCTCCCAAAGTGCTGGGATTGCAGACGTGTGCCACCACGCCTGGCTTCACATATTCTTAAACATTATTTTTCTTTTGATTTTTTAACCAACAATTTAAAAGACCATTCTTAGTTTGTGGGCCATACAAAAACAGGCAAGGAGATGGGGCAGATTTGATGTGCAGGCCATAGTTTGTCAATGCCTGAACGCAGAGTTAGTAGTGAGCAGGCAGAGAGGTAACTCTAGGTTAATTGCTTTCCCCTTCTGCTCAGAAGCAGAGGAGCCAAATTCTGAGAAAACCTGTTTGTGATTTACATTAAGAAGCTTTCATGTGATAGCCTCATGTTTCAGCAGAGAGGAAACCAGAAAGATCAGGAATGATGTCTGTTTGGCAGCATCGTTCCTGGTGTGCTTGCCAAAATTTTGGTGAGGATTTTGCTGTCAAGATTAAGAGGTGATGTAGGCTTAAATGAGGAACATGACCTAAAGTCTCTGTGTTGAAGGATTAGAACATTTCCCTCATGGACTCATATCTTTCTCCATGCCAAAGATTTGAATATACTTTGGAGGTGATTTTAAATTAAAAGCATTTTGTGACCCAATACCACATGGCATTCTGGTAAGATGTTGTCAATCCCTAGATACTCATTCAAGGCCAGATATTAGATAATACTTCAAGCATCTGAATAGGCTTTATCTTCTAATGCTGACTTGCTAAATCATCCAGTGCCAAGAAAATTTAAGATATCTGATATATCATGCATATTACTTCTAGAAAAATTTATATAACTTGAAATTTGAAGTTATTGTTCAAGATTGTGATTGTATGGTTGAATTTTCTAACTACAGAACCAATACCTGATCATTGCAGAAGATTAAAATAATGCCAAAATGAATAATATAAAAAGTAAAACTTTATTATAATCCCAATTCCCAGAGAGAATTTCTGAGAAAATGTTGGTGTTTATTTTTCCAAATATCTTCCCCACCACGTAATTGTAAAAGCAAGTGAAAAAGTACACACCAAAAAGATACTTTACATGTTTTTAAGAGATTTAGGGACAAAGTTTCTGAACATAAAGAACAATGTTTGCTTAAGTTTATACCTAATTATGCATTGAATACGAGGTATACTGATGATAAGATATGAATCAGTCATATTTCCCAGTGCAGAGGAGTATTTTTTTAAAACATTTTGTTTTGTTGCCAGTAAGCAGAGAATAATCTAGTATAAGTTATAGCTTTCATGTGAATATTGTCAAGCTTTATTATTCAGAAACTCACGGTGCCTTGGGTTTAGTGATTATCCTTCCCTTCTACTACAGAGAAGCAGGTATCCACCTTCTTCAATGACATCAACATTTTAATAGTGTTTATTATCCACAACAGATATTATTGGTAGAAGTTTCTCTGGCTGAAAATTGAGAAAATTCTGTGAACCAGCCTTAGTTTGATTTGAGGAGGAGTTCATCGCCAGAATTTCAAGTGGATTTTGTAATAACTGGTGTGATTTAAGCACTTAGCAGTCTAGAACAGAATGCCATTCTTAGACAACATGGAAATTTTGTATATGAAAATGGAAAGATCATTTTCCACTTGTATACAGAAGTGAATAGACAATCTTAACACTTACGATATGCCTACAATATGCCAACATACTTTATTTCTAGGGTCTTAAGAGGTAATAAATACTTTGGAACAACACAGACTTGGGCATGAATATTAGTTCTATTATCTGTGGTGTCTTAGGCAAGTTTCTTTAACTGAGTTTTTGTTTCTTCAGCCGCAAAATGGAACGAAATAGTACCCACTTTGCAGGATTTTTGAGAAGGTTTGTGTTGGTGTGTGTGTTAAGCACTGAGCCAGTGTCTCACAACCTGTCATAGTCTATGGGGACAGCTATAACGAAATAGCTAGATTGGGTAATTTATAAGCAACAGAAATTTATTGTTCACAATTTGGACATTTGAATTGGAACATCTAAGACAAGGTCCTTACAGATTTGACGTGTGGTGATGGCCTGTGGCTCAAAAATGGTGATATTCTTTATGTGTCATCACCTGGCTAAAGGGGTAAACAAGATCCTCTGGGTATCTTTTATAAGTGCACTGATCCCAGTCATCTCCCAAAGGTTCCATCTTTTAATGCTGCCAACTTGAGAGTTCGGTTTCAACATATGAATTTGGGGTGGGGAGGCCACAAATATTCAGGCCATAGCAGGACCCAAATTAGAAAGGAAACTAATGATCGACTTTTGCAGAGTAGGCACTAACAATTACTAGTTAAATATTTTTATACAGTGGTTAAGTTATTCTTGAATACGTTTTGATATGAAACTTGATAACAACATAATAATTTATGTAATTCCATAAAGTGCAATAAAACTTTATTGATCTGTATTACAATTACAGGTTTCTGGTTATTAAATCACCATTACAATCTGATTAATGTTATTTGTCTCACTTTTTGGGGACTTAATTCAGGTTAATTTGGTTTTGATGGTTACTAATTGGACAAGGGGAATAGTTGTGTCATAACTATGTGTTCTTATTTAATTACATCATATTTCTATTTCTAATTGAAAATATGTCTCATGCTCAATATTTTAATACCTTCCTCCTTTATGTCCTTATGTGAACAAATATTCTATATTTATGATTTTGTTGAGGTTTATAGAAACGTGGGCACATGCGTGTGTGATTTTAAAAACTTCACTGTGACTCTTCAGTGAATATAATTATAATTTATAATATTTACATAGGTTTTATCATAGGAAATATCTGTTCTCAGTTCATTTCTCTAGGCCTTACATACTACCATAATTATATTTCCCCATTCCTTCATATTTTGTCCATTTAGTGATTATTTTTCTTTGAGTTTTTCAGGGAGTTACCATGGTATCTTTTTTATTATTCCTGTTAAAAACAGGAAATTTTTAACTTTGATACAATTCTAAATAATATGATCTGATTATCTGATTATAGAAATTTTAATCTTTATTTTGTTAAAAACATAATTCTTATGTTCCTTCTGTAATATTGTCATTCAGGACCATTCACAATGCAGAAATAAGAAAGTCTTGGCTGGCTGAAGGGAATGGCTCCAGACTCTGCCATGGCAGGAGTATTTGAATAGTGGGGTGAGAGAGTGGAGTGGTGAGTGTCAACTTGAGGGTTTAACTGAATGGAAATGCAGGTAAGGGGGCCTCTGCAATTGCTCTTTAATAACTTAACAAAAATGTCATTTACTTCCTTGGTCATCTTTAGGAACACTGAACTGAATAGTATATGCACGGTGTCTTGACTCCATTAGTTGAGTAACCTTTTCAGATAAAATAATTGCACAAAAATACAGTTAGCCCTCTCCATCTGTGGGTTCTGATTCCATGGATTCAACCAATTGCCAAAAAAAAAAAAAAATAAAGATACTGTCATCTCTACTGATCATGTTCAGATGCTTTGTTAAATCGTTATTCCCTTAATACATTTTAACAACTATTTACATTTTATTAGGTGTTATAAGTAATCAAGAAATGATTTAGAGTGTACAAGAGGATGTGTGTAGGTCACATGCACAGAGTACACCATTTCATGTAAGAGACTTGAGCACTTAAGAATTTTGGTACCTGTAGCATCCTGGAGCCAATTCTCCACAGATATACTGAAATTACTACAGAGTGTTTTGATGTCTTAAAGGTCTTTTGAACATAGAAATAGTTATTCCCTCAACAAGACACTGAAAAAATCCTTCTAGAATTTTCTGTAGCTATGGCAACCTCTTTAGGTTAATGTATAAGTTAGCCTTTGCTGCAAAAAAGCAACTCAAACTTCAGTGGCTTAAAAAAATATATTTATTATGTCTTAATGTTTAGTAGACAGACTTGGTTGGGACTGGATTGCCAAGGATAGCTTCACACACTCAGATGTGTAGGGCCTCGTGTGGGAGGCCTGGATGGTTGAGATGGTTATGATCTCTCTCCATGTGGCATCATCCAGCAGGCTGGTTTGGGCTTGTTCATAAAGGTTCCCAGCAGCAAGAGAGAGCAAGTCCTGATGTGCAAGCCTTTTTTCAAGTTTCTGCATGTGTCATATTTTCTAATATCACACTGGTCAATACAGATCACACAGAAAAATCCAGATTCAAAGGTGAAAATATAGATTCAACCTCCTGCTGGGAGGAGGAGCAAAGGGGCTTTCATACGGGGCTTAGAGAAATTTGAGGTTATTTTGAAATTGATCCCAACCAGTCACTGTGGAAATTATTTTACTTGTTCCATGAGAGTGTATAATAGTGAGCACAGCTGTCTATAGCTTCAGAAAATACCACACTTACCATAGGAGCTTATATTTACATACAATATTTGCTATAAGCCATGTCTATACAACTTGCAAAAATAATTAAAGGCTGTCTTTAAGAAAAGAAATAAGAAAATATAGTAAAATTTCTTGAGTACTTTATATTTTGCAAAACATTTTTGCATATATAGCTTTTAAAAAATCATTTAAGACTCTTTGTAGGGAAGGTGTTATGATCACTATCCTCATTTTCTAGATGCATAAATTGATGCACACACATGTTAAGTAAGAGAAGTGGAATTTGAATTCAGTTCTTTTGATGATAAAGCTTGAAGATATGCCTTCCTTCCTCACATAGGAGTCTCTGGGGTGCCTCACTGGCTATTTGATGCAGTAAGGGACAAAGACAGGTAGTTATTAGAAATGCCTATATTTCTTAGCCATGCCACTTATTGTACATCATGTTTTAATTCAGTGGAAAGTCTGACGATCTAAAGTTTTTTTTTTTTAAAAGGAAAAATGTCCATATAAATGAAACCCTCATCAAAGACTCAGTAAATTCTCTTTTCCTGTTTGTATTCTGCTTCTGGTATTTGTTAACACCTATATTTGGTTGTTTTCACACTGTACTTACATGTTTACTGAATTTCACACAAAATACTGAATATCACAATATCACCCTAAATATTAACAATTTCTGCATCCATCAAGAAGTAGGTTTATCTTACATCTTTCATAAATTTAATATATATGTGTGTGTATATATGTGTCTGTATGTATGTTTATATATATATATGTGTGTGTGTATATATATATATCATTCTACATCTTTTACCTTATACTACATAGGCACGGTTCTCTGGAACTTGCATTTTCTATGTATCCTAGGGTTAATTTGATAACGTGCACCAGAGAGTAGTAGACTTCCAGGGACATCTTTAATGAGAGATCAATATCTCTTAATGCACAGTCCTGGTCTTTTCTCATCTGGTTTCACTGAGAGCATCTCATACATGCACTAGAGATATACAGTTCTGGGCACAGATACAGTGTGCATCCAGCCCCTAATGTGTTCCTTTGCGTACTAGCTCACCTTGGCAGAATGATCCAAAGAAGCTCTGACTGGTGGATTCCCCTGAGTAGTCTGGGGCGTTAGCTGACTCTGGGCTGGTTGCTTAATTTCCTCTGCTAACTCACCTGAGGTACTTGGTGGGAGCTTCAAATGAGATAATCTAGGTAAAAGCCATTTGTAAAACATTAAAAGTTATAAGAACATGAGCTGTTAATGTAAACATATCCTAATGGCATACCAATAGAAGGGGCCAATGTAATTATTTCAAATTCTTAGTACTAGATTCATTAATAGTCAATAGTTTTGGAAGCATTCTTTGTACCTTTTTCTGTAACTTTAAGCTTAGCAATACTTAAGAAGTATCCAGGCGCGGTGGCGCAAGCCTGTAATCCCAGCACTTAGGGAGGCTTAGACAGGAGAATCGCCAGTTTAAAGCCAGCCTCAGCAATGGCGAGGTGCTAAGCAACTCAGTGAGACCCTGTCTCTACATAAAACACAAAATAGGGCTGGGGATGTGGCTCAGAGGTTGAGTGCCCCTGAGTTCAATCTCCAGTACCAAAAAAAAAAAAAAAAAACTTAAGAAATATTCCAAGTCTGGGAATATTCAGAACTGCTTCTGACTGCACAAAACCAGGAACTTGGTCTAATACTGAAATTTTTATGGTTAACCTTTTGTCCCCATTGGGAAGCCCCACCTGAAAGTGAATAGAAAGGGTCTGCAGAATGACTTCATGGGTCTTTTCAAGGGAAATTAACATTCCCAACTGTCCATTCTCTGGTTGCTCCCCTCACTGCACGGTAGGCGAACTTACCCTCATCCTTGCTCTGGATTCTTTTAGTGAGCCACTGCATTCATGGCCTTGGCTTTCAGGCCAAGGTAACCTTTATAGTCAATTTATGGCCTATTTTCAAAGAAATTTCCTAGTGTTTTACAGGGAATTTATTTGCTTTCATAAGACTTCATCAATGTATTCATTACAGAGAACCCTATCCATTTGCTTTCTACCCTTTTCTTCTCTGCCACCTCTATAGGAAATTACCATTACAGGCAGAGGCATCATGCAGAGAAAAGATGTCTCCTTATTCAGTGGAAGCAATTTCTGTCTTGTGTGTTACTTCGACTGTCATAACATTCTCAGGCATGAACTTCACTCTCTTGATTAATATTTATAGACTCCTCTTTAGGCACCTGTAATGTCAGTGCCTGTGGGAGGCTCAGTACATGGCAGGCAGGAGAGCAGATTCAGTCTGTTAGAACACAGAGATCAGGGTCATCTAAAGGTCCAACTCTCAGAGGAAGCCCTGGGACTCATCCTGGCCGCACAGCAGGAGGAAAGGTGCTACCCAGTCAAGCCTCCTAATTGGAGGCAGCATGAAGCATGACTCACTGGATGGGGCAGAAAGCCTCAGTTTAGGGTCTCTTGCTGCAGGTTTGTCCTGTGACTTTGGTCTATTCCCTGAAGTTTGGTACTTTTATTTCCCTCACTGTAATATGGACTGACAATGTCTACATGGGCTTGTTATAAATAAATGGGACAAATAACACATCCTTGCAGCTGCCTTCAAGACATTGTTCTGATCTCAGAGTAGTTAGAACTAGGCATTTAATTCCCCCTGGAAGGAAGAGATTTCCAGGAGCAGCTCAGAATTATGGGCATTGAAAAGGCATGATCGTTCCCATCACGCCATTGGCTCTCAGACACTGGCCACCTCTGGAACAACACAATGCTGTCACACACCTTATGGTGTGAGATCTGGGTAAAATTGAAGATTAAAGGAAAAGGAAAAGGCTGGAATGCCTGTGGGTATTAATCCATTCATTCTGATTTAGCCAGTCATGTTTAAGACATCATAGAATGCTCTCCAAACTTTAGGTTTCAGGTCAAGAGCTGCCTTTTCTGTTTTTTTTTCTTCTTCTTCTTTTTTTTTCTCTGATATTCTCAGTTGCAGGCAATCTTTCTTTCCTTGGCTTCCCTACTTTCTAATTTTCTTTTAGTACTTACATGCTAATACATTGTAATGTCATTTGTGTATATGTTTAATTTCCTATACTATAAGTAAATATTATTTATTTTTGAATCCCTAACTACTTAGTATATCCCTTGGTACTTACAGGTATTTAATGGATATGTATTTCAAGACAACATAAAAAAATGACAGTAAGACAATACATAATGTCATCTGGGCACATGGAGGGTACACATTCAAAAGTGCTCTAAGGATGAAGAGAAGATGAATTAAGCAGGGAGAGGCACTTGGCAGTAGGCAGGGTGCTAATAAGTGGAGATGGAATGGAGGCATTTCAGGAGAGAAAGAATTGTCACTGGCTCAGATGGGAAAGGAGAATACACCTTTGGGGAGCCACGGGTGATGATGATGTAACTGCCACTGGAGGATGTGACATTGCACGTACAAAGCTAATACGATTAGGCCCTTCTACAAGCAAAGATTACCCAAAAGTTTTGAGCAATTTTTTTTTGTCAAGATGAAAGAGATATTTTAGGATGATTTCTTATATGTGCAATGTATTGAGACAGGCTTTTCCTTTAATCTTCAAGTCTACCCAGATCTTACACCATGAGGTGTGTGACAGCTTTGTATTGTTCCAAAGGTGGCCAGTGTGAGAGCCAATGATGTGATAGGAACCCTCCTGCCTTTTCAATGCCCATAATTCTGAGCTACTCCTGGAAATCTCTTCCTTCCAGGGGGAATTGAATGCCTTGTTCTGTTCTAACCACTCTGAGAACAGAACGATGTCTTGAAGGTGTTATTTGTCCCATTTATTTATAACAAGCCCATGTAGAAGACTTTGCAGGATCACGTGAACATTCCTTCACAGATACACAGGTATGAGGTCAAGAAACTAGACCAGAAGAATGAAATCCTTAGGTTGTGAAGGAAGGACTGACAGGACAATGTGACTAAGTTTGACAATACGGAATAGGATGGAATAAAGACTGAATTCAAGTTCCTGTCTGGAAGATGTTGGAAGTAGTGATACCATTAATGACAATGGAAAATCAATTTTGGAAGGGATAGAATGCTATAGTTTTAGATATTTTCAAGTTGAGAATGCAATGGAGTGTCGACACAGAAGGCAGGTGCTATCCAGTTTGTTACAAGTTCAGGACAATAGCCTGGGAAGGCGATTGGAGGTTGCAAAGTGAAAATTGATAAGACAACATTGCCCAGTTATGTGCTTCTGAATCATTTTCCTCTCATGAGCTCCTTGAAGCAGGGGCAAATTTTATTTTCTGTTGCTACTGCTGTTGTTGATATCTGCCTTGCATGTAAAGTACCTGGCACACAATGGACATTTTATGAATTATTTTTCCTGCAAGCTACCTAGGACGAAAAGCTACGAGATAATGTGCTAATGAGATACAAAAAGAGCATTTTCATGTGAAATTCGAAGACCAGTAAAATTTTTAGGTAACAGTCTCAATCTTCTCTCTCCTAGGTAATATTTTATTGGTACAAATTAGAATTTATATTTTCTGTTCATTTCCTGATAAAAGTCTTCACACCAATTACAGATAGAATACCATAGTTAATTAGTGTTTTGTACTTGCTGATTTTTTTTTACAATATTTATTTATTTTTTATGTGGTGCTGAGGATCGAACCCAGTGCCTCAGGCATGCAAGGCAAGCGCTCTACCACTGAGCCCCAGTCTCAGCCCCTATACTTGCTGATTTCTTAGGCCCCTTAAAATTCCAAGAAATCTGTTTCTCTCAAGCAAAAGGAAACTAGATAAAGCTACTAATCCTTGACATATTGAAAGTATACACCACACCAAACCTCTCTCTCTCTCTCTCTCTCTCTCTTTCTTTACTCCACATTTCTCTATGCATTAATCCAGCATTGAGAAATAATTGCTGAGCTTTAGGAAAGAGTACTTTCTGGTTCACTTTCTGTAGCTTCTTACAGAAATCTGGTTCTCCCCTCCCAGCCTGGGAGAGCTTGTGCAGTGTATCTTTCCAAGTGTGGAGGGAAAAGTCAGCTCCCCAGCCCAGCCATTCTCAGAGGAGCTGGACCCATGCCTGGTTGCTCCTGGGAATTGTGCAGTCGCCAGCGCAGCTGCTCTCCTCCTTACACAGTGGCCAAGAAAAGTCCCTTTCTATGCACTAGTCTTTTAGCCCATAGACACTGAGGCACCAGGAGTGTTGTAAGGGATTTGGAGGCACTCTGCCCTATAAATATGACCTCGCGAGGTTGCCTGCTCCTCCTCCTTGCTCTAGCCTAGCCCACAGCATATGTGGAACACAGCATACTGCACAGTTGAATCTTTTCTCTCTGGGAGGGGGAGACCCTCACTCCTGCTGAGGTGCAGAGAAAGAGAGAAGGGTGGAATAATAGAAAATATACCTTTGTTTCCCCTAAGTGGCTGGAGGAGGTGTGGCACAGTAGGAGAACCCTAAATTGGGAGAAAGTAGGAGTTTCTCTACCGCTCTGGGCCTCCATTTCCTCTTTGCAGAATGAGGGGTTCTAATCAGATGATCTCTTGAAATTTCCATACACAGTGTTGATGTCATAGTCCCGCGGGAGTTTGGGCACTACTGATCTCAGAAATAAACACTTCTCCATGCCTTTTAGAGCATTTTGGAGAAAATAAAGAGAAAGTAAATTTCAGAGGACAAAATCGATCCTGACATTTCTATAAAATTCAAGTAACTACAGCCTTGAACGAGGGTTTGTAGACTGTCCAGAGCCTGAGTTCTCAGAAGGTGACTTCTAGGCTGAGCTTCTTTTTGAACAAGCAAGGGCTGGCTCCCAGCCTGAAGGACTGAAGCACAGTTTGGAGGCAAACTGGCTGCTGATTCGTCAGTGCTGTCTCACCCTGCTCCTGGCTGCTCTGGGTGTGCTGCCAGTTGCTACTGTGAAGGAGAAGTGGAGTCCATGGAGATGCCAAGCAAGGGTTGGCATCTATACGGTCATGTGTGTTGTTTATACTGAAATCCCATAATATCTCCAGGCAGTTTAATTCTGTGGTGGAACCAACTTGAATAATTAAACAAAGCAAAGATTTGACAACACTGTACTTGTGGTACAACACAGCTGTGATTCCATGAGCTTAGCAAGGAGAAGGAGTTGGGGGCATCTGTCATAGCAAAAGCATTCTTTGTAACAAATAACAATTTAGCAGACACCAAAAATGGTACAAAACAAAGGCTATAAAGAGTATGGTCTGTTAGGAGAGAATGGGCCATGGTGTCTGTTTGGAGGGGGTGTTGAAGGGGGGGTTAAACATGTCTTCTCCATCAGTGACATCTTATGAAATGAAACTGAGCCAGGGGTCACCCTATAATGTTCTTCTAGAAACGCTTTTACCAACTGATTTCTAGATGATCAGGAAGTAACCAGTTAGGGAAGAAAAGATCATTCTTTAGAACAACTGAAAATTTGATACCTTTTATAAACATCTGTGATAATCCTAAAGACTCTTCGTCTACTGATTGTAAGGGAAGTTTGTATATTTGAAAGGATTTCTTTCCTGCTGCCTTTTCTTATTAGGTAAAGATTAAAGGAAATAAAAAGATTCTTAAGTAACTGATTTTCTGACGCCAGACTTTGGGATCTGTGTTGCAAAGGATTCTCTTTTATTTTTTCCTGAATGTGGTGGCCTTTTGTGTTCCGAAGCAGTACAGGGATGCTTTTCAATAGCTGTTTCCTCCCCAGTCACATTCAGTGGTGAGGAAGCCATTTGCATAGCGAGCATGGTCTGTCCAGTGAGAGCTAGAGCCTGTTAAACACAGGAATAATCCTCCTACACAGCGAAAAGATTGTGGGCTTTCATATTAAAGATCTTTGAGCTGTGGGGCTCAGCTACCTAAACAGATTAGTATGTAATTCTGAAGAGCAGTACAATTGACATGTGATTTGCATGTTTTGACTTCAGAAATCTCCGAGAAAAATTGTATCATGTTTTTGTTTTGGGATTAACATAACTACACTTGTAGTTATTTTCTCATAAAGATCAATTTACGGGCTAGAGAGGTAGCTCAGTGATAGAGTGTTTGCTTGGCAAGTGCAAGGCCCTAGCACTGTTCAAAAAAAAAAAAACTCAATTTACCTCAGAATTTTTATTTTTTCTCATTTTTAACATAGCCGGTTCATGTAGCTTAAATTCATAAACTTCTGAAACTTAACATGTTTCATGTTTTAGGGAAGATATGTGAGAACAAATATCAAACATTGATTTATTTAATTCTCTAAAATATTTCTTTTAATAGAAGCTATCTTGGCATTTGTTTTTTTCTGCTTCTGTTTTCATTTCTTTCTCCCTTCACATTTCCTGACTCTTCTTTTGGAGACTTTCCTTGCTTGTCCCCGGGGGTCCACTCAGAACATAAACCTCTCTTCTGTTGTATAATTGCTTCCCTGTCCAGTCTTCGTACTGGGGCTGATGACCTCTGTACAAACCAAGTGTGTCCATCGCTCCAAGTCCTTCCTCTGACAGACTTCTGCTGTTCTTGCTGCACAATAGCTGTTGACAAGGCCTACACAGAGCTGAGTCATTCTCTCCATACAGATCTTCTTGTCACTGAGCTCCTACATCAGTACCCTTCCTCAAAGCCCTGCTCTCTATTTCCATTAACTCGGTTAGAGAACTCATGGCATTTCTGCTCACCCTCCCGTTCTTCTTTTGAACCTGTATATTTTTACTTGGTTTCCCTGTCTGAGTATCTCAACTTCCATCACTATAAAATGTATCAGAGCAAGAATGTCTTTGCTTTCTGGTATGTTTTTAACCTACTTTGCTTCAAATTCTTTCATTAGATTTTTCTCATCTTTAGTTTTACCTGTAATTTACCCACAGATAATTTTGAGGACAAATCTCCCAGCCTCCAACACTTAAGTTTCTTTATTCTTTTCCCCTCCTCAGACCTTTCCTTTAAAGCCTTGCCCATTGCCAGCCGCATTCTTTCTGCAGAATGACTTCCAAACACACTTGGCACAGCGTCTCCTCTGGTCAAGAATATACTGTGCCTGCTTCTTTGTCAAACTTGCTACTACATGGGGTACCAGTTTCGAGGATTATTATATCTGGATCCACTTTGTAGCTTTGATCCATGTTGTATGACAGACCCTCAGAGCCTGAATTCCTTCATTTGTAACATGGGAAAGATAACGATGGATCTTACCTAACTGGGCTGTTGAGAAGACTGATGAATCAGTGCACAAAAGGTGCTTAGAATAGGTCCTAACAGAACACCACCCATGTGTCAGCTCTAGGTTTCATATTAGAGGTTTACAGTCCAAGGTCATCTCTCCCTCCAACCCCTTTCATACCTTTGAGGTCTGAACACAAGCACCTGCATATAAAAATTGCTCAATAAATATTTGTTGAAATAATTTAGACAGTGTTGAGACACAACTGAATTCCAAGGATTTGGAACTTTACTTTTAGTTGCCTTAAAATAGACCAAGGCACGGTTGCATGTCATTCAGCTTACTCTGTATCCCTGGTCCCTCGCAGAGCTCCTGACTAAGCATTAATAAAAAATTGCCAAAAGAATGAAAATTGTCAAACTTCTCAAAGTTTAATTTATAAACCTCCTGAGTGCCAATGAAATAAAAAATATAATTTATCTTTAAATTAAAAATAACTATTATTTTTAGTAAAACTATAAATAGTTATATATCTGAGTGATATGTTCTGTGTGAGTGTATTTTCTAAAAAATTCATAGGGCAAGTTTGTCACCATACAAACAGATTACTTATACAAACATGACATCAATAGATGTTATAATCTTATGGGACCACAGCTATATATGTGATCCACTGTTGATGGAAATGTCATCATACAGAACATAATCAGATATACATTTCCATGTATAAAATATGAAAGCATAAAATATGTAATATATCCAATAAGTGTATATATTGTACCACTGTGTGTATACATACACAAGTGATTTATATGTGTGTATATATATAAATATATATATATATATATATACTTTTAAAAGTTAAAAAAATAAAATATTCGCAATCTGATCCCTAAAAATATTCATTTGGTATATTTTTATAGATTTTAAAAAAGAAAATTTGTATAATCTCATCCTTAAAACTTTATAAACTCTATCATTTTGTTTATTTATAACTATAATGTGAACTGTTTACTTTATAATGAACACTGAAAGTATGCTAAAAAAGCATCTAGTTTTTGTTATTTTCTTCTTCCTACATACCCACTTTTTTGGTCCCATTTTTATCTCTATAGTATCTGGTTTGGAATTTTTCAATTTAAAATGCAGTTTCCAGGAAGAGGCAGTTTTAATCATACTAAAGCATATTAGCATTTCAGAAAAATAAGTTTAATAACTTCGCTTTACTCTATCATTTTATTCTCCTTTTAGATTGATTTCTACATATTTTATATAACTTGAACTTATAGCTGGAATTTCCCCTTGAGTTTTAGATCAAATACTAAAATTAAGGATATAATAATGGAGTATAAATGTGATCCACATTTTTCAAAGAGGTTTTCAAGGAGGTCAAAAGCATCATTTTTGGTTTGAGGTACTATCCAGTCCATCTGTGTTATAGGATATTGCCATTTGCTCTTTCTCTCTCTTTTAAAAAGTGTCAGCAGTGAATGAAGGCACTGCTGTTTCTTCCAAATTCAGTTTTTATTTACAAAGGACTCTCAGTTTTAAAGGTCAAAATAATGGTAATAGCTGAGTCAAAAAGATGCCAAAATATGACAAAAAAAATGATTTAACCAAAGGGACATCTATTTACATTGCAAGCGAGATGAAAGAAAATGTGCTGGAAAACAAAAATAAGATTAAATCTTCCAGTGATAACTTCTCCAAGTGGGTGCCTTTCCCTAGAAAAGTGCTGTCTATAAGGGAGCCTCGAGTCTGTGCTGTGAACCCGGAAGTCTCATATAAACTGTCAATAAACTATCATTGCCTTTACAAATATTTGCCAACCACCAACCTCTTTTCCCTATTGCCATAGAAATGAAAAAACAAGGGAAAAAACAGATAGGAACATGAATTTCAGCTTGAGGGTTATGAGATATTAGAGATAACAAATGATATTAAAAGGATCTTAAAAAAAGAAAGAATAAAGAACCCCCCCCCGATTTTGAATTTACTGATTTTCTGAAACAACGTATTAAGTAAACGTTTAACAAAAGTTCAAGATTATGTGTTAGTTAACTTTCTGTCACTGTTACAAAATAACTGAGATAATCAACTTATTAGGAGGAAAAAGTTTATTTTGGCTCATGGTTTCAATGACCACTTGGCCTTATTGCTTTTGGACTGTGGCAAGACAGTATATCATAGTGAGAGGGCTCAGGGCAGATAGGCAGGGATCCAATGGCTCTTTCAGGGGCACACCCTCAATGACTCAACTTTCTTCTATTAAGCCACATTAAAGTTTCTACCACCTACCAATAGCACTATAGGCTGGAAACCAAGCCTTTAACATGTGGGCTTTTGGGGGACATTCAAGGTCCAAATTATAGCAAAATATAAGAAATGAATTTCAGATACAACTTATACATGAAATTTGTCTAAATATCCAATTTATATGAATTGTATTGGTCTCTGAGTCTAGATAAGGGGATAGAAGGAGAAGAATAAGTAATAATACTGATCTATCTTATTAAAGTTTATTGGGATGATTTAGTTATGGCCGCAGAGATCATAATGTCAAATGAAATAACAAAGGTAAATAATGCTGCAGAAATTAACACTTTCTAGAAGGTCCCTATACTAAATCAAAGTATCTTTAAACCCAAATTCCCAGCAAATATACCAGTTTCCACGTAAGAGTTTTGAATAATTTTATGTGGCATGTTTTCTCAGTCCAGTGGTTAATATCATGCTCAAACCAGAGACATTTTATTATTCCAATGGTTCTGCAGAGAAGTTTTCAGCAAAGTGAGTCTGCCACTATTACTGTTCTAGTAATGTTGCCACAGCTACTGGTAGAAAAGTACATTTTTGTGACACTAAATTTTATTTGCTTAGAGTTTGTCTTCTGAATGTGTAATGTCCAGAGGGAATCACAATCTGAAAAGACAGTGAAGCTTCAGCCGGTCAGTTTCATTTCTTCCCCCTTTAAATCTGTCTTTGGCTTATGCAACACCAAAAGAATGAAGTGATTTCTGAGGTATTTACTCTGGGAAGATGTTAATTTTCCAACAGACTTTTAATATATCAGAAGTTCCTTGGAAATCAAGCCTTATCTTTCTCTTTTTCTCTCCTCGTCCCCCTAGCCCACTGTTTGGTAAATCTTGCAAAGCAAATTGTTTTGTGGACCTTGAACATTTTATTTCTACATTTTGAAGTAAAGGCAGGGGTACAAAATGATATTTTTTTGAGGTACTGTATTACAAAATAAAAAGGGTGGCTGTTAGTCAATGTTCCAGATAGTAATACTTCACAGGCTTCAAATTTGGGAATGAAAGATAACTAGAATATTAAGACTAGAAGAAAAGACTTTTAATGGTAACTAGAAGAGTTTTAAGATACCACCTAATTCTTTTTTTTTTGGTACTGGATATTGAACTCAGGGGCACTCGACCACTGAGCCACATCCTCAGCCCTATTATCTGTTTTTTTTTTTTTTTGTTTTGTTTTTATGTAGAGACAGGGTCTCACTGAGTTGCTTAGCTCCTTGCCGGTGCTGAGGCTGGCTTTGAATTGGCAATTCTCCTGTCTCAGCCTCCCTAAGTACTGGGATTACAGGCTTGTGCCACCGCGCCTGGCTCCACCTAATTATTTTACAAACTCAAGAAAGTATTATCAATTTTTAAATAAATTAAATAGATGTTCAATGCAAAAGAGTGGAAAAAATTAACTACAATTAGTTCCATGCACTCTATCCAGCTTAAAAGGCAAAATGTTGTCTTATTCAGCACATTGTTCAATTTTGTATGCTTTTTCAACTTGGTGTAAATGTGAATCACAATTTTTATATTATTCTGGGACTTGCTTCTTTGGATCAATGTTATATTTATGAGGTTGATCCATGTTGATGAGTGTGGCCATATCCTATTTATTTTCATGTCTGTATAACATTCCATTGTGAAAATATACCACAATTTATCCATTCTTTTGTGACTGTATGTTAATTCCACAATTTTGCGGCATAAACTTTGCTGCCATGAACAGCCCTACATGTATACCTCCAAGCAGACATGTACAGGACATTCTTTATGTTACATGTCTAAGGTAGAACTGCTGGTCATAGATAATACATATCATTTATTTACTAAATATTACCAAATTTTTCCCCAAAGTAGTCATATCAATTTGTAGGCACAATAGTAATTTCTAATTTCTTATTACTCCATGTTTTTTCCAACACTTGTATGAATAATTCTTAAATTTTTTTGCTTATCTGCTCATTGTGAAATAGTGATTGCACTCATCTGGTCATTGTGAAATCACTGATTTTAACTAGCATTTCCAAAATTGAGCATCTTTTTATATGTTATTTTGGTCCATTTTTTTCTTTCAGTTCTGTCCCTTTGTAAGTTCTTTGCTCATTTTTCTACTTGATTCATTATATTCTAAAAATCCATAGAAATTTTTTATGGATTCTGGATACTAATTCTTTGTCAATTGTATCATGCAAACGTATTTTCTCAGACTTATATTTTTACATCTTTTGCCTTTAATTTTGTTTTTATTATAGAAGTCTTGTGTACAATCAGAAAAGTAAAGAAACATAAGTATATAGAATTATTATATGTATGTATGTGTACTCATGTAGCCATTAGTTAGATCAGGGTATAAAACTTTTAATGAAGTCTAATTCATAGAAATTTTTATGGTAATGTTTAATTACTTAAAGGTTTTGTTTCTAGAAAATCTATTCAAAGGTTTTAATGTTTTCATCTAGAAGTTTGACTTTTTCAGTCTTCGTATTTAGGCCCACAATCGATTTTGCTTTTTTTTTTTTTTTTTTGGTATGAAGTGTAAAGAGGTCCAAGTTCGTATTTTTTGTATTAATGTTATATTGACCATGTATTAATTTTTGGAAATGATCATCCTTTTCCTACTGAATTACAGTAATGCCTTTTTGTGATAGGTTGGATGGTTGTTAATATGCAGGTCTCTCATGGGCTTTGTATTCTGTCCTCTTAATTCACTTGTATCCTCTCTGGTTAGCTTTTGATGGACAGTAGTTCTACATTTAAATATAGACAACTAGTTCAATATTTTCTCTGTAGTTCACACTTTTGTCTATCTTAATCCAGGGTAATAAAAATATATTTCTATATTATCTCCTGAAAGTTTTATAGTTTTAATCTTTAAAGTTTTTTCATTATTTTTTCAGAATTTATTAGATCAACTTACAACTGATTTTTGAGACTGGTTTGAGATAGAGGTTTGGTTTTATTTTATTCCAATTTATGCTGGGATATCATTTTCTTCTTTGAGCTACTATGCCAGCTCTAGAACAAATTCAGTTCCTATGTTCTTAAGAATTTGTTTCTTGGCTCTCAATATTTTTCCTTCAGTCTATTTATCTATTCTTGTGTCAAGATCACACTAGTCTAATTCCTATAGCTTCAAGTCTTCCCACTTTGCATCTGTTAGGAGATCTTGGCAATTTTGGACCATTTACAATTCCTTATGAATTTTGGAATAAATTTGTCAATTCCATAGAAGTCTGTCAGGGTTTCAATTGGTTTTGTATCTGATCTGTAGACTAATTTAGTAAGAATTGGCATTTATTTGCAATTTTTTAAAAAAAGAAATTTTAGAGATAGGCTCTCACTATGTTGCCCAAGCTGGTGTCAAATTCATGGGCTCAAGCAATCCTCCTGCCTCAGCCTCCCAAGTAGCTGCGAATACAGGCATGTACCACTATGCCTGGCTGAGAATTTGCATCTTTGTATTATTCTTTCTGTGGATATATATGGTATCTGTGCAGATAGTTTTCAGGATTTTCTTTAATGTCTTTGATAATTTTCTCCAAAGGTATCATGATTTATTTTCTAGATTTATTTTATTTTATTATTTTTTATTTTTTTTGGTACTAGGGATTGAACTCAGGGGTACTCAACCACTGAGCCACATACCCAGCCCTATTTTTTTTGTGTTTTATGTAGAGACAGGGTCTCACTGAGTTGCTTAGAGTCTCACTGAGTTGCTTAGCAACTTGCTGAGGCTGGCTTTGAACTCACGATTTTCCTGTCTCAGCCTCCCTAAGTGCTGGGATTACAGGTCTAGATTTATATATAAGAAACATATTTTTAAATATTACAAATAATATATTCTTTGCTATTTTTAGCATGAAGTCTAATATACTTAAGACCATAGCACATATATGTGCAGCTTAATAAAAAATCATAAAGTGAACACCTATGTTAATTGATCTTTTTTGTTGTTTTTTTTGTTTTTGGTGGTGGGGGGGGACTGAACCCAAGGTCTTATCCATGCTCACTTCAAGCATTGAGCCAAATTCCCAGCCCTAAAGTGAACACCTATGTTAACACTACTCAGATCAAACAACAGGATATTCTTAGCTCTATAGCAAATATTTTCAGTTGCCACTTCCCAGCCTTCCCTCAGAAGTAACCAGTATCCTAAGCTTTTGTGATAATCAGATCCTTATTTTTCTTTTAGTTTAACAACTTGGTGTGCTATCTTAAATAATTTGGTTTAGTTTTGTCTGTTTTTTGATTTAAATGAACAGAGTCTTACTGTGTGCATTCTTGGGTCAAGTTTCTTTTACTCTATGTGAAGTCTGTGTGACTCAATGTTGTAATGCTATCTTTTTAAAAAGTCCAATGTTCTAACATTTTGTTTTTGGAGCTTAGAAATTCAATGAATTTACCTGTTGATTTTGTAGAACAACTTTACTCTCTTCCTGTAGATTCTTTTGGATTTTTTTTTAACTATAAACAATTTTATCATTAGCAAGTTAGGAAAGTCTAGTTTACTATTCCAATCCTTATGCCTTACATATGCATTTAGAGTTTTTATTCATTTCTGCTTTATTGTGCTGGTTAGAACCTCTAGGACATTGTTGAATAGATTTAAAATAGTTGGTGTGCTTGTATTGTTTCTGTTCTTAAAAGGATCACCACTAATTATGATGTTTATTATATATTTTTATGGATATCTTTTAATGAGTTAAGGAGTTTTCCTTTCTCCTATTTTAAAGTGAGTCTTTTTGAAAAATTGTACAAAAGCTGAAAGTATTCATCAATAGCAGACTTGCACTATAAGAAATGTCAATGGAGTCCCCTCAGGCAGAAAGAAAGTGATACCAGATGTGAATCTGGATCCACACCAAGGAATGAAAAGAAAGAGTAAATAGGTGCATAAATATAAAAGATACTTAAACAAATCTCTTTAAGTGATCATTGAAATGATTAAAACTAAAATAACAATATATTGTGGCCTCTATGGTGACAACACAGGAAGATTGCACAGTACACAAAACGGTATCACAAAGGCTGCGAGAGAGAATTGAATGTACAGCCTTGGAAGAGTCTTACAGTATGTGTGCAGTAGTGCACAATATTGAGACTTCTTTTCCAGGATCAGTGCATACTTTTATATTTTTGCATGCTTTCTTTTATGTCCTTTATAAACAACTTTTTAAAAAATGTAGGACTTTCTCATTTAATATTAAATACTATTTTAAAATTCAAACTTTAATTTTTATCAAATGAGTATATGTTCATAATTTTAAGTCATATAATATTACAAACTTTCCCCATGTCCATTTTTTTCTACTAAGTTAAATGTTTTCAAAACTTTAATTGTTTCTGAAAATATCTGTTTTCATATTTTTAATATTTTTGTATTGCGATTTTTCCATTTATTTTTTCTACTTATTTCATACCTTACAAAAATGAGAATTGAGCTCTTTTATACTCCCAAACACATTTGCCTACTCCCACGTACTTCTGTTTGTTACATCATAAATTTTTTTGTTAAATCAATATTCAATGTCAAAATTGCATGACTGAAAATTTTATTCTCAGCTGAGCTCTATAGTGTACTATGATTACATTTTCATTCTTATACAATCTTTTTTCCTTTTTTGCTGAGTTTTTTGGATCTATTAGTTTAAGCCCCAGGCTTTTCAACATAATCAGAAAATTATTTCACCTGCTCAATTATAGTAATATGTGCACTTCTTTTTTGATCTTTGAGACATCTTTCTTGTTCCTGATGTCTTGTGATGGTCATTTGTCAACAACTTTAGAGAAGGAGTCTGCCCTTTTGACACAGTTTCTGAGTGACAATAAGCAGGGATTGCCTGTTAACTGAGCCAACACTGGACATAGAGACTGATAAATTAACTTTTGAAGTTTTAATATACTTAGGGGTAAAGGGAGGCTGTTTCTTGCTGCATCATAATAGCCTGACTGGACTGATGCAGTCTTCATTCCAGCTGGAAGTATCTGCTGTCGAGCCTGCAGAGGGTCAGTCATCCTAGGTCCTCCCTTCACCATAGATCCAGGAAGTCTTTTGACCTCTCTCTTCTTCTTCTTCTTCTTCTTTTTTTTTTTGGAATTGCAAGTGTTCCTCTTTCTTATTTTACCCTTTAGGGTTTTTTTGTTGTTGTTGTTGTTTTTCTTTTTGGTACTGGAGATTGAACTCAGGGGTGCTCGACCACTGAGCCACATCCCCAGCCCTATTTTGTTTTTTAGGTAGAGACAGGGTCTCACTGAGTTGCTTAGCACCTCACTGTTGCTGAGGCTGGCTTTGAACTTGCGATTCTCCTGTCTCAGCCTCCCTAAGTGCTGGGATTACAGTCTCGCGCCACTGCACCCGGCTACCCCTTAATTTTTGATGACAGACATTCTCCAGTAGCTTTCTCAGAAGGATTAATGCAAATTAAAGTTTCTGAGACCTAAATTTCTGAAATTTGTTACTCTAGATTTAATTTATGACTTGGTTAAATTCAAGAATTTGTGGCAGAAATGGCTTTCTCTCAAAATTTTGAAGGTATTTATTTTGTGATTAACTCCTAAAAGTGTCACTGTTTGAAATTCAATGCCATTCTTATGTGTTTCTTTCTGGAAGTTTCCAGAACCTTCTCTATGTTCTGAATATTCTGAAATGTCAGTGGTATTCCTTGGTATGCCTTTGAACTTTGTAACTGAATCTGGAAACTTTTGTCCATTAGTTCTGAAAGTTTTTCTTAATGTTGTGTCTTCAATTATGTCCTCCTTGCCAGTTTCTATGAACTTTCTCTTCAGAATTCCTATTTTTCAGTTATTGGATCTTGTGAATTGGTTCTTTCATTACCTTTTCTTCATTATTTTCAGTCTCCATAATTTTGGTTTCTTCTCTAGGAGATTTTCTCAACTTTATCTTCCACTTTTTCTTATCTTTCCTTTATCTTGTTTTTGCCATAAACTTTTAAATTTCTAGAGCCCTTTATGCTCTCTGAATGTTTTCTCTTCCTGCCTTTCATCCTTATTTCCTTCCTTTCTGCAGTTTCTAAAAAAATATTTTAATTTGTTCTTCTGATCCCTGCATTCTCTGCCCCCCTCATATGTTTATTTTGCTCTTGCTAGAGGGTTAAGTCATATGTCTATGGATAATTGGCTATTCATTCATATTATGAGTGCTGCACTGAAGAGTTGATTGAAACCTTTGGGAATATAATGGTTTCACCATTATGATTTTTACTTTAAGATTCTAATAGTTCCTTTACAAAAAAACATATAAGAACATATCTTTCCATTACTAATTTGTTAAGAGAGGCTTAGCAAATTAGTAATGGAAAACAAAACAAAAACACAAGGATATATTTTATATTGTACATTTCAACAAATACTTTCTTGGCAACTATTGAAATCATCATATACTTTTAAACTTTCAGTTTGTTAATTCAGTGTCCTAATAGTAGCAGTTTCCTAACAAAAGTCTATCAGAACAGCTAAAGTGCTCTTCTTCAAGGAGACTACTAAAATTTTCTACTTTTTAGGAAAGGGAAAATTTGGGTTTGGAAGGCTGATAATTGTTCCTGCTACCTGCACTTAGGGTTAAAGTTATAGTTTCTTTACTCTGGGCCATGGAGAGGTTAAGATTTTCGTTTGCAAAACAAAGATTTGACCTAAAAAGGGTATGGCATATTTTAAGGACTCATCTAAGTTTGCTGCTACATACATTTTACATTGTTGTTCAAGATAATTTTTGCTTTCTCAACATATGAAAATTCAATCTCTTCATTAACATGGCATCAAACAATGCATTTGACACATTTTAAGGGTAGGAAGTGGAATTTACAAAATATTTTTTCAATGAACACCCTGTCTGTGGTCAGCTACTTTCCTTACCACAGCATAGTTTTCCTCCTACTCTGTATCCTCACATGGCAATCAAAAGACCAAGACTTTTTTTTCCCCTTCTGCTGTATCTTGCTTTTCCATGTACTTTCCTAAAGAAGAATTAAAGACCTGCTCTGATCATTAGCATGAGCTTTGGAAAGAGTGTCTGCGTTGCCTGGTCTGCCAAAGGATGTTTAGCCAAGATTCTTCCTTAACCATTAAGCCAAAAAGTAAAGAAATATTGTCCAGAAGTCTCAGAAATGATTGGTAAATAGAAAAACAAATGGGAAGCAGCCCAAAGGTAGAATGTTGGAAGAGACCTAGGTGTGGTAATCAAACCAAGAAGTTTAGGCTCACTTTGGTCACTCAGTTCCTTCTGTATAAAACAAGAAGGTTTGATTTCACTCGATCATCTATGGTCTTTGGGGGGACTCTAAGATTCTTTTGTACTTAAAGCAATACCAAGTCTAGATAATCTTTAATAAGTGGAATGTGAACATCATTATTTAATTGTGAATTTCATTGTCTAAGTTGAAAGAGATTATAACAATACTTCAGAATGGAATCTTTTTATTTTTCATATGAACTTTTGTTATTAAGCATATGAAACAGAAGGCTTTCTGGAGAACCCTAAAATATCTCATAGTAGGCAGAATAACAGCCCAAGATGTTCACATACTAATGCCTGAAGCCTGTTGTTTTATTTGCCATAGCAAAAACATTTTGCAGATGTGATAAAAGCAAGGGTATTGAGATGGAGAGGTAATTCTGGATCATGCAGGTGGGTCTAATCTAATCACAAGCGTTTTTATAAGGAGAAGAAGGAGCCAGGTGTGTTGGTGGCACATGTCCGGAATCTCAGCAAGCCAGAAGGGTGAGGCAGAAGGCTGGCGAGTTTGAGATGAATCTGGGGAACTTAAGCAAGACCTTGTCTCAAAATTTAAAATAAAATAAAAGGGGTGGATATATGGTTCAATGGGAGAGCACCCCTGGGTTTAATCCACACGGCAACGAAAAAAGAAGTGGGAAGTAGAAGAAATCAGAGCGATGTGATCTGAGAATCCAATCTGCTGTTGCAGGGAGGGAGGTGCCATCAGCTAAAGAACGTGACTAGCCTGCAGAAGTTGGAAAAGGTAAGGAAAGGGTTCTCCCCAGGCCTTCAGGAGGATTGCTGGATCACAGCCCTGTTGACACTTGATCTTAGTTCTGTGAGACACATTTTAAACTTCTGACCTCCGGAACTGGAAAATAATAAATTTGTATTTTTTAGGCCACTAAATTAGTGATAATTTGTCCCAGTAGCAGTAGTAAATTAATACCTCTGGCCTTTATTATATTGAGCAGAGGTACTTTAATTTTTATTTTATTTTATGCATGTTGTTCACATAGTAGCAAACACTTCTGTTCTGCTTTAATAATCAAGAATTTGCTATATCGAGGTATTTGTTTATATTATAGCTTAAGGAATAATTAGAAAATTGATTAATTATGCTTTTGCTTACCAACGTATTCCAAAATTTTATTATTTTCTGGGACTATATTTCATTCTTAGCATGTTAGATCTGGAAAGAACTATAAATATGATGTAATGAAGTCTGACACTCTCTTTTTACAAGAGAAGAAATTGTGACCTGTTGAAATTAAACCTATAAGTTTCCCATAATCATCCAGCTAGTTGCCTATGATACTGGGTTTAAAAGTAATGATTTCTGGCTCCCAGGCTAGTGTTTGTGCTACCACAACACACTATTTCCAATTTAAAGTGTTAGAACATGAAGATATTTAATGAGCCTGGCCTCTTAGTGTGAAATATGAAGGAATATTGAAATTCAAGCATGCTTTGAATAATTCAACTCATTCTCACTTGAGAAGCAGTGTAACACAGTGATTGTGATCTAGGACTACGAAGCTAGATTGCTTATGTGAAAACTCCATCATTGCTACTGCTTCTGAGCAAGGTGACCCTGGACAAATTATTTAACCTCTCCATGCCTCCATTTTCTCACCTATAAAATGGAGATGATAATAGTACTGAACTCACATGTTTGTGGGAGCAATTTAAATACATGAAAAACTGTAAAGCTCATAGAAAATAGCCTGAACTATATTTGGTATTATACAATTATGAGCAAACATTATAGTTAGCAGTAGTCCATATAATAAAGACAAACTATTTCAATGAAACAAAATAACACTGTTTTATTAATGTTAGTATTATTAATATTTGCTGCTACTATGGTTGTTAGCTACTTCCTATAATGAAGACATGTACTCTTACTACAGGGCCCAAATGTTCTGGTAAATTGCCTGTAGGCCAAAAATCTTGTATTCTTCTATGCCAGTAGACATTCTGTGGACAATTAGCACATGACAGTCATGAGTACCCTTGATCATTAAATTCACATTAATACCAAGGAACTGTACAGTGATGGTTCTATACTGCCGTTCCTATAAGCTCATTGTTTCAGAACAAAGCAGCTGATGTGCTGTTTCGTTTCTTCCATAATGCTGAGCATGGGCATCTGATAGATTTGCTTAGGCTGGCAAACTTTTGAGCAGAAGTGCTAGATTTATAGGCATCTTGGAGAATGGGGCAGTTCAAAGCTAAAGTGAGCCAGGGAAGAAATAGGAAGTGAAAAAGTAGAACAGAAAGACATAGGTAGATAGAGGAAGAAAAAAGAGGAAGGAGAAAAGAAGGAGCTTTGAAAGGACATACAAGATAAATGAAAACACAAAGGGAGAAGAAAGTTCAAGAAGCAGTTTAGGCGGAGAGGAGACAATGCAGGCAGAAACGTCTCAGATGCTTCTCAAACTTGAACGTGCTTCAGAACCAAGGGGGAAAGAGACTTACAAGTTTTCTGCCTCCCACTCCCAGAGATTTTGATCCAATTGATCAGAGTGGAGCTCAATAATTTTTATTTCTAAAACGTTTATCAGTGATGTTGAGATTGCTTATCTGAAGACATTTTGAGACTCTTTGGGCTATTTATAGCCACTCAAAATAAATCGTTCTTATCTATCTATCTATTTATCTATTTATTTATGATACTGGGGATTGAACTCAGGGGCACTGAGTCACATCCCCAGTCCTATTTTGTGTTTTATGTAGAGACAGGGTCTCACTGAGTTTCTTAGCGCCTTGCTTTTACTGAGGTTGGCTTTGAACTTGTGATCTGTGTGTCACCACGCCCAGCCATTCTTGGGTTCTTTATATTAAACTATATCTTACATACAATAAATTGAACAGATGTTAATGTTCTCAGTTTCCTAACCAAAGTGATTCCCTACCAAATCATATAAAGGTCTACCTGTTCCTATACATGGTTTCCGGCAAGGATACCAAGAGATTGTTTTTGTTTTGAAAAAAGTTGTAATGGCTTGATATTATTTCCCACTAAGATAATATTTTAAAAATACCAGTAAGTTTTCTACATTTTTGAAGAAAAAAATTTATTTTTGTAACCTAGAATGGAATGCCAAAGAACTAGAAAGCCCCATATTGCTTTGATTCTACCTGGTTGCATTCAAGCCATTTATTTTTCATTATTCCATTTGATAGGAGGGAATTTTTGGTGTGTTATATTCAATTCTCTTCCACTCCTTAAATTAGCAATTTATTAGATTTATATAGTAGATAACCTGAGTTGCTGGTCAAGGAAACCAGTGAGATTAAACTCTTCAACAATGCTTCTCAAACTTCGGTATGCATCTGAATCACCTGGGATCTTGTTAAAATGTTGGTTAGGATTCAGTTGGTCAGATGTGGGGTCTAAGGTTCTGCATTTGTAATGAGTTCCTGGGTGATATCTGTGCTGACCATATACTCATAACATTTTCAGCAGGAAGGCTCTATATAGTGTGTGAGGTGGTTCTCATACCTTAGCAAACATCAGAATCCATGGAGGGCTATTAGAACACAGACTGTGGGCCTCCACACCAGTGCATCTGACCCAGTGGTGGCGGAACCTGAGAATTTGCATTTCTAAGTTCCCAAATGATACTAGGAAAGCATGTGGAACACACTGTGACAATACTGATCTATGGACCTACTCCCCTGTTTTGCTGATGCTAATTGACTTGCTAATGATTTACACTGCTAATGGAGAGCATCTTCCTTCAGATTTTTCTGACAGTTATCACTTCATTGACAAATCCAGTGGACTCCTCTTAATCCTCACATTTCTTGGCTTCTGTAATCCTAAATGTTGGATCTCTTCTTGATATCTCACCTCTTAGTTACTATTATAGAATTAGTTTAATGCTTCCTTCTCTCAGATTCTATCTCTTCTGTTCCAGAGTAACAGCTGTGTTCAGTTCCCCATCATCTGCCCCATGGCCTTCACCAGTACTCTTCTAATGAATCTTCTTGCCTCATTATTGAGTCTCCCAGGCACCCTGCTTGCCTCTTCCAGAGGAACTTTCTGAAACACAATGCAATCATGTTATCATCCTGCTCAAATCCCTAAGTGACCATTCCCATATGTTTCTTTCACTGTAGGAGGGCATTTCACATCCTTTAGCTTGGCTAATGTGGCTCTTTATAATCCATCCTTTATTTATCCTCAACATTTCTCTTCACCATGCCTACTCCAGAATTTTACCAGACATGCTTAAAAATGTCCAATTTTCATAGAGGCTGTAACATTTCCTACCTTCATACCTCTGTTGATGCCACTTTCTCTTCCAAGAATTTCCTCTGTCTTGTTCTCAGTCCTCTTGGCCAGCAAACATCTTAACTTCCCTTTTCCCTCCTCTTTGAATTCTTTTCTGACCATGCCAGGAAGCAGTGACCATGTTCTCCCAGCGCCCACACATAGTTACACTGTCATACTTGATTGTACTTCTTGGTTTACAGGTGTGATTTCCTCTACCAGCTTATAAAGCTTTTGAGGACAGATTTTTTTTTCAACTTGGTGTGCCACAGGTGTGGCTCAGTGCCTGACACATTGCCTGTTTGCTTTCTGAGCAAGTGAATGAGAAACAGGAATTTTGGAAGCAGAAACTGATAAAGACTTTAGTTAATTCTATTAGTTTCCCGAGGCTGCTGGAATAAATTACTACAATCTTATTACCTTAAAAAGAACGAAATTTATTCTCTCGCAGTCCCTGAGGCTAGAGGAGGCTAGAAGCTGTGGTGCTGGCAGGGCCTCATTCTCTCTGGAGGCACTAGGAATGCAGTCCCTTCCTTTCTTCCCGACTCTGGTAGTCCCATTGTTCCTTGGTTGGTGGCTGCCTCACACTTCCGCCTCCATTTTTCCTATCTTCTCTTCTGTCTCTTATAAGAACATTTGTCATGCATTAGGCCCACCTGGATCATCCAAGATGACTCATCTAAAGGTCTTTAACTCAATGACATCAATAAAAGACCCTTTTTCTAAATTAGGTCACATTGCCAGACTCCAGTGGTCAGAGCATGGACCTATCTTGTTGGTAGCTGCCATTCAAACCACCATCAAGTGGTGTTCATAAGTAGAAATAAGAAGCAGAGACTCCCCTTCCTCCTTCTAGATTCTACATAATAACAATGGGCAGAAGGTAATGCACATGTACTAGGCTACTCTAGGCCTCTTCAAATCACAAGCAAACTGTTAAAAATAATCAGTATTTGGTGTGTGTGAGTATGTATGTATGTTTGAGAGGTCAATGGTAAAGCACTAAGAATAGTCTCCTTTTTTGCTTAATTCATGCCAAGTCTTCCTCTTTGAGCTTAGAAAACACAAGAATCTCATCTACTGGTCCAGAAAAACAATACTTTCTGAATTGAATTTGGTTGTTTTATAGCTTTACATTGGTCTTAGAGGACAGAAAACGATATGTTCTATTTTTTTTTGACATAGTTCCTTGCCTTCTCCCCCTAATTAAACACCTAACACATACTTTTAGTGAAAGTATTAACGTATGCTAGATGAGAACAAGCAGGGAAGTGGGGTTGGGATAAGCAGCTATGGAAACTGAGGGGAAGGGAGCCTGGGCACGAGGCTGAGAAGCTGTTCCAGAGTCTGCACATGATCCCCCAGTGTGGAAGCCAGGGTTTCCAGAGCACACAGCTTTCATTTCCATCAGCAACTGACTTAGAGTCCTCAAGACCAAACCTTTCTTGTGACTTTACCACTGAAGTTCAAAGGCTTTCTCATTTAACCTACAGCTATGTGTGAGCTTAGGAGAATTTGAGGAAAAAAAAAAAAACAGGATGAAGAATCTATAGAGTTACATTTCCTCTTTTCCCCCCACAAGACAAGAGAACAATATAGGATACTGTAATTTGTTAAAACCCCAAACAAAACAAAACAGGTCTGTTGTTAATACAGACAAATGGCCACAGCTGCAGAAGTTTCCACATGAAATCTTTCAGTCCTAAACAGTCATCTTTGCAGTTTTGTGATCACTTTTCCAGGACTCTGTTTTTCCCCTCAATATTTATCCATGTTAACTATTTGATTCACATGGCCAGGTCCCCTAAATATATATTTTTAGACATTGTTGCTTCTCATAGAATAGCTTTGTCATTTTCCAGCACTCAGTTTCACCAGTACGCATGTGACATTTCAAATGACACAATAGCTTCAGCAGTGAAAGTAAATATTTTGATTAGTCCATTAGAAGGACTGCTGCTAGACCATTCTCCCTACTCCCATCCCCAACATTCCTGTGATAGAGCCTCTGCTTCCCAAGCAGGCTTCTAGCTGTTGTGCCACAAAATAATGCACTGAAGCTTGACACGCAGGTTATCACATAGCACAAACGCAGGCCAGGTGTGTTGAAAATTTTCCAACGTTTGACTAATTTGGGGGAAGTCGAGTTATCTAGGTTGGCTTGCATTGCTGGGAAAGTGGGAATGCCAGGCTCAGAAAACTGGTGTTTGATCACTGCAAGCTGAAACTTAAACCTCAAACAAAAGTTGGGAAATCCGAAACCAATTCAAAACAGAAAGAAGAAAGTTTTGTGTGACATTTCTGTGATAGAAACTGATGAGTTATACATTTTTACTGTTGATTCTTAGCTTGTCTTCCTCTTTTGCTGGTATATATTTATCTCTTCAGGCATAATACCAGGTTACAGCAAAACTGCTTTCATTTTGACTCTGTTTGTGAAAGACACATAGAGGTTGATGTTTACTTTTGCACCGACAAGAAAAGGGTTTGTAAAGAATGGAGTTCAAGATTGCGAGATCAATGTTTAACCCATGTAAAGAAAAAAGAGATTTCTGGGCTTTGGAAAGACACTTTACTAGCACAGAAATAATTTGAATAAAAATTATTACAAAATTGAAAGACAATAGATCTATATCTGAGACAATGTCCAAAGTTTTCTACCTAGACTTTCAGAATTACTCAATGAAAATGAAGTAATAAAAATGAAGTTTAAATACATACTTTTTTTCAATAAAGGTTCACTTATTCAAATGGACTTTCATCTAAACTATAAAATACTCAGGTATACACATATGCATAAGTTTAAAGCCTACTTTTATGTGCATTTTAAGCTATAATTTTACAGAGTTTGTGTTATGGTTAAAGTGAAAGAGTAATGATAAACATGAAAATTCAATGCTTTGTATATTTTTGGATTATAAAGCTTTAAAAGTTTGTTGTTGAAAAAGGGAATGCAGGAAAGCCTAAAGAAGGTATGAAAATCACTTATAATCCCACCAGTTAAAAATAATCATCACTGTCATTTTTATTATGTTAGCCTTTTTAAAAAAATATTATATTTTTATAATAGGACTGGGGATGTAACTCAGTGGTAGAGCTCTTGCCCATCATGCATGAGTCCCTGGGTTCAATTGCTTGCACCACTAAAGAAAAAAAAAATCAGGATCAACTAATGTGCCAAATCAGTTTCCAAAGGATTTGGCAATGATACTAGAACAACTGAATATTCATATGGAAGAAAACTAATGAATTTCACCCCTATTTCACTCCATATACACACACACATAAACAATTTGAGACAGATCATAGAGCCAGAAGCATAAAATATTCAAAGTAAAAAAAGAGTATCTTTATGACTTTGGAGTTGGCAAAGATTTCATGGAAAGAACACAAAAAGCATTAAGCTTAAGAGAAAAAACAATTAAATTGGATTTCAAAATAATTTTTTTGTACATTAGAAGACACCATTCAGAAATGGCTAGATAAATCATGAACTGGAAAAAAATATTCTCAGCACACCACAAATATATGACAAAGACTTGTGTTCAGAATGTACTAAGAACCCCTAAGAAAGCCCTGATTATTGTTGGGTGGTTGTTACAATACTGTATACAATTATCGAGACTCATAAAATTCAACACCTAAAATCTGTGCTTTTCAATGTATGTTAATATTATACCAACGAATAAAAGGAAGCCAGACACGGTGATGCATGCCTGTAATCCCAGTGGTTTTGGAGGCTGATGCAGGAGAATTGTGAGTTCAAAGCCAGCAGCAAGGCCCTAAGCAAGACCCTATCACTAAAATTAAAATTATATATATATGTGTGTGTGTGTGTGTGTGTGTGTGTGTGTGTGAATATATATATGTTCACACACACACACACACACACACATATATGGCTGGGGATGTGGTTCAGTGGTTAAGCGACCATGGATTCAATCTCCAGCACCTACATAAACAAGGGAATAAATAATAAAATGAAGATCACATAGAACTTTACCTGATGCTTTTTCGACTTAATGAGTGTTTTCCTATGCCATTTACTATTTTTGAGGAAGTGTTTTTGATGGCTATGTACTGTTGCATGATATGCATATGTAAAAATTAGGTTAATCTCCCATTTTGTAAAAAGCACTGAACAGTTTTCTTTTATCTCTGTATACCTTGTTTTGTGTGTGTTTCTGATTACAGAAACATATTATATATATCAAGGATATCTAATGCTCCTGATTAGGCAATGAGAGTTAAAGTCCTCTCATAATTCGTGGTTTCCTGCTCCTGCCTGCTGGCCTGTGTTGTTCCTCCTATCTTTCTTACTTTTTTAAAAAAATTATGCTCAAATTTTTATTTTGAAAAAAAAATTAAATCTTACAGAAAAGTAGGCCAAAATAAGAATATAATGAATAATTTAAAACAATCCTTCATCTAGATTGTCCAGTTCTTTTTTTTTTTTTGGTTGGGGGGGAGATAGGTACTAGGTATTGAACTCAGGGGCACTTAACCACTGAGCCATATCCCCAGCCATTTTTGGATTTTATTTAGAGACAGGGTCTCTCTGAGTTGCTTAGGGTTCCTCTAAATTGCTGAAGCTGGCTTTGAATACGTGATCCCCCAGCCTTAGCCTCCTGAGCCTTTGGGATTATAGGCATGTGCCACCACATCAGCCTTGATCCTCTAATTAACATTTTTTACATTTGCATTCTTGGGTGTGCGTTTGTGTGTGTGTGTATGCAAACACTTTGTCTCAAGTTGCAGATACTATTTCAGCATGTGAAAAATAAGGGTGATATTTTGTATAATCACATCAAAATTATTATATTCATGAAACTTAAAATTGAAGCAATAACATTAAATATAGAGTATACATTTGGATATTCCAAACTGTCCCCAAAATATCCTTTATACTTTGTTTCTTGATCTAGGAACCAAAGATAATGTATTATATTTAATCATCAGACTTCCTTAGTCTTTCTCAAGATATTTGAGGAAACCCTCCCCCTTTTTCCCCAATAGTACTGAGGATTAAACCCAAGGGAGCTCTACCATTGTGGTGCATCCCCAGTCCTTTTTATTTTTTATTTTGAGATGCAATCTTGCTAAGTTGCTGAGACTGGCCTCAAATTTGTAATCTTCCCGCCTCAGCCTCCCAAGTAGCCAGGATTACAGGTGTGCACCACTATGCCTGGCTTCACCTTTTCTTACATCTGACATACACTGACATTTTGAGGAGTCCAAGACAACTGTTCTGTAACTTGGGTTTATCTGATCATTTCCTCATGATTAGATTCAGGGTAAACATTTGTGGTAAGAACACTACAAAGGTGAAATATATAATGTTTTACATTATATAATGTTCATGTGTTCCTTTTTTGTGATGGTAAGTTTGATCTCTTGGTTAAGATACTTTTCACTAGGTGACTCTATTTCTCTTTGGAACTAAGCAGGAATGGGGCAAGCGAGTGATGATCATATGAATACTCTGTGTCCAGTAGCTCCTCACGCAGCAGTTTGAACATGCTAGGGATTCTTGCCCAACTCTTTTATTATAGTGATGCTTACAAAATGGTGATTTGCTAATTCCATTCTGGTTTTGACATTTATTAGCTGGCATTGTTCTGTATAACAATTCCTTTTCTCTTCTTTATTTTAGTACCATGGATTTTTTAAAAAAATCAATGCATTATTATCTCTTTTGGATAGTGGTATTTTTAATGCTTAAATTGCCCTAAATTTAGCTAGTGGAGACAAGCAGTAATATTTTTAGTAATCCTAAATTTTTTCAGGCCATTCTAAGCTCCTAAAAGTCCTTCCATAGATTTTCAAATAAAACTTAGTTCCTTCATGTTTGAAGGCAGTGTCCAGTGGTGTGTTGGTAAATATTTGCCAATCAGCTCAAAATCCAGATATAAAAAAAAAATCCTATTTGTAATATCTGCTGATTTTCTTGGTGTACATACTCTCACCTTGACTGATATCAAGTAACTAATGGGGAAGATGCATGATATTATTTAGTATTTCTATCATATAAGTGCAATAAATATAAATAACTTCAAGAGTACACATGATAGTAAAATGTATTCAATCAATTAGGAAGTGATGAGTTTTGAGTGTTATTGCCTTTGTTTCTAATATTATTGATTAGTTTTAAGTTATATTATATTTAATTTTTAATAATATCTGGGTTTAACAATTTTCCTGGCAAAACTTAAAACTTGGCTCCTGTGAGGAGATGTAAGTCAACTTTAGGGCTCCATCCCAGTGGTTTTTTTCTAGTCAAGTCCTAAGCTTAACTCTTGCCATTAGTATTAATTAAAGATGATAGAATTCTACTTGAAAGAAAGTTAGAACATGTCTTCATAGAATTTTTTCCCCACAGAAATCACTTTGTCAAAGAAATCACTCTCCCTCCTCCTTCTCCACCTACACCCAATGCTCTTAGTTTGGTAGTGTCAGAAGTATGACTACGTTTAATTTATTGAACTGAAAGTTGAGAATAATCTCAGATGATATGTGAGTAAACCCCAAGAGAATGTTCAGGGACAAGAAGGCACTCGTGTATCTCCCCAGAGTGGTCCTATTTTCTCCTCTGCGTAAGCTCCTGCCCTTTTGGGAATTGTTCTCCCTTTTCCTTTCTACATGTCCTTTCCCCTATCGGGTGAGCACCTTGCTGTTTTTCCACAATTGTTTGTTCCTTAGGGACTTTTGAACTGGTTCTGGTAAAAGAGATCCAGTCCCCCTCTGGAGGAGAAAGCATGATGTGAAACTTGAGGGAAACTAGAGGCCATGGTTTCTACCCTTTCTGAAAGAAGATAGCAAAATACAGACAGAGGAAGAGAGAGGCCTGAGGGAACTCCGAAGCCTATCTAAATTCTATGACACTTTTGGTAAATTTTCCCTTTTCCAGCACAGGGTTACTTGAGTTGAGTTTCTGTACCATGTCTTAGTGATAGGGAATTTGAGATTCAGAGAAATTAAGATGTTCCAAGACTTACATAGCTAGTTGGTGACAGGGGAAGAAGGGTGACCAGATTTCCTCTTCCTGGGCTTGGTGCTATCACCTGTGCTGCAAGGCATAACTCTGTGTACATTGTTTCTAATGGCCTAAGGATGCTCTTACTTAAAGTAAGATGGAGAAATTAGGCTTAGGCCACCAAGCATAAGACTCTAAACACTGATTCTTGAAATGAGAAGATAATCATAATTTGGTTTAGTGCATTAAAACTTTTATAAAGTGTTATCTTTATAAAAAGAAATAGAGTTATAGGCTGAGAGATAAGGATGCGCATTACATCTATGTGTTTAAGGATCTTAGAGTCTAGTAGGAGAGGAGGACGTGAAATCAAATAAATACAATGTGACAGTATTACAGCCTATCTATATAATGAACGCTAGGTAGCCATTGCAGCGATAACCTATGTGTAAATTTGTGACACACTATGCAGCTATTGAAATCAACTCTGAAGAATATTTTAAAATGGGATAAAATATTATACGCTCATTACATACCTGTAATCCCAACGACTCAGGAGGCTGAGACAGGAGGCTCACAAATTCGTGGTTAGCCTCAGCAACTCAGGGAGATTCTGAGCAACTTAGTGAGACTCTGTCTTAAAATATTCAATAAAAAGAACTGGGGATGTGGCTCAGTGGTGAAGTGCCTCTGGGTTCAATCCCCAGTACCAAAAATATAAAAAATAAATAAATAAAATACTTCACCATATATATAGTTTGCCCTTTATATCCTCAGGTTCTAAATTCTTAGATTCAACTAATCATGGATCAAAATTGCCCTCCAAATTGCACTGGCACTAAACATGTACAGACTTTTTTTTTCTGTCATTATTTCCTAAAAAATACAGTATAACCATTATTTACATAACATTTGCATCATACTAGGTATTATAAATAATCTAGAGATAATTTTAAGTGTACATTAGGATGTGAATAGATTATATCCAAATTTTATGTAAGGAAGCTGAGCATCCACAAATTTTTGTATCCATGGGAGTCAGGGCAGGGGAGGTTCTTAGAATCAATCTTCTGTAGATATCAGGCATGATTGTATAAATGTTCATATATATAATCTTAGTCAGGTAAGGTTGCTGGATGATTTTTAAACAACAGAAATTTCTTTCGGTTTGGATACTGGAAGTCGTAGACCAGGGTGTTGGCATGGTCAAGTTCTGGTCAGGACTTCTTCAAGGATTCAGACTGCTAACTTGTATCGTCTCATGACATGCAGCAGAGGAAAGATTTCTCATGACTCTTATAAGGGTACAAATCCCATTCATGAGGTCACCTTCATGACCTCATCTAATGCCAATTATCTTCTAAAGGCCCACTTCCTAATTACATCACATGGGGTATAGGGTTTCAACATATGAAATTGGGGATACAAAAATGGAAGAAAGTTCATAAATCTATTTATCATCTACCCATCCTCTCTTTCTTTTTATCTTTCTGTTAGTTTTTCAGGACTGTCATAACAAAAATACCGTGGATTGGGTGGCTTAAGCCACCTCACAGTTCTGGAGGCTGGACGTGTAGTCATGGAATGGACAGATTAAGTTTCTCCTGTGGTCTTTCTCCTTGGCTTGCAAGACTGTTTCTTACTGTGTCCTCACAGGGCCTTATATCTGTGCACACACATCTCTAGTATCTTTTCCCCTTCATATAAGCATGTCAGTCCCTTTGGATTAAGGACTCACTCTCATGACCTCATTTAACCTTAGTTACTTCCACAAAGGCTCCATCTCCAAATACAGTCACATAGAGAATTAGAACCTCAAATAGATGAATTTGGAGATGCACACAATTCTACCCATAATATGCACATATAAAAATGAGATTAAACTTATAAAATTGATTTGAGATAAAGTAAATAAAGTCTTGACACAAAATGAAATTTTATTATGGTTTATTTTACCTGGTGATGGTTTGTAAAATTCTTGTAAACTCGAATATCAGTATCTACCTCTAAATAAATATTGTCATTTCCATTTCCTACAATTGCTACCTAAATATTTCCTTAACTACATTGTTGTCAGACCTTATATGGGTGATATTGTTAAAAGTAATTTGAGGAACTGGGTGCTGTGGTGAATACCTGCAATCTCAAATGCTTGGGAGGTTGAGGAAGGAGAGTCATGAGTTGAAGGCCAGTCTGGGCAACTTAGTAAGACTCTTCCTCAAATAATAGTAGAAGTAAAAAAATAATAATTTGTTCTTTAGAAAATGAATTCACCATTGAGACTTTCAAAAAATAATGTATTAATTTTATTTTTTAAAACAAAATCAGAGGTACCTTCAAAAATGACTTGATTTATTTACAGTATAATTGCAGTATATGTAATTACATTGGTTACAGTAAAATGAATGAAAATTTATATTTATGCATATGGAAATTCAGTCTTGAACATAAGTTTAGAGAACTTTATTTGCTGGGTCATTCAGTATGGATGATGACATATGACTGAGTTTCTCACTTCAAGATGAATCTGTGTCTACTTGAATATACATATATGCATACATACAAACAGAGATATATTTTTTTTCTCATTTAAAAATAATACTTATTTGGGCTGGAATATATAGCTCAGTGATAGAGTACTTGCCTAACACGTGCGAGGCCCTGGGCTCGATTCTAGCACCACACACACGTGTGCATACACTTGTGTGCATTAATTGTAGAGATTTTGAAAAGGTAGGAAAACACAAAAAGAAAAACCCAACCATTATCCCATTATTTAAAGATAATGAATGTTAATATGTTGGCATTTTTGTGGCCAGCTTCCAAGATGGTACTCAAGGATCCTCTCCTCCTGATATTCACTCTTTGTGTAATCCCCTCTCATAAGGTGATCTGTGTGACCATTAGAATAATTTGAAAATGACTATGTTTGACCTCTAAGAGTGGTATTTAAAAGGAATTGCAGCATTTGTTTTGATCTCTTAGATCAGTCCCTCTATCTTATTAGGATATTTGAACATCTCTAGAATCTGTGGGGAAATAAACGAAGTCCTCTCTCCATCCGTCAGCATCAGCTTGCCAGCCATGTGGGTGATCTATCCAGGGAGGGGGTTCTTCCAAACTTGATCATACCTTTGGAGGACTGCAAGCCCAGCTGACATCCGATTGAAACCTCATGCAAGAACCAAGCAAAAACTGCCCAGGTAAGCTACTCCCAAATTCCTGATCTACAAAAAGCATGAGAAATCATAAAAGATTATTGTTTCTAACCAATCCATTTGGGGGTGATTTGTTTTATAGCAATAGATAATTAATAAAATATGTTCTGATCTTTGTTTTTCTATTGTATATATTTTTTCGTTCAACAGATGCTCACTGAACACTTACTGTAACATTCAGGGTTGAACTAGAGAGAGAACCAAAAGGAAATGTATATATGGGGTATATGTGCATGTGTGTGCAAGAGTGTGTGGATTCATTATGTCATTCTGGTAGTTTGCTTAGGAAGCCTGAAGTCCACAGGGCCAGCAGTCAGGAAGGAAAGCTCGTGAGTGGAATGGAGTCCCATGGGCACTAGCTGGCGCCTGTCTACAGCAGCAGTAGTGGGAAGGAGTCAACAACATCCCCAGTGTTATTTGGAGTCTCTTACCTAGAAGAAGTCCTTAGGCTTCTTTTGAAGGTTCATGAAGCCAAGCCCACCAAAGATGATCTTTTATGTATTAATTTAAAGTCAACTGACTTGGGACTTTAATTACATTTTTAAAATCCCTTCATAGCAGCCCTTAGATTGGTGTTTGATTGAATAACTTGGAGAAGGTATATATATGACACAAAATAGCTTTTGCCTCCCTTCCATCCCCCAGATCATTGAAGAAAATATCGTTATAATCTACTTTATCTAGAAATGTAGGAAAAAAGGAATTCTTGGGAATATAGTTTAGTCTAGCCAAATTGTACATCACAAAGCCACATTTGACAGGGACCAAGTCCTTAGGCTACATTAATAAATAAAACAAACAAAATAATTGCCAGAATGGAGCTTATGTCTTAATGGAAAAAGACAAAAAAAATTAACACAAAAGAACCCTTCCAAATGTAGTCCAACACATAATTTTAAAAATCAGAATGTGGGCAAATGCTAAGAAGAAAATCACACTTGAGAGTGTGACATTGGATGATTGGGTAAGAGGTTGCTAAGGTGATTAGGAAAGGTTTCTTGGAAGAAATGCATTTTTAGTAGAAACCAGAAGAGTGAAAAGTTAGTATTCAATCACTGAGAAACAGAGTAAGAACCAAATACAAGGGCTTTGAAGTGGAAATGAGCTAGGTTTTTTCAAGGGACAGCAAGCAAGTAGTGTGAATGAAGCCCATGAAGGAAGAGAGGGTGAGTTTAGACTGATAGCACAGGGCCAGGTCGGGGTTTTTATTCCAAGTGAGATGGCAAACTAGAAAGTCTTTAGAATAGAGGAATAAATGATCTGACCTACAATGTAAAAGGGAACAAGGGCTGAAGCAGGCAGACCAATCAGGAGGCCTTTGCTAGAATCCAGGTAGGAGATGATAGCGGCTTGGACTAAGATGGAAGTGAGGTAGGGTGACTGAGTACTGATGTGAGTTTGGATATGCTGAGGATGGGACCAGAAGGATTTGCTGCTGATGGTTTGGATTTGGGGTGTAAGAGAAAGAGAAAAATCAAGGCTGACTCCACTTAGAATTTCTGAAGCACAGAAATTTTTAACATCTGTTTTGTAGTCAAACCAGCTTGAATAGTAGGATATAAAGCCAGATTCTTCCTTTTCTCTAATGCTGGTTTCTTTATAATATTGTCCACCTAGTACTGGTTACCATGCTACTAAGTTTTCTTATTCATATTCACTTAACACAAACCATCTCTACAACATTATACACCAATTCCGTGTCTTTCTCCTATGAAATTTATGCTTTTTAAAATAGGTTTTTGGAGATGTCCATGCAGTTTTCTTTTTTGTTTTTCATCTTTTTTTTTTTTTTTTTTTTTGTGGTGCTGGAGATTGAACTCATGTGCTATTTGCCACTAAGCTACATCTCCATCCTTTTTATCTTACATCTTTATTTTTGAGACAGGGTCTTGCCAAATGCTGAGGATGGCCACTTGAGATCCTCCTGCCTCAGCTTCCCAAGTCAGTGGGCTTACTGGTGTGTGCCACAATGTTCCATTTCTCATGCTATAAGAAAGACTTTCTCTCTTTAAGAAGTTATCAATCTAGTAGGGGAGAGAGTTTGTAAATATTTCCATGTGTCATGTAGTGATAGAGTTATGTTATGGTTTGGATGTGAAGTGTTCCCTCAAACTCCTGTTAATGCAGGAATGTTCAGAAATGAAGTGATTGGATTATGAGAGCTGTAACTTTATCAGTCCATCCTAGATTGAATGACTAGGTGGTAGGGAGGTGGGACTTGGCTGGAAGAGGTGGGTCACTGAGAGTGTGTCCTGGAAGGGTGCATTTCCCTGTGGCCCATTTCCATGTCTCTCTCTCTTCTTTGTGACCTTGCCATGAACTGAGTAGTTTTCTTCTGCTGAATCCTTCCTCCATGATGTTCTGCCCCACCTTGGGCTCAGAACAGGGAGTCTCATCTCTGGTTTCATTTATGACTGCTGAAACCATGAGCCTCAAATAAACTTTCCCTTCTCTGAGTTGCTCTTGTCAGCCATTTCAGTCACAGCAACACAAAAGCTGACTAAAATAAATTATGTGCTCGAAAGTGTATTGGTAGGTGATCTCTTTATCATGGAGGACTTACACAAAGATGGCTACAAATTCATTAGGCACTATAATCTGATGGGATCACTGTCATCTATGTTGTCCATCATTGACCAAAATGTCATTATGTGGCACATGACAAGACAAGATTTGACATATAAGTAGCATTATGAATAGCAGATGGAGATGAGGTTTGGAAACATGGAGGCAGAAGAATCAGATTTGAGCAAAATCACAGAGACACAGGATATACCTAAAATACCTCACCAGATATCATATTATGGTTTTTTTGGCACATATTTGTAATAAAAACTTGGGCCAGTGGAAAGTCATGAATGTAAGTAACAAAAAGTAATGTTTGAGTCTGCCTTGAATAATATTTTTTTGTAACTAAGCACAGAAGATATTATTTTACTCCACGGGGGAAAAAAGCTTTTTGGAAAATGTGAACCTTTCCAAGAGATTGATAAAACTGTGAATTTTCTGTTGTTGATAATTTTCATCAGCTTTGTGACATTGAATAATATTTGATTTTGGAGAGGACTGAGATTTTTACTATCTGGAACGTGCTTCTTATTGACAATGAAACCCACAGGATGTAAATGGAGTAGGAAGAGAGATTCAGAAATAGATGGCAGCAGGTTGTAGACTTTTCCGTGCCACAGCCAAGAGCAAGAGGAGAACTGAGAACACACTGCTGGCCCTGTGGAGGAAGGCACAATGGATATGGGACTGCTGGAACCCAGGAGACTGCCCTTCAAGGGCCGTTCTGCATACTGTAGGCACTCTTGCATTTCTTCAGGTCCAGGGAACACACACACACACACACACACACACTTCCATTGTCATAAAAGTCAGATTTTTACATGATAAAACTGTTTCTGACAGCTATTTCAAAAACTCTTCCATTTTTTCTTTTGTGGCCCTGGGGATGGAACCAGGGCATCATTCACAGTATAACTGAGGGTTCTATTATCGAGCTACACCCTCAGTCTCTAATTCAAAAACTCTTTCCTTTAATCCTCTTTTGACCTTCTATACACTTAGACTTCCTCAGATGTCAAAATACATAATAGATTATTTTTTGCATAGGAAAAGATACAATTATTCCTTAAGCTATTAGCACTCAAACAAGAAAAAAATGTTCAGAATGTCCAGAGAATGTTCTATTCTAATTTTTATAGACCTGAATAATGTATGTGTTAGTGCACAATAAAATTAACACGGATGAATCAAGAAAAGAGCCTGGTTCCATGTGTATATTATCTTGATTTCAGATTCAGCATCTATTAGAAAATTCTAATTAAGTAGAATTCAGTAAACTAAATACAATTATAAGTTACCATCATTTGCAACTTTCTTTGTGAAGAGACAACAAACATATTCCAGGAATCAGCAGGCTGCATGATGGTGCCACTGAGAAAAGAATGTATGACGGCACCATACTTTTGCCAAGGATCTATGAATGGCTACGACATACAAAGAAAAACACTCACCTGAAAGACTTTAAAAAGCAACACAAATGAACACAGGGTCTTTTCTAGAGTCAGCATGGATTCATGTCAATATTATGTACTTCTCCATTCATATATGTATAACCATTTGATTTTAATTGCCATCACATAATAACTCTAAGGCACTTTTTTCAAGTAAAAGAAATATTTAAGCAATTTTACATACTCTGTTTTCTAAAGAAGATAATCTACTACAATTTTTTAGGAGACTATCATCCACTAAGTCTGAAACAAAAAGGGATGTCATTTGAGCCCATCTAGCATTTTTTGATTTAGGAGAGCTTGTTCCTCTAACTTTAGGCAATAATTGATTAAATTTTCTATTTTGCTTTGGGCTAGCTATTGCCACTTATAAAATGAATTCTAATAGCTAAAAGCATAAACTAAGAATAACTATTACTAGAGGTAACGTCCTTGCCTCTCATCCTCCCACATGCAAAGCCCTGGGTTCAATCTCTAGCACCAAAAAAGAGAAAAAGAAAGAAAGAGAGAGAGGTGGGAGGAGAGAAGGAGATTATTAGAACCATGTCATGACATTCTGAAAAAATTATAATTGCAAGGTAAGTATGTCATAGAATTTATATTAATTGCCTTTTTGCTCCCAAATTAATTATATACGTAGTCATGATCATATGGCAGTATCCTTTTAATGGTGTTTGTGCATTTTTAAAAAATTCTTATCAGTGGAAATTCACTTACTAAGGAGATTCCAAACTGCCTAGAAAAATAGTTATCTGCCTGATTTTGTACTACCCATAACAAAGGAAATTTAGCCAAGCAACCCAGTTTGGGTTAGTGTGGATGACAGGTTTGGCAGGAAAAAGGATATGATTTACAGATCAAAGGACTGTAAATACTGAAGTGAATTGATTTTTAAAAAATATTTGAAATAGACCTCTATCTTTATGGAGAAAGCTGATGAAAACATTGTATTAAAATAGGAGCTACTTCTTTAATTGATTTATATGGGTCTGTGTTAATATTTAATATTTCAATATTTTATGTGCTGTATTTCTTTAGGTAATCCTTCTCTTTCATATATGAGTATATAAATGTATGCTTATTGTCAGTAAGTTCTATGTTCTTCTCATACCAGGCCTCATTTAAAACTGAATTTTAAATATATATATTGAGGATTTTCTTTGCTTGCTTGTTTTTAAAGTTTGAAGTATATAGCACTTAACCCAAATTCTAGTATTAAATCAAGATTTTCATAAATTGATTATTTTTCTAAAAATCTCTGTAAGAGTTTCTTCTTATAGTCTATATCATAATTTATTTTTTTCTTGCCTTCCTGCCTTCCTTCTTTTCTTTTCTTTTCACTGAGGATCAAAGTTAGGGCCTTGCATATTCTAAGCATGCACTCTATCACTGAGCTATATCCCGGCCTGGATCATAGTTTTACATACTATGAAGACAGACATGTAGCTTCAGGGGTCTTCCATCTGACCAGCTGCTTCCAGTGTTTAATTTAGGACTAAGCAGGATTCAGCAATCTTTTGGGTTTAGTTTCTTTTTCTGTGAAATGAAAAAGATTATACTAATTGTTAAAATTTCATTTTTTACTTTATGATTCTATAAAAACAAGAATCCGAAATTTCCTTTTAAAATAAGAGACACTGGGAATTGGAGACCTTTTAGTATAAGAACTTAAAAAAATAGGAATCAGGAAGTTATAAATGGATGTTGACCCAAGAAACACATTTTCATCATATAAATTCTCATTCAGAACTAGGTAAAATGAAAATCTCATCATCAGTCTGTGCATATGTTGAATATAATTTTATTTTAATATGTTTAGTACATTGTTGTGCCAACCCTAACAAAATGAGTTTTCAAGCAATGCTGTTTTCCCTAAGGAAAAAGATTAAATATGGACTTTAGTGTAGGAAGTGTGTGGGCAGGACTCTCAACTTTCAGGAAAACTTCTGTCTTTAGAGAAAGAGACTTTCCAGATACTCCTCGAATTACTTCCCTAAGAACAATGAGATGGCTGAGAAAATGGAATTGTCACAAATACTGCTTGTTGGCAGTTGTGACCTGTGGCTACTTCCACCTCTGTGGGAGTGGAGAGTGGAAACAGGAAGGAGGGAGAGGTGAACCAGGTGTGGCTGGGGAGCAGTAGACTTAGAGTTGCTTCAGAAAATGATCAGATTAACCAGTTCTTCATGACAGCTATAGATTGCTAACATGTTGCTCTAAAATGAATGTTTGTGTCCCCTCAAAATTTATATTTTGAAATCCTAAATCTGTCCGAACTTTCAACATGTTATGCTTTAGTTTGTTTTCTCTTGCTATAACAAAATATCTGAGACTAGGTAATTTGTAAAGAATGGAAGTTTATTTGGCTCATGATTCTGAAGCCTAGGAAGTCCAGGGGCATGGCATTGGCCTCTGATTGGCATCTTTCTTTGTACTTCAAACAAGGTGGAGAATAACACATCAGAGATGAACCAGCTTACTTCTGCTTAGGTTTCTCTTTCAGTTTTTTTTTTTTTTGGTACCAGGGATTTAACTCGAGGATACTCAACCTCTGAGCCACATCCTCAGCCCTATTTTGTGTTTTATTCAGAGAGAGGGTCACTGAATAAAATAGCACCTCACCATTGCTGAGGCTGGCTTTCTTTTATTCTTATAAAGCCATAGGTTCAATCATGGGGTCCTGACTGGTGACTTCATCTAATCTTAATTGCCTCCTAAAGACTTCTAAAAATCCATCAACATATGAATTTTGGGGTTTTCAAAACAGGAAATTTGGGGGGTACATTCAAACTCTAGCATATGGCAATCTATATGTTGAAATGTCATATGTAATAGTTTTAAGAGATTGGACCTTTAGGAAATAATCAGGCCTTGGAGGCGGAATCCTCGTCATTCGTATCAGTGCCCCATCGAAGAGGCCAATGAGAGTCCCTTGCCCCTTCCATCGTGTGAGGACGCAGCAAGAAGGGGCCAACTGTGAGCCAGAAAGTGGGTCCTTACCAGACAAAGATCTGCTCATGCCTTTATCTTAGACTTTCCAATCTCGGTGGGAAATAAATATCTTTTATTTTACAAGCCAACCAGTTTATGGCATTTTGTTATAGCAACCTGAATGGACTGAAACATGTGTCCTGAGTTGAACTGAGTCCTTCCAAAATTTGTAAGTGAAGTCCTAACCCTTGTACCTTAAGATGTGAATTTTTGAAGAGAAAGGGTCTTAACGGAAAGAATCAAGGTAAAATGAGGTCACTCGGGTGAACACTCACCCAGTATGACAGGTGTTCTTACAAGAAGCGGGAATATGGACACAGGCACACAGAGAGGACACCATATGAACATATATACACAGCCATCTGCAAGCCAGGAAGAGAGACCTGGTTTAGTTTCTTCCCTCACAGCCTTGAAAAGAAAGCTATCTTGCCAACCCCTGATTTTGAGCGTCTAGTCTTTGTAACTGTGAGATAATAAATTTCTGTTGTTTAAACCATCCAGTTTGTGGTAGTTTGTTCTTGAAGCCCTAGCAAACTAATACAATACTCAACCTAAATACATTGAAGGAATAAATAACCAGGAAAATTCTAATTATATTTGAGTTATCCCACAAAGTAAAGTGAAATTTGTGTTTATTTGTTAGAACTTTTTAAAATGTTGGTGGTTTTATTTGTAATCAAAAGTATTTTTAACTGAAAAACAATGCAAATATACACATATATTGTTTAAATAGTTTAATTCTACAGAAATATAAAATATAAGATGAAAGTCAGTCTTCATTCCCATTGCTACAATTTTAATTACACTCCTTGTAGTCAGCTCTCTGGAACCTCGCATTGTATTTTTATAGCACTGGATTCTTAATTCTACATTGTACAGACTTGAATAAGATTCCAGCCTGATACCAGAGTTTTACTAAAATGTCACATTAAGAGTCCATGCTGTGGAACATGTTATAAGTGGGATCTTACACTTCTCTTATCTCAATACTATAGATAGGCCTCAAAAGAGGCCAGTTATTTTAAATTCTATCCTATAATAGGACAAAGACTTAGAATTTAGCATATTACCAAGCCAAGGAAGAATTTAAAAAAATCAATTATCAGCACTGTTTTCTTGATTGTTTTTATTTGTTTTTTACTCCTTTTTTTTTTTAAGCTAAAATCCCCTTGGTAGGGAGAATGAGGGGATGTTGGCTTAAGGATACAATGGTTCAGTTAGAATGAATAAGTTCTAGAGGTCCATTGTACAGCGTGGTGATTGGAGTTAATAATAGTGTGTTGTATGCTTGAACATTGTGAAGAGATTAGATCTTAAGTATTCTTACCACACACACACAAGTATAGGAGATGATGGGTATGTTTAATTACCCCCAATTTAATCATTTTACAATGCATATATATATATTGAAACTTTACATTGTACACCATAAAGATATAAAAATTTTGTCAGCCATGCCTTAATAAAACTGGTAGGAAGAAAAGAACAATTGACTAGATCTTGTTAAAGCTCTTTTCTATGAACTGATGATAAATGGCCTGCCTTGTACAAAGTGTGAGTCAGTTATATCGTAGTAATACCCTTTCTACAAGTAAACCCAATGATCCAGTAGCTCACCTACTATAGAGTAGGACCTAAGCTACAATGATTTCTAAACAGACTAAATGAATGTTGCAAAACCCACACAAAGAAGCTCACAGTTTTACTGATAGACATGTCCATTCCATCCTTTCAGTGTGTCTATATACATGATTCATATATAATTTCACTTTTTTCTGATATAGTTCCTAGGTCCACAGGACAGTAAGAGCCATAAAAGGGAACCAATATTGTATACCTAATGTACATAATGATAAAGATAAGAAGGAAAATTTAAACTCTCAGTAGGTAGGAGGGAACCAGAAGCTATAAAATGCTACAGTTAAGTTGAAAATAGTTTTCTGGAGTCATTTAGTAACAGAGAAAAGTCTTTCACCCAAATCTTTCTCTTGAGATCACTCTGTATTAGAATTTTTTAATAATGGTTGCTCAAAAATGGCCCTAAGTCATTTTGAAAAAATTTCATTGTGATCAATAGTCCCCATTTAAGATGGTAGAAAATTGTGTAATATAGTTAATAATGATTTCCACCTAAAATTCTTCAAATATCAGAAGATGTCACACTTACAGAGGGAAATATTGATTAGCTGAAAACTTTTGTAGTCCAGATAGTTGAGGTACTATAGGTATGCCAATTAAAATATTTCATTTGCTAAAATGCCTGCATTTGATTGTACATTCTTTTATTGGCTTTTAGTAAGATAGAACATTTCTTCCACTGCTGATTATGAAACAATACTTAAATGTATATAGTATTCTTACTTATTTAGACAAGATCAAAGCCAGATTGCATCAGAATAAGGTGAGTCCTACAACATTAACATACAGGATAGGGTCACTAGGGTGAATGGATTTCACATGAAGAGACTTAAATAAAACATATGGCTCTCATTTATTTGTAGCAAGCCTACAAATAAAGGAGAATCAAAAGACCATAAGCAACATGTATAATTTTGGCAATTTTACAGATACCTTTTTTTCTTTAATGTCATATCAATCGGTGTATTGTTATTCAAATTACGTTCAAATAGTCTGAACATATTGGTTGAAAAAAAATTAAAAGCTGAGAAGATATCAGATGAAGTTTTCAGCATTATAATTATATGAAGGCAATATTTATCATATTGAACAAAGAAACTGTCTAATAAAATTTACGCTAGTTCTGAACAATGGGCTCATGCTTGTATGCTGCTAGGTGATTCCTTGATAACATATCTAAGTGTGAAGTTAGGTGCATGATAACAAAAGAGAAAAGCTTATTTATAATAGCACTGGAGGCAAAGGTCTTCCAAAGTGCAAAGATACCATCTTCCTTCAAGGAGCAATTGCTTTGCACATATGCTCTACAAATACCACACACAAGGAACCTGGTTTTTAATTACAAAGTAAAATATCATTCCAAAATTGCATAATTGGTGGTTGCCTTTTGCAATGCAATGAACATAAGGAAACCTGACATTAAATGTTTGATGTGTTGCCATGACATTTTCTGAAATTTTACTTGATTCTGCTTTTAAGCTGCGAACTATGTTAAATTTGAATTCCTTGGGTGGTAGTGGTGGGGGGAGAGCAATAGAATGATAGAGTCACCAACTGCACAGTTCAGATTTTAGAAATAAAGCAAATACAGAAATAGAGAAATAATAGGGTCTTTATTCTGTTCTTATAGTAGTTACATGTTTTCCTGGATATAGAAGCCATTTAGTCAGGGAGGGATGTCTCTAGCTTTCCCTTTGAGTAAAGGGAAAGATAATAGAGTGGGGTAAATACAGTGGCAGTCAGTGCCACTCCATTTGAATGTGTAAGCCATTGAAATGGAGAGAAGTGTTGCATACCCACGTGGTGTGTGTGCTACAGGGGTGCTTGAAGAAACAGTAGTAGGACTGACGTTGGTCTAGTTAACTTGGTTCCAAACAGTGCTTTGGAGTGTACTATTTGCTCAGTGGTGCTGGACTTCAAGAGGTCATCTGTTCTATTATCAAAAGAAAAAGAGCAATTAAGTGTTGGATATTCCTCTTCATGGTAATGCAAAGGAAGGCAATAAATCCTTAATTGTGAAAGTGAGAAATCTGGGGTTGTTATATCATTTATTCTATTAGAAAACACCTACTGAGTCATATAGAAAGAAGTATTCTTGGGTGGATACAACATTGCTTGAATGCTTCACTAATTTTGAATGCTTAATGTTCATATCAAAATAAGTATTGCTAGGAATGCTGAGAGTGAAATCAAGCCTGAAGAGGTGGATCACAGCCCTGTCCAGGTAGCTCCCTCACATTGAACTGAGTGTGAGCACTTTTTACCCATTGTATTTTGGGGTCAGGTCCTCTGTTCCAAATGGACAGTTTTTGGTTTCAGTGTTATTATTCTAGTAATCCAAAATAACAAGTAGGGCTACCTAAGTACACAAACAACCCAGCTAGAAGGAGCAGTAGGGGGAATCAAGTTGCTCTAGTAAACTGGGAAGAATATGCTTCACAGTGTATACTGTTTGCTCAGCTTTTCTGGCATTTTCCTGGATTTTGGAAATATACATAAAAGTCATTGTAATCAGAGAGTTTCATTGGTCTACTCAGAAGTTCAAGAGTGCCACTCAAATTCCTCCTTTTCCCTTTAATCACCATTTTGCTTATGTAGTTACTTATTAATTTAATATCTGTTATTCATTTAAAAAATCAAATTATTTTTTTAGCTGGGCAAGGTGGCAAATGCCTTTAATTCCAGAGTCTTGGAAGACTGAAACAGGAGGATTACAAGTTGCAGGCCATCCTGGGTACCTTAGCGAGGTTCTAAGCAACTTAATAAGACCATGTCTCAAAATAAAAATAAGAAGATTGGGAATGTAAAGTGCCTCTGGGTTAAATCCTTAGTACTAAATAAATAAATAAATAAATACATAAGTGAATAAATAAAATACCAAATTATTTTTGATACTAATATTACTGATAATATTACTTGCATTTATGAAGCAATACATGTATAAAGTATTTATGAAGAAGTTCTTCAGTGAACTATTTTAGAGGGATTAAAAGGTTTTCCCAGAGTCATTCTGGTTTAGGACTAGAATTTAAGAGCTACCTTTTGTTCCAGGGTTCTTTTTGTTTGTTTGTTGCTCTGGGTGCTATAAAGAAATTTAATCTTTCTCCCAACGAACATTCTCATTTTACATACTCTCTTTAAATGCCATGCTTTAGATATAAAAGTGTACTCAGATTAGGCCCCTGATGACATGTATACATCTTGGGTTAATACGAAGGCTTCTAATTCAACCAATATGATTCTGCTTTTTAAAATTATGCTGCTGCTTTTATCAGGTTGACTACTAGAATGATTGATTTGATTATATATATAAGTGGCTTGAAAGAATGTTACAGATAGACTGTTTAAAATAATATAAAATTTCTTGGCCTACATATATTTTCTAAGACTGATTGCTAATGCAATGACACATCTATAAAAGATATTACAAAGATAATCAGAGCACCTAATTAATGAGGGATGAAGATTCTGAGATTGAAAATGAGAGCTTTAGGAGATTCTTTCTGATATCAAAATGCACGAATAAGATCTATTTTATCAATGGAAAAATATTATCTTTATAGATAATACATAGTTCAGCAATCAGGATTAAAAATATTCTTTTCAATAATTAGTAGCTTTGATCTGTGTTGGAGAGCTAAAATTAGCCCTTAGATAAATAGAGAAATTCTATTTTATTCCATGCACAATAATGCAGTCTTCTTAAGAGTGACAGTTGGTAGAGTCTTGGTTTAGATCATGGGGACTTATAAGTAGAGAAAATTATTTTCTGGGGGTGGGGGCAACTGAAGAGCAAAACTGATTAAAAGACAGCACCAATTCAAATGCAAAGAAAATGAAAGGCAATAGATTTTGTTGTTCATAGTATATAGTTGTGGAAGTTAGGAGCCAATTTTATTTCCTTTTGTTTACAATAGATTATCAATATAAAGAGCCTATTAATTTTAGGTAATTTAAAATTTCTAACAGTTCTTAGACCACATTCCAAAATATTTATTGAATTTTTAAATATATGGATGAATGATACTAGACTGGAGAACAATTGAAATGAGCTTTATTGGTATGATTTATGATTATATCTGATTTTCTGTATACCAGTTAAATTAGTAGGAGATTTATCCTCAGTAAACTAGCATGACTTTATGGGGATTTAACATACATAAAATGTTTTTAACATTAAAAATCAGGTTGTCTGACTTGAAATGGTTTAAGCCATAGTATGGCCCAGTTGTCTTTTTACCTCTGGCTGAAAATGAGTCAGTAAACTTTGTGAACTTTGTAGATGATCCTGAGCAGGTTGACAGATTTTTTAAAAATCTATTGTCTTATTTTTTGAGTTTCATACCAAAAGCCCATATATACACTTTAATTTAAACAGCTAAATGTTTGGGAAAAAGTTCTTATTTCTTTCTTTCAGGTCTACCTAGAATGTTCTCGCCTTGCCCCTTGCCTATGAAAGCCTCAGAAATAATTCAAAATGTCACCATCCCTGGGTCTGTCTCCATGAGACCTTTAAATATACAACCCCAGTATTGAATCTTCATTGAACCTCAGTATTATTTATCATGCCTTTCTTGTAACACTTTCTATATTCTGCTTTACTGTTTGTGAAATTTGCTGGACTGCCATTTTTATAAGCTACATTTCAGCTTTTAGCTATTTTCTTTATATTCCACTGTGTCTAGCAGACTGTTGTACATATACAAATTATTTAATAAACATTTATTAACCTGAGTCAACATCTGCCTTCCTGCTACCTCAAGATACAATTTCGAATTTTCTGTTAGGAGCTAAGTCATCTATTTGCTAACTTCTTTCTACTTCACAATGATAAAAATACATACTAAAATAGAGGCACTGAGCTCACCTCAGTGCTTTTTAAGAACTCTTAAAAATTGTACATATTACCTAACAGTTTTTCAAATTTTATGATTTATCAGGTACAGTAAGATTACAATGCCAAGATATTTTTATCATCACAATCTCATTTGTGCTTCCAAATCATTTTGTGTAATAATTTTGTTATACAAACTATTGAAACCTAGATTCATTAAGTAACCTGCCTAATGCTGCTGAACTCCTTAATGACCATGCAATGACTCGAACCAAGGCACCTAACTGCTGATTCTATTTTGCCTGTTCAAGTGCCCAAAGCCTGTCAAGAAGCAGAAAGAACTGAAGTCTGGAATTTTATCCATTCCCTCCCCCACCACGAAGTAATGGGGATTGAACACTAGGTCTTGCACATGCTAGGCAAGTGCTCTATCCCCAGCCCTTCTTATTTTTTTGTTTTGAGGCAGAGTCTCACTAAGTTACCCACAAACTTATGATCCTCCTGCATCAGCCTCTTGAGTAGCTGGGATTTCAGGAGTGTACCACCAGGTCCAGCCTTAAGTCTAGTGTTCATAGTGTATGGTTGTACAAGAAAGTAATTTTGATCTCTTGATACATTTTTTTTCTAGTCAAATATTGTAAATCTAGTAATACCACTGTGGCTTGTGAAAGTGTTAAGCTAGCCATCTATGGCATTTGTGGAAACATGACACCTTAAGACAAATTTTAGTCTAAGAATTGTAGAAATTTAAGAATTCATTTATATCAAGTGCTGTATTTTACAAAACATTTTCATATATATTATCTTGTTGGCTTCTTATAATCATTAAGCTCAGTGGCTAGATTATCTGACTTCACTGTAAAGGATTTGAGTTTGAGAGAGGTTAGGCAACTTTCATCAAATTGCACTGCAAGTAAATGTCTAAGAATTAGCTCTTAAATTACTTTTAATACATGTTACCTGGGTGGAATCATCAACAGATAACTTTAGTATGTTTCTAGGTGAATTGAGTAAGTTGGTCAGGATTAATTTGTTAGCATTAATTGACTCCAACCTGGGATAGATCCCTGTTTTCCCGTGGAAAGATCTAGGCTTGCCTTGCCTCTGCTGAAGTTTGTTTTTGTTTCCTAAGTGGCTGCCATCCATGAGAAATCCTGGGCTATTTCTCTAAGTGTGTTTCTTTGCTTTGCTTTATCCCCTCTTTGTTGAGAGAAAGTTGTTGGCATTCCACTTGGGATGCACATAAAAGCCAAGAGTGGAGATTTGCAAGCGAAAAGAAATATTTCAACAAACAATGCCTGGTGCTTTCAGTCTGATCACTTTACAAACAAATGGGTCTATTGTACAAATGACCTGTCTTATCAGGGAAAGTAGATTAAGCTTTGAGCCATTGTTCTCAGAGCCATCTTCCAGAACTTCTCCTTATCATGTGCCTATTTTCCTGGTTCCTTCTTCCCTTAAAAAAACAAAGAAAACTCTAAACAACTGTTTTCATTTGATTCTTTTAAAAAGCGGTAAATATTTATACCTCAAATACATAAATGTAGATAATGCTTTTTGTTGCATGTGATAGATTATATTCCCAATTGTCTCTAAGGCAAACTCTATTCTGGGCAGGCAATATCCTAGGAACTTTTTATATTGTATTTAATTCTCGCAATGTTCTAGGCAGCAATACTTTCCCATTTTATACATAAGACAATCAAGGGTCAAGAGATAACATAATTTGCTCAAGGTCAACGGTAGTCTCTTCATGAAATAAATGTTACTTTGTTTTCTACAAAACTTAAAAAATAAACTTTTTAAATAAATGCACAAGAATATTTGTTCTCTTTAATACATCATTTTTGTGCATTGAATATGTTAATCATTAGGTTAAATACTTTTAATACATGTTTATATTTTAGTTTTATTAGAACCTTAAGAAAAAGTCACTATTATTTTCATTTTTATAGATGAGAAAAAGGTGACTAAATAATTTATCTAAGGTGATTGATCAGTCACAGAGCTAGAATTCAAATATGAGACTGTCTGGCTTAGGGATGTCTTTGTTATACTTAATTTTCCCCATAGGACTGGGGATCAAGTCCAGGGCTTTGCACAAATTAGGTAAGCACTTTATCATTGAGCTATGCCTTAGTTCCTATAATAAATTATTTTATTTTTATTTTTGGTATTGGAGATTAAATGCAACTTTATCACTAGCATACATCCACAGATATTTTTATTTTATTTTTTATTTTGAGACAAGTTTTTACTAAATTGCTTAGGACTAGCTAAATTGTTGAGGCTGGCCTCAAACTTGAAACCCTCCTGCCTCAGATTTCTGAGTATCTGGGATTATAGGCATGCGTCACTATATGGTTCTGGACATGGTGTTTATATGTATTTTCTCGTTTATGGCTCACAATACTATTAGTTTGCTATTAATATGCTCACATTTTATTTTCCTATTCTTTTTTTTTTTTGAAGTACTGAGGATTGAATCCATGCTACACAAGTATTGTACCACTAAACTACATCTCCAGCCCTTTTTATGTTTTATTTTGAGGCAGAGTCTGGCCACATTGCTGAGGCTGGCTTTGAATTTATGTTTCTCCTGCCTCAACCTCCTGAGTAGCTGGGATTACAGGCATATGCCACCATGTATGATCCATATTTTATAGGGAAGGAATTAAAATCAGAGAGGTTAAGACCCAAGGTAAACTGAGGTCAGAGCTAAGGTTCCCACCTTCATGCTGTAATTTCTCTGCAAGTTGTGCTGAGATCTCACTCTTGCTCATTCTCCCTTTCTCCTTAGCAAGTGGCCCTTAACTTCACTAACATGCTGACCTGATTCCTGGCTTAGCCACTAGGACCAATTTTGATCTATAGCTGGAAAGATCTGAAATCACCTCTGTGGCCAGAATGGCTTTTGTAGCTTTTGCTTTTTTCTGAGATCCCTCTTCTCCATCTTCACATCTTGCCAGTTCCTGTATCACTTCAGATTCCCCTCCTAGTAGTTGGTGGTACCTCCTTCTGCGTAGAATCTGAAAACTGACTGGTTATTTCTGTTACAGCCACTTTCCCTGGTTCCTGCGGGGTAAAGATCCTGTTCTTGTAACATTTAAACACACATACATATGTGTGTATACATACGGAAATATGTATGTATACATACATACATATACATATACACATTTACATAGGTGTATGTCATATATATATAATCTGTGATATTAACCAGAAATGATCGACTAATTTTAAATGAAGGGTGGATCTTTTGGGTTAAATTGATATATATTTAGTAAATACATTATCTATTTTTAATATATAAGTAGAAATTATTTCGATTAAGTTATTTTAGGAAAATGGCCTCAGATTAGTGAGTCAGTGTGTGGTATTGCCAAATCAAGAGAGAATTTCTTCTTCAGAATCATCTTTTGTACGTAAATATCTTCTTCAGAATTGATCTGTTAATTATAGCCACAATGTTTGTTACTCTCTGCTGCCAAACCTGGTTAATGAGAATTGATTGGTGAGAAATCCTGGCCATTCTTAAATGTTTTAGTGATTTTTATAAAACTGGTAGAAATGACTATACTTTTCTAAAATTATGTTTCTAAGTGAAAATGTACTTCTTGTGGAAATTCAAGAAAACAAATGCTTGGATAGCCCAGGAAATCCAACCCATGCTTATCTATTAAAAAGCATTTTTGAAGTAACTGCAAAGTTTTATATTTGATGAAGAAAGATCATCATTTGTCATTACTAAATTCCTCAAAATATTTCTTGAATGGAAAATAACAGAAGGCTCTGACTGCTGTGATTTTTTTTTCTCTCATGACTGAGGAATCTAGACTCAGAAATTCAGAGTGATCTTCACCTGTTTAGGGCAAAGGTGAAGAAGGGAAGAGATAGATAATAAAATGTAGCATCCAGTTTCTGCAAGACTTCTTTGTCAAAAAATTTCAACTCTTAAATCTGAGTCCTGACCTTGGAAGAACATCCAATGAAGTTTTCCAGTCTTGCGTATTGACCTTAAGGGTCTTAAGGTCACACAAAGTTTAGAAGGAAATTGATGGAAAACCACTGGTTTCACTTTAGTGAAGATTTCGGAGACATCTAATTAAAATGAATGTGTTCTGTCTGGTCAACACTGATAAATTATAAAGAGGAAAAGCCATCCATCCTGCTATTATTAAAAGTTGAGGTTCTGGCAAGAACACCTACCAATGAGGGCACTAGTGTTTGTTTTGGGCATAAAACAGTTGTACTTAACTATAGAATTACACATAAAATGGCATTTTTAGTTGAGTAATTTGTGTTGTCAGTGAACCTAAGTTAAACACAGAGGGCTGCAGAAAGATAGTCCCCAAGTGTGGGAATCAGGTCAAGAGAAGTTCATATTCTCCACTATCAACTATAGTAAAATCAACACAAGCTGAGCACAGCTTCAATCCAGCTACTCAGCAGACTGAGGCAAGAGGATCCCACCTTCAAGGTCAGTCTGGTAATTAAGTCATAAGCAGTCTCAAAATAAAATATAAAGGTCTGGGGATATAGCTCTGGGTTAGAATGCCTGCCTAGCCTGTATGAGGCCCTGTGTTTGATCCCCAACAATACAAAAAAAAGCTTTTTTAAAAATTCTGAGGACTGGAGATGTTGCTCAGTGGTAACATATTGGCTCAGCATATGTGAAATCCTAGGTTTAATCTCCAGCACCCATGGGTATGGGGGGAGGGAATCAACACAGAATGGGTAAGAATGGATAAGAAAGCTTCCGTGAAGAGAAGCCCACTTTGCTATAAGTGGCGGGTGTTTCCCAAGTTTTCATTTAAAGTGGGTGTGTTCACAAATAATTCAGAGCTAGAATATGATGATGTAGAGAAACTGAAGTCAACTCAATTGTATTGCAATTTGACTGAGGTAAGGATGACTCAAGGGCTAGACTTGCTTAGAGTCCAGGCCTACCTCCCTGTCTCTTGCCAGTGAGGAGGAGTAACTGGTTATAAATGAAGTGATGATTCCCTTGGGCTAAATTCGTGTTACAGATAATTCTGTAGAAACAGTTCACTGGAATTTTCTTTGGGAAAGATTCCAATTTATTTTCCCTTATTTTGTTCCTCACAGATACTCAAAGAAAGAAGGAAAGGAAATCTCAGGACACATTACAAGCTTTATTCTTTTAATAAAGAATCAGTTCTGGCACTTGTAAATAAATTAATCATTTATTATTACCAATTAATTTTTAAGAATTTGATTCTGGTGAGCCAATCAAGGTAGAAATGAGAAACCTCAAACTATTGCCAATGCTTTAATGAAATTTACAGAGTTGCATGTTGATCATCAGTAGGGTTATAAGAGCTATTATTCTGGCCAAAGATCCCTTGCTGGAGTCACATCACATCATAGGGCAAAGACATTCATTACTGTTCGGTGGTTTGAGTAAGATGCTTACATGTAGTTTGTCAGGCAAAGTATTTTAAAATATAGAAAATCTAAGGAAGGATGTAAAAGAAAATAATAACAGGAATTTTGGAAACAGGGTGGAAATTGCTATTGTTTTAACATATACTTGGGCTTAATTAATAAAGTCAAGTTTCTTGACCTATAAAACTGAGGATTGTATTGTATGTTTTTGGTTTTCTTTGTTTACAAAAAGCTTCTTACTTACTATAATGTTTCTTTTAATATATGAAAGACTAAATAATCTAGAATTTTGTATTTGGAGGAGGCAGGAAAAAAGCAGCATCAATGCATAGTAAATCCCATTTTTGAGCAGAAAGGGAAGAGAAGTTAAAAAAAAATCAATCCATCACTGGAAAACTATGAAGAAGGAGGAGTAAAAACAAAACAAAACAAAACAAAAAAGAGTTTAGAGCTGGGCGTGGTGGATCACGTCTGCTCGGGGTGTTGAGGCAGGGGGATCACAAATTTGAGACTAGCCTCAAGAATTTAGCGAGGCCCTAAACAACTTAGTGAAACTCTGTCTCAAAATAAAATAATAAAAAAGTCTGGGATTTAGCACAGTGGTAAAGTACCCCTGGGGGTCAATCCCCACTACAAAAAAAAAAAAAAAAAAAAAGGAGAGTTTAGAAGAGCACGAATGAGTCCAGATTAGTCTAACAATTCGCCTAAACTCTCCAGGGCAGAAATTCTTAAACTCCAGCTGTTGATATTTTGGACTTAATAATTCTTTGTTGTTGGGGACTGTCATATGCTTTGTAGAGTGTTTGGCAGCATCTCCTGGACTCTACCTATTAGAACCCAGTAGCAAACCCCCAGGGGTGACAGTCAATTGTCTACACATTGCCATTGTCAATGGGGTGCAAAATTGCCCTAACAAAGTAATTTTTCTTTCTTTCTTTTTTCTCTTTTTTGGTACTGGGAATTAAACCCAGGGATATTTTACCACTGAAGTACATCCCTAGCACTTTTTATGTCTTTATTTTGGGGCAGGATCTTGCTAAATTGCTGAGGTTAACCTTGAGTTTTCAATCTTCCTGTCTCAGCCTCCTGAGTTACAGACATGAACCATGGCGACTGGCTCAAACCTTCATCCTATCAATAAATGACTTATTTATTTATTTATTTTAATTTTAATTTTTTGGTACTTGAGATTGAACTCAGGGGATACTCAACCACTGAGGCACTTCCCCAGCTCTATTTTGTGTTTTATTTAGAGACAGGGTCTCACTGAGTTGCTTAGCACCTCACTGTTGCTGAAGCTGGCTTTGAACTTGCAATTGTCCTGTCTCAGCCTCCCAAAGTGCTGGGATTACAGGCGTGCACCACCGTGCCTGGCTTAAAATGACACATTTATAACAAACTAAATTATCTCTACAGATATAGTTAAAGAAACTGGCTGCTCAAATTAATGTTTTAGTAGTTTCTTATTTGGTTTAGAATCTATTTTGTTGTAGTGTAGATTTTCTTTTAAAATTATATTTTGCATATATTGTTGAAAGTATATATTCTTTTGGATTTTTAAATTTATTTGAAAGTATATAGTACGTATTCTTATGGTGAAATTTGAACTAAGTATTTATATCTGAATCACCTCTCAGAAGTTCTAAGCTTCTGTGATAGACATGTTGAAAAACATGACTTTCTTTTTCTTTTGTTTTTTTAATCACTTAATCAAATGACATTTATTTTTCTTTTTCATTAAAGATCTTGAGCATTAATAGATTTTGGTATTTATGGGGGACCCTGGAACCAATCCTTCACAGATACTGCAGGATGACTGAATATTTATACACATAATTCTCTGTCTAACTAGCTAGCCAATTTATCCAACATTGGTCTATCTAAAACTACAAATTCACTTCAGTACTTCCAATTCCAGTGTATAATCTCAAGGTCTCTAGCTTTCCATCTTTCTTTGACAGTGAGAAACCTAGCTTTCATTATATTGTCTCAAAATGAGTATCTAAAACTGGTCTTCCTATCATGATTCCATGATCCCCCACCCCCTTTACCATCTCCAAGGGAAGGCAAGGAAAAAAAAAAAGAAAAAAAAAAAAGAAAGGAAGGAAGGGCAGAGCAAGGCAGAGCTGGGCAGTAGGGGAAAAAAGTAAGGGAAGAGAGCAGCTGAAGTTTTCAATCTACAGGACCTGTGTGGCTCTTTGCATTCACTAATAATTTTTTACCTCTTTTGCAATTTTTCTGTAGCTTCAAGTTTGGCAGCAGAAAATAGAGTGTTTTTTGGAACTAGACAGAGAATAACATTCAACACTTTTCCTCTGCTCAGCTGATATTTCTTGACTTTCTCTCTTTTCTTTGCCACTGCCACTATTTTATTTCTTGCTTGAATTGCTTTCATAAGCTCCTAAATGCCTCCAATCTTGTTTCGTTCAAGATCTTCTTCCATCTAATCACCAGAGTAATCCTTCAAAAACAAAGCTCAGTGCACCCTCCACTGCTCCAACATTTCTCAAGGCTTCTTATTGCTCCAAAGTTACAAGGACTTCTACAGCTTGATGGATTCTTGTTTTCTCTCCAAATCCTTCTCTAATCACGCTCTTCACTGAACTTCCTATGTCAGCAACCACAGGTTCTTATATGTCTACAAAGAAGTCCTGTTGCTTGAGAAGCAACAATGAAAAGAATGGTTGTCTAAGCCAGACATTTTGGACTTGAATCCTTTTTCATTGTCTGATTAGGCTTGCGCTTTTGTGACTCAATTACTTTTGCTGTAAAACTACTCAAAATGTAGTGGTACAAAACATGAACTATTTTCCGTTCCTTGTGTGTGTGTGTGTCTCTGTGTGTGTGTGTGTGTACTGGGGATTGAAGCCAGGGTTTCACACACACTAGGCAAATACTCTACCACTGAGCCACATCTCCAACCCTTTTAATTTGATTTTGAGCTCCATAAGTTAAGGAAGCTGTCCTCAAATTTGTGATCCTCCTGTGTCAGCCTCCTGAATAGTTGAGATTTCAGGCATCACCACACCCATCTGGAAGATGTGTTTCTAAGATGGCTTCTCACATGTCTGGTGCCTGGGCTGGGATGTCTAAAGGGCTGGCTCCGTTCAGCCGGGAATGTCAACCAATGTGTCTCCATATGGCTACTCCAGCATGTGATCTTCATGAACATTTTATTGGCAATTCAGCGATATAACACATGTGTTTGAGCAAACAAGATGAAAGCCACTTGACCTTTTATAATCTGGCCTCAGAAGTCATGTATCACTTCTATGGTATTCTGTTGGTTGAAGGAACACAGATCCTTTCACTGATTTCTTTTTCTTCTTCCTCTTCTTCTTCCTCCTCTCCTTTTTCTTCTCCTTCCCCCTCCCTCTGCCCTTACTCTCCTTCTCCTTCTCATTCTTCTTCTTCCATTGCTGGAGATTGAACCCAGGGCCTTAAGAATACTAGGAGGTGCTTTCCACTGAGTTACATCCCCTTCATTGTTTTAAAACTGGCAGATCTTGGAAATTATCTACTATTCCTACCCTCATTTTTTTATCTGTAAAATATGGGGACTAGAAGTATGGGTTAAATGAAATATTAAAATTAAAGTGGCCAATACACAGTATGTGATCACTAAATACTAGATTGTTTTCCAATGACATTGCATGGTGTTTTGAGCCTGGAATTCAGTAACATTCCTTATTACCTGATGAAGATGTAGGTAGGTCAGTGCCTCCTCCAGGAAGTGTCTCTCACTCCCCAGGTTGTGGTAGATTTTCCCCAGGGTCCCAATCCTCCACAGTGCTTTATAAATGCCATTTTATATATCTGTCTCCACAACAAGTCTGAGGCTACAGGGCAAGGACAATATAGGATCTCTAGCATACATCATAGTGTCCAGCACATAGAATGTGTTAGTATGTGCTTGATAAATGAGTATCACTTTTTCTTAGAAAACAAAGTCTCAAGACCCGAAGATAGGATGAACCTATGTGCTTATTTACTTGGAATATTCCCTGTTTATATTTGTTATTGCAGCATGGTTATTAATAGTCTCACATTTTATTCTCAAAAGATTCCTGATTTGGATCATAAATTATGCACCTATTCAAAGAACCTTCAAGAATCTCTATAATGTTGCTAAGAGAATGCTTTGCGCATCCGTACCCTCTCGTATCATACAGCAGGGGTGCTCATGGGTAACATTGGAGCCTGAAGAACTCACCTCTCACCAAAGTGGTGGGAAAACTATTGAATGAAATATCCCTTAGGATGTCCCAGTGAGCCAGCCCATAAGTGCTGAATCAGTAGCATTTCCCAAAAGTGATTAGGAAATGACATCTCATGGGCTGACTCAAGGAGTGTGGTGCTCACTGGTCCACAGTGACTGGAAGGAATTACCTGGTTAGCTTTGACTTATATTGAAAAGTAGCTTCACTCCTCTCTAAAACTCCTTTCTCCAGTGTTTAAGGGTTTGGGGAGTACTGCCCCATGGTAGAGATTATTTTAGGGAAGTATTGACTGAGGGGTCTCAGCTCCGGGTGAGTTTGAAATGAAACAAAATTGTCAGGGCTAAATTATAAATGAGCTCATCTCTGATATTTGCCCTTACCTGGAAAAACAGGTTTAAAAGATACAGGAAATCAGTCTGTCAGGATGATCTAAGAAAAGTGCTTGAAAGAATGTGTCATCACTTTGGATAGTCTTGCCAGTCCCTAGTTTTGGAAGAGAGCAGGGACATTTTTTGCCCAGGTAAAGCCCTGCTTTGTTCCAGAAACTTTCCTGGGTTGTCAAAGATTGTCTCATCTCTTCTTTATCACAGCTTCTCCCCAGTATCTGAATTCTAAAAAGTTACTCATCTGACTGGGCGTGGTATTGCATGCCTGTAACCCAAGTGACTTGGCAGGCTGAGATAGGAGACTCAAAAGTTTGAAACCAACCTCAGTAACTTAATGAGAGCCTGTTTCACAATAAAATAAAAGGAGTTGGGGAAATAGCTCAGTGTTAAAGTGCCCCTGGGTTCAATCCCCAGTACCAAATCAATAAGTAAATAGTTACTCATCTGTCAGTTCACCTGTAATAACAGTGACTTTTAAATCTGCACTTATGTATACCAGGTACCTTCCCAAATGCTTTGCAGGAATCATGCTGTCTAATCCTTACCATCAAGTAATGTCATCTACAGTTATACATAAGGAAACACAGATAACAGTGTATTGTTTTTATGCAATTGCATTACGTCACCCTTCCTGCTGGACCGGCATGCCATTCAAGAATTGGGCGTAGGTTTCTTATCTCTGGGGTGTCTTACTGTCCCCTAAATGCAGTAGAGACTCAAAAGAGCAAGTCATTGATTCTAATGACTGATTTTACTATTCATCTACTCTGTGAGAAAGAATTTTAAACCTAAATACATGTAAACTCTACAGGCCATTTTTAGGTCCGGGATATAATTAAGTCAGGAAAATAAGTTCAGTGAGAAGAGAAGAAATGATAAGCATGTGGGACTTGCCATTCTGAGAGTCCATCGATGCTGCTTTTGAAACACAGGAAGCTTTGCTCAGCATTTGTTTAAAAGAGGAAGAAAATGTTTAAAATGTTAGGCACATTGTGACTATTTAAATATTCTCTGGGTGATTTCCTGCATTACATCTTTGAAAGTTTCCTGATTTTCACATATATTCCAGTGCTGAGTGGTATTTCCTGTGTCAGCCTGAAAAATGGGACTTGACTGTTCACATAAAGCATCAGTAGCAGCATCAGCTGCAGGACGAAGATGACTGCTGCGTGAAAACGCATTTGAATTCTGATTTTAAAATAAGCTGCACACACTGAATAAGTACAAAATGGTATGAAAAAGGTATGAGTATCCTATCAGGAATTTAAGTGTGATTTTTATCATCAAGAATATTTCCTTCTAAAGTTCTTTAACTCTTGCCTAAGAGTTGGTCAAAGATAATTTTTGTGGTTTTTCAGTCTCAAATACCCTCATTGTCAGATATTAGGTGTGAAAAGGCCATTCAAAGCAGAATTGGGAAAATTCCAGATGGAAAATGTGGTCATTGTCCTCTCTCCTTTTCCAGTACAGACTGTTTCCTTATAGAATACTCTCATATATTTTTTTTCCATTCTTGTTTAAAATTACATGAATGATGGGGCCATTACTGGTTCCCCTGGGAGACTATTCCTCAGAATAATAAGCCTTGCTACAGCCTAATTTTTTTTTTCTACTAATTTTCAACTTAAAGTTCCTTTTGCTCAATTTCATCCCATTACCCCTTGGACCACCTGCACAGTTTTTCACGGAAGCTTGCAAGGTGCTCTACTGATAGGAAACGAAACTCTGCCAAAGACCATTAAGGAGGGAAAAAAAATGATATGGAATCTTATATCCATCACAGCTTCAGAAGATAATTCTGGAGAGAAAATTCTCAGATCCTGATTGCCTAGCAATAAGAAACCCTCTTGTATTTTAACTTCTGTTAAATTATTCTTTTCTTTCCAAAGAATTAGGAGAATTATGGTTTCCATACAGTGAGATGTGCGTGTATGTATATATTGGAGTTGTATGGAAAAAAACTGCAAATATATTAAAGATTTCCTCTACATTTTGGCCCTATGCTTGCTCTAACTTTTTCATGTTAGGCTTGTTCCCTCTCCTATCCTTTCTCATCATCAAAACAGCAAGAACAACAGGAAGCTCTGGCTATGTACTTCTATACCTGTAAACGTGGGATACTCAAAGGAACAATTTTTGGAACTGGATCCATTTGTGTTTGATGTGCCTAGACCTGTTGTATTTACTTCGTGTTTACTGAAATGACAAAAGGAGGCATTCTGACTGTGGGCATTTCTTAAACATAGATTGGAAATGATTCATAAGTATCTTTTTAAGTAGATGTAAAAACTATCTGGCTCCTTTTTTGGGGCACATACCAGGCCTCTCACTCATAAAGGGAAAAATAAATGAAATAAGGGATCTGATCAATTTGGTCTTGGCTTGTCTAGAATTTGTTCTCCAGTAAGTTAGTATTGTGTCCATGTGTTTGATCTGGTCTCATTCAATCCACAGTCTGGACCTTTCTAATCTATCATCTTTCAGAGCCATTAACCTTCAGGCTTTACTTGTTTTTCTTTGGTCACTACAAATCCAGGGCCAAACCCAGTACCTGGCAGATAACAAGTGTTTTGTTGGATAACTGAGTAATGAATCACACACAATTTAGAAAAAAAAATAGCAATAGCAGTGATGTACTTAGTATTTTGACAATCAATGTTGATCATTTTTAATAGTACCAGATGATAACTGTGTTTCATAACTATAATATGAAATGAATAACAGCCAGAGAAGAAATACAGAAAATAAAATTTTATTAAATTTAATACACATAAATATAAATAGAAATAAATTAAAAATAAAAATAAGACAAAAGCTACAGAATGAAAGTATTTTAATTTCTTAAGAAAAGGGGAAAAGTTTTATACTGCTCTATACTGTCTCATTACCTGAGAATTTTAAATGTAACCCCAAGTAGTCATCTAGAGGCAGAATTGAAGTAACTCAAGTTTCTAACTTTTGTTTTCACAGTTATTTTGAAAAGCTGTTTTTGTTTTTTCCTTTGTGTTGGGGATTGAACCCAGGGCTTCAAACACATTGGCAAGCTCGTTACCCCGAGCTACACCCCATCCCTTTTTACTATTTCTTTTGAGACAGGGTCTCCTTAAGTTTCCCAGGCTGATCTGGAGTTTGTGATCCTCTTGCCTCAACCTCCCAGGGTAGCTGTGCCCAACTTGAAATCCTGTTTTTAAATGTATGAAGATATACATACATTTCTACAAATGAGCTCAAAGGATCTCAGACCATTTTGAATTCTCAAAACCCACAGGGGCAGCTAAATCTCTAGTGTACAAATGGGAGTTTTTTATACTTAACTTCCACAAAGACTACAATATTCATTATAAATTAATATACTCTTTATATATTTGTTTATTTATTTTTTATTTTTTATTTTTTTTATTAGTTTATTTAATTGCATTTCAAGTCATGACATATATATTACTAAGACTCAACAATAAACAGAATTGTTTGGAACTTGGACCAACAAAATATTTAGGGTAAAAGTAGTATGTTTTGTCTGTACTAAGAATGGAAACCAGGAATTCTTTACCACTGAGAGACATCCCCAGCCCTTCTCATTTTTTATTTTGAGACAGGTTCTCACTAAGTTGTTGAGGTTGGCCTCAAACTTACAATCCTCCTGCCTCCACTTCCTGAGTCACTGGGATTACAGATGTGCGCCACTGTACTCAGCTAAAAGAAGTATTTTATAATTGGCACCGTTTAGAATTGGCAGAGTATGGGGAAAATAAAAAGAAGAGCAACTTTAAATTTACTATTTATTTTATAGTTTATTATTATTTAAAATTTTTACTATTTTTTGAAAAATTTAAAATACCCTACAGACGATGAATTGTTCATGCAAGATGAAGACCACTTCTAATGTTTTGTCATTGGTATACCACGATAAAAGAGATTGACTTTTCTTTGAAAATAATTTTAGAATAAAAATGTAGAAAATTTCAGGTTATCCAGTCTTATTTGATTTCTACAATTAGCACTCAATAAATATTGGTATTCAATAAATATCTTTTTGAATCCTTAACTAGGAAAGAGTAGAGCATGGGTAGAACTGCAGTAGAGGGCTGTGGGCAGATGGGGACTGGCATACCAGGGTTAGACCCCACTGAAGAGGAGCGAGGGCATCAGCAGTTTGGAAGGGGAAGTGAGTAGTAAACCAGAGACTTAATGTTAAGTTCTGTCCGTGACAGTCCTGGGGTGGGGGTGGGAAGTGCTGAAGCAAATCCATTTTTCTAGGCTTGACTTCCCATCTCATTCTTTTAATTTTTACCTTTGACCAGGGTTAGCCATACATGTTTTGCCTGTTCTGCCGCCCAGTTCCTGAGAAGACCCCTCCCACCCTTCCTCCTGTGGCTTATCTGCTTCTGCCAGGCAATTCCATAGTGAAACTGTACAAAATGGTGAAACACTGCAGTGCATCACAGGGTCCTCTAGAAGATTTGCACCAAACGCTGGCGCAAGTATGAGTCATGCATTAAAATTTCTCTTTCTTCTTTTCTCAGACTCAGTTTTATCTTGCTGACTTGGAGTTGGCAGGGGAAATCCCTGCCTTTTTTTTTTTTTTTTTGCAAGCATTTTTGTATACTTCCTTTCCAAACAGAGCAAGAGTAACTAAAAAGTACAGTTCTTGGAGATGGCTTTTAGTCACTTTGTTTTAGTCCTTACCACCCTGTCCAAGAAAATTTTCACATATGTGTGAGAATTCCCTGCAATCTGTTTAAATCTTCACCCCCATTTCCTACTCACCAATCAAAAATAGAATTTCAACACACCCATTAAGATGGCTATATAAAAAATAAAAACAAACCAGAAAACAACAAGTGCTACAGAGGATGTGGAGAAATGACGACCTTTGTGCATTGCCAGGGGAATGTAAAATGGTGTCCTCTCTATGGAAAATGGTATGGCAGTTCTTCAAAAACTTAAAATAACATCAACACATGATCTAGTAATTCCACTTGTGAGCATACACGGAAAAGAATTGAAAGCAGGATCTTGAACAGATTTTCACACTCATATTCATAGCAGCATTATTCACAATAACCAGGAGGTAGAAGCAATATGAATGTCCATTGACATTAAAATGAATAAACAAAACATGTTTTTTACATACAATAAAATGTTATTTAGCTTTCAAAGGAAAAAGTTCTGATACATGCTACAACATAGAAAAACCCTGAAGACATCATATTAAGTAAAATAAGGCAATCATTCGTGCGTGTACACACATGCACGCATGCGCACACACACGTACACCAAAATGAAATACTGTAAGATTTCATTTATATGAGGTCCCTAGAGTGGTCAAATTCATAGGGACAAAGAGCAGTATGGTGTTGCCAGTGGCTGTAGGGCATGGAGAATGGGGAAAATTGTTTAATGGGTATAGAATTTCACGTAGGGAAAATAAAATAGATCTGGAGATGGATGGTGGTGGTGATGGCACAACAATGTAAGCATACATAATATTGCTGAAGTGCATACACTTAAAAATGATTAACATAAAATTATATGTTATGTGTATCTTACTATAATTAAAACCAATTAAAAAACAGGTGGGATGTAGCTCAGTGGTAGAGTGCATGCTTAGCATATGCAAAACTCTGCATTCAATACCTAGCAAGCCTTGAAAACAGGAGGGTTCACCTTTGATTGTTACATATTCCTCAGTATGTACTAACAATGAGAAGTTTTAGGGAAGTTAGAGTCTGATGGTGTGGACCACGTGACCTCACTCATCCCAGGAACATTTTGAAATAATGGTTGGTGATGGGAGTAGTTCAAATAGGACATGTGGTTGAACAGGGCCACCTGATTCTTTCCAGTTCAGATACAGCAGTAAAAGAATAAATCAGGAAAGTCAATGGTCACCACTGTCGAACTGGGTGGTAAACTCTGAGACTGGAAGTTTACACTTGGAGCTCACCTATATTGTGTAAGTGTGCACTGTAGACGCATTATCTTCTGCTGTATTTTAGTCAAGGCTACTCATGCAAATGATTTTTGGCAAAATTAAGTGACAATTCACAGCAAAATTAGGTGTTAATGTGAATCAAAAGCAAAGTTTTAAAGGACTGAGGCCTTCAAAGATGTAATGTGATATACATCTTTTGACATTTAGGTTACCAGGCCAGAGGCAGCATGGGTTATTAGTAGAAGAAAGCTATGATTACTATGGAGACTATATGGCAGCAAGAAATAGCAATAAGGATGCTTTGATTTAAGCCTTTCCTCCCCAGGGCTCACATATGTAATAATTTCTTTTCATAACATACTAAGAAAGTAGGGAGGAATGGGTGTGATTATCTCCACTTTATGGAAGGTGAAACTGAGACACAGAAAAATAATTTGGGTGTGAGTAGTGACTCACAATCAGGGTTGAAAGTAGAAAATAGGCCTCTAGATTCCTGGACCCAGGGCCTCCTGGCTATAAATAGTTGGCCTTCTGTTCTGTTAATCCTGTTCAACAAAGCTGAACCCCAAAGTCTCAAATAAAAAAAAAAACCAAGCAAACAACAACAACAACAAAAAAAACCCAGTTAACAGTAGACTCCTCCCATGAGCTTTCTGAGCAGAGAAGCCACACAAGGAGATCTGGACTTTCACAAACCACCTCCCGCTCCCTGCCCTGGGGCTGAGAAGAGGTGGATGATGGTCATGTAACTTGAGCATCAGTTGGAGAACCTCAGTTTTCTTCACATTTCACTGTTTCTCACTTCATTTGAACATGAAAATTAGAAAATTAGAATTTTGGTGAGAGCCATTTTCTTGGCCCCAAGCCCCAACCCCCAGATAAGTGACACCCTGAATGAGTGGCTCTTCTGTGTTCAGGGAGCAGCCACTCCATGACCCAGAGATGTGGTTTCGCAACTGCGGATGGAGGTTTTCAGAAGTCCTCAGTGGGAGCAACTAAATATGACTGAGACAACACAATCCCAGAAACAAAGGTCAGACCTATTTTAATCGCTGAGGGAGGCTATTACTCTGGGACAAGGCGCTTCTTGTCTGATTTCCTGCTATTTTCAGTGATTCACAAGCCTAAATCTCTTTCATCTGGGAGAACAGAGACACATCTCCCCTTTCAGATTTGTTTGTGAGTTAAAATAGTTCCCATCCTCAGTCTTCTTGGAGAGTCTTCTTACAGCCACAAAATTCCTCAGGCTGTGAGCCTGAAGGAGTCCCTGGGGAGGCAGTCAGGACAGGCTTGGAATGCAAACCCTGAGGAAGGACCCAGGGTAGAACAGGACATGGAGTTGCTGTTGGCTTGGATGGTCCCACAGAAGATCTGAGCCAGTTACTTGAAAGGTTAGGGGGGCTTTCTTTTGGAAGAGATGACCTCTGCACTCTGAAAAACTTTGGCATCTCTGTCATGAGGATGCTTCTTTTGTATTGTCTGCTGAAGTCTGCACACCAGGGGTTTGGTGAGAGTGTCCTTATTCTGGTACTGAAAGGAAGTAAGATGAAGGAGATGTCCTTAGTTTTTTGATGAAGCAAGCCTCATTCGCAGCAATTACTGGTCCACTTTTATTACTGGGCACTTGCATTGCCCTTATGTTTATGGGTTACTTCTCCAAAATGAAGCTAAGTTACAGAAGCCTGTTTAGTTCTCTTGCAGGAGAGCTTGCTAGTTCTCTTCTTATTTTTATGCTTACATTTTCCAGGCAAATCTCTCAAATCACTGGTTTCTAATGGTTTAATATCTCAGTTTGATGTGGTCAGAGAGAGATATATACCCAACTTTGACTATCAGGGGACCTACATAGAGTAATAATAATAATGATGATGATTTACCATGTATTGAGGCTTTACTTCTTACCAGGCACTGTGAAAATGCTCTACTTATATTATCTATTTTAATATACATAAGAATCTTATGAGATCATTTTACTGAAGGCAAAAGAAGATTTAGGATGTTAGGTAATTTTCTCTACATGACACAATTAGTTTGTGCGGAGTGCTAGGATTCTATTTCTTTACATGGCTATATCCAATGTAGCAATTTTGCTCTAACTGAAAATTAATTTGAACTTCCACATAAAGTCATTGTTTTGATGTATAACATAAAATTATGTATTTTTTCTCTCTTTTTTAAAGAAAAAATTCCCTGAAGTCAGTGAGAAACTCTGATGAGCTGCCCTTTTGTTTTGTTTATAAGAGGAAATGTGAACTTTGTGATCGTTCTCCACATTCTTGCCACTTCCCTAAATCAAAGAGAAAAAAAAAAGAGTCACAAAAGCATGACTCTAATGCATGTTTTTATATCAAAAGGTCAAAAATCCTTTAGCTTGCCACAAGGAAATAGCAGGAAGAGAGCATTGTCACAAAAATACCAGGAGTTGTGAAAAATAAACCAATAAAAGGAGTATTGCAGGAGATGGAGAGGAAGAACTGACATTTTGTTTCTGAGTTTTGATCAGGTCCAATGATTTCAGAAGTAACAGTCTCAGCAAAAGACTGAAGGCATTTGAATTTGTTTGTATCAATATTCCACCATTGCCACTATCACCACCATTATCACCACCATCACTACCAACATCACCACTGCCACCATCAGCTTCACTGTCACCATAATTGTCACCACCATTACCATAATATCACCATCACCACCACCCTCACCACCATCACCATCACCACCATCACCACTACCATCACCAGTGCCACCATCACCTCCATCATTATCATCATAACCATCCTCACCATCACCACATCACTCTCACCACCATCATCACCACCACCACCACCATCCTTCTCTCCTTAGTCAAGTAGATGTACAACCTTTGCTGTAGTTTATATCTATACCCCAGAGCCAGGTGGATAGTTAAGTCAACTATTCAAAATTTCACGCCAAAGGAAAAGTGGTTTGGTTTTACTTATCTGGTAATGTATTTGGAAGACTGAATTATTTATATAAATCTTTATCTTTGCTTGGTAGAAATAGAGTTACTTTGTGTTTAGATGATTTTAACTACTAGTTATTCCTCAAACTTTTTAGATATTAGACTTAATTCCTGCTTATGTAAGAAGTGGCTTCCTCAGGCACTTCACAGAAGAAGAAATATGATCAGTCAACAAATATATGAAAAATGTTCAATGTCTTTAGCAGTTAGAGAAAAGCAAACTAAAACTACACTGAGATTTCATCTCGCTCCAGTCAGAATGGCAGAATACAAGTAACAATAAATATTGTAGAGAATGTGGGGAAAAAGATACATTCATACATTGCTAGTAGGACTGCAAATTGGTGCAACCACTCTAGAAAGTGGTATGGAGTATCCTCAAAAAATTTGGAATAGAACCGCCATTTGACCCAGTTATCACTCCTGGGTTTATATCCAAAGGACTTAAAATCCTCATACTACAGTGATGTAGCCACATCAATGTTTATAACAGCTCAATTCACAATAACTAAAGTATGGAACCAGCCTAGGTGCCCTTCAACAGATGAATGGATAAAGAAAATCTGATATATATACACAATGGAATATGACTCAGCTATTTTAGTCAGCTTTTTTGCTGCTGTAACTAAAGAATCTGACCAGAACAATTGTAGATGAGGAAAAGTTTATTTGAGGGCTCACAGTTTCAGAGGTCTTAGTCCATAAAAGGCTGGCTCCATTCCTTAGGGCTCAAGGTGAGGCTGAACATCATGCAGGCAAGTGGGGCAGAGAGAAGCAGCTCATATCATGATAAAAAGCAGAGAGGGTCTACACTTGCCACATACAAATATATACCCCAAAGCCACGCCCCCAATTTCCACTTCTTCCCGCCACACCCTACCACTTCAGTTACCACTCACTCCCCATTAGGAGATTAATTCACTGATTGAGTTAAGGCTTTCATAACCCAACCCTTTTTTCTCTGAATCTTCTTGCATTGTCTTATTTGTGAGCTTTTGGGGGACACCTCACATCCAAACCATAACATCAGCCATAAAGAGAAATGAAATTATGGCATTTGCCAGTAAATAGATAGAACTGGAGACTATCAGGCTAAGTGAAATAAGCTAATCCCCCCAAACCAAAGGTCCAATATTCTCTCTGATATGTGGATGCTAATTCATAGTAAGAAGGGTGGGGTAGGAGGGACAACAGAAGCATTTTGGATTAGACAAAGGGGAATGAAGGGAAGGGAGTGGGAATGGGAATAGGAAAAATAGCAGAATGAATCCGACATTGCTTTCCTATGTGCATTGATCACACGACCAATGTAATTCTATGTCATGAAATAAAACAAAAACCAAAAACCAAAAAACAAAAACAAAACAAAACAAAAAAAAAAGAAGTGGCTTTCTGCCCCATGGCAAGAGAAGGGCTGAGGTCTGAGATTTGAGTTTTAGGTCACTGAATGCTGGGGAAAGATATAAGCAGGGGTTCTCAACCTTAACCAAACATGAGAATAGCCTGAGTAAATTTAAGATGTGTACCATGGTTTGGCCCCATCTGAGGCCAACTAAATCAAGATCCCAAGGATGGAACATAGGAGATTATTTTCTGAAAGTTTTGTCTAGTGATTTGAAAGCAGCATGGTTGAGAATCATTGCATTACTCATAGATAACATCATGTTGATGGTGGGAAGCACATTTACTTTCTGGGTCCCTGGGCCCTGCATCCCTGAATTCAACCAAGCATGCATCAAAAATATTTGAGGGCTGGGGCTGTAGCTCAGTGGTAGAGTGCTTGCCTAGCATGCATGAGGCACTAGGTTCCATCCTCAGCACCACATAAATATAAACAAATAAAATAAAGGTATAAAAAATACAATAACATTAAAAAAAATATTTGAGCAACAAATTGTGCCTGTATTGAGCATGTACATTTTATCCTCTTGTCATTCCCTAGATAACTCAGTGTAACAGTTATTTACATAGCACTTACATTGTATTGGGTATTAAAAATGATCTAGAGATGATTCAAAGTGTATCATGGGGATACACATAGGTATTGTGGTACTGTGGCCATTTTATGTAAGGGACTTGAGCATCCACAGATTTGGGTATCTATGGGGTCCTGGACCCAGTTCCCTGTGGATACTAAGGGATGGCTGTATAAAAAGGTGGAGAACACTTCCAGCTGCTTCAGTAGGCCATGGACATTTGAAAAATGTCAAAAGGCAAACGTCAAATAGAAATGTGTAGATTTATCTCCTTTCCTTTTATTTTTCCCACAAGCATAGTAACTCTTAGAATAGTTCTGAAGTTGTGAAAGTAAATCCTAAAACAAAAAATTCCTTTGGAAAGATGAAAGAGAAAAATCTCTATGTTCTAATGAGTACTACTAAACAGAGGACCACACTGACCCAAAGAGCATATTTTGCAATTGTTCATGCATTACTCTCACAAAGTCCCTTTGTTTTCTACTTTGCTGTTTGCACAGATACATTGATTTCCTGTACCTTTTTGATGGTTTAAAGTAGTGGTTCCCAAACTTTATTGTGAATTAGAATTACCTGGTGGACTAGATAAAACTCAAAAATCTGGACCCCATTCCTAAAGTTCCTGATGGAGTGGATCAAGAGTAGGACCAAATAATCTGTATTTTAACTACTTCCCAAAAGAGGCTGAGATCACTGGTCTTGAGACCACAACAAACTGTGGTTGAGCATAAATCCTTGTCCCCCAAAACCTTCTTTTATCATAAATAGTAAAGAATAAATGTGAATGTTTAATTAACATTCTATCTCATTTCATTGTTTTCTTTCTTTCTCTCTCCTTCCTTCCTTCCTTCCTTCCTTCCCTCTCCTTGCCTCCCTCTCTCCCTTTCTCTCTCTCTCTCTTTCTCTCTCCCTTCCTTCCTTCCTTCCTTCCTTCCTTCCTTCCTTCCTTCCTTCCTTCCTTCCTTCCTTCCTTCCTTCCTTCCTTCCT
>CM053406.1:42538648-42560809 GCA_028644305.1 Xerus rutilus
CTATCCTTCTGCCTTAGCCTTCCTCTGGGATTACAGGCATGTGCCACGGTGCATATTTTTTTTTTTTGCGGTACTAGAGATTGACCCCAGGAGTACTTTACCACTGAGCTACCTCCCCAATCCCCTTTAGTTTTCACCTTGAGACAGGTTCTCCCTAAATTGCCCTAATTGGCCTTAATCTTGAGATTCTTCTGTCTCAGCCTCCTGAGTCTCTGGGATTAGAGGTGTGTGCCACTACTCCTGGCTTATTCTATCTCATTTCAAAAAGGATTTGAACAATTCTCTAAAAAGTATGCACAACAGGTTAAATTTTAAAATTTTAAAAAAGTAAAGAATTTTGGGTGAGAATTAAGACTTGATAGTAAAGTAAAACTTAAGATCATAAACATAAATGAAACAATTATTTTATGATAAAGAAATAAAACGCATTTATTTAAGAAAGTATAGATTTGAGAGTAGCAATTCTGTAAAGCAAATCTAATTTCTGAGCTTTTTTCTTATTTCTGAACTGCTTTGAAACTTAAATAATGTCTAGCTGTTCTAAAATGAAGTCAAAATGCAAAATTGCTTCGCTAGTCGTGGGTAAAACAGCTAAGGATGAGAGGTTCCATTCTGTTGTCCCTCATGTACGTAGATTGCTTTCAAGCAGAACAAGAGAAAATGGAACGAGCAAGGATATGCCCAGGGTATTTAATGAAACTGTGTATAGGAAGATATGCTAATCTGAAGATAACTAACCTGAAAAAAGAATTTCTTTGGAGACTTGGAATTTTTAGACACATTATCTACACAGGAACACAAAGTTCAAGGCGGGAAGCAGTCTGAGCAAACAAAGCAAGTCAGGTAGAGACTGTGTTTCCCAGATCTGGCTTGTTGTTTAAAGGGGTAACCATAGCTTAGTGCTGTCTGATAGTTGATTTTTCAAGAGAAACCAGAAATTAAATTTTTATATAAAATGTCATGAATTTGCCGAGCACAGTGGTGCATGCCTGGAATCCCAGCTACTCAGGAGGCTGAGCCAGGAGGATCTCAAGTTTGAAGCCAGTCTCGGCAACAGCAAAACTGTCTCAAAATAAAATATAAAAAGGGCTGGCCTGCAGTTCAGTGGAAGAGGACCCTTGGTTTAAACTCTAAGTACTGAAGGGGAAAAAAGATGAAAATGTTACAAATGTTAAATGTTGACAACAAATCTAATTTTAAAAATAATACTATTCAAGTTAAAATATCTGTAGGCCAGATTTGGTTTTTACTAATTTGCAAATTCCAGACTATAGGGACTAAATTAACCTGGTTAATTAAAACTCCTTTTGCACCCTGGGCAGTTCTTTACTCAGATAGCTCATCAGACTAGAGCCAAAACAATTTGTCAACTCTTCCTTGCATGTCTTTAGCCCAATGGTTCTCGAAGTGTGGCCCTAAATCATCAGCTTGTTAGAAATGCAAATTATCTGGCCCACTCAGCTATCTACTAAATCAGAAACCCTGGGAACAGAGCCAGAGATCTATATTTTAACAAGCCTGTCCATGGGACTCTGATGTCCACTAAAAATATGAGAGCTGCTAATTTACTTGAAGAGAACTTAGGGCAGCCTCATCAAACCAGCACAGGGCTACTGCGTGAATAGTAGATGAGTTCCTTACCAGTATCCCAGAACAGGGTTCTTTAGTCCTGTGACATCCCAGATGGGGCTGGTGTTATGGCCTTGTTTATAGATAACTATGACTTTTTTTTTAAGATCAAATTCTAAAGTAGCACGGAGACTCCTGTGTGAAGTTTGCTAAAGAATAGTGGTCAGTTCAGAAATTGGTGTCGATGGCCTTTTACTCATTCTGGCCGACTTCTCTAGATGTTGTTGGTGTCACCTAACAACATTATCTCATTTCCTCTCTTACCCACCAAACCTAACCTACTTTTTGGAACAGCCCTTGAAAACTTTTGAGGAGAATATAGATAGAGATCCTTGTACCTACTCATATGGGGAAACAGTTTCAATTATACAAATAAGAGTCAAGATACATCTCCAAGAGGATACTAGTTCTGAATGAAAAGAATTCAGTTTTAAATCAGTATTTTTTTCTAATATTCACATGTGTGACAGCACATACCAGAATTTCAACTAAGCTTGCTATTTTTATCCTTATGCTTGACATCTTGTAGATTAATGTGAGTGAGGTATCAGAAGGATGGGTTGACACTAAGGAGATGTGGTTTCTTGTGCCATGTCTGTCTCTGATCATCTGTGCTTTCCTGGACTGGCCACTTGTGAGGCCCCTTTTCTCAGTCTGGAAAGAAAAGACTTGCACTGAATGATATCCGAGAGCTTTTCAGCTCTGGAAACATTTGATGATATTAAAGGCTTAGTGTCATGTGGGTTCTAAGTCTTAGCTGAAGCTTCTCTTGTTGTTTGGGTATCTGTGGATTCTGTATTCACATGCGTTCCATTTAGATCACATGCTATGAGCTCATTTACTGAGTTTTTATAGTAATACTTAAGTATTATATTGCTTTTCATCTTCAAAGCACTTAACATACTTATGAATCCTAGCAACACTTTGAGGTAACTAAGTAGTATTACAACCAAGGAGAGAGAGAGAGACAGAGACAGAGAGATATATTGAGTGATTTAGTGATTTACCTCTGGCTAATGGAAGAGAATATACCAGGACCAAACAATTAAAAGTAAAATATTATTTTAAAAACAGAGAGAGTAGCCAAGTGTGATGGCACACAACTGTAATCCAGGCTCATCCGGAGGCTGAGGCTCGAGTGGTAGTTTGCTTCCGGTTCAATCCCTAGAACCAAACCAAACCAAACCAATCCAAACCAAATCAAACCAAACCAAACAAAAACAAACAAAATCAGAAAGCATGTATGGCCAGCATTAAACCTGCTACCCTGTGTCATATTAGGTCTTTGTATCAAAACCCTTCTTCCTCTGAACATTCTTAGAGTTAAGCTTCGTTGCTCCTCCCAGCTCTGCTTCAGAATTTTCCCTAATCTTTGTAGGATGAAGGCATTCTGATGTTGCTTGCTTCCTTGAAGGGCAGAAGTCACACTTTGTACAAGCACGGTGTTCAGTTTATAACTGAAGTTTGCATAGGGGAATGATGATACAGGTCCTTTCCTATTTTAATCCATCTAATCAAAATCAGAAGGAAATATATCTATTGTAAGAAAAGGAAGGTTTCTATTGCAAGAAAGCAACCAATCCACATAGTGCCTGTTTCTAGCTGCTGGTCTTCAAGTTTGCAGTCGTCTACTTTTTCTGTAGCTTACTAGAGAGGAAGGCCTTTAAAAATAATGCTAAACATATGTCGAACTTTGGTAACCTTTGCTGGTTAATGAAAATTTAACTCTGAACAGAGGCTATAATCAGAGTCTAAATAATGAGGCCATTGCTTAAAAATTTAAAGTCTAGTTTGAGAATTTATAACCTGATGCTGGAAGAAGAGTGAATAGGGCTGGAGAGGCTAAGGCAGAGGGATGGCAGAGAGATGAGGGTGAAGAGAGAAAAGAACTTGAGTTCTCTGAAGGAAAATTGTTACTATATAAGACTTTCGCTTGGGAAGTATCCATCTGGAGACCTCTGGAAATAGGAAGATTAGTACTGAGAGATGAACGTCCAAATTATCTATACAAACAATTCTCTTTTTCTAAATTTGGCCACTGTCATCATAATGCTATGTATTTTTTTTTTAAAAAAATCAGCTTAAACCTCCTACAAAGGTGAGCCTTTGGACATGTTAGAATTGGAAGAAAAGAAATATGGAATTGGAGAAGTCTAGGGCCAGCTTGGTACCTGATGGCTCAGGACCAATCATCCCACATAGAAGAAAATAAGTATATAAATAAGAATTAGTTCAGATTTGACTTATTTTGCCATCTGCTTTAATCTAAGAATTCATTCTTCTGTAAATACCTAACTCAGCATATGACAGTTTTAGAGGTATATCAAGGGGTCATAGAAATAATCTATTTATGTACAACATTATACGTTCTGATTAAAAAAAAAGAAAGACACCTGAAACTGGTTCATCAATGTTTGTGGTTGACTGGGAAGAAACAGCTGTGCCTAACTGTGTTTATACGTTGTGCAGTTTTCTTCTGGAGTCTATTTTTGATCATCTGCTTTGAGACTTGTCGGCTCACACTGTTGTAAAAACATTCATTTGCCTCAGAAATTAATGATTTTATATCCATTGACTTATGAAATATTATTTTCCAAAAGTACTGAAATTCGCTGTCAAGTGAAGATACTTTGTGGAGGAGGTGGGGAGAGAGGGGCTCCTATTTGTTTCTGGCTTAGCTGGTTCTGGCCCTAGAGCCCGGTGCTGATCTTAGCAGGTTTTGGAATCTGATGTTTTCCTTTGATGCAGGGCTGATAGGGCTTGGAGGTGACTTTCTCATGTTCCTCTACCCATGATGGGCTTGTGCATAGATGCTTCATAATTTTTAGTGTGAAATAAAGAATAGTTTTTTTTTTTTGCAGTTGGATGGTTCTGGAGAATTCTGGAGGTTTAAGACATCCATGGTCAGTAATCAGAAGGCTTCTTAGTGAAAAAAAATCACTATTTACAAAGCAGGTTGGCAAATCTTGTGAGTTACTTCATCCTGGCAGTGATAGAGCCAGAGAAATTGTATTCATTAGTGACTGGAAGTCACTTGAAATCCTCAGTTCTCTTTTTCTTACACAACATTGAAAGAATGCTTGCAAATTTTAACTTTGCAATTCTTATTTTTCATGACATTGCAGATGTCCAGGTGGAAGTAATTTCTCTGTGGTCCATAAATCTGGTCCTTAACAACTTACTACACTCTGCTTCGTATTTTGATTAACTGTCTACATATCTTATTTGCTGTATTAAATTTAAGCTTTTTCGGGAAAGGAACCATATTCTATTAATCTCTCTATATCCCTATGTGACTATAATTCTGTTTGTATATAATATAGTAGAGACTTGATTCATGTGATCTATTTATTCTATTTGTTATTTTATTCAATCTGCATATATTGAAAGTCTCCCCTAGCTCTTTTTCACCAATTAGTTCCCGCTGTGATGTATCTGTGTAGTGTTCCTTACTAGAAAAAAAAATTCCTACCCTAGTGTTCAAAATATTTTATACTTTAGATCTACAACAATTACCAAAGAAACACAGCACTGTCCTTATCCTGTCTAGCCATTAAGTAAAAAAAGGGTGAAACAAGGTAGTTGGAAATAAATTATCTAACAAATTAGGCCATTGCCACAAAAAGAAATGCAAAATGCTATTATTTATTCAGACACTGTAGGAAATATATCAGAATATGAAAACATAAATTGCTGTATTCCAAAATTCTTTGCACATACTTACTCTTTTTTTTGGGGGGGGAGGTACCAGGGATTGAACTCAGGGGTACTCAACCACTGAGCCATGTCCCCAGCCCTATTTTGTGGTTTATTTAGAGACAGGGTCTCACTGAATTGCTTAGTGCCTCACCATTGCTGAGGCTGGCTTTGAACTGGAGATTCTCCTGTCTTAACCTCCCAAAGTGCTGGGATTATAGGCGTGCGCCACGGCGGCCATCTCATACTTACTCTTAAAAGGATTCCGGAAAGCAGCATTCAGAATCCATAAATTTCAATAAGATAGAACATGTTTCATTAGAATTTTGCTTAACATTATTGTGAAATGCAATATCAACGTAGTCCATCCATTTCTCTAGAGGGAATTTAAAAAAAACAAATATAAAATGATTAAAGCTGTAGTTATATAAATGTTAAACAGACTTTGAAAACTAACTTAACTGTTTTCCTAATTCTGCTCAACTCCACTGACCCTTAAAATTGGCTCTTCATTTTGCATTAAAAGATTTTAAGATATATAATATATTTCCTTGGTTCAAAAACCAAATTGCGAAAATACTATTAAGAAATAATTCTTCTATCCTTATTCCTTACCTGCTCTCTCTCATCCTTCTCCTTTTTTCACTAAATATTTCTTGACAATATTTTTATATTGTATATAAAATTCTCTTTCATAGCCAGAGTATTTGGTTATAAGGATGTACCATAATTAATATAATCTGTAATTAATCTATAATATAATCTACCTTCTATTGGTATACATTTAGGTTGTTTCTAATGCTTTGCTATTATAAACAATGATTCAATAAATAAATACTAATGCCATTTTACAAATAGGCAAAATAGGTCAAACTAGAATTGCAGAAACACAATTTCTTTTTTCTTTTTCTTTTCTCTCTCCTTATATACTTTTTCTTTTATGCCTTCTGAATTTTGAGTTAATTTAAAAAGCCTTCTCCTATTCAAAGGGTGTAAAGGAGTCTCATATTTTTTCTAAATATCATAGGGTTTTATTTTTCATATTTATGTCTTTTATCTTTTTGAAACTTATCTTAGTGTATAGTATCAGGTATAGATTAGTAAATTTTCTTTTGACATAATGAGGAAAAATTAGATGAAGCTTTCCTATAGATTAGAATGAAAATTGAATCTACTTATTAAATAAATGGCTCAGATTGATGTCTACAATGATTATTCAACAAAAATTCTCTCTCCTCTCCCTAAATCAGCCCTTTTTATTTTTTATTTTGAGACAGGGTTTCACTAAGTTTCCAGGCTGGCCTCAAACATTTGATTGTCCTGCCTTGGCCTCCCAAGTCATTGGGATTACAGGTCTGCACCATGAAGCCTGGCAAATATTTGGATTTTAACATCACTTTTGGAGGGAAAGGGTTCAAGCAGCAAATGAAAAGTGGCATGAAGTGGCTCTGTAGTAGAGTGAGTTCTTGAAGCTCTTGAACAGATTTTTTCTGGAGGCGATACAAAGCAGGTGTCAGATGTTGACAGAAATTGCCATCACTTTTAAAGGGCTACTTAGTGAAACCAAGTGTGAAAGAGTTCACATGTTCCTGAGATAAGACTATACATTGGAGCTGTTGCTAGAACACTCTATCTTGCCCAAGATAACAGGCACTTGAAGATGGCCAGGCCTACAAGAGCATTTGAAAAAGGGCAAATCTCATGCAGTCCCCAGTTCCACACCAGCCTGTTTCTGCCAAAAGAACTGCTCCTGCCCAGTGTGGTCAGTAATATCACAATGAATGAAAGAAGTTCCTGGACCATTAGTAGCTTTGGACTGCCCTTAGCATAAGAGCAATTAAGGAAAAATTAATTGGATAAAGCTTTAGTCACGGAGTAAATTGCTTTTGCAGATGTTCCAAATATCACAGTATGTTGTGCAGTTGTTTATGCTAGTCTTTTAAGGAACTCTGAAACTATGAAGAGAAAACTGGACTATGAACAGAATTCAGATTTATTTCTTGTTCTGTCATTAGCTACCTAAGTGTGTTAGGATGAGCAAATCACTTATTCTTTTTGGTCTTGTGTCCTAAACTATTCACTTTTGATCTAGTGAGGGAAATTTTAAAATCTCAGTGGCTTACAAAAGTGAAGAATAAACAAAGTGTGTTTTTTACTTTCTTGGCATGTGATACGGAGCTGATGCACGTCTGCTCAGAGTGCCCTTTTGGTTCCATGCGGAAGGGGCTGTCCTTCCAAAACATGTGAGCTTGTGGCAGAAAAGAACAGGGAGTCAGCAAACCTCATGATGACTGTGAAAATCTTCTGCTTGGCCATGCAAGTGCAGTGCTCCCTTACCTGCCAATGGCCAAGCCACTGTCAATAGGCATTGCATGTTACCTGGTGATGGGTGCAATCAATATATCATTTCATACAAAAGGGAGGCTACTATTTGGAAACAGTGATACAATCTGCCCTGGTTTTAATTATAATTTTATCACTACTTCCTGAATTACATCACAGCACTCTGATTTTCAGCTATTAAATGGGGGTTAGATGATCTTCACCATATTTTCAGTTCAAGAAATTCTATGATTCTGGGAAATAGTCATAATGATTTGTTGTTAGATGTCAGGAATAGTGTCTCTGGATTATGGTTACCCAAAGGAAGGTCCACTTTTCATCTCTGTTCCTATGAGTGCCTGAGGTACAGTGGATGACAACTATCACTGGTTATAGTTCATAAATTATCCCACTTACTTAGATGGTGTTGATAAAGTTTAGATTATTACCCAAGTATGTTGAATTCTCTGGCACAAATGGTCGTGTGTGTGTGTGTGTGTGTGTGTGTGTGTATGAATTTTTAAAACTCATTTGGCAGCACAAAACATTTTTCTTCTCTTTTGGTAGTACTGGGGATCCAACCCAGGGCCTTGCATATGCTAAGTGAGTGCTCTACAACTGGTCTATACCCCCACCACTTTTTATTTTATTGTGAGACAGGGTCTAGCTAGGATGCCCAGATTGGCCTTGAACTTGTGATTCTTCAGGCTTCCTCCAGTAGTTGGGTTTATAGGCATGCCACTGTGCCCAGCTTGCATAATACTTTTAAAATCAAAACATTTTGAAGACACAACTAGAGCTCTTGAGAAATCAGATAGGCTTGGATGAATATAATTTATAAGAGTTTCATGAAAAAATTAATTGTAATTAGAAACTATCAAAATATGATTTATATGCAAATATATTTAACATTGGATAATCTTATAAATATACTGAAATTACAAGCTCAGACACCTAACAGACCAGTATTCATAATAGAAGCAAAGCGCAGTGCCACTTTTTGAGTAGGGCGGAGCCTGCATAGCAATTGCAGATCAAGAAGCCTTTATTGGATTTTAAAGCCCAACTTAAACCTTGTCTTGTCATTTAGGATTGACTGCATGTGACTAAAGAACCACAATTAGCAAATATTTAAACATGAAGAGATTTATTATAGTTCTTGTTGACATGGCTCTGTGTTTGGATGTCCATGGGTTTGATCCTTGGTATGAAAATAAAAATTACTGGAGGTAGATAGTACATTGTAGTAAACATATTACAAAATAGTCTTGAAGGTATAGCTCCTTTCAGCTCATGGTTTTAAGTGTAGTACTTTCTTCATGTTTCTGCATGTTTCAAGATATCAACCAGAGCACCAGCCTTCACAAATGATTGCCAGGTGGCAACATAAGGACTGGGAAAGAAATATGTTAAGTTATGTGCACCAGTATGTGCATTTGTTATTTTGAAGTAATATTATTGAAGCTGCCACTCAACATTTATGTCTCACTGGTCCCACGGGAACACTTCATCTACACAGGAGGCTGGGAAAGGAATTCTATTTTGGGTGGCCCTATAGCCAGTTAAAAATTAGGTGTTCTATTACTAAGGGAGAAGTGGGTAGGCTCAACCTGGTAGAGATGTGATATTAGACAGTAGCAACCTTCTTCATATGCCTTCTCTTTCCCCTGAAGCTCAATGCATCCTCTGCTCCAATCTCACTAACTTGTGGGTGTCTCACTAGGGAGACTTGTTTCTCTTGAATGACCAAAGGAAATAGTAGGTTTGTCTTTGTCTGCTATAAGAAAATACTGTAGACTGGTACTTTATAAACAACAGAACCTTGTTTCTCACAGTTACGAAAGCTGGAAAATCCAAGATCAAGGTATCAACAGTATCTGTGAGAGCTCATTTCTTCACAGTCAATGCCTTCTAGCTGTGTCCTCACATGGTAGAAGGAGACAACGAATTCTCTGGGGTCTGTTTTGTAAAGACACTAATCCCAGGTTGAATAAGTATAGCTGTTGGGATGACAATAATAGTATACAAAAACTATCATAAAAATATTCTTTTCCCTTGGACTCAGCCATTTCAATCCTAAAAGTCTATCCTAAAACAAAAAATTTCAACATAAAAAAGAATTCATGTATGAGGATGTATAATTACTGTATAATTTATAGTGTATTAGCAGTTGATTGGAAGCAAACAATCTAATAATAGGTAACTGGCTTAATAATTCATGTTTCAATACAATGAAAAATTGCAGTAATTATAGAAACATAGCAAACAGTTGTTATTTTTTACTAAATAAATACTATTAATAATAATAATAATAATAATAAATCAGAATGTGAAAGTGTATGCTCAAAGCCAGGTGCTGTGACACATGCCTGTAATCCCAGTGATTCAAGAGGCTGAGGCAGGAAGATCGTGTGTTCAAAGCCAGCCTCAGCAAAAGCGAGGTGCTAAGCAAGACAGTGAGACCCTGTCTCTAAATAAAATACAAAATAGGGCTGGGGATGTGACTCAGTGGTCCAGTGTTCCTGAGTTGAGTCCCTGGGTACCAAAAACAAAAGTGTATGTTCATAATGGTTCTAACCATGCGATATATATGACAGAGAGAAAGAGAAACAATAGAATAAGAGAAGACTATAAAATAATAATTTGATAAAGTGATGAGATTATAGGTAATTTTTATTTCCCAGAAATTTTCCTTTAGTGTTTTTTGTAATGTTAGCATAAATATATGATTAAAAAAATTCTGCACAAGTGATTACTGAGTCCCAAAGCAAGCTAGTGGGTAGCACATTCCCTTTTTCAGGATGTCTGCTATGCTTGCGGAGGTGAAAACAAAATGACATTAAGGAACTACTTGACCAGTTCCCTGGACTTGATGCTTTGACATCTCTCCCATCACCAAATAGCAAATATTTCTCATTATTGTCCATTAAAGATAAGCATGAATTGAAGTGGATCTAAGCTAATCTCAATTTGGTACATCCATCTGAGGAAGAACAGGCTTTTTAGGGGTCAATGTAGCAAACCATTTCTTAACATCTGCCCACTCTTCCTTGGAATTATATTGTAAATTGACTTTAGGTCTCACAGCTAGTTACTCTACGGTGTGAGGTTAAATAGAATCAAACCCTCAACATATTGTCCTTGTTTCTTCATTAGCACTGTTTATTTTAAAAACAACAACAAAAAATGTGTATTTTGTGTGTGTGTGTGTGTGTTTTCACCAAGATTTACATTTATAAAATCTAGTAAGAATTTTGGGTCAACCTGGCTAAAATTATTTCCTTTTTTTATGTAAATCATAGGTTTTATTCTTGTGAACACAGCATTTAAAAGTGACTAGGACTCTTCCAGGAACTGAGCAATTGGTTACCTGGTGGCAGGTAAGTGATCTCCCAAGTTGTTCGCTAATCCTCTGATATGACTTACAGTGAGCATAGGTAGGGAATGTCGCTTCCAGGAGACGTGATTTTGCGGTATGACTTTTTCAGTTATAGCTATACTGAGTTGTAATTTCCATACATAAACTTCACCTCTTTTAAATTTCAATGAATTTTAGTGTATTTACAGAGTTGTGCAACCATCTTCACTCTTTCATTCAACGTATTTTCATGAACCCAAAAAGAAACCCCATATCTATTAGCGGCTCATTCTTCCCTATTCCTGTCCCTCGCCATCACTTATTTATTTCCTATCTCTCTAGAATGGCTTCTTAAACACTGGCATGGACATTGGACTGCTATTCTCTCTCTCTCCCTTGTTTGGTATTCTTAGCATAAACATACACATATATGTGTATATTGTATAAAGAAGTTGCATGTGAGAGACTTTTTCAGTTTATAAAAAAAGAGATACTCAGGCATTCAGGTGACTTTGGTGTTAGAAATTTATCATGAAGGCAAACATGGAAGTAATGAAGAGCATGAAATCTTTGTGTGCCACAAGGAGAACTGAAAAATGATTGGAAGCCATGAGTACAGTAGATAAGTTGTGAATCCTGGTACCTTCATTTCCTATATGTGCGATATTTGGTGAGTTACGTAACTACTCTGTTTCTGTGTTTTCTCATTTTGAAGTGAGGACGACAGGAGGACATGCACTGTGGGACTGAGAGGCAGGGAGGGGGAACAGCTCACAGAGAAAAAAGAACAGGGAACAGCACCTGACAGGCAGTAAGCACCCTGAATATGTCAGCTGTTACTGCAGAGGACATACTCCTTCTCTACTGATTCAATTATTTGATCATTTTTTGAAAATGGCTGACTATTTATTGGCTCTGTTGGTGATTTACACATTGAGTGACTTACCTTAAACTCAACAGTCCACAGTTTTCTCTCCTCCACTTTGCAACTGGTGGGTTCTGTTTTCTCCTGGTCCCTGCTCTGTTGCTTTCTCTCAGCTTCCCCATCACTCCCCAACCACCAGTTCCTATCTTCTCTAACCTCTGACTGAAAAATCTGACAGCTCTGACATGTCTTTTTTTAAAAATTAGTTTATTTAATTGCATTTCAAGTCATAGCACATATATAGAGCTCAGTTTTTCCATTTCTCTGGTTGCAAACCAGATAAAGTCACACCAATTGTGTCTTCATACATGCACTAAGGGTAGTGACGACGATCTCTTAATGGAACCATGCCTGCATTGAGTAATTTCAACCCCCATTCTGAATCAGCCTATGGTAGCAGGGCTACGTAGCACAGAGGCTGCTATACATGCACACTGCACAGCAAGAGGTATGACCCTGGTGAACACTCTGTGGCTTCTGCAGAGAGGGAGGTATCACACATTGCATGGAGTGTCCGATAAGCTATCATGACATAGGAAGACATTTATTATATTAAGTGAAAAAAGCAACCAGGAACATTGGTGCATACCTGTAAGCCTCAGGAGGCTGAGGCAGGAGGATCCCAAATTTGAAGCCAAAACTTAGAGAGACCCTGTCTCAAAAGAAAAAGGACTGGGAATGTAGCTCAGTCATAGAGCCCTTACCTAGCATCCTAGTATGTATGAAGTATAATACCACAGTACCACCAAAAAAGGAAAAAAAAAGAAAAGAAAAGAAAAGAAAAAAGTAAGAAAAGCAGAATATAAATTTATATATCACAATTAAACTAATGCAATAAAAAAAGAAGAAAATATACAGCTTTAAAAAATATAATTTATATGTGATTTAGATATTTAGCCAGTACTATTTTTTTCTTTTTTAACCTTTGGTGTAATCCAATTTTCTTTAATGTTCAGATATTACTGAATGCAAAGTAATAAAAATATAATAATAAAATAATTTAAAGTAAATTATTTTATAATAAAAATATTTAAAGTAAAAATATTCTTCAAAACAAAATCATTTCTATATCTATAAGCTATTTATAAGAAACACAGAGAGCTGTAGTAATCACATACATAAGTTCAGTTAGGGATTTCACATGTGAGAGAAAAACATTTTAGAAAGCATTGTTCAGTCTTCCCAATCTTTGCCTAACTCACACAGTTATATAGTCTTCACCATATTTATTTTCATAGACATAGAGACCATGTAAAGTCCTCGATTCACCCTGCTTATTCTGGAGATGCTGACTCCTCAAAATAGAGTTTAAAAAAATCGATGTACTTGGAGAAATCTATGACATACAGCTCAGAGTTTATTTCCCAGCTGTTTTCGGTTAACCTTGACTCTTGGATTTTTTTTCCCCCTCAAATAATTTATATATCAAGGCAGGATGCAGGTCAGTGGGGAGTTGTATTTTGGATGTGAGAGATATTCAGGCACAGAGCATGAAGAGACAGCAAGATTACTCTAGCAAGTTAAAGATGCGTATCTGTTCATATTTTTAAATTCTTTCTTACTCTCCCATATTTTTCCTTCTTTTTCGTTTTTTGCTTTTATCAAGTTTTCACATATGCTCAATTTCACCCCAACCTGAATGACGTATGTTTTTGGAGTAATCCTAAACCTCGATGGGCAAGAGCAGCACCCCTTTTAAAGTCACAGGATTGTAGAAGCAATTAATTAAAAACAGCAGGCTCTTACCTGATGTCTTCAGGATGACTTCTAATTATGCGAAATGCCCTATTTTTTCTAACGAGGATGTTCTGTAAACCTTGCACATGGTTTTCCCAATACTGCCCTTGCAGACAAACCTCATGTCCAGCAGGACTCCTGTTTCTTGCCAGACCAAATCCTTTCTCTTCAACAAAGCCTGCCATTGTGTCCCCATGCAGCCCCACTGATCTTTCCCAAAGGGCCTTTTAGAACATGTGCACACTTATTTCCATTCCCTGATGTGCTGGATGCAATAATAGCCAGAGAACCATGGTAACTTGCCTTTGCCTCGGATTGTGAGTCAATGCTGTCTGGTGTTCTCTGAAAGCCATATCTGGCAGCTGGACTCTGTATATGTGTGTGTGTGTGTCTAGCTGGGGGAGTGCAATCTCTGGTGCTTTTGTTGGAGGGTAAGGGAGGAATAAAGAGCTGAAGAAGTGACAAGGTGTCAGTGTCCTCATTGACTCAGCTGTTCAGGGGCCTAATCCCAGCTCACAACTGGATGTCCAAGGGATTGAAGGAGAACTCTCTTCCTGGCTACCCTCCAACTGTTTCCAAATGCACTTGAGAAAGTTCCATGTGATTTTTGTTTTTTTTTTTTTTTTTTCCTCATGTAGCACCTGCTCTAACAATCCAAAAGCAACTTTTTTTCTTTTCCATTATACTGTACATCTGTTATTTTGCTGACATGGAAGCTAGCAGAACAATTAGATTCATTACTTGCCCAATAAGTTGATTCCAGCTAAGCTTAAAAGACATCAGTGTATTCTTGGAGCATTTATCCAATGAAAGAGCAAATTTAAAAATCCTGTTTGTAAAGGCTGCTTGAGGTTAGCCCAGTGGCATATCGTTCATATAAGCTTGTTTTATTTAAGGCGGCGATGAGATGAAATTAGAATCCCTGACTGATTGGTAAGATGATAAGAGGTACCTAGGAATCACTTTTAAATTTTTCTTTTCAGCAAAAGCTTATTTGGGGAAGGCCTTTAGGAAAGTCTAAATTTTCCATCTGCAGAACAGTTTTAACAAATGAATACCTCAATGGAGTGAGAGGTTTTTTTTCTACTTCTTTTCAATAAGGAAAATTAAAAAATAGGTTATTCTCTAAAGCTAGATTTTTTTCCCCTTTCTCTTAAAATTAAAAAGGAAATCTACTCAGGATTTCTTGGGTGGGATAGAAGTGAGTAAAGAAGGAAGGCCATTTGAAAGCAATCCCTTTTGTTGAAACACACAGCTTAGGTCAGCCCTAGACACTGCCTTGGTGTGAGGCCGTGTGGGGCACAGTAAAGTTTTATGGAACAGAACATCATTGGAGATAAAATGGCAAATAAAATGGCTAAGGCTGTGCTATGACTGGAGATGCCACACCCCCCAAAAAGATGCTGGCAGTGATAACGAAGAAATTTCTTATCTTAGTAGGGAACTTCTAGTTGACAGGATAAATTTATGTATACCAAAACACAGCCGGTTTACATAGCACAGGCTCTGTCTAAATTAGGAATGAATTTTACTTTAAACATTTGTCTCAACATTGGTAAAGAAACAAAACTGCCCAAAATGTTTTTCTTAGAAATATGGTTATACTTAAATTCCATCCAACAAATATAATCAAGTGCCTATCCCATACAAAGAGTTGTGCTAGAGGATGCAGGGAATCAAAGATGAGCGAAATGTAGCTTTCTCAAGTGTTTATAAGCTAATTGCAAAAGGTGGAGATAGAGAAAAATAGGACCATACCCTAAAACTCTAGGACAGGGAAAAATAAGTACCCAAGTAAACGTGTGTTGTTTAAAAAAAAGAATTTTGGTTTCAGTATACAAAAAGGTACTGTTTGATGAAAGGTTAAATAGAATATCACGAAGAAAGTACTCACTTCCCTATGGAAAGGGGTGATTCAGTTTCAGACAGGATAAATTAAGGCCGGAAAGTTATGTTGTGTTTTTCTTTTTAACTAACCCACAAGAACTTAACATATAACCCTGACAAGTTTGCATAGATACACACACATACATTATATATATATGTATGTGAGTACAGTCAGCTCTTGGTCGTCATAGGAGATTGGTCCTAGGATCTCCTTGGATACCACAATCTGCAAATGCTCAAAAATTATGTAGTGTTTTTTATCTCACCTACTCAGAGGGGTGACAGTTTTGCCAGAGTAACAATGGCCAGTCTCTAGGCACATATCACTTGTACAATTATGGCAACTGTCCACACATGTGATACCCACATTCTTGTTTTTTTTTTTTTTTGTACTGAGGATTGAATCCAGAGGTGCTTTACCACGAACCACATACCCAGTCCTTTTTATAGTGAGACAGGTTCTCACTAAGTTGCTGAGGCTGGCCTTGAACTAGCAATCCTCCAGCCTTAGCCTCCCAAGTTTTTGGGCTTACAGGTGTGCACCACCACACCCAGCTCTACTCATAGTTCTTAAAAATAAAAGCTGAGGTGGCTTTCTTACTAATTTGTGCTCATAATGGAGGAAGGTAGATGCATTTTGAATTTTTAGCTATTTCACACACTATGGGTTAACAGCCCATGACATTTATGTCAACTTTATTTCTAGTGAGAGAAGGAATAGAAATAATAAATAAATAAGCATGTAAATATATGATATGTTAACTATTGTATGGTCATTGGAGATCTTTGCTCAGTTATTCCTAGTACTCTAGAATAAGAAAACATTCCTTTTTCATGACTGAATTAACATCCAGACCAGTGCTGTCCAACAGATATACAATGCAAGCCATAAATATAAGCCATATCTGCATTAAGGAGGAATAAGACACCAGTGAAATTAATTTTAATTATATAAAATTATATATTATATACAAAATATTATCATTTTAGCATGTAATTGGCATAGGGTTATTAATAATACATTATTTTACATATTATTTTTATACTCATTTCAAAATTAGCTGTTTATTTAATTCTTAGAATGTGTTCTTTAAACCAATCAAATACAAATTAATAGACAAGTGAAAGAAAGTCTAGTATAGTAGAGGAAGAAAGGGAGAGGAGAGGGAAGAGGGGAGGGAAATGAGGTAGGTAGAGGGGGGGATCATGAACCAAAATTGATTTCCATGCATGTATGAGCTTGTTGGGATGAACCCAACTACTATGCAAAACCATAAAGCTCTAATAAAAAGAAAAGAATGTGTGCTTTATGCTAACTCAGATGTTGTTTTCAGTAATTAAATATGGGTATATCTCCCATGCTGGACAGCTAGATTTGGACAATTATTCAGTTTTGTGGTCAGTTTTTCCACATTTAGGAAATACAGAAAATGAGCCAACTCTTGGATCTGGATAGATTCTCTTTATGTCATTAATGTATAAAGTATATAATCTACAAAGTTAGGTAGAAAATGTTGAGGTAGAACTGTATATAATATGGCATTGTCTTTTCAAAAGTATACTTCATTTGACAATCACTAGAAAAATACCAAATGGAAAAAACATTTTCACTCTCCTACTTTTTCCTTTTAGGAATTTATCTTATTAATGAAAGAGGATGTAGGAGGTCTTATGTAGAGATTAGTGTATGCGTGTATGTGTTCTCTGGAAGTTGGGTGGCCTTGTTATTTAATGAAAGTCATAATGCCATGGAAGTATCGATAGAATATCTAGCCCAAGGACATAGTAGCATGGGGCTTCCTGACTGTCATTCCCATGTGTAGGAATCAGTATAATTATCTTTGTTAAATAAAAGCTGTGGTACATTCCTGAATTATATGGGGATAGATTCCTTCTGAAAGAGACTGAGTCTTCAAGCTTATAACTATAACTGCAGCTATAAAAAATTATTTATGGCCAAGAATAAACTTGTTTTGGGCACAAGAGGTATTTAATGCAATGAAATTGTAAGCCTTAAAAGTGGACAAATTTGTGATTACCAGTTTCAGAAGAGAATGCTAAAATATAGGATCTAAAAAAGTGGATGGAATAAATGGGGAGGAAAATCCCAAATTAGAGGTATTCAGAGAGGGAAGTTAGGGATCCAAAAGTTAAACTTATCCTCTTTTGCTATTTTTCCCATGATAAGCCTTACCCCAGGGTACCCTGCCTGAACACAGGGACACTACAGCTCCCTAGTAATGTCCCATCTCCTATTCCCAGCAGCAAATGTGAAGCTGAGGTTGGCAGGGAAGACAAAACAAGGTGAGCTTATTTTTCACATATTTCATCAACTGCAAAGTCATGAGTTACAGATATTGTCCTTCTTTTTTTTTTTGTTAGTCTGCTGATTGTTTATTGACATATTTTCCTCTGTGCTTAACTACCATCTCACTGCACCACTGTTGACATTGTCTATGAAGTCATGAGGGTGGTAGCCATCAACATTGCAGCCCACATCCAGGATCTCTTTAATCTTTTTTTGAGAGTTCTCTGGCCAAAGATCACTGCTACATCTGTTGGGCAATGTTGACAATCTCATCTAACAGTGGTATTTCCACTATTTAATATTTTTCTGTTCTTTTCTGTCTTTTGATGGTTCCTTGAGGGCTTTTATGACTAGGGCAGAGGCAGTAGGTACCACCTCAGTTTGGACCAGTCTGTTCTGAATGGTCAGTTTCACTGTAATCTTCAGACTCTTCTGTTCTTGGGTGCCTTGGTGATGCTTTTACTATCCTTTTTAGGCACAGTCCCGGGGGACCAATATTGAGGGTCAGTGCAGACACACTGCTGACTTCACCAACGGTGCACCTGAGGTATATGACTTGGATTTTGTTGGGGATGAATTTGGGCATTGTGTTGGATGCAGCTGGTGTTGGATGAAATTGGAGGTGGGACAAATGAAGAAAGTAGCACCTTGGACTCCCTTAAAGCAAAAACCAAAAGTGGACATCTTTTTTATAACATATGTATCACAGTGAAATTTGTTAATTAAGTAATCCAACTGCTGGGGGATACAAAGCAAATATTTAGATTTATTCTATATCAGGTGCTTTCCATTTACCTTCCCAATTGACTTTATTTACATTTGTGTTAACATGGTTTTAATTGCACAGAGAATAAATGAACACATGCTCATTACAAAAAGCAATTATATATGACTTCAATTTATAGATGAGACCACTAACTTTCAGGGAGGGTGAGCAATTTGGTATGTGGTAGACACAGGATTTGAAACAGATTTATCTCTTCATCAGAAGAGCTTCCTAGGTAACTTAGAGAAACTATGGATATTCTAGTGGGGGTGAGAGGAGGGTGTGGAGTGAGAACTGCTTTTGTAGAATGGGGACAGTACAGGGCAGGACATATGAGGTCAATGCTGCTACTTGGTACCATGCTGTCTGATACTTTGGTCTTCCTGTTTCTTGGCTTGTTATGTTAAGGGCCCTTTTGAGCTATAAAGTAGTAAATGTTAATACTTCACCTAATAAAATATGTAGTGTTTGACGTGAATAAGTGTAGAGCAAGAGTGGAGGCTTTGGACAGTGGGCTAGTCAGCTTGTCATCATTATGGTAAAAATACCTGACAAGAACAACTTAGAGAAATAAAAGTTTATTTTGGCTATAGTTACAGAAGTTCAGTCCATGATCTGCCAAATCCATCACCCTGGGCCTGAGTTGAGGCAGAATGTGGCACAAGCACATGGCAGAGCAAAGTTACCAGCTCATGGCTGATGGGAAACAGAGAGAGCGAGAGAGAGAGAGAGCCTGCGTACAAACAAGCAAAAGGAACCAGGGATAAGATATAAATCCCAAAGCTGAACCTGAACTGCCCTGAAAAAAGCTAGAGAATAGGATAGTCTAGCAGAGAAGTCTCTCAGGAGGACATCAGGCCAAGTCAGCAGATGGGGAAGCTTGTTTTCAAGATCAAGGATCTGGTGCTCCAGCTGCAAGCTGCTCTACAGATGAACTCGAGAATGCAGAAGTTCTGAGGTGCTGGGAATATGCAGGAGCACTAAAAGTTCACAGAGTAGAGACATTGCTGCTGAACTAAACCCAGCCAAGAGACAGTGCACCTAGTTCCAAACACAAATTTACCACATTCAAGCTCCAATAATACTTGACTACAAAGAATAGCAGAAAGAAGGGCTGGGGATATACCTCAGTTGGTAGAGTGCTTGCCTTGCATGCACAAGGCCCTGGTTCAAACCCCAGCACCACCAAAAAAACAAAACAAAAAACCCACAAAGTAATGATCGGGTCCCAAGTAGGAATGGCTGTGGGGTGTGTGTGGTGTGAGTTATCTGCTCAATCTAGATAACTCAAGGACACATTGGCAAGAGAAGGCTATGCCTTAAAAAGGCTCACGTATAATAGTGGAAGAGATATACATCGCAACAGATACATAAAATTCAACATAGGAATACCAGAAATATGAAAAACAAGATAACACAATGTTTCCTAAAGTTCATACTTCCAGAAAGTGACTTCAAAGATACTGAATGAATGAAGTATCAGATAAAGAACAAAGGAATGATTATAAAAATGATCAATGAATTCCAAGGAGACCACACAAAAACTACTGAATGAATTAAGGAATTTAGTACAGGATATGAATTAAGAAATTCAATAAGGAGATGGGGATATTGACAAAGAACCAAACAGAAATATTGGAAATGAAAGACACAATAAATCAAATCGAATGATCATTTGAAAGTATCTCTAATAGAGTAAATCATACTGAAGACAAAATCGTAGAGCTGGAAGATAAAGTGCCCAGCCTTGAACAAACATTCAAGTATTAAAGAAAGACAGTATTAAAGAAAATAATGTAAGTAACCATGACCAGAATTTACAAGAACTCTGGGACAACATTAAGAGACCAAATTTAAGAATCATTAGAACGAAAAAGTGTTGTAAGAGGTTGGTTAATGACATGGATAACCTCTTCAGGGAAATAACAGAAAAATTTCCAAACCTTGAAAATGAGATGGACATCCAGATACACTTAGGTATTCACAACTCAACTAGCAAGATAAAAAGAAAGAAAGAAAGAAAAACCTCTACATGACACATAATTACAATGCCTGACATATAGAACAAGAGTAGAATTTTAAAAGCCTCAAGAGAAAAATATTGAGTCACATTTAGAAGTAAGACAATCAGAATAAATTCTGATTTCTCAGCATAAACCCTAAAATCCAGGAGGCCTTGGAATGCTGTGTTCGAAGACCTAAAAGAAAGTATCTGTCAATCAAGATTTCTATATCCAGCAAAAATCTCCTTCAGAAGCACTATAGAAAATTTTTAAAGAAATAATTTCCACAGAAGAAATAAAAAACAAACCCCAAAGCTCACAAAAGGACATTTGAAGATCAGCTAAGCAAATAAGAAACAGGGCCAAATGAAACACTGGATAGAAATCAAAATGACAGGAATTACAAGCTGGGGATATTGCTAGTTGGTAGAGTACTTGCCTCACATGCACAAGGCCCTGGGTTCAATCCCCAGCACCTCCCCACACACACACACAAAAGACAGGAATTAATAAACATCTTTCTATGATAACATTGAATGTAATCGGTCCCATCTTCCCAACTAAAAGACATAGGATGGCAAAATGGATTAAAAAACAAGACCTAACTTATGTTGTTTGCAAGAAACTCACCTTACTAGCAAAGACATCCACCAGCTGAAAGTGAAAGGATGGAAATTGAAATACTATGCAGAGTCCTCAAACAAATAGGAGAAGTGGCTTTCATATCTAACAAAGCAGAATTCAAGCCAAAATTAATCAGAAGAGATGAAGGTCACTTCATGGGTGCCAAAATGTTGTTTTATGTCGTGCCTTGCATGGGTTTGCTAACAAGTTGGAGGTGGGACGAAGGTATCGAGGGTTCCTTAGGAAGGACAGAATGGGGTCCCTCAGGATGAAGGTAAGGGGTGGTTGGTTCACAGAGTCACTTCACCCAGACTCTGGGGGCTGGTAATACTTCTCTGTTGGAGAGAGATGCAGAACCCGTTTATTCCAGGAAGTGCAACAGCTTAAGAATGGTCCTCAGACCAATCATGGCCCCAAAGTTACAAACAATGGGGTACTGCTCTGTCAGGTGCACAGTCCATCAGCATAAAATGGGGAAAGAAGGAGAGGAGGGGTTGAAGGTATGGGGAGTGCTCCTACAACTTCATCCTGGTAAAGAGAACAATCCAACAAGAAAATGTGATAGTAGATATTTATGCCCCAAATGTAGGCATAACTAATTATATAAAATAGAAGCTACTTGAGTTAAAGCTTCAGATAGACCCTAGTATAATAATAATAATTTCAATACACCTCTCTCACCAATAGTTGTGGCATCAAGACATGAAATCAGCCGGGCGCGGTGGCTCACGCTTGTAATCCCAGCACTTAGGGAGGCTGAGACAGGAGAATCGTGAGTTCAAAGCCAGCCTCAGCAATGGCGAGGCACTAAGCAACTCAGTGAGACCCTGTCTCTACATAAAACACAAAATAGGGCTGGGGATGTGGCTCAGTGGTCGAGTGCCCCTGAGTTCAATCCCCAGTACC
>CM053406.1:42560909-42635270 GCA_028644305.1 Xerus rutilus
CAAAACAAAACCAAAAAAAAACATGAAATCAGTAAAGATTCTTTAGACCTAAAAATTATTATAAATGAAATGGACTTAACAAACATCTCTAGAATATTTTATCAACAATAGCTGAATATGCTTTTTTCTCAGCTGCTTGTGGAAGCATCTCCAAAAATGACCATATTTCAGGCCACAAAACAACTCTTAGCAAAAAATTAGTATAATTGCTTTCATTTTATCAGATCATAATGCATTGAAATTAGAAATCCACCCCCTCAAAAGACCTACAGAAAGTGTGGGAACATATGGATATTAAACAGTACACTTTTAAATGATGAAATCAAGGAGCAAATTTAAAATTCTTAGAATCAAATAAGAATAGTGATACAGGATAGTGGAACCTCTGGGACACTAAGAAGACAGTTTTAAGAGGAAAGTTTATAGCTATGAGTGGATACATAAGAAAAGCAGAAAGATCCCCATTAAACAACCCAATGATGTATCTCAAAGCCTTTGAAAAACAAGAACAACCCAATTCCAAAATCAATAGAAGAAAAGGAATAATTAAAATTGAAGCTGAAATCAACAAAATTGAGAATAAAAATGTAATACAAAGGATCAACGAAGAGTTGGTTCTTTGAAAAGATAAACAAGATTGATAATCCCTTAGCCAAACTAACCAAAAGAAATTAATGAAATTAGAGATTTAAAAAAGGAGAAATCATCAATGACATCACAGAAATGTAGAGAATCATTAGGGACTATTTTGAAAATTTATACTACAATAAGTTGGAAAACCTAGAAGTAGATATATTTCTGGGTGCATATAACCTGCCAAAAGTGAATCAAAAAGACATAAAAAATCCTAAACAGAACAATAACTAGCAAGGAGATAGAAGTAATAATAAAATGACTTCCAAAAAAGAAAGACCCAGCACCAAATGGAGTCTCAATTGAACTCTACCAGACCTTTAAATAAGAACAAATGCCAATGCTCTTCAAATTATTGCATGAAATAGAAAGGGATGGAACACTTCTAAGTTCATTCTATAAAGCCAGTACCACTCTCATACCAAAACAAGATAAGAACACTCTAAGAAAAGAATACTAGAGATCAATATCCCCGATGAACTTGGATGCAAAAATAATTAATAAAATATTGGAAAATCATATTCAACAACATAGTAAGAAGATGACACATCATGACCAGATTAGTTTTATCCCAGTGATGCAAGGATGGCTTAGCAAATACTAATCAATAAATGTAATTTACCACATATATAGAATTAAGGACAAAAATCACAAAGTCATCTCAATGATGACTTTGTCCATCTCAATGGACACAGAGAAAGCTTTCAACAAAATATAGTACCCATTCATGATAAAAATCCTGAAGAAACTAGGGATAGAAGGAAATTACCTTAACATCATAAAGGAATATACAACAAACCCAAAGTCAACATCATAATAATTGGGGAAAAATTGAAAGCATATCATTTATAATCTGGGACAAGACAAGGATGTTCGTTCTTGCCAATCCTATTCAATATAGTACCAGAAATCCCAGCTAGAGCAATTAAGCAAGAAAAAGAAATAAAAAGATAAAAATAGGAAAGAAAAAAATCAAATTATCACTGTTTGCAGGTGATATGATCCTATGCTTAGAAGATACAAAAAGCTCCACCAGAAGATGACTGCACTAAGAAGTAAATTTAGCAAAGTAGCAGTTATAAAATCAACATGTCAAAATCAATGGTTTTCCTATACACCAATAATGAATCTGTTGAGAAAGAAATACAGGAAAACAATGCCATTTACAATAGCCTTGAAAAATAAAAAAATGAGGAATAAATATTTTCAAGGAGGTAAAATACCTCTACAATGAAAACTATAGAACATTGAAGAAAGAAATTGAAGACACAAGATGGAAAGAACTCCCATGTTCATGGATAGGCAGAATTAGTATTATTACAATGACCATACTCCAAAAGCAATATACATATTCAATGTAATCTCCATTAAAACTAGAAAAAACAGTCCTAAAATTTGTAAGACTAAAAGGCCCAGAATATCCAAAATAATTCTAAGCCAAAAGCAATGCTGGAGGCATCACAATACCTGACTTCAAATTATACTACAGAACAAAAATTGCTTTAGTGGTATAAACACAGACACATAGACCAATGGTACAGAGACAAACCCACACATGTACAGTCATCTGATCCTGACAAAAGTGCCAAAACATACAATGGAGAAAAGATAGCTTTTAAATCAAATAGTTCTGGGAACACTGGTTAGCCATATGTTATCCACTGGTTATCACTCTGCAGAAAAGTCAACTCGAAATGAATCAAAAGCCTAGGAATCAAACCAGAAACTATGCAACTCCTGGAAGAAAACATAGGATCAACCTTTCAACATATAGGTGTAAGCAACAATTTCTCAATGGGACCCCTAAAGCTCAGGAAATAGTGACAAGATTTAATAAATTGGATGGCATCAAATTTAAAAAGCTTCTGCACAGTAAAACAAGAATTTGATGTGAAAGACAAAGACATACAGAATGGGAAAAAAATCTTTGCTAGTTTCTCTGCTGATAGAGGTTTAATATCCAGAATATTGAAAAAACCCAAAAAATTAACACAAAAAGAACTAAATAGCCTAACCGATAAATTCCAGCCAGAGCAATTAGGTAAGAAAAGGAAATAAGAGGATAAAATAGGGCTGGGGTTGTGGCTCGGTGGCAGTGTGCTTGCCTAGCATGTATGAGGCACTGGGCTCGATTCTCAGCACCATATATAAATAAAGAAAAAGAATAAAGGTCCATCAACAACCAAAAAAAATTATTTTAAAAAAAAGGATAAAATAGAAATTTTTCAAAAGAAGAAACATAAATGACCAATAAATTTAGGGGAAAAAATGTTCAATATTGTTATCAATTAGGGACATGTAAATCAAAGTACACTGAAATTTCATATCATTCCAGTTAGAATGGCAGCCATCAAAAATATAAATAACAATAAATGCTGGAGAAATGTGGAGAAAAAAATAGTAGCTTTACACCATTGGTGGAATTGTAAATCAGTACAAGCACTATGGAAATCAGTATGGAGGTTTCTCAAAAAACTAGGAATGGAACCACACTATGACTCAGCAATATCACTCCTCAGTATTTATCCTAAAGAATTATGTTATCGTGCTATAGCGATACATGGATACCCACATTTTTAGCATCAACATGGATACCCACATTTTTAGCATCAACATGGATACCCACATTTTTAGCATCATAGCCAAACTGTGGAACCAGCCTAGGTATCTGTCAGTGGATGAATGGATACAGAAAATGAGTTATATATACACACAATACAGTTTTATTCAGCCAAAAAAAGAATGAAATTATGTAATTAGTAGGAAAATGGATGGAACTAAGAACATTATATAAGCAAAATAAGCCAAACTCAGAAAGTCAAGGATCGCATATTTTTCTCTCAGGTGAAGCTAGAAAGAAAAAAAAAAAGGTCAGGTGTGAAGTATGGGGGTATCTCATGAAAAATCAAGGGGAGATCAGTAGAGTAGAGAAAAGGAAAGGAATCAGAGGTGGGAGGAGAAGCGAGAAAAGGGTAATACTGGGGAATGATACTGACCAAATTATATTATTATACTGTGTCCATGTAACAACAAATACCACCATTATGTACAACTATAATGAATCAATTTTTAAAAATTAAAATAAAAAAAGAGAGAAAACCCAAAGACATGTTTCCAGTGACCTAACTTCCTTTAGCCATGTCCTACCTACCATTAGTTAGTCCATTCATTTCACCTCTGAATATTCCTGCATTAACCTAGGAGCTTCTGAGGGGTGGGGAGGCACTTTAGACAGCTATTCAGTAGTGTGTAATTGATATCTCAGGAGAAGGAAAAAAAAAAACACCTAAAAAGATTGAGTAGGGCTGGAACGTAACTCAGTAGCAAAGCACTTGCTTTGCATTCACAAAGACCTGAGTTCAGCTCCCAGTTCCAAATAAGACAAAAAAAAAAAAAAAGATTGGTACAGTGAAGGAAGTTGGGAGTCGTTAAAGATACTGATTTCATATTAACCTGTTGTTGTTCTTCAGAATTTGATGGTGTGTCAGATGCTAAGTTCCTATTGGCAGTACTAAGATGAACAATGGTGATCCCTACCATGGGATTAGGGAGACAGCCCACCGGCCAGGAAGGGTTTTTGTACTAACAAGAAGCTCATCTGGGAAGCAGGGGCCAAGTCTGGTGAACCAGGTACTGTCAGATCTAAATCATTGGCCATGCCATAAGAGTACATGGAAATCATTTCCACCAGGAAAATTCAGCTTTAAAATAGATATAGGTGATCCTTTTCAAAGCAAAAGAACAAGCAATACAATACAGAGAATGTAAACAGCTTTCAAAGAGTAAAATAGGGAGCCATTATTTTTCTTTGCTTTAAAAGACTTCAACAAAGAATTCCTTTGAATATGGAACTGTCTCAATGTTCATGGATGTTCGTAAGTGTTCATAGATGTGGAACCACTTGATTGACAGCCAGATGGAAACAGCCCAGAGTGAGGTACTAGGATCCACTGCTAAAAGCAGATAAATTGGTGAGGAAGATAAAGAATTTTTGAGAAGACAGTTTCAACTAAAAGGGTTGATTGCTGTACAATGTGCAAAAATAAAACTTCTTTTCAAGGTTTAGTAATATGATCTTCATTGAAAATAAGTTATTTTTACACTGAATACCTAGACATGTGAGGACACATTTATGACAAGCTGGGAGAATTTTCAAAGAATTTTTTATGTATATAATTATAGTTTCCTATACTTTCAAGTACCCAACTATCTTTATAGAATTCTTCATGTATTTAATGATTTCTCATATTTCATCACAGATATTTTGGATCTAAGGAATTTGAATCAATGTCTTCTATTTTGAGTTACTCTCTCATGTTTCCAGCTTTATGTCTGTCACCAATTATTTATTTATTATTTAAAATATTTTATTTTTGTGACAATTTGGTGCTGAGCACTCCATCTTTCAAAACCTTACCACTGGGTTGGGAGAGTCCACATGGTCATGTCCTCAGGAGGACAACTTTGGTCTCTTTCATTCTAGTTTTGCCACTGTCCAGATATTCTGATAATTTATCCTTCTTTTTCCCTTAACTAAAATAAAAGTGGGTCTTTAATTTCTAATGATCTGGAAAGTCCCAGGATTCTGTTCTGTTTATTTACTGTTTCAGAGGCTGTTTTAAGATGATTGCAAATCACTGGACACCTATACCTTAACATAAAACCCTTTTCTTTCCAACAGGTTTCTGAGGAAATCTAAATTGAAATGGAAGAATGGTATCAGAGGCTGAGTTTTAGTGCTTCTTGTCCATCTCTTCTTTGCTATTTTGTCTATTTTGATTTCTTAACATCACTCCAATTTCATAGAAGATATGTTTATTGTTCTTGCTGCCACAAAACACTTATTATGAACTCCTGCATTATTTTATTTAAAAAAATGTTTTGAGTACCCATGTACCTTCCATAACCTCTCTGATGAGATCTCTAGACATTTAATTCCATTTTCCAAGCAGAGCGCGATGCTTTTCAGGGCTCTGGGTCTTTGGATGTGCTATTCTCATCCCTGGACATTCTCTATAGCCTTTTCCATCCTTTACAGGTATCACTTCCTCTGCCCTAGAGAACTTCCACTTTTGCATTTGTCACATTGCCCTGTAATTGTTTGTTTACACATCTGTTTCCTCAACTAGACTCAGAACTCCCTGAGGTCGGAAATCTTGTCTTGTTCAACTTTGCAGTTTCCTGTTGGCTGCAGAGACGTCTAGAGCCAGAGAGGTGGTCCACCCTGAGCAAGTATGTGGCCAAACTTCAGAGTTTTCCTTCCTCCACATTTGCCCCTCTGTGGCCTTATCCATCTTATTTACTTCTAATTCCTGTTATCTGGTGGCATTGTTTATATCTTTGTAAATCATCTGAAAATTTTTTTTAGATGACTTGAAGGATTTAATAAGGAAAATAGTCATCTATGTATTCCTAGGGCTTAATAACCATTCCGGTACCTGGAAGACACTAAGATATTAAATAAATGAATGCTTAATAAATGACACCACTCTAAGAGCAATATTTTAATATTATTGTGGACTAGATACAGGTATAATTTTTTTCATATACAAGTTGATATGGGTGTTTTTTAAAAATTTACAAATCTGTATTTTATAAGAGTTTATTTGGAAAAATGTCACCCAAGGGCTGCTATGTCCTCATATCTGCAGATAATGTTGACAGCAAGAGGTACAGAGCTGAGTAGCACATGGCTCTGTCTCCTATGATAACTGTGCCAAGCACAGTTTGTGAAACCCTGTGATAATTCAAGAAACATGGAATCAGCACAAATTTCCTAATCTTCATTTTCAAGTAGGCTGCCTAACATAAAAGATGTTCCTCCAATGATTTTTTTTTAAATTAATTAAATTTCCAGGTGCGGTGGTACACACTTGTAATCCCAGTGATTTGGGAGGCTGAGGCAAGATCACAAGCTAGAGGCCAGCCTCAGGAATTTAGCAAGAGCCTGTCTCAAAAAAAAGGATAAGGGTGTTCTCAGTGGTGGAACATCCCTGGGTTCAATCCCAGTACTATAAACAAAATGAAACAAGATAAAATTTTAAAAGTGGCAAGAATTGTTTGCATTTGTCATAAATGACATGTTTTGGAATAGGTATACATTCTGGAATGGTTATGTAGAGTTAATTAGCATATGAATTACTTCACATACTTATCTTTTTATGATGAGGACAACACCCAGTGATATTTCTTAACCAACTGACAGCTTTTTCAAGGATCCTGAGTTCCTGGTCTCTGAGCCAAGAGAGCTTCACCATGGATAAGCAAGATAGAGGAAGTTTCCTTCTCTTTTTTTTTGTCTTCTGGGTTGACTTCCCTAAGTATTTCTTACTTTTCACATCCTTTCATCCCTTTTTCTACTTCTATATCTCTATTTCTGGAACCCAGTACCATGGCTCAGAATTTTAATCCCTGCACTTGAGAGGCTGATGAGGAAGATGGCTTGAGCCTGGAAGTTCAAGACCAACCTGGGCAACATAATGAGATCCTGTTTCAAAATAAACCACCAAGCAAATAAGGAAAAAAAAATCTTTATTCCTGTTTAAGTCAACAGCACTATAGCTCTGTACCTCAGTTTCCTCTTTAGTAAAATGAGGATAATAGTAGTAACTACCTCATCAGGGAAAATCAGGAAGGCACAGGGTACAACACAAACTGTACAGGTTGGAAAGGCACCTAAGGAAGACAGGAGGCAAAGGCCATGCCGGAGAGGAAGGTCAAAAGATGAATATAAGGACACCAGGTGAGGGGAAAGGAGGGAAAGATCTGCACTATGTCAAATACAGTTCCTGGATTAAAATAGAACAAGCCTGGGCTGATTACAAAGCCCATGCACTTTCTTAAACAGCAAATGAAGGGGTTAGAGGTATAGCTCAGAGGTACGGCTTTTGCCCAGCATGGGCAAGGTTCTGGGTCTCATACCCAGAACTGCAAAAAAACAAAGTCAAAACAGGAAGTGAAGAATGTGGCTTCTATGCTCCTTGTGCAACTGGAAGCTGCCAAGGAGATGTCACTGCGGATGTGCTGGGGGGAAGGGAAGCTGGCCACAATCCTCATTCTCAGCTACCAGCCAGAGGGTTACCTTTACTACACAGACATTCTCAATATGCCACCAATACAATGACATTATATCACATCCTACAAGTTGCAATCATTCACTGGATGTTTTTCTATGATGAGCATAGATTATAATCTGTGCCTCTGTATAGTAAAATTTACTCAGTACCAGAGTAAATTATAATACTCAGTACCAGAGAAGAAAGAGAGAAGAAAGAAAAAGCCAGAATCCTATTCTGAGTCACTTTTAGGTGGAGCAATATTGGCTAATTTGTTGCTGTACTAGTGAGACTTTCTCCACCATAAAATCCCTGTAGTCATAGACCTAGGAGGGACTTTGAGAGCCATATAATCACTTCCTTAGCCTCTCAACCATTGCAAGAAGATAAGAAGATAAATGTCCAGGCAGTGACTTTGCGTCTTCAATAAGGGAGTTCAGAGTCAGTTTCCATTCCTAGCTCTGCCATTTGCCATTAGTTGACCAGTTGACCAGAGACAAATTACTTAACCTTTTAAACACTAAAGTGGTATTTTGTGAATTCAGTGACTTAAAAAAAACTTTCAATTTTCCATTCCTGCTTTGTAAACATATAAAGGATATGGACACAGGCTTTACAGATAGTTGGCTGTGTCCCCAGTGACAGGAATTTTCAAAATGCCTATCTTCAGGCCAAGCAGGCTGTCTGTAGACAAGCGTGTCTACGTGGTCCATCTCAGTGGACATCTCCATGGAATGAAGGATGGTAATTCTCTGAAAGATAGATGTGATGGCTTCAGGTACAAACCATTTGAGATGGATGGAAAGGCCTGTCTCACCAAAATTACCTCTTAGAAATCCATCCCCTAGAGATTCATTCCTTTGGGTTAATGAGCTAATCTTTTCAAATAGAGCCACCTCTTGGGAATGTTAACTCCAGGTAATCTGTCAGTCCCTCACACTGCAGTGTGACTTTGTTGAATGCAGATAAGGAGAGTAGCCAGGGTCAAGGGATGACCTGAGTGGAAGGTGACAAGGGATCTGTCCTCCTCAAAGCATGGAGGAAGGGCTTTATTATTCCAGGGAAGAAATAGCAAGAGCAAGGGAGAAAAGAGAAAAACAGTGGCAAAGCTGAGTTATTTCATGATTTCCTAAAGACAAAGGTAGGATTACTGAGCTAGATAAGAAGAAACAACCTCATAGTTACACATTTAATTTCTCTCTTTTCTTCTTCCTTCTTTTCTTTCGTTTTCTTGAGAGACATAAGTTTGTGTTTTCTAAGAAAAATCCCCGAGTCCCTAGTGACCAAAGTCTTGAATTGGCTGAAAACACATAGAGAAAGTCATTTATAAGCCATGTCTATTAAGAACAATGACAACGTTGAGGTGCTAAGCAACTCAGTGTGACCCTGTCTCTGCATAAAACACAAAATAGGGCTGAGGATGTGGCTCAGTGGTTGAGTGCCCCTAAGTTCAATCTCCAGTACCAAAAAAAGAAAAAAGAACAATGACATTCATTGCGACCTCTCCCATGTTAAAAAAAAAAATAGAAAATTTTCCTATTTTGGAGAGAGACTTAAAAAATTACTTCACTGAGGTATAACTTATATACCATGAATACTATTTAAAGTACATTTGACTTTTAGTATATTACCTATTTTTTAAAAATTATGATATATACCATAAAATTTGCCATTGTAACTCTTTTTAAGTGTACACTAAATAGAATTTTTAAATAATTTTATAGGAGAGCACTATGATTTACCTCTTGCTCATGAATATGAATTTGAAAAGGAAATGTGTATTTTGAGATATAAAAGATCAGTTGAAACGGCCATTAAAATGGGCTCTTCTGTAAATGAGCAACAACTCATTAGCTGGTCTTGGGAGAATCCATTAGCAACCAGGTGCCCTGTGACTCCCAGGAGCCATGCCTCGTAGATCCCAGACTCCCTCCGCACTGTCTTCCCAGAAATGCTGCTGTAGGGTCATTACCACAAAGAGATAAGTGTTCAGAATAGCTTCTTGTCAGTCAGGTTATCTAGTAAAATTCTGGGTGTTATGTATCTGGGAAACCAAGTCCAATTAGAGGTCCCTGAATGGAGATTAGGAACCAGGACAGGAAGGATCTAATGTAAACTAATCTGGGGGAGGCAGGCAGGTGGGCAGGAAGGGAGAAGGGGCAGAGCATTCTTCCCAGAGGCCCGGAGCTTCCAGAGCAAGACCTGGTCAAAATTCAAGAAAGGGCAGCATATTTTAAATTGTAATATGAAAGTGGCACTGTGATTATTTGTCGTTTAAAGGGGTTTCTACTGCTCCCAGCCTCAAGACATTCCCTTTGCCCTCAGCACCTGAAGAATCAGGCCTCAAGACCCCTCAATTTTTCCTCATGCAAGTGACATTTCTGAGAGGGGAGTTGGCCCCTCTTCTTCCTATTATGCTCTACTTCATATCATGTATTTGGCTTTTTGTCATGTGTAATAATGGTACTTCTTGTTTTCTATTTTAGCTTCTCATGTAAACCCCTTGTTTCACCAGATAGATCACAGACCCTTCGGTTTAGTGGAGGTATCTGTTATATTTTGCACCCTCACGGTTCTTGGCATGGTACCATGCCTATAACACTTGGGTATTGTAGGTATTTTAGCAGTTTTATCAGAATCACTTGGTGATATTTTTCAGAATATTTGTGCCAAGTCTACATCACAGGGTCTCTGGCCTAGAATGTTGAGGAAGCTCTTCAGGGGGTTCCGATGGCAGCATTGCTCAGAGCTGCTCTCTCATGTAGTTCAGTTACTCAGATTGTTGATTATTTTGACAACCATTTCTGAGGTTTCCTGCTTTTAAGATTTCATTGTAGCATGATCTTGATGTTTTTGAGAAGTTTTTGGTTAAAAATAATAATAGCTAGCAGTTCCTGAGATCTTTCCAGGTGCCTTCATATGTGCTGAACACACATGATCTTCTCTACATCTCATATCACATTTAAGAGGAAGGTTCCCTTATTACATAGCTCATGTAGAGAAGGAAATAGAGGTTTGAAATTATCCAGTAGCTTTCTCAGTCAGTCATAAAGTTGGTAAGTAGCAGAGCCAGAACTTCAATCCGGGAACCAGTTTTCCTGGTGGGTCTAGGTGCTGAGCTAGGAGGACAGGATCAACTGTGAGCACTCCTGAGCACTCCCCTTAAGCAGCTGCTGTGGAAAGTCACTCACATCTGGAGGTGTACCAGCAAAGATCTGAGCCAGTCCTGATATGTTGTTATTCTAGTATTCTGATGGTCCCTGGGTTTGGCCTGTTTGCTATAACATGAGGTAGGCTCCAACAAATTCTCTAACAAAACTAATCATAAAACAAATTAGAAGGAATTCTTATAATTTAAACTTTTTTTCTTCTGGTGGTACTGAGTATTGAACCCAGGGGTGCTCTACCACTGAGCTACATCTGTAGTCCTTTTTATTTTATTTTGAGAGAGGATCTCCACTAAATTGCCCAGGCTGGTCTTGATCTTGTGTTCCTCCTACCTTAGCCTCCCAAACTGCTGGGATTATAGACATGTATGACCATGCCCAGTGAGTATAGACTTCTTAACAATTGAATGCATTTGTCCCAGATATAATGATGTGTGATTGAAAACAGGCTAGGATAAAAGGATATGTACTATGGGAAAATCAAGTTTTTAAAAGCTGATTTTATAATTTCTGATACTCTCTACTGAAGAGTCTCCTGAGCTAGGAGGCTTCCAAGGTCTCAGACAGGGCTTTAAGGAAACAATGCTCTCCCCACACTTCAGAGCAAACACTGGTCCTCCTGCACTATTGTAATTAGTCTGTTTACTCCAAACACTGGAAGCTGAGTTTACAAGGCTCCTAACCCAAGTCTCATTCACTTAAGTACTGTGCAACTCTCTATGGGAGATGTCAGTTACCACTTTGTAAACTATCAGTTTCTTGGCAAAATAAGAGGGAGCTGTCAATTTGGACACAAGATGAATCATGTAACTCAAGGCAAAGGTCTTGGTGTTTGCAAAAGTAAACTCTAAAAACAAATGTAAACCTTCAAAGAGGCTTAATGAGCTTCAGCATTATAGCCTCAGTTTCCTTCAACTTTCATGTCAGCAAAGTTCATAATGCTCCTAACAGATACTGTGTTAGTCAGTTTTCTGTTATTGTAACAAATCAAATATGAGATAAATCAACTTGTAAGAAGAAAAGCTTTATTTTGGCTTGTAATATTGGAGGTTTCAGTCTATAATTAATTTGCCCCCTTGTTTTTGGGTCCGTGATGAGGCAGTTCCCCTCGGTCTGAGCACATGATAGCTGGGAAGCAGGGAGAGAGGAAGAGGAGAGGCTAGGGTTCTAATATCACCTTCAAAGATATATTCCTAATATTCCAACTTCCTTCATCTAGATCCCACCACTCAAAGGTTCCACCACCTGCCATCAGTTCCACAGGCTGATGACTAAGTCTTTAATACATAGGCCCAAACTATAGTAGGTTCTAAAATCCAGTTAGACAACAGGAAGAAATACTAGTGTTCAACAGTGCAATGGGGGGCTACAGTTACCAACAACTTATTAGATATTCTACAAAGAACTAGAAGAAAGAAGTGTGAATGTCTCTCTCTGGGAAAAAAGAAAAGAAAAAAGAAATTAAATGCTTTAATAAATATGTATGGTTAAAAATTAAAAAGAGTTGAAAAACATCATGATGCTCAAGAAGAATAGTAATATCTTTTAGGTCTCATAACCTGTATATACCTTTCTAAATTTCACCTTTTTGACATTGCTTGCCAATGTGTTTAAAAAGTAATAAAGCATAATGGCTTTAGCTATTCTAAACAGTATCACTTATAAAATGCCTTTAAAATTATTTTGGATACTGAAAGTAAAGTGAATTTTTAAAATATTATTTAACCCAGAATTTAAAAGCTAGGAATGGGAAAAAAATCATCAATTCAGGCTAAGTATTAAGTATTAACCTAAAATGTTTAGGTTAACAAAAACTCCACATCAGTGTTTCTCAAAATACAAGCCTTAGACCACCTCAAAATCTCTTAAAACAACACAAACAACAAAAATTAAACAACAGACAAGTCCCACAGGAGATCACTTGAACTTAGTTTTCAAGTAGTAGAGTATGGTTATCTGCATTTTGTATCAGGTTCCCATAATTTACTAGTATATTATAGCTTTTTTAGTTCTCTTCAGATTGTAAATGATATTCTAGAATATCCACAGGTTATCCAAACTTTTTCCTTGTGACTGTCTGGCCACAGTAGGGGTTCTTAACTTTTTGTAGGCTGCCCACCCCAGTGAAAGTCTGGTAAGTATGGGTCCTTTATCAAAATAATGTTTATAAATGCATAAATAAAACATACAAGCTTACCAAAGAGAAGCTGTGTGCAGTGGTGCACCTCTGTAATGCCAGCTACTTGAGGCTGAGGCAGGAAGATTTCAAGTTTGAGGCCAGCCTGGCAATTTAGACTCTCCATTTCAGTCAAAGGCTTGGGGTAGACAAGAATGAGTGAGGCCCTATGTTCAATCCACAGCACCACAAAAACAGAAACCAACTATTTTTCAATGCAATGATCAAAAAGCATAATATAGTTGTATTTACTGTTTTAATAAATGAATTAAATAATAATATACAGTACAGGTCTACTGACTACCAAATTTTCAAGGTAGTAATGCACATAAATGAAATTTTGATATACCTTCAACAATTAATATATCGGTGATTTCTGTTAATGACTTCTATTTCTATTATTGCTATTGCTAATATCACTAGTTTGTCACCCTTATTAAAAATAAAAGGAAATTCTAAATATTACTTATACTTAATGATAATAAAGATTTATATTTTTTCTTCCTATGAGTTTCTGAACTCCCTGAATTATAATCCTGAGTTTATTTACTGCTGGAATTCTAACTCCAGTGTCAGATTCCCATTTTAGACAGAGGTAGATGATACTGTCACATGGAAACTTCTTTTGCTTCTCAGTTCAAATAGGTCACTCCTAAGAAATTTCTTCCTATTAAACTAGACAAAGAGAACCTACAAACCATAATACATGGCATGGTAACAGACCCCAAAATGGTACTTGTATTTGCTCTGGAACTGTGTTGAGTGCCTGACTTTAGAGATCTCTGGTGAGATGCTCCTACACTGGGCTGGATGGGAGACATCAAACCCCTGCACACAGCTTTTCCACCTGGACCATTGGTTTTCAACCACCTGTGGAACAAACTAATTCCTTCATGGCTTCTCACAGCAAATTAAAGAAAGGCAGAAAAATGGCCTGCATTATGCTGGTAAAGTTTAGTCCTGTGACCTGGGGTGGGGGTCAGAAACAAGAGTGTGAAAATAAGCCGCAGGTATACTTTTTAAACTCTTTCCCAAAGGCCCTCAGCTGTGGGTGCCTCCCCCTGTGAAGGCAGGTGCAGTTCAGAGAGTGCAGAGGATCCACCTGTGCAGTGGAGACTTTGGTCTGGACACACCGGACACCCAGCATGGAACAGAGTGGCTGCACATATGTGGATGCTTCAGTGTGACCCCTGCTGTTTCCTTAGAAGGGACCTTTCTTGGTGTCCTTCTGATGATGGAGGTGTTCCCAGGGGTGATGAAGGCACACTGTATTGGGTGTCAGGAAACGGTCCCAGTGCTGGCACCTCTTGACTGTTGACAAGAATACCTCCTTTTCTATCTCTGGGCCTTGGGTTCCTCGGAAGAATCAAGAGGTGATCTTTATATTTAGTGACTGTATTCATCTCCTGGGGCTGTGTAACTAAGCACCAGAGATTAGTCCGTTCACATAATGAAAATATACAGTTCTGGACTCTGGAAGTCTTAAATCAAGGCACCAGTAGTGTTGGTTCCTTCCAAGGGTTGTGAGGAAAGGGTCTGTTCTGCTACTCTTTTGTTGGCTTGTAGATGGCCATCTTCCCCCTGTGTATCTTCATATAGTTTTTCATCTATGCCTGTGTTTATATTTTCTCTTTAGGAAGGACCTAGTCATACTGAATTACAGCTCACATAAACACCTCACTTTAACTTGAGGACTTCTGAGGAGGCAGTCTCCAAATCTTTTGCTATATAGAGGGTTAGGGCTTCAACCTCCGGATTTTAGGAAAAGGGGCACAATTCAATCCTTAACTGTGATCTTTCAGCTCTTTTTCATTCAATGATCCCAGATGATTGTTCAAATCTTCTGTAGGTTTAAGTCAATTCTGAGATTTTTCCTACAGGGCACTAGTTTCTGAGGCACTAAAAGGTCCGTCCGTGGCGGTTCTCTGCAGTGGTTAGAGGGAACTTATTTGAAACATACATTCCTCATCCCACCAAGAAGAGACTTGAAAAATGTGGGTTTCTCCATGGGGGAAATCACAGGCAGGAGAGCTGCAGCTAACACTGCAGAAGGAGAATGGAAAAAATTTTCCTGTGACGACAAATCTGATTCTGGGCTGGTTCCAGCTTGGTATATGGTGGGGCCGAAGGCTGAGGAGCAGTTTTCCCACCATGGGAGGCGGGGGAATCATGGTCCCACCTGACCCCCACTCTTTCAGCCCCACCTTGAACACACTGAACCAAGCGACTTGCTTTTAGTTTTGGAGAGAGAGTATTTAAATATCCTTTAAATGCTTACTCTGGATTTTAGCAGTTAAATTGCTGGGTGTTCATACAGTGTGTTATTTACTCTACAGCACTTTATCTGTGTTTATAAATTATCTACATAGTTTTCCTGCCAACTTCAGTGTGGGATAGAGAGGGGGTGGGAGAGAAAACAAGTGCTAAAGTCTGAAATTCTCGTCTATGAAACAAAAAGAGGAAGGAAGGAAGGAAGGACGGAATGAAGGAAGGAAGGAAAGAAGCAAGCAAGAAAGAAAACAAGCAAGCAAGCTAGCTAGCTCATTTCTCAGCTAGACATGTTCTATCTGGTGTAGATTAATTGTCAATAGTTTTTAAAACACAATTGAAATAAAGAACTGTCTTCTAATTGCCAAGGAATTTTGTACAGTTGACGGAATAAAACTATAAAATGTGATGATCCTTCATTAATGTTTTCTTATTTATTTACCATGCTACCTATGTATACCATCATCCATGAATGTGAATAATTAAAAATTATTTATAATTATCTTACAATAAGGTAAAATAAGTTTTAAACTTATTTGACTTATGAATATTCAACTTCTAAATTGTACATTAAAATCTATCTAAAGCTCATGTCTAGAACCCTTATTTTCTCCCCACAAATCAGATCAAGTCTCTCTGGTCCATGACATCCTTCTTTAACTTACTTCTTTTACTAAATTGAGCCCAGTGATTCTGCTCTCATTTAGGCTCTGCACAATCTGAAATCCATCTTGATCTATTTTATTTCTCAGTTTTTATCCTCATGTTAGCTTTTGGGAATATTTTTCCTTCTTATATATTTTTTCTTCATGTGTTATTTTTATGACTCATAGGAAAGGTAGCTGTCATTTATATGCTCAGTTGTCTCTTTTTTACATCTTTCCAGTGCTAATTACTGAACAGTTTTCTGCAGCTCCACTTTGCTTGTTAACCACTCTGATATTTGAATGACCTACATTGTAAGTTCCTCAGGGCAGGGATCTTGTCACTGGATGCTTTGTAATGGTGTTCTATATACTCTTTACCAGGTGGTGAGTAATCGTAATGTGCAAACTGGTGTGATTAGATTAGATCAGATTATGAATCTAATCTGGGGTGATTAGATTATGAATGTTATACTGAAGATAACATTCCATAGGTAGGTTAGGATATGCTCAAGTAGCAGAGCAGCCAGAGGTAGGGAAAACTGATTAAGTAAAAAGAAAGTTGGAAAGTTTAATAAAGTTATTAATGGGGCATGGGAACCCAAACTTCTTGCATGACCAAAGAGAAATTTGCATGTAAACTCAAGCCCTAGGGAAGAGCTGCATTGTGAGTTGGTGTGCCACATTGGCGAAGCAAGAAAATACGAAAGGCCCCTTCTGCTCATCTATGACTTGTCGAAAATTGGGAATGAAAACTATTCCTTGCATACAGAAAGTCAACAAAGGTTCAAAAAACATGGCAGTAATACAGTGCCCTACTTGGAAAGTGCTCAACTATTCTATGATCCAATGAACTACTTTACTGTGTCTCTATTACTCCTGCTATAATCACATGTCTCCAGGGAGCTTGCAAAATGACAAATTAGAAACAGAAGTTCAGAGCCATTTCTCTTGTGTCAGGTCACTTATGGGCTTTATTAAGCCAACTACAGATCTACTCTCAAAATCCTTATTTGGTATCTGGGTTTCACTACTTATAAATATCCAAAGAAGACTTCTCCATTCTCCCTCAAAAAAACAAAATGAATGAAAGGTCTCAAAAACTTAGAGGAATAAAGAGTTAAGACATTTTAAAAGTAATGATGTTAATGAGAGGAATAAAGCCCTCCTCACAGAGGTTACTCAGGGGACCCATGGCTTCTGGGAAGCCACTTTCTGATTACCGCCTCTGGGCTGTTACAGCAGCCACCCTCTGGAATCTGTGCTGTGTAGTATGGATCTGTATCAAATCCTCATCACCCTGAGAAAAACCAGGATAAAAGAGCTGCTCAGACACTGGGGCTCTGATGCCAGGCAAAGCTATGTGGCATGCTATTTGGCTGTGAAAGTGCTCGTTGATGTCGGTCTTTCCTGGGGACAAGGAATTAAAGGGGTGGCAGCACAGAGGTTGGAGGGGCCATCACTTGGGCTGACTCTTAGTGACCACTTACAGGACAATGTGACCTTGCTGAGAGGATGTTCACAGCCTCTGCTGAGGTCTGGGGAAGATCTCTCTCCAGAGGAACAAATAGGCACAAGAGGACATAAAGGTGGCAAGATGAAGGGTGCTAGCTTTTCACCTTTTGTGACAAGATTTTTAAGGTGTCGGGGTTAGATCAGATTCACTAAGCAGGTCTGGCAAATCTCTATGATGCTAGTCCATTGGGGGCTTTAGGTCATTTTTCAAGATAGCCTTAAATAAAATCTAATAAAAATAATATAGCATATTCCCGGAACCCTGTGGAGAAATGTTGTACTTTTGGATAATTCAAGAAAGGGTGAGAAGCTAGCTTAATATTCTGGAAAACAAAAAGAGCATGTTCTAGTATTAAAATTGAAATGAAGATTAAAACCAAGGAAGCCCTGATTTAATATCTTTCTTGTTTATTGACTGTATGAATCCTACCTATTATTTTTAAATGTCCTTAACAGGTCAATCAGGAGGGTTAGGCATCAAAACATCACAGGGGATTATCACTCTTGTCATTGTTTCTGACTCAGTGATGCATGTGGTGACAAGGACATCAACTTTGTCAGACTAATAGAACAGCTTTCCCTCTCTCTAAGTAGGCTTGATCCTCCCATATAGACAATTCTTGCCAGCTTTATATTATTGTTTATTGCATCATTGTTTCTTATAAACTTAACCATAATCCTAGCAACTGGAAGGGTGAGAGGGTGGGCTGAGACAGGAAGATCAGAGTTTGAGACCAACCTGTACAACTTAGCAAGGCCCTGTCTGAAAATAATAATCATGATAATAATGGCTGGGAATGTAGCTCAGTGGTAGAGCATGTAGCATGCACAAGGCCTTAGGTTCAATTTCCAGGACTGCAAAAAAAAAAAAGCCACAAAATGTGTGATTTGGTAATACTTTATGTCCCTGAAATGAAGACTCAGCAATTGTAATTTAAAAATTTTCAGTTTTAACTATTTAAATTTAGATTAGAACAACTGATATCAAGTATCCAAAGAGAAATTATTAATGTTGGGAAATTTTAAGATACATTATCAAGAATAGTGTTCAGGACAAAGTGTTGGTAGCCTTGTTATTCCTATTTGTAAACTGATTTGAAATGTATGTGGTTTGAATAGAAATAATTTTGGGTTTTGTTACTTAAAGCCTTTGTTACTTTAGTGCCTTTCTGTGTGCTTGTAAAAGAACCGAAGGAATAATACTTATAACACAGCTTTCTTGTTCTCTTTCTTGTGCACCTGTTTTTAGATTGGCAGAGTTTAGAAAATTTAGAGCCTGGGATTCCAAACAACACAGGAAGTTTGAAATGTTGAAGTGATATTTATTTGCAGGATTGCCACCTGTGAGTATATGTAGACATATTTATGTATCTATATATGCATACACATGTAATTATATACATTTTCTTCCCTAATTAGCATTTCTTTATTAATTCTCTCCATACCTATATTGTGAACTTGACCAAATGCTTCTTTCATGGAATAATGTGGAAGATAACGCATACAACAATTGAGGAGGAAGATTTGGAGGCCCACACCGGTGATGGATCCAAGTGTAAATCCCAGACCTGTGACATATTTAGAGTTCCTCAGGTGTACAGAATCAGCAAACATTCCACATTACCTTTAAGACTGGTATCAAGACCTTATCCAGGGGTCAAGATGGCATAAAATCTGTGCTTCCCCAGGTCTAGTCCAGCCACAGTTCTTCCTTGACTAGATTCATTCCTTGGAAATAAATCATGTTTTTGTCCATCTCCTCAACACTTATAAATGCTTTCAAGTTGAATGTAGATTTTTCTATGTAGTCATTTCCCAATCATCTCAATATGACCCCCCCACAGTGCCCCTAATTATTCTGTGAAAGGTTATAATCCATTGATATTCAATATTCTTGACTCCAGACACAATAAACACTTGTCAGTCCGCCTCTTGTCTATTCACAAGACATCATTGTCGATTGCCCCCTCAGTCTCCCTGTGTTAACAAGCAGTGTTTATCTCTTAACCCCATGTGTCCTCCTCTTTCCTCACCCTTCCATATTAGGTTGCCTCCCAAACCTGCTCTTTATTCTACATTTGCTGTGTTGGTTAGTGGTAGGACTTACATACTCAGGAGGTTTGAAATGATTGTTTGACAGATAGTCAGTTACTTGTACTTGACTCCAAATCCTGTCTTTGCCACTCTGTGCACCCTTGTGAAAATTACTTCCCTGAATCTAAACTCTTCATCAAGAGTTGAGGTAACAATAACTGTGTCATGGGGTTATTATGAAGATTGAACAAGGTTGTGAATATATGCAACTATTACAATGCACACAGTACATAGAAACTATTGAATCAGTGTTGGATTTCTTTATCTTAATTTTTTCCTAGTTGTGTCAGCTAGAAGCTTGTAGTCATCCTAGGTTCTTCTTTCTCTCTCTACTATTAAACTCACTGAGTTTCACAAGGTATTCACAAAGTGCTGTTGGTTCAACTTTCCAAAACTTTCTGAAATTTATTATCTCCTACCAATTCTCAAGGACTCAGCATTGATTGGATCACTGCCAAAATTTTCCTGATACAGTTAAACCAGCTCCAATAACACAGCTAAAATTGTTTCTAAAATTCAAATCTGATCTTCACTGAGCCCAATATAAGTCCATCAGTGGTTCACAGTCAAGGCCATCTCCACAGTATGGCCAGTGGAGTGCCTCCTGGCCAGGCTGTCCTTGTATCTTTAAACTTTATTCCTCCCATCCCCAAAACAAATACATCTGGGCTGACTTCCTTCCTATTCCCTTTTATTCCCCTTTCCTTTCTCTTTCTTGTAATAGGAATTGAACCCAGGGTTGCTCTCTCACTGAACTACATTGCCAGACCTTTTTATTCAGAGACGGGTTCTCCATAAGGTGCCCAGGCTGACTTATAATTTGAGATCCTCCTGTCTCAGCTTCCTGAATAGCTGGGATTACAGGTGTGTACTATGCCTGACTCTACCTGGATTTTCTTGAAAGCTCCTTACTCTTTATACCTTCTCACGTGTGGTCCTTACTCCTTATCTCTTCTTCCTGTTCCTCTCCTCTTGTTCATCTGTTTAACTCTCAGACTTCCTTCAAAGTCAGCTCAGGCTTTATCTCCTCCAAGAAGGCTTCTTGATGAGCCATCCTGACACAAACACCCTTCCTTACTCTGTGCTTCCCACCATTATGTACATATCGTAACCATAGCATGGTTTACATCATTTTTTCTTCCTCATTGAATGAATTATCTAGCTTCCTCACTAGACGGGAAGCCTCCCAAGAACATGTTATATTTTCTAAATATAATATTTACCTTATATATGTCTTATATATATGTCTCAATATATGCATATTAAATGAATAGAATGTTAATAATTCATTTAAATAGAGTAGGTGGATGGAATAGTGAATGACTTGAAGTATTCAGAATGAGGTTAGACTGGAAGGCATTTGGGTTTCTTCATAGGTTATTTTCAATATCTGTCCTCTTTTCTGTATCTGCCTAACTTTTGTTTTCTTCTCTTGACTTAGTCTTCAGCCTCAAAGTACCCTTAGCATCCCATAAATGTCTATTAATACTTGCCAGCATATTGTAGAAAAGGATTGAAATAAATTCATGTCATGTTGCTTCTCACTAGAATCTATAGTTCAGACTCATCAGGGAACTCTAAGGCCCTGGCCTTTGATTTATCAGCTGTGTGTTGTGGATATTATCATTAAACCTAGTTACAGCTGAAGAAACATATCAGAGAAGCAAAGTACCTTTCTCAAGACTAGGGACTTACATGGTGGCAGAACAAAGATTTAATTTCCAAATGCCCTGTTATTCCACAACTCTTTTGAGAGAAGAAAAAGGGTCACATAGGATTCATTTCAAGTTTTATTCATGTGTGCTAGTCAGGGTTCTCCAGAGAAATGAAACCAATAAGATAGAGATGATATACATGTAGATATATAGGAAGGGGTTTATTATGAGTGACCTACTCTGCAACTTTGGAGACTGAGAAATCCCATCATCTGCCACCTGGCTGGAGGCCCAGGAAAGCTGGTAGTGTAAATCCAAGCCTGCAGGTCCAAAAACCAGGAGTGCCAATGTCCAAGGAGAAGATGAATAGCCTAGCTCAAGAAGAGAAAATGGATTTGCCCTTCCTTCACATTTTTGTTCCATTTGAGCCCTCAGTGGATTGGATAATACTCATGTCATAGAGAGCCCTCTGCTTTACTCAATCCGTTGAATTCAAATGCCAGTCTCTTTTAGAAACGCCTTCACAGACTCATGCAGAAATAACATTTACCAGCTATTTGGGCATCCATATGCCTGTCAAACTGACACAGAAAATTAATGATCATATTATATAATTACTGGACCTAAATTAATACTAGTCTATATCTTAGTCTGTTTTGTGCTATTATAACAAAATATCTGATGATGGGTGATCTATAAAAAAAAAAGAAGTTTATTTGGAATACAATTTTAGAAGCTGGAAGTCCAAGATTGGGCAGCCCTTCATGTTCCACCTCTGGTGAGGGCTACCTTCTCCATCATAGTACAGGAGAGGGCAACGCCTGGCATGAGCCCGTGCAAGAATGGCGAGGAGAGGGTGCAGAGGAAATGAAACACATGGGGTGACCTCAAATCCTAACTAACCTAGTTCTGAGAGACTTAATCCATTCCCATGAGATGAACATTAATCCATTCTTAAAGTGGAGCCCCCATTACCTAATTACCTCCTACTGGGCTCTACCTCTTAAAAGTTACACCACTTCTCAATACTGTTACATTTGGAATCAAACTTTCAGCACATAAAAATTTAACATATAATCCATAAGCAAACCATAGCCATCTATTTTTCTGATCTCTAACTTATATATGCAATTTTCATTGGACAATTTGGATTATTGCTACTATTTATTATAGCAATGGCAAACCAAAATGAATCTCTTCCTTCTTGTGTGTGATCAGTGCAGAGAAAGAAAAAAATAGATTGCAAAGTTTTACTCATATTCTATGGGTTTACAGACTATTTTACATTATTATTCACAATAATAAATGAAGTTTGTGTTGTTATTTCTGAATCAGTTGCATTCAAGTGCTATCACTGACAGCAGAAGAAAAATCTAAATTTATTGGTAGAAACAATTGTTTTACCTGAGTTGATGTTATATCTTAACTGATAAATTACTTTTTCTTTGTTTGCCTTCCATTTTTTCTTTCTTTCCTTAAAACTTTTGTTTCAAATCTCTTATTATACCATATTTAAAGGAGACTTATAGACAAAGGCCTTCTTTGGGTAGTTAATGGCCTCACCATGACAAGTTCCCACCTTATCTTTCATGTCCTTTGTGTACTCTAGACAAATAAAATAGATGGGGAACAATATTTTGAGCCAAAGAACACAGTGCAGTTGGAAATACTTGCTTCATGTAGCCACAGCCGTGTTGATTGTTGTTCTAGATAACAGATGCTAAAACACTACTGAATGGAAGATAGGGTTCCCTAAACATACTGCCCTCTCTCACATCCATACCCTTGGTCCTGCTAAGACCTCCATGTGGCTGCTTCCCCAAGTAACAGCCATCTCTTTGCACATCTGTTTTCTCCATAGGTTGACTCCTGGGAGCAGTACACTGTGACTTTTTTCACAGCTAGATTCTGGGAGCCAGGTTCAGGTTAAGCTGGCACATAGTAGTTACTCAAATGTTTGTTGAGTAAATATTGGATAAACGTGAAGATATGTTCTTAGCCTGAGATGATGTAATATTTGTAATCATTGATTCAGATGCAGATCAATCAGGTAAGAAAAATAACTAATACTTTTTGTGTTTACTCAAAGTGTATGGAATGCAATTGTTTTGAAGCTTAGATAAGCATTTGATTGAAATTTACTAACTCTGTAGAACAAGTTGGAAGTATTGGGATGTCATTATGCCAAAGAACGTGACCTTTGGAATCAGTGCTCCTGTGTTCACGCCTTAGTTTTGGTGCTTACTAGGATTGTACCATCAGACCTCTCTTGCCTCAGTTCCATTATTTGTAAAAATGAGTACAACACATCCCTCTTGTAGTTAATTTAAAAATTAGAAAATGTCAGCAAAACTCTTTGCACATATTAAGCAATAAATAAATGGTTCCCTCTATTAGTGGGCCATATGTTTCTGCAGCTCAGCTGTACTACAGTACTGTGTAACTTGGGGCTGAATGTTTTGTTTGTTTTCTAATTTCCCCTAGTGTATATCTTGCTGGCAGGTGCTGGAATTTGACCTCAGCTTCCCTTATGCTGAGCCTCACAAGGCCCATTTAAAGTAAGAATATGATCACTATTTTAAATCTAGACTTTTCCACTAACTTCTTTCGGCCAACTTCTCTTCTTCCTGCCTTCTTCCTATTGCAAGGCTTTCCTCATGATATTGAAAGTTACAATTAGGAGGGTAGAAAAATGACCATATGTTTATAGCTAAACTCTCTTCCAGAAGTTGAATTAATCTTGATTCCTAGGAGATTGAGTTGGGTATGGGACTGAAGCTCAGCAGGATCTAAGCTATAGCATTTATATTGATATGGAAATCTAGGTAGATGATTGAACTGGGATACCAACCTAAAGGCATTACACCTAGGAACAGACTTCTGCTCTGTGAGTTAACATGATTAAAACTAAGAAAAAGAGAATTGAGAAATAAGGTGTAAGGAGGACAAAATAATATGTCTGGAGAAATTTCCTAATCTCTGGAACAAAGTCACAGAAGGTTAGCGTGGAATAGTGGAAAGGGCAGAGATTTTGAGACCAGATGGCTTGTGTGACAATAAAGCCACCATTTCACCTCTTTGAGTCCCATTTCTTACATCTGTAAAATGAAGATAATAATGATCACCTTGTTGGTCTGTGGGTATGATTGAAGAAAAAGATGTATCTAAAGCATTCAGAATTTTCCAGCTAGTCAACCTTCATCCTTGGCCACAGGAGAGGAAAAAGCCATTACACTGCTAAACCCAATCGAGAGAGCATGAAACAACCATTTCACTCCACAGTCTCCTGTCATCTCTTTTGATCCATCCTTCTTTAAAAGAAGTAGAATGGAAAGCCAGATGAAATGTTATTGATGTTTAAGACCATAGATGCCAAAAGGTTTAGAATTTCTACTTGCTATGAACCCCCAAAGGAAGGATTGATTCTGACTGGGTGCTGATGACCTCTTTCTTTGATCAATCCCTGACTCTCGTTTGGGTTGGAATGGTGGCAAACGTGGCATGCTAGTGGAAATGATGCCCAGAAGATTTGTCTGTCCTTTCCTTAGAGAACTGGTTCCTGCTTTCCTGATGGAGTGAATGACCCTAGTTTTTTTTTTAACTCTTTGGAAGTATCCATGTGGTTTTCTTTGCTCTGATTCCCCTTATGTACAGAAATGACCGTGACACTTAGTCATAAGTATTTAATCAAAGCATATTGAAAATGCATTGAGAATACAGTTGATTGTTTTGGACAAATGGCAACAGCATTATATGACTGATACTGTAAAAGTCAGTTGCCACTGATTTTACTTAATGCCAAATAATGTGAACTTCGGAAGCAGTACTCCTGTATATTGATGGTGTTTAACTTTTCTTGGAATAGATTCAGTTTGCTTCAGCCTGAGGATAACTGGAGGTGCTTGACACTTGGTTTGCTTTAGTGCTCAGTTAGGTACTTGCTGAAAAAAAGGCAGAAGAAAACTGATAATAAGCAGAGAGTACACCGTACACATGCATGCTTACAGCACCCTTTGCCAAATGCCTCCCTGCCTTTTCATTAGTCATCCTTTCTTAAACTATTGTAAATACCAGTGACTAAATATAGACAGAGGAAATGGATATTGATAAATAAGAAATGATAGGATTCTTGAGAAACAAATGCCTGCTTGTGCTTGTATTTCTATAAGCACTTGCCAGACTACTTACTGGGGGCTTTATAGGAAGGGTCTCACTTTTATTCTTTCTCACTTGAGGGAAAGAATAAAATTCGTACCATGAATGATCAAAATTCAGCCTTGCTTGGTGCAGTGGGGCATGCCCTGTGATCCCAGAAAACTGAGAGGCTGAGGCAGGAGGATTGCAAGTTGAAGGCCATCCTCAGCAATTTAGCAAGGTCCTAAGCAACTTAGTGAGACCTTGTCTCAAAATAAAAAATGAAAGGGCTAGGGATGTGGTTCAGTGGTTAAGCTCCCCTGGGTTCAATCCCCAGTACCCAGTTTCCACACAATTTTACTCTTTTCCATTGAGTCTCACAGGAGGCATGGGAGTGAATGGAGGGAAAAACATTTCTAAAATGTGTTTCCCTTCATTTTTCCCTTCAATATGTTGTTTGGGCTACTTCTATACCTCCACTCTCTCATCTCCACCCCAAACTTACACACTTGAGTACTGACTCTCTGCTCTTTGTTGTCTTTCTAGCATGAAATAACTTTTCTAAATGAACAATATTTTCACCTGAAAGGATATACTTATATAAAAAATATCATTGGAGCATAATTATTAGAATAAACCTCTTTAACCAAATTATAGAGAGAATCTTAGACTCTGGATCTAAAGATATGTGTTTGCGTCTTGTTCTTGACTTGCCATTCATTTTGTGATCTTGGGAAACTGATATGTCTTCTTATCTTTCAGGTTTCCCATGAAATGGAATGAGGATACTGCATAATGTTTCCAAGGACTAAATGAGATAATGTCACTAAATCAGAACTGCTTGCAAATTCCAGCTGTGAAGGTTTTAGATTATTTTTTCCTTTTAGAGAACAGGGATGGTGTTGCAATACATAGGTGTGTGTGTGTGTGTGTGTGTGTGTGTGTGTGTGTGTGTGTAATTCTCAGCACTTAGCAATGAGCAAGTACATAGCAGTTCCACAGAAATGTGGTTAGAAGAGGTTTTTAAAATTATTTTCACAGGTGTTCGTGTTTATGTAAATACTTCTTCACTCAAAGTTAGGTGCTTCTCACTAATCCTGACACTGCACCTGGCATGTGGCAGTGGCCTCCTCCTAAGGATTCCAAAATGAATGAGTCTGGACCATGCTTCTGAGGGAAGTAAAACTATCTGCTGTATCACATATATTTGGCCTTTTTTGTAGCTATGTCAGAGAATAGAGAAGTCTTTAAACTTCTCTACTAAGGATGAAACTTAGACAAGCATTCATTATGAAAGACTCATGCATAATGCTGGGAATTATAAATAATCCCAAAGAGATCACAGATGTTTTATGATCAGTACTTCAATAAACTTTATAAAATGGTTCCAGGATAAAGCATATCCTCTTAACAGTGTTAATTAGAATCTATTTTTTAAAAAAAGATTGGAAGAGATCATTTATTATAGATAAGCACACTGACTGCATTTACCCAGCTGTGTTTTCTACAATTTTGTACAAGACACATGAATCAGGGTCATGGCATATGTGAAAACCGTGCTGAGTTTTAAAACCAGACCTTGTAGAGGTCACCTAAACACATTTGTTTCTACATTGGCCTAAAGTCCAAAGCAATGAGCTGAAGATATGGATCCCAATTCTCCTTCTGCTGCTAGTTTATCAAGTGAAGAAAAGCAAGCAATTAAGTCCTATGTGCCTTAATTTCCTAAAATCTAAAGTGATTATTAAAAGGTTTGCCAATTTACCTGTCAGGGTGGCTGTAAGTGTTGAATGAGGAGAGAATATATGAAAATGTTTAGAAAAGAAATAAAGCTCTCTTTTACAGATATTTTGCCATGATTCTGTATATAGCTGTTGGCATTTCTAAATCAGTAAGATTTCTTCCATAATTTTCAGTTAAGAACAGACTGGGGGCTGGGTGCAGAGGAGCATGTCTATAATCCCAATGGCTCGAGAGGCTGAGGCAGGAGGATCACGAGTTCAAAGCTAGCCTCAGCAGCTTAGCAAAGCCCTAAGAAACTCAGCAAGACCATATCTGTAGATAAAATATTAAAAAAAAGGCTAGAAATGTGGCTTGTGGTTAAGTTCCCTAGGGTTTAATCCCTCATACCATACACAAAAATGAATAAATAAACGAACACACTGGGGCAACAGGTCAGTGGTAGAGTGCTTGCCCAGCACATGCAAGGACCTGAGTTCAATCCCCAGTACCACAAGAAAGAAAAAAAAAGGTTAATCCACCAGTTGACATGCCTTCAACTTTACTTGCTATGTTTATGACCACATTGTTCAGGGGTTATAACTCTATTATGAAAATCACCTCTTAGCTTATTGTGAAATTTGGGGCATTGGCTTTTGAAAACCATGGTAGTGATTTTATTTACATCTTCTAGCATAAGGATGGCCACAAAATGATGTTTGTTAAATAAGTGAATAAACAAACTCTACATTATTAAATCATTTTCCAAAGAAATATATGTATATATTGCACTGAGAAGTAAACCCAGAGACACTTACTATTGAGCTACATCCTCAACTCTTTTTATTTTTTACTTTGAGACAGGGTCTCACTAAGTTGCTAAGGCTTGCCTTGAACTCGCTCTTCTCTGGCCTCAGCTTCCTGACTCACTGGAATTACAGGTGTGTGCTACCGTGCCCAATTTCCAAAAGAGCACTTTTAAGCATCCTACAGGTTTCTTTGAAAAAATAACAATTAATTTGCAAAGGAGAATTTTTTGAGGGATGTGATATCAGTCATTAAGAACATGTACAGGGACTCCTATTTTTTTTATTTGTTCTAATTAGTTATACATGACAGTAGAATGCACTTTGACACATCATCCATAATTTCTCATTCTTCTGGTTGCACATAATGTAAAATCACACCAGTCATGTAGTCATATATGCAGATAAGATAATAATGTCTGATTCAATCTACTATCCTTCCTACTCCCATACCCCCTCCCCTCCCTTTACTCCCCTCTACCTACCCCAAAGTAACTCTATTCTTCCCTAGCCCCCCACCCCTTATTGTGAATTAGCATCTGTATATCAGAGAAAACATTCAGCCTTTGGTTTTTTGAGATTGGCTTATTTCACTTAGCATGGTATTTTCCAGATCTTCCAAACAAAAACTAAATAAAGAAACCATAGAACCAAATAATACAATCAATAATTTAGATTTAACAGATATATATAGAATATTTAATCAATAACAAACGAATACACTTTCCTCTTCGCAGCACCTAGGATCCTTCTCTAAAACAGGCCACATCTTATGTCACAAAGCAACTCTTAGTAAATACAAAACAATGGAGATAATATCCTGCATTCTATCAGATCATAGTGGAATGAAATTAGAAATCAACTATAAAATAAAAAATAGAAGCTACTCTAACAGGGACTCCTATTTTGATGGACACCGTCTGAGCTCAGCTTGCTTTAGACTCCATTGTGGGCAGGCCAGGAACACCTGAAGTTGAAACTCTGTGAGATCAGATGGCACAAAAGCTCATAGGTGGAGTTGGTTGAGGACATATGAGCTTACAATAGTTACTCTTTCTCTGTTTCTTTTTTCCTTATTAGTAAATGACATTTTCACAAACATTTCAAAATGTAGTTGTACATTAATTGGGGAGTTTTTGAAGCATGTGTCTTCATTTATTCAGTAATACTTGAGTACTTTTTAATGTATCTGAAGTTGGGCTATAAATTCAAGGTCAAAAGTAACTTAGAAGGACTTGCTTCTTGTCCTTATTGTAAACTGGTAATGCAGACAAATAAATGGGCAAGGACAACTTTTGTGACAGGAACCCTAGGAGCATATGATAGGTCATTGTATTAGTTCACTTACAGTTACTATAATGGAATACCTGAGGAAGGCTAACTCTTTAAAGGAGAAAAATACCCCATATTTGAATTTTCCACTGGATTCTAAAACTTAAATAGCAGCTAGAGATATAACTTGGTGGTAGAGTGCTTGTCTAGTAAGGCCATAGGTTTGATCCCCAGCACTGCAAAAATAATTAATTAAATAATTAAAGAGTCTGGACACTAAAACATAGCTGATGCTCATAAAAATCAGTTGAATACAGGATTCTTCTATTTCTAGTAAGTTGGCTTAGGAGTCATGATGCAAACAGAAGAAAAGAGGTCTGCAAGACCAGCCACCGCTCATCAGCACAAGATCTCCTATGTTCTGCTGAGTGAGGACACAGGGAAGGATCTGAAGGTATGCGTTGGCAGTGAGAACCAAGCAGATGTACCTTCATGTTTGCCTTTCCAGCCAACTGAGTCAGCTTCTTTGTCTTTTCAATTACTTCTAGATCCCAGTCTTTATTAAATACTTATTTAGATTATCCAGCAGCAAAATTTTCCCCTACTGTGTTGACTGCTCGTTTTTTTCATAGATTACTCATTTATTTGAATTTCTTATTTTCTTTTGTCTTGTTTTCTATGCTGAGCATTATTCTTCTGTGTTCAATTGACATGCTGTATAATTATTTCTAGGTCAAGTATACTTGTACTGAGAGCAAATTATATACTATACATCCTGTAAGTTTGTTGTTAGTTAGATTTAGGTATTATAGAATTATTCTAAGCTGAACTTAATTACTCTTCATATTAGTTCTTGATTTTTTATTTTCTTCATGCCTTCTGCAATCACCTTAGACATAGTCATTACTGACATGTCCTTCTGAAGAATTTTATTCCTTCTGGGCCCTTTCCACTTCAAATGCTGCTGAAAGCCGGTCACTGGTTAAGCATGACAACACAGGAATTCATATTATGCTTTTGCTATGCATTTGAACCTGGGAAGCAGGTGTTCAAAGTGGAAGAGCATAGACTTGGGAGTCACCAAAACTTTGGTCTGAACTCAGGTTCTGCTAGAATGAGCTGTGCAAATTTAGGCAAGTTATTTAATTTTTTTTGATTCTCAGTTTCCTTGTCTGCAAAAGAAAGGTAATAAGGTCTATTTTTCAGGGCAATTGAGAAGAACAATTAAGTTAGTCTGATTTTCTTCTTAAAACTTTATAACTTAAGGAGTACATGAAATATTCTCATTGTATAAAATGTAAAAGCAATTCTGTTTATTTTAATCTATATCTAGTTACATATCTGTCTACACAGATATCGATGTGCTTTATGTTCAATAAATTTCCAAGGTTTACCTATTGTGTTTCTTCTTCCTTAATAATTCAGGAAGACTACATAAGCATTTTCAAATCTAAATAAAGGTGGAGATACTAGTACCATAAACATTGACATAACTCTTTACTAGGTTCATCAGTTATTATTAATCAGTTTTTTGCATCACTGATAACATATATGCACACTTGCTGTTTGAGCCATCGGAAGGCAAGTTGAAAACATCTTAACCCTTCATCCATACACACGTTGGCATGCATCACCTAACCATAAGAATGTTTCTCTACATAATCAGTTGTGTTAGTCAGCTTTGTCTTGCTGTGATCAATATACCTAAAAAGAACTTAAAGGAAGAAAAGTTCATTGTGGCTCATGGTTTCAGAGGATTAGTCCACGGTCAGCCAACTGCATTGCTGTGGGCCTAAGGTGAAGAACATCATGATGGAAGGGCATGGTGGAGGAGCACTGCTCACCTCATGGTAGCCAGGAAACAGAAAGAGAGGGAGGGAGGGAGGCGCCACAGGGCAGATACACCCTCCATGGCATGCCTCCAGTGACGCACCTCCACCAGTTATGCTCCCCCTGCCTACAGTTTCCAACCAGTTAGTCTATCCAAACTAGGATGAACTGATTAGGCTCCAGCCCCCATAATCCACCCATTTTACCTCTGAACATTCTAGCATTAACACAGGACCATTTGGAAACACCTCCTATCCAAACCGTGACACCATCCCATATCACACCTAAGAAATTTAACAGCAAAAAATGCTTCTTGGTAGGAGAAATCTTTCATTATTTTTGCTCACCCTCATCCTTTCATTCAAAGTAGATTATTAAGAATTCTCTTTGGTCCAGTTGCTAGTTCCCATTTAGACATAGGAACTCTTGCAGAGGGAGAGCAGCATGGTTCTTGGAAATTAGATTTCACAGTAAATTGTGATGAGATGAGCAAAAATAAATAAAACCCAGGGATTGAGTATGCTCTTAGCAGTTTTCAGAGAAGGCATGTCCTGTTTGCCACATGCCACAGCTGTAGCAAGTGGATGTTCATTTACCAGGTGACCTCCCTGGACTCAGCACCTCTTAGCTGGAGATCTTACATACTCTTGCTTTCTGTACTCAGCAGGTCTGTGATATTATGCACACATCAACCTAATGTCAAAACACAAATTGCATTTGTACCTTTTCCACACACCCACCTAAGTTTGAATTCCATAGAATTTAGTAGAAACCAAGTAATGTAAACATTATGGTTTTAAGCCAGTTAGATTAGTTAACTTTGCCTAAGTGATAATCATAAATAATCAGTTTGACTAATGTTCCACCAGTTTTGAGGACATAGTTCTTCAGAACCTCAGTATAATTCAGAAAAGTAAACTATAGTAACTCTATCTTATAATATGATACTTTCTCCACAGTTTGCTTTAGTACTTGGTAACTTATAGAACTGAGTTTCAGAAACAACACGATTAGTCAGGCAAAGGTCAAGCTTATTTCTTCCTGAATCTTTGTCTTGAATGACTTCATTTTCAAGTTGAGGTCAATATCAGGGAGTGATATGAATACATTTACATACCTCTTTGGGGAGTTTAACTTTCATATGGAAAACTATTCTTCTAACCCTTAAAGACATAAATTATGATGAGATGTTTAGATTATGTGAACAATTTAGGTTTTTTTTTAATAATAGAAATCTATTGCCTCACAGTTCTGGAGGCTACAACTCTAAAATCAAGGAGTCCCCACAGCTCCTTTGCAATTTAGCTTTTAAAAATTTCTTGGAATGCTTTGCTATTGAAACTGGATTCAAATAGGACATATTGCATAGATAGAACATTAGCATAAGTAAAATTTATGATAATCAAATTTATTGAACAAATATGCTTTAATACAACATAAAATGACAGAAGAAAGGTAATAAATTACTTTCTTCAAAGATTATTTGAAAATGGTCTGATTCTTCTTTCCTTTGCTCTCTTGCACATTTTCTGGCTGCTTCAAGTTACTTTCAAAGGGAAAAGTAATCTGTTTCTTGAGAAAATCTTCTGCATCAGGGTTGAAGCATGGGCCCTCCTACTGTAACAAAATTACTCCTTTTCTCTCTTTTGCTCACCTGTCTCAAATGCCTGGGAAGATAGTCTCTTCCTTAAAAAGGGTCTGAACAATATTTTTGCTTTTAATCACAAACATTTTCCATAGTGTGGTTCTTTATATTTGTCTTTTGAAATGACTTTAACTTGAATTTCAGGACATAAATTAAGGAAATTAAAAGCCCTCATTATCTCTTATCAAGCGGAAGGATGTCAAATTCTGATTTCAATTTTCATAATACACTCCTGTTCTCTAAGCAGCCTGTGGATTTCCCTTCCTTTTTTCAGGCTTATGTCAGTGCCTTAGAGTTTTTTCTATTTACCTCCCCCCCCCTTTGCAATTGGCAATGGTCTATCATTTTTCCCCTTCTTCTTCTCCTTCTTCATCATCATCATCATCATAACCCGGTCTAATAGAGATCTATGTATCAGCCATGGTTTTAGGCCATGGTGGTACATGATGTTTAAACAACAACCTTTGCACTTCGACAGAGGAGGAAACGGAAGCTAAAATAGTGTGGTAGACAAAATAATGGACCCCAAAAGATGTTCATACTCTAATCTCTGAAACCAGTGTGTTCATGTATTACCAAAAAAGACTTTGCAGCAGTGATTAAGGATCAAAGTTTGAGGTAGAGATATTGTCCTGAGGACACAGTCTAATCACATTAATCCTTAAATGAAAAGAATTTTTCTTAGCTAAATTACAGGGAAATATGCTAAGGGAAGTGTTTGGTTTTGAAGATAGAGGAAAAGAGTACCAGCAAAAACATAGGCAGCCTCTAAAAATTGTGAGAAGTCAGGAAACAGGTTCTTCTTCAGAGCTTCCAGAAAGAACAGAGCCAGGATAACACCATGGTTTTAGCCTTGGTAGGTCCATGTCAGAGCTTGGACCTCCAGAAATGAAAATAGGTACATTTGTATTGTTTAAGCCATTAAGTTTGTGATAACTTGCCTTAGCAACAATACAACATGACTACAGATAGGCTGAATGACTTGTCTGCAGTCATAAAACTCTTCAGAATTGGAGTTGAAAGACTATTTGCTCTATTTGGCTTTCCTCCATGCTGCCCTCTTAGTAGTATCTAGAGGAGAGAATTAATGTTATTTTTCAGCCCATCGGTGAGTCTGAGCACATTCTCTTCCTTGTTCTTCTTGTCTCTGGACTATTAGTTCGTCTTTGTTCTTAAGAGAGTAACTAGTGTGGTGTGTACACTTTTTAATAGAAGCCAAGCTATGGATAACAGTAGAAAATTTCCCATGATCTATGTGAATATCCCTTAGTACTCCACTAACAATGACTTTGAAAAGAAAAAAGATAGAAATGGAAGAAAACATAAGCAGAGCCTGTATCTCCCACATGGTATTTGCTGACAGTCAAAAGGCCTTTGGTTCTACATAGTTATAAGGAAAGTTATGTTCCATTCTATTATATGATATACTTGGATTAAAATTACAAGTTGATTTAGTATCCAGTTTGTATCTCAAGGCTGCAGCTAAAATTTCATACCCACACACTGCTCATATTATTATTATATGCTCTCCCTGCTCTTATTATTTCCCTGTCTCTCCATTGTTCTATTTACAGAGGAAAAACAAAGAAGGTGATTTGTAAATATTGACTAAACAAAGGACACTTTGGAAAGGATTCCAAGAACTCCTTGTACTTTCATTACCATTACACTTAAGTTCCCATCCCAAGAGTGGGGAAAGTAGCTGAAAACATGCAGCCGCAGGGACAACTTGAGAGACTGGACAGCTGGCTTTGAGTTAAAATTCAAGACAGAAAACAGCAATAAAGCTGTGGAATAAAGAAAATGCTTTGGCGACTGAAATTATTGTTAAAATAACACTGAACATCTTGTTTTGCTCAACTATTTATGAAATAAAGTTTTTTCCTTTCCACTATGGAAATTCCTGAAAATTTTATCTAAAAGCTGAATAAGTAACTTTGAATAAAAGACTAACAGATACATAAATAATAAATTACTTTTCTTCTTGAAGAAAAAAGATTGCTAAATATTGGAAAGGAATGCTTAAGGAAATAATGAATGATTTATTTAAGCATTCCTTTATTTTATTATTTTATTTTTGCAGTGCTTGGGAGCAATTCCAGGTCTTCATGTATGTAGGCAAGTGCTCTACTGCTGAGCTGCATCCCCAGGCCTTAATGGTTCTTTTAAAACAGAACATATTCTTTATTTGCTAGTGATTATTAAAATAAAGCCAATTCTGGATTTTAGAGAATGGATTAGTTCACTCCTCATGAATTTAGTTTTATGAAATTGTTTTATGATCATTTTTGATTAGTAATACCATTTTCCTTGTCTGGGACCTGGAGAACTAAGGGGTTTCCTTCAGACTTAAAATAAGCATCTTACTTTCAGTATAAGGATTTACAAGGAGCAAACTTGTATTATTAATTACCAACAATTGAATCCAGGGGCTCTTAACCACTGAGCTACATCCCTAGACTTTTTAGTTTTTATTTTGAGACAGAGTCTCACTAAGTTGCTTAGGGCCTCATTAAGGTACCAAAGCTGGCTTTGAACTTGTAATCCTCCTGCCTCAGCCTCCTGAGGAGCTGGGATTATGGACCTTCACCAACCATGACTGGTTTAAAGATGCTGCTAGGATTACAGGTGTGTGCCACCAGGCTTGGAAAGCCAATTTTTTTAAGTCAACTATCTTATTTGAAAAATAATTTTCTCTCCCAATATTTCATTGTTGACAGCTGGGCATAGTGGTGCACTCCTGTAATCCTAGCAACTTGGGAGGCTGAAGCAGGAGTATTGTAATTTGGGGGCCAATCTCAGCAACTAAGCAAGGCCCTAAGCAACTTAGAGTCTATCTCAAAATAAAAAATAAAAATAAAAAGGATGTAGCTCAATGGTAAAGTATCAATCCCAGTAACAAAACAAACACACACACACACACACACACACACACACACACACAAAACAACCACCACACAGAAAACCAAAACACGACTCATTGTAGAAGTCCCTTCATAGGGGCTTCTGGGAGGCTATACACTCACTTTGCTAATATACAATACAGGCACATGAAATGTGACGCCAAGCAAGACATCAGCCATGGTTTTTCCAAGTGAGATAGAGTCACGGTAGTGGCAAAGATCACATCCTTTTGTTTGGTCACTCTGCATAAACTCTGGCAGAAGTTTAGACTTGAGATTGACCTAGTGATGCTTTCAATTGGGGAGTCTTGAGTCATTTGGAATTAATATATTATAGTGGTTGCAAAAAGAAAATAAAGCAACATAGCAGTAAATATCTAGTCTAGTCCAAAGCCATCTTCATTCCCATATAACTTGGATGCCCTTACTTACCTTGAAGAACTGCCTATTGCCAGTATGGATTTTAACTTGAGAACATTTTTATTATATATTTTAAATCAAACTACATATCTTCTTTTCTATTCAAGATTGATGTTTTTATGTCTTTGCTTTCTATCTATAATAAGCTTTAATAAATACAGGACAGAGTATATTCAGAGATAAATGTATTCTATTTTTGGGCACTTGAATGGCAGTTATTTCCTCTTTTAAAACAAAGGAGGTAACTTTTTTCCAAAACACTCTATGGTGCCAGTCAGTGCTGACTTCCCATTGTCCTAATTTTTTGCTCCCAAGTTTGGGTGAACCAGTCCAAGGAAGTTATCTATGGGCTGAACACATATCCCTTCTATTGCTCCCTTCCCATTAAACAGGGAGGGTTTTTGTTCTCCTTTCTTTTGTTTGCCATGCTCTGATTAGTCTTCCGGGAGTCAACTTTGTCCTGGGCCATACTGTTCAGATAGAGCAGATCTCAACAGCAGGAAACAGAGATAGGCCTCTGCCTCAGATCTGGCCATCTTGTTTGGTACAGTTACTTGGATCAGCTGACTGACTATAAAAAATGTTCTAGGACCAAGGTCTGCTGTAGGCTATTTCCTGGTGCAGTTGGGAATGAGATATCCTTTTTGCTAGTTGTTAAGCCAGTGAGACATAAGCCTGCAACTGCTGAGGATAAAGTCCCACTTCAATCAGAGCTGAGGATGAGGATGGAGTTTCATTCTTAATGAAACACCAATTGTCTCTTCTAGAAACAACTAAGAGGTCAGCATGGAGGAAAACCAAAGGGAACAAATGATATTTTGACTCCAATTCTAAAGGGTTTTATGAATGCAAACAAGTTATTCAGCCTATCTGTATTCATTTTCTGTTGCTACTATGGCAAGTTAACACACAATTAATAGCTTAAACAATATTGTTTGGTAAGAGTACAGGGAATCCAAGATGGCAGAGGCAAGGTACAAGAAAAATGCCACTGGAGGACAAGAGAGGAAGATGAGTCAACATGTCCCTGTTTAAAATAAGTCCCATTACCATGCAATTCCTGCCCCTGAGTACTTAATACCCATGACAACTCCCACTACAGGTTTGTATTCTAAAATAAGCAATAGGGGGGCTGGGGTTATGGCGCAGTGGTAGCGTGCTAACCTAGCACGCGTGAGGCACTGGGTTCGATCCTCAGCACCACATAAAAATAAAATAAAGATATTCTGTCCACCTACAACTAAAAAATAAATATTTAAAAAAAATAAGCAATAGGGGAAAATTGGATAGTATTCTAATCAGGTATCATAAGGTAGCCAATGGAAACGAGTGGGTAAGGTCTTTAATCAGGTCCTTAGAGGAAAGAGAATGCCTCACAGCTCCGTATATAAGACAAGACTTCTCAGACATCCGGGCTCTGAGCCTTTCTCTCCCTACCCGACACTCATCTCTACCTTACAGAGTGCTTCTTTCTCCTTCACCTTCAATCAATCTGTGTTTTGCCTGTTACTTCTGCATGTCTTACTCACTTCCTTGTTTAGGACATCAAGGACCTAGACCCCAACTGAACACCCCAGTAATAGCACAAATGGACTAGCTTTCATTTATGAGACACATTACAATGCCTTTCTTTGGGGAAAAGGTCTAGAGAAAAAGAAAGGTTGGCTTTTACTAAATAACCTTAGATACAATAGGTATAATAAGTTAAATTTTCTAAATTCATACATTGTGGTTTTTTCCCAGCTTCCTGAGGCATACTTGACAATAAAAATTGTACTTATTTAAGGTATACGATGTGATGTTTTAATATATCTATATATTGTGAAATGATCACCTTATTAACATATAATCTCACACGTTTGTGTGTGTGTATATTGAGGACATTTAATATGTACATTCTTAGCAAATTTCAAATATACAATAATTGAAATAGTATTAATTAATAGTATTATTAATGACAGTTACAATAATGTACACTAAATCTCCAGAAATTATTCATCCCGCATAACTGACATGTCATTCATTTTGACCAACATCTCACAGTTCCTCCCACCTCCCAACCTACGAAACTATGGTTCTACTCTCAGTTTTGACTCAAGAGTCCACATAAAAGTGAAGTTACACAGTATTTGTCTTTCTGTGACTAACTTATTTCAATTAGAAAATGTCTTCCAGGTCTATTTGTACTGTTGCAAATAACAGAATTTCCTTCTTTTCTTAAAACAGAACATGATGTCATTATATAAATGTTATATAGTATTACTAAGTATGTAATATATACAATGAGGCAGTATATATTAGAAACTCTCTATTGAGATGATCATGTTTTTGCCCTTCATTCTGTTAATGTGGTTTATTACATTTATTGGTTTGTATATGTTGAAACACTCTTGCATCCCAAGGATGAATCCTGCTTGATCATGGTGCATAATACTTATAATGTGCTACTGAATTTGGTTTGCTATGATTTTGGGGGGATTTTTGCATCTATGTTTTTTTTTAATATTTATTTTTTAGTTGTAGGCAGACAGAATATCTTTATTTTATTTTTATGTGGTGCTGAGGATTGAACCCAGTGCCTCACGTGTGCTAGGCGAGCACGCTACCACTGCGCCACAACCCCAGCCCTGCATCTATGTTTATCTGCAACATTGACTTATAATTTTCTGTTCTTTAGTCTCCTTGACTGATATCAGGGTAATGCTAGTTTCATAAAATAAATTTGGAAATTTTTTATCTCTTTAATTTTTTGTAATAAAAGTGGATAATCTGGGGGCTGGGGTTGTGGTAGAGTGCTCGCCTTGCATGTATGAAGCACTGGGTTCGATCTTCAGCACCACATAAAAATAAATAAATAAAATAAAGATATTGTGTCCATCTATAATTTAAAAAATGTTTTTAAAAAAGTGGATAATCTGTTTCCTTACTTGTATATCTTTGTACTAAAAAATTAATAAATGTCTTAGCATCTGCATGAATCTTATGTGTTCATTCATCCATCCATTCATTCAATAAGTATTTGAACTTCTATTTTGCACAGGGCTCTGTTTTAGGTTATAAGTCACAATCATGAGCCTAGCAGATAGTCTCTGGGTTCACAAAGCTTACATTCCAGGGTATAGAGCTTTCTAAGAATGTGATCTGGATTTTCTCACTTTATCCTTACCACAATATTGAGAGGATTTTGTTCTGCTTTTCTGTTTGTTTTGGGGGGCTAGAGATTGAACTGGGCATTGTGCATGTTAAGCATGCACTCTGCACCCCCAGCTCTGGGAGGCTGGAGGCTGGAGGATGAAGAAAATATAAATGTTGAAGTGCTAAGTCCTTCTTGCCAGTCATACAGCAGTTAAGTGGGGAAGGAGGAATTTCAGTAGAGGCAATCTGACTTCAGAGCATACAAATGGTATCATGATAGATAAATGGCTTTTAGCATCTGGGAAAAAATGTTTTATTAATTCTTGTTAATGCATTCAAGTCTTTGAGAAAACCAGGCCTTAAGTTATTATTCAAATCACTCAAGTTAAGCCAAAGGATATGAGAGAAGATTTTTCTAGATCACAGAAAGCAAAAAACCAAGAGGACTGAAGTAGGGCAATGGTGAGTGGAGGAGGGAAAGAGGAAAGAGAAGAGGCAAAGGGGGAGGCCACCTTACTGAAGTAGGTGGTGATGTAACTAAGCCCGGCTTAGAATATTTTTGTTGTCTGGTACCTTGGTCACTCACACATATTATCTTGTAATTCTCACCATAGCTCATTGTGGCTCCAAAGTCCATGTTTTTGCAGTTTTACAGCTCCAAGATTTTTTGGATATCCTCAACTCCTAGAAACCAGTTGCAGGTTTTATTATTATTATTATTAATTAAGTTTTAAAAATTAATTTATGGCCTAATATTTGGTGTATTATATGTATGGGCACAAATGTGTGTATGAAGAAAAGTACCTCTGTGTGTGTGGATGTTAGGATGCGTGCCTGACCTGCATGTTCAGGCAGATTTTTCTCAGTGAAGTATCAGTTCCCCCTTGAGCTGAGAACTCTGTTGCCAAGCTGTCTTTTAGACAGCAGCATGAGGAACCAGACATCCTTTATTTAAGCAGTTTTTTCTGACACCAGATAACTACAGAAAAGTCCTTTTTTCACAATTATTTTAGAGTTACCAGGAGAGAATTCCAGACATTTCCAGACTATCCTTAAAAACTTAACTCTTCTTTGTGATTATTATATTTAGATATAAGACTAAGTCTGACTTAACTACTAGTTATCTACTAATATATAGCTAATCACCTCCCCCTAAACAATAACAACAAGAGCAACAACAAAAACCTCAGAGGCTTCAAATTATAAATATTTATTTTCTCCAATTTTTGCATCAGGAATTCAAGAGCAGCTTACTTGGGTAATTCAAGATCAGAGACTCTTACAAGACTGAAATGCAAGTATTGGCCAGAACAGAAGTTATCTCAAGATTCAACTGTTTGGAGGATCACTTTCCAAGCTCACTCCTGTGCCTACTGAGAGGCCTTAGAAGACCTGCTTGCAAACTCATGCGTGTGGGCCTCCCAACAGGACTGCCTTAGAAAGATCACTGGCTTCCCCTGGAGCAAATGATTTAAGAAAGAGCAAGGTTGAGCTCCTCTTCTCCTTTGGAACAGGAAAGTCCCTCAAGGCCTCATGTGTTGAAGGCTTGCTCCCTGATGTTCATGGATGGGGCTTCGGGAAAGCAGAGCATGAGGGCTCTGATCTCATCAATGAATTAGTACATTGATGGGCTCATAATTGAATGGGCCATTGGGAGGTAGTGGAAACTATAGAAGGTAGGGCCTAGTTGGAGGAAATGGGTCACTGGAGCCATGATCTGGAAGAGTATATCTTGTCTCTAGACCCTTCCTTGATCTCTTTCTCGCTGCTTCCCAGCTAGCATGAGGTGAACAGTTCTGCTCTGTCACACGCTCCCACGTAATGTTTTGCCTCACATCAGGCCCCTAGTGGTAGGGACAAGTGACCACGGACTGAGGCCTCTGAAATCATGAGCCAAAATAAACTTTTTCTCCTTTAACTTTATTTTTCTCAGGTATTTTCTTACATTGACAGAAAGCTGACTGACACATCCCCCCAGACAGAAGTGACAGACATTTTATGAACTGATCTTGAGAGTAACATCTCATCACTTCTGCCATAGTCTACTCATCAAGAATCAAGTCATAAGCTGGGTGCAGTGGCTTGTGCCTATAATCCCAGCACTTTAGGAGACTGAGACAGGAGAATTGTGATTTCAAAGCCAGCCTTACCAATGGTGAGGTGCTAAGCAACTCAGTGAGACCCTGTCTCTAAATAAAACACAAAATAGGGCTGGGGATGTGGCTCAGTGGTCAAGTACCCCTGAGTTCAATCCCTATTTCCAAAAAAACAAACAAACAAAAAACAAGAAGCAAGTCATAGAGTAAAGATTGTACAGGATTGAATACTAGGAGACCAGTGGGGGCCATCTTAGAGGCTGTCTGGTACAAACCCTTCACACAAACTTTCCTGTCTGTGCATATTTTTGGTCATCAAATACACACAGACATCTATATTCATTTAATCAAATAGTTGGTGAGACTGAAAGAGTAATTCCAAAGCATAACTAATTTGTGTTTGTATTAAGCAGAAAAAATAAACAATGAGAGATCCTTGTGAGAAACATAAGTTCTGAGAAACATGATTCTGAGAACATCAAAGATTCTAAGAACATCAAAGATCACTGGGCCAGTTCAATTAAATCAGCATTTATCAAGACCTCCTAGATGTGGTATAGACTCTGCTCTGTCTGGAGTCGTTTCATTTCTCCACACACAAAAAGTACATTGTCTAATTGGTGGTGCTGTTGTGTGACTGATGTTCTGGGGTCAAATGCTCATTTAGGAGTGATTAAAATTAGTGATTGAGTCAGGTAAATCGGTCAATTTTCTTTTGAATAAAAAGACAGGAGATTGACCTAAGCCCTGTAGGCAGTCAGTGACCACTGTAGGTTTTTGAACAAAATAATGCTGAAAATAGTGTTGCTTTAGGAATACTAATCTGGAGCAATAGGTTGAGTTGCTATGGTGAATAGTGTAGCATTCTTGGACATTCTTGGGTGCTTGAGGGGATTGAGAGATGACATTGGAAATGCAGAGGGGAGTCATATCATGAAGTTAAGTAGCTACGGAAAGTTTTGAAGTAGGGCTGATCTTGGCCCATTAAGATAAATGAAGACAACTTGGGAGGCTGAGGCAAGAGGATCACAAATTCCAGGCCAGCCTCAGTAATTTAGAGAGATCCTCAGCAATTTAGTAAGACTGTCTCAAAAGTCAAATAGGACTGGGGATGTAGTTTAGTGGTAAAGTGCCCCTGAGTTCAATTCCCAGTCAAAAAGATAAAAATAAAATAGAAGATAAATGAAGAGGAGTTTATGTTAATTTAGGCATAATGAAATGATGAGGGCCTGGATTGGTGGGGAGGTGGACAGCCAGGGCTTTTTCAGGTTGCTTAGCCAAGGACTGGCTTAACAAATGATTAGATGGCTCTGAATGGTGGCAAATGAATACTTCAAACCTGGGAGATACTGTTGTTTAGTATCTGCTATCAGATTGGCTTATATACAAGCAATAATGCACATCCATAAATTGAATACCATATGCCTAATAGTGTTTGGGGATGATAATCTTTTCTTCTAGTATTAGACAGGACTTTCTGAAAAATAATCTTTTGGAGCATAGATCTTTTATGCAAGTGCCATTTTATAACTAGATTTTCTCCCTTTGATGAATAGGCTATTTCCTAAATTAATTAAAACTATAGGCCTCAAGATATGAAAAAGATGGGCCAGGCACAGTGGCTCACACCTGTAATCCCAGGGGTTCGGGAGGCTGAGGCAGGAGGATTCCGAGTTCAAAGCCAGCCTTAGCAATTTAGTGAGGCACTTAGCAACTCAGGGAGACCCTGTCTCTAAATAAAATATTAAAAAAGAACCCCAAGATTCGATCCCTGATAACAAACCCCCAGAGATGATGTAATTAGTTATGATCCAAAATTTTGAATTTATGTATAACTATTTGAAATATATAAGTACGATGGCTTTGTACTTGAATTTGGAAAAAAATGTTCCATTTTCCCCTTGTTGACTTGTGCTTGGGAAACCAGCTCTTTACTCTCCATAGGAACCATTGAAAGAAGTATCCCAACAGAACTGCTTAGACAAGTCCTACCTAGCTCCTCCAGAGCCTCCCTCGTTCCTTTAGGTTCTCCTTACTTGGAGACATGGGAGCCAACCCTTCCTATTCTTTCCTGGGCAAGGAGTGGTCCATTCTCTTTCTCTGCTTCTGAGTTGAAGAGTGGCTGGGCTGGGCTGATGCCCTGAATCCAGCTTTATCTGTGCACAATGGGTAAACTTTTGCACTCATCAAAGCAGCAGATTTGTTTACAACAGTGGTTCCCCAAAAGTGTGGTCTCCAGATCAATAGTAGTACCATTACCTGGAGACTTGTTAGATATGCAAATTCCTGGGCCCCAAACCAGAACAACTGAATCAGACACTATGAGTGTTTGAACAAGGCTTCCTGGTGATTTTAATGTAAGTTAGTTTGAGAATCACTGAATGACTTAGAAGCAAATCATTATTCTTAGTTTCATCTTTGAACCTAGGATTTAGTCTTAAACCAGGTCTGTGAATCTCTTCATTAGTTGTGACAAGGGATAAAACAATATAATCATCCTCAAATAGTCAATTACAAGCACTGTCCAGAGAGACTATGAATGTATAACTGGATATAATGAAAACTAGCTCACTGGGAATTCCTGCTCAGAGCTCTTTGGGGATATTTTCAAGACAGAATTTTGCATACCATACGGGATATTCAGCACTTGAGAAAGGATGTGCAGTTGGTAAGCAATAATGCTTTACTTACCAACAAACACAATCTGCAGCTCTCCAAACTGGCAGAACTCAGTTGTTGCAGGTCAACTCTGCCAGTCTAAGGAAACCATGGAGCGTGTGACCTGTAGGGGATGCGGAGGTGTGGCAGGAAGCCTGGGCACCCCGGCAGACTCCCTTAGTCTCAGTTTGCTGATTGCACTCTCCTTCCCCTTCCTGTGTCTAGTGCCTTGAAAATAGCCTATTTAAAATGAGATAGTGGCTGAATCCAAATGCAGAGAGAAGAAATATCTCAGCTCTTTCTCCAAAAAAATGTTATTGAAGAAGCTTTTCCCAGGATCTAAGCTGTTCTTTGGCTGCAAATGTACCTTTGGAAGAGCACAGCAGGGTCCCAAGGCACAGGAAGTGAACCAGCTGGGTGTGCTTCATACAACAGACAGATTTCCACCCAGTCTGAAAATCATACTTTTGTAAATCAAATTACATTTTAAATTCAGCAGAGAAATTGCCATTTAAGAGGAATTTCCCAACAGATCTTTTGCCAGGAATATAATTATTTTGTTAGTTGTTTCTTACCAGAAAAGATTCCTATAGGCAAGCAAACAAACAAACAAACAAAAAAATCTCAATTAAGCAGAATTTTCAAAGAATTGTGGGTTTATGATTTATTCCTTTCTTTTTTTGATTGAAAAAGGGTTAACTGAAACAAAATCTTGTTTACAACTTTGGTTGAAAATCTTTCTAAAATACTGAAAGTTGACTTTTTAAAATTAGTGAGCAGTGGATATAATGAAATTGTTCTTGGTGATGAAAGACTTCGCAGCATGTTTGTATCTGCTAGATAGTTAGAGACACAGAGGATTAAGTTGAATTTGTGCTGGACCTAAAAGGACACATTGAAAATCAGCATCTCGGATATTGGAAATAAACGTCTGGCTTCATTTCTTTTCAGTTATGTATTTCACATAATCATTCAGCAAAGAAAAATATTGGTTTACTCAGAAAGTTTTGCTGCTAGGGTCCTGATTGAATTTTAACTCTAACGGGTTTACCCATGAGCATATGTCTATATTTAAAAATTCTAATAAATAGGAAACAAATTGAGTGTGATTATATTCTCATGAGGGTAGTTCTGTAAGCTGAGAATCTATCTTCTTTTTCATATGAGAAGTGGCTCAGGAGCCAGCTCTGTTGAACATGTAACTTAGTGCAGATCTCTAGGATGAATGGGATGGCATAGGAAGCCAAGTTCAGAGCCTAGCTCACTAGCTTACATTGGGATCAATTTAAACCCAACAAAAAGCTTTGTACACTTAAAATGACTATTAATCCCTAAATCTTGGTGCTACTGGAGCTACAAAGAGACAGCTCCAGCCCTCAAAGAGTTCAGTCTTGGGGGGTAGGGTGAAAGTATGTGCAGGGGTCCCACTAAGGGAGATATAGTTCAAGAATCCTCCAACTTGTTTAGTGAGTGGAGGGTGTAGGCTTCATAGAGAAACACCATGGAATGCTGATATATTGTAATTCACTACAGATACTAGGCTTGATCTTACAAACAGAAAGTAAGACTCTGTGTGTGTGTGTGTGTACTGTAAAATTACAACTGTGAACATCCATGCCACAAAAATAACTCCAAGCTGTTGAGCTAAGCAGGATCGACTGTTTCTCCATTTTTCTGTTAATGTTAATTTACTACTTGTTAATTCATCTTGTCATCTGCTAGCATTTGTCACTAGGCAAGCAGAAACAGGTGCCAAAAATTTAAGAAAAATGAAGGCTGGGGAAAATTCTATCCATTAACTTAGTTTAAAAATGTGATTTAGCAAATAATGATGATCCCACAATTTCTGAAACAGTTCAGAAACCCCCAGGGAAGAGTGTGGGAACATCTGGAATGAAAGAGGAGTGAGCATTGATGTTCAGGAATTATGTCATTCCAGCCCTGGCCAGGAAGCCCCTCCAGCCAGCGCTCGCTCTGCTCCTGGAAGTGGGGCAGGGACAGAAGTGCCAGCATGGTAGAGAATGCTTCTCCTTAGCTTTATAACTTCCTTTGATGTTAATATTGTTTTAGAAAGGAGCTGCTCAATAAAATGTTCAAGATGGAATTTCGAATAGCTCTTTTTGTAAAGCAACATAATAATGATTATTCAATTTACATGGCATTGTGTTAAAAGTAATAAAAAGAGGATACAAATGGATAAAGAGGTTGTGTGGGTTGATCTTGGAAGTTCTCTATTTGCTTGTTTATGTATGTATGTATGTATATATGTATGTATGTACTGCAGTACTGGGGATTTAAACCAGGGCTTTGCACATCCTCAACTCTTTATTTTGAGATAGGGTCTCATTAAATTGCCCAGGCTGATCTCGAATTTGTAATCCTCCTATCTCAGCCTCCCAAGTAGCTGGGAATGCAGGTGGGCATCACTGTGTCCAATCTTCTCCCCCTATTTATAATATTATTTGAGTAGGGCTCTTTTATTTCTATTAATTCAATAAACAAATATTCGCTTCAAGACTCTTGTGCCAAGCACTTTCTGGACACTGAGTCTTAGTTTTCTCTTCTGTTAAGTGGGATCAGAAATGTTTTTAATTTAACAGCATTGTTGTGGAGGGTAAGTGAATTATAGTATGTAACCTGCTTCGATGGTGTCTGATGTATAGAAAGTGCTTAATAAATATTAACTAATTATTCTTGCCAGGCACAGTGGCTGATGCCTGTTATCCCAGAGGCTTGGGAAGCTGAGACAGGAGGCTCACAAGTTCAAAGACAGCCTCAGCAACTTAATGAGGCACTAAGCAACTCAGCAAGATCCTGTCTCTAAATATATATATATATGAAAAGGGATTGCTCAGTGGTTAAGCACCACTGGGTTTAATCCCCAAGTACCATAAAAAAATTAACTAGTCATTCTTAGTATTACTGTATAGCAAGCAATATGACACAGACATGATTTCTCCTCATGTAAACATTCAACTCAACAACTTTCTAGAGTAGAACACATTGGTGGCTTGGACCTGCCTGTATTACCAGAGTCTCTTGGTGTTCTGATTTAAAAGGACCAGCTGCTAGCCTGCAGCTGGGGCTGGACTCCCGGCAAGCAGTTGGTGTTTGTCTGTGTGGTTTGTCTGGTAAGCTGAGCCTGACACTCTTTCCCTGGGGGGCAGAGGATAATGAGCAGGGAAGTGGTAGAGAATATCAGCAGTGGCTGCTTTCGGAAACTCTGAGTAGCAGCAATGACTCCTAGGGGTTTGCAACTCCAGCCCCTACATGTTGACTTAGGAGCTGGAGAAGGCTTCGGCCCACAGACAGAAGGGCTGTAGGTTTGCATACCCACTGTCAAGGGTCCCTGGCTTTAGGGACACATGGTGTCTCACTGCCTGGGTAGAGCCAGTCAAGGCAGAGTTTGATAGTTGGATATAAAGACCTTTTGACCTGAGCCCAAGAAAGCCGGAGAGAGGAAAATTTTGACTTCTTCTCTTTTTGGATCATATCAAAGTCTTGCAGTTGGTTTCATTAATGATGAAGTTTCTGGGTGGTTTTGGATAGCCTAAACATACCAGGTTCTGAACTTTTTACGTGTCTTCCCCTATAAAGCCCTACGTAGCACAAATGTGTCTCCAGTGATTGAAGTATAAAAGACACTCTTATGCTGTCGAAAATCTTGTTGAAATAATGCTTATTAGCCCCCAAATCACACCAAAGTATGCATCTCTGACAAGTTTAAGAACTGTGACCAGGTAGACAGGGCCTGTTTTTAGCAGAACAGAATGCAGTACCCTCATCCACAATTGGTATTTATTTCACTACTTAGAGGCTAATTTTGGCTTTAAAAAAATTTTTTTTTGTTTTATTTTGAGATAGAGTCTTGCTAAGATAACCAGGCTGGCCTCAAACTTTTGATCCTCATGTCTCAGATCTCTGAGTAGCTGGGTAAGATTACAGGCATGTGCCACTACACCTGGCTTTTGTCTTTTATTCATCTTATGAAGGACAAATAAGGAAGTACTATAATTAAATGAACCCCTCAGCTTTCAGGGGACTGCTGTTGATTTTGGTTATGATTTCTCTAAGTGCCCATTCTTTGTCTTATCATGTGGTAAAATATTTTTCATCCATTCAACAACCTCTATATGTCTTCTCTCTTACTGGGTTTATGTTATCCATAAGTTCTTGCCAACAGGAAATGTAAGGGAAAGAAGAGAGTATTCAATGGCTGTTTTCTGTGTTAGTGTCAAACATGTCAAATGACTGTAAAACTACAGTAGAATGTTGATGCCTTTTATGGCAGCAAAATATCTCAGGGCTCTGGAGCAAGGGTCTCAGTAGAAAGAGAAATAGGAGCATGGGACACATTCCAGTGGAATCTCACTTTGGTAGCTGGGCACAGTGGCAAGAAAAACAGCTGCTATGGTAAAAGTGACCATGGGACATATTTGAGAAGGGCTTGAACTCTATGACCCACTCAATTGAGCATACTAAGGAAGAAAAACAACTACCTCAAATCAAGATCCACAATTTGGCTGGATGTAGTAGTTGTAGCTACTCAGAAAGCTGAGGCAGGAGGATTGCAAGTTCAAGACCAGCCTGGGCAACTTACTAAGAACCAGTCTCAAAAAATATATATCTATATGTATACCTATTTATATATTTAAAAATTTTTAAATGCTGGGAATAATGACTGTGGTAGAGCTCTGGTCTAGAATGGGTGAAGCCCTGGGTTCTATCCCCAATACCACAAAGAAAAAAGGGAAAAGATTGATGACTTTGCTGGACATGGTGTCACTTGCCTGTAATCCCAGAGGTTCAGGAGGCTGAGGCAAGAGGATTGCAAGTTCAAAGTCAGCCTCGGCAACTTAGTGAGGCACTAAGCAACTGAGAGACTCTGTTTCTAAATAAAATACAAAAAAGGGCTGGGGATGTGGCTCAGTGGTTAAGCACCCCTAGGTTCAATTCCCCGTACAAAAAAAAAAAAAGAAAAAACTGATGACCTTTACTGAATAAAGCAATTTTACCTGTCTTGAGATGAAAAGACTCAGAATGAGACTGAGAGACTGAAGAGAAAGTCTTTAAAACATAGTCCTATAGGTTTGACATGCCATTCAAAAACAAAAGGGAATCACTTCTTACCTTTGTGTTCCTCTATCTACACCCACCATACCCTGATCAGCAGAATCATTAGGGGGTGGGAATTAAGTGCTCTGGGAGATGGAACAAATGATAAAGACTCTTGGGAGACCTCATTTAGGATTTCCCTAATTCAAGGTTAGCAGAAACAGTCAGCTCTTTAGCCCTTGGTGACTTCTGCCTCCTTTGTTTTATGAAGAACTATAATTTTTATGATCTTAGCACTAACTTTGAGGTAGGTTACCTTTTACTGTGTTATTTCTGTTCTTATATATTTTCTTGCACATATCTTTTTTCCTCCAATGAAACCAGGAACAGGACACATTTTATGGTTGTATGTCTCTCTGGCTTCTAACGTATTTACTCTGGTATTCTATACAGAGATTACCAACACATTGGAGATACTCAACGGTTATTGCTGATAATAATTGCTGATTCCCTCTTGAAGGTTTTGATACTTACCTTCTTCAAGATAGGAATAGAGCTTGATAAGTCACTTTTCTAGAATGCAGTTGTGACTTTAATAAGTTGATACACCAGCATAAATATACTGGGTTGGAAAAAAGAATAAATTATTCAAAGATATCAGTTTAAGTTAAACATCAAAGAATTCCCCTGCCTAAGAGTCTAAGTAGATTCATTAATAAAGTAACAGCCCAAACAGTTCAATCATGTGGGATAGTTGAGTTTTCTTCTTCTTCATAGCTAGTTCACCACATTTTAGAGAAGAAATTAGAGCAAGATATTTTCTTAGGAGTCAAGATAAATTGCATTACTGAAGCATTTTTTTCACTTTAAAGAAAAAATTGAGAAAAAGATCTATTTACTCAAAATACCAATAAGCAATGAGGCCAAGAGAGCCACACAAACTTCACTCAGTAGTCTAAGTAAATAATGTCCTAATTACTTCTCATAATAAGCCAAACTGGAGTGTTAATCATGTACAAGAAGTTGCTTCAGTCCCCAGCACGAGCTATTGTACCTTCCACAGCGTTTTATCTCTTCTTCTCCATCTCCTCCTCTTATGCCCTTCTCCAAATTCTGGAATTGCTGCCATCTTAGTGGGAGGAGCATCTTGAATGGTAGATCAAAAGGCCCCCTCTGGCATGCAGCAGACTCCTCCTCCACTTCCTTGCATTAACGTGTGAATCAAGTTGGAATATTTCTTTTTTCTTTTTTTTTCCTTGCTCAGGTGAAGAGAGAAATTTGGCTTTGCTAAGTCTTTCTATGTTTGTGTGTATGTATGATGAAATAAGCAAAATAGTAGCATAGACTATTCCAGGAATTTTTAAAGAATATATGGCAGTAAAATGGAGAATGGAGGCAACTGCTAGATTTGGATGGTTTGAGCCAACTTTCTGCTGATGGTATAAATAATCTTGTTTTTTTTTTTTTCAGGTAATTGCTTTATATTGACAAGATAATTTGCCTACATAGCACGTACAACCTTAGCAAACATGAGCAATGCCATAAATTGAATATGTTCTCCTTTTCTATGTTATGTTTACCATAACATTTAAAATTTGCTTTGTGGATTTTGAAATTTTAAAATATGTTTATAAACTATATATACCCTAAAAACAATTTTACTGTATGCATGAACCTAGCATGCTCCAAATACCTCTGCAAGACCTTTCATCACCTGGGGTGGACATTCCTTTCATTACTGACCAGTCTTATCCCTAGATACTAATTTGCTGAGCGAACTTCTATATAATTTAAATTTTCTTAGAATCAGTTTCCTCATTTGTAAATTAAGGGGTTGAATAAACTCTACTTTCTCTGGTCAGATTTTCCATGTTCCCTCCTTTCTCTCTAAATGACTTAGTTTTGTGCAGAGTGTTTTCCTGTATTCAACTTGCAAAGTGCTATAGATAATTTTAATTATGCTGCAATCAAAATGTCAACTTTCAATCTTAGGAAAACTGACTCTAATTGACTAGGATTGACCCTAAGTACTTTCTTATCAAGGAATTGTTCTCTATGCAAATTTCTGGTAACCCTTCCTCTATAATAATACTCAAGAAGCTCTTAGCCTGTACTTAAACTTCTTTTCTTCTTTTAGACCTTTACATCTTCATTGCCTTCTATGTTTCCATTGGGTGGACTGGAGGCTATCAGTGGTTGATAAAATTATAATCTCCATTTTACCAGGTTTTTCTTTTTTACTACCACACAATAAATAAGCAGTGATACTTTCCCCATTTTCTTATTTCATCTTGAGATGTAGTTTTAGGGGAGGTACTGTCAAACCTAACTTTTGTGCCCTTTACTAAAGGCAGTTTGGCTTTAATCAGAAGTTCTTGGTCATCTCTCTCAGTCTGTGAGCAGTAGCAGCAGTTGTACAGTAAAGGAAACACACACACACACATGTTCATGGAGTTCATGAAGTTTCTCTAGTGCAAGCAAACTGTTAGGTTACTGAGGCAAATGCAGACTGTACAAACGTGGCCACTGTGGGCCGCATGCGCAGAGGAACATGAAACATCCAGTACAGGTGCTGCCATGCTTCCCAGCTCATCCCGGAAGGACTCTGACCTCAGCAGGATCCCCTGACCAATCTCAGAGGACACTGGACTCTAGATCACCTCCTCTTCCTACCTAAGGCCCTTCCCTTCTTGCCTTAAGTCTTCCTTTTCCGGGCTGGACCCTTTAAATTTTCTGTGCCACGAGGCTTGGGCGCAATTCTCCCGTACACACTCTGATGGACAGGAGAGTTCAGCCCTAGAGCATGTATTTCCAATAAAGCCTTGCCCAGTGGTTTTAATTCACTTCCTTTTGGTCATCTGGCTTTATACAAACTAACACCTGATGGATGAGTTTGGGAGAGGGGGAGATGAAGAGGAGACTGGAGTCCTGCTTTATAGTGATTTGCAGTTTCACAAGGCACAGTAGGTTATTGAGTTTCCACTGTGTGTTGGACAAGAGGCTGGGTTCCAGGCAGGGGCAGAGAGGAGAGGTTTGTACAAAGTTAAACTTTGTGCTTGTTGAGTTCAGTATTCAGCAATGAAAATGCCTCTGAGCCCTCTCCTCCAAATGTGCCTCACAATGCACATATCATCAAATATAAGTCCAGGCAAACACGTTAGGAGCACTTAATGCTAAGGGCGCTTAACCACTGAGCCACATCCCCAGCCCTTTTTTGTATTTTATTTTGAGACAGAATCTCACTGAGTTGTTTAGGGCCTTGCTAAATTGCTAAGGCTGGTTTTGAACTCACAACCCTCCTGCTTCAGCCTCCTGAGCTACTGTGCTAGGTCCAAGTTTAGTCTTAAAGAGCACATGATTCCCACCTGAAACTGTACATAGCCACAGGTTTACTCAGAAGGTGACTTCCACACAGGTACCAGGAAGCTGGGTGAGCTCACTGTGAGGAAACACTCTGCAGTCCAAGCATGAGCTTAGAGTCATAATCAACAGACATTCAGGCAAGGACTGTCAACTGAGAAAGCTTCAAAGCTTCATTTCACTCTCCAAACTGAAAATGATTGCAAAGAAAAGAACATTCTCTTCTCTCCCTCCCTTTTTCCTTCTTTTCTAATAAAAGTTTCAGCTAGAATAATCTGTTGGATTTTCCATAAGAAGCCCCCACCCCACCTTTTACCCAGCTGTGCACTCTATGAATCAGATGATACTGTGAAGCATGAAATGTGTCTTAAAAGTCTCTGCTTTGTGAGTCACTTTGATTTATTTTATTTCTGAGACAGTCTCTCCAGGTAGCCCAGACTGACCTCAAACTTGTGCTCCTCCTGCCTCAGCCTCCCAACTAGCTGGGATCACTGGTGTGTACCTCCACACCCAGCTTGTGAGTCACTTTTTGAAGTGATAATTTAGAAGCAGACAAATCTGCTCAAGTCAGGTTATAGTCCCAGTCCAGCAATTAGTTCCAGTAAGGCCTCAATGCTTTTAAACTTATCAGTTGAGCACTTGTCCAAACTTAAGCCCTCATGGCTTTCTACACTTTTCAACTAAGTCTCTGCTGCCAGCAGCAGGAGTTTTACTAAAATGTTATCTAAGACGTTATGTGTTTCCTTCTTATGAGTGATTTAACTTGATTTATTAGGGAGAAATCACTTTTGGGAATGATTTAGTATTTTAACAGTTATTTAAACTTGCTTTTTAGGTTAAAAGATTTTACCTTTATAGCTATTTTTCTTAAATTGTTTCAGCTTAACATTTTTTTCTCATCTTAATTTAGGGACAGAAATCCAATTTATTCCATTCACTCAAACATTTTGGGAAGAAGGGTGTAATTAAAGGGGGAAGGAATTTCACAGAACATAGCCATACACAGAAAAACATTCTCAATGAGAATAAAAATGATTTGACTCATTTCAAAGTCCTTATTTAAAATTCCTCAAATTTGACCGTCTTTAGAAAACCATCCTCAATTGTATGAAATAGTGATTTAGAGGGAAAGATTAAAATATTTCCTATTATTAAAAATAGATGTTTTTATTATTTCACTTAGGAATATCTCTCTCACACACACTTTAGAATTCAAATATATAAGTTTTGATCTTGAATACAGTACTCAAGACAATGTAGTTGGCCTTTTCTGGCCAAAAGGTCCTAACTATTCCTATAAGATTTCTATATCTTACACTGATTCTGGTGACCTAGGTTACCAATATTGTGCTTTCATAAGCAAATTATAACCAAGTATATACAGCAAATCTGTCTTGAGGACTAAAGCAGGTGAGTAGATAATCATATTAACTCTTAGCTCAGGGCAAGTCTCTGAATGTATGGAAGGAAAATCCATCCTCTTGTTTGTTCCTTCCTTCCTTCTTTCCTTCCTTCCTTAAAAAGAAGATTGTTCTTTAAAAAATCTTCATCACAATCTTCTAGTGGGTAACAATAAATATCTTAGACCCAGGGACTTGCAAACTATGGCCTGAAAGCCATATCTGGCCGGTTGCCTGATTTTGTACAACTCATGAATTAAGATTGGTTTTTACATTTTAGAATGATTTTTTAAAAAATCAAAAGAAAAATATTTTGTGAAAAGTTAAAATCATACTAACTTCAACCTTCAGTGATTGTGATTAAAATTTTAATGAAACACGCTTCCATTCATTTATTGACTTCTCTACAGTTGACTTAATACCACAAAATCAGGTATGCAGTGCAGCAGGCTGTATGGCCTGCAGAATCTAAAACATTGACTATGTGGTCCTTCACAGAAGAGTTTGGTTATCCTTGTTATAGATACTGAGAATTCAGCAAAGAACAAAATAAAGAGTTTCTGCACTCATGGAATTACATTCTAATAGGGAAGCAAAAAAGAAAAGAAAAGAAAGAAAAGATAAATTGAAACATTTGAATATATTATAAGGAAAAATAAACAGGATGATGTGATAGAGAGGTCAGAAGAGGCCTCTGGGGCAGTGGAGCTGAAAGCTGAATGTCAAGGAGTCATCCGTGAAGAATGTGGGAACAGAAGGTTCTAGTCACAAGGAACAGGAAGTGGAAGGTCTGAAGAAGGAGAAGCATGGTTAGATCTCAGAGAAACAAGGACATAAAGTCAGGGAGAGAGGGAGGATTAGGCAGGGGCTAGATCCTGGAAGGTTACTTAGGTAGAGGCAAGTTTGTGTTTTTCTCTATGAGCAGAGAATTCCCTGAAAGGTTTTGTGCACAGGAGTGATGTGATCAGAATCACACCTTAGAAAGATCAATTTGGCTATTTTATGGAAAAGAGATCTAGAGGAAATCAAAGTGGAAGCAAGTGGTTAGAAGTTGTTGCAATTAGCCAAGTGAGAGATGATGGTGGCTTGAATTAGGGGTGAAGCTGGGGAGATGGGAGAAGCTGGGTAGGTATAGAAGGTAGGATGGAGATGAGCTGTCAAGTCTTGCTGTGGGGGAGGGGAAGGAAAGAGAATAACTAAGGATTACACTTGAGTTGTGGCTATGTTGGCACCATTTTCTCATATAAATTGAACTCCAGACCACCAAACTATATAAATTAAACTACCCCTGTGTCCAAATTAGACTTTCTATCTGATAGACATCACCACCTTGTTTTCCACCAGAAGTGTAGTTGTCATTTTTCTTCATTGTTTCTACTGAGTACAGAAAACACTTGACAACACCCTCAATGACATATCGAGGAATAAGACAAAAGGGCTTTCAACTGAAAGTCCATGTGTTGACCTCTTTCTCCAGAGACTGAGGAAGAGACAGTGGAGGGCCAGCCCAACACCACATGTGACCTTTGACTTACAGAGGTGATCTGTTGTTGATTTGTAGATAACAGGGAAATAAAAGACCAGATTCCTTATGATACTCTTGCTCTTGCTTTAGATTCCTGTAGTCATTTCTAATATTGATTCAGTTGTTTCAGTTCAGCCTGTAACAGATATATAATTGATGTGCCCAACCAAATAATAAACTGCATTTTCTGACTCGGTTGAAATGCTGTATTTGTGGAAAGGAAACACTTTCCTTCTAGTTTTGTCAGTCTGATCAAACACTGATGATGTGTATCTGCAGAAAATTGTTCTGAGAAAATTGGGGATATAATTTTACCAACACTGCTATTAAAAATATGATAGGAAGAGAGGGGAAAAAAAATTTCCTCAATTTTTTCAGTCTTTTAAAAAGAAAGCCAGAACTTTAAACTTCCCCACAGATGGTCATTTTAGCAGCCCACTCATGGCTTATGGAGATTATACAACTCTCAACAGTTTCAGTTACTGAGATACTTGAAAAGGTAAAATAAACTGGGGAACAGGAAGGTTGTGTGGTCAGCAGCAGACTCAGTAGGACTCTGTGGTGAATGTATGATGTGTGGTGTGTGTGTGTGAGAGAGAGAGAAAGAGAAAGGAGAGTAGAGGAGAAGAAGAGAGGAGAGAGAAGAGACTGACTCTTGGATTCAGATGCATAGCTGGATGCTTCATGATGCCTTCACTGAGAGAGGAAACTCCAGAGGGAAGTTGCTTGGAAGATGAGACTGATGATTTCAGTTTAGGGTGTATGTTGAGTTTGAAGTATGTGTTAATCAGGTTTTCACTATTTTGACTAAAGTATCTGATAAGAAAAACTTAGAGGAGGAAGTTTATTTGGGGCTCACAGTTTCAGAGTTTAAGTCAATGGTTGGCTGACTCCATTGCTTTGGACCAGGTGAGAAAAAACATCACGGTGGAAGGGTGTGAAAAAGGAAATCTGCTCAACCCATGGCAGCCAGGAAGCAGAGAGAGAGAGTAAGGAGCTAGGGACAGATATAGTCTAAGGACACATCCCCAGAGACCAACTTCCTCCAGCCACCCCTTCCCTGCCTATATCACCACTCAGTAGTTAATTCAAATTATTAATTCATCGAGTGGATTAGTCTACTGATGAAGTTACAGCTCTTATAATCTAATCATTTTGACCTCTGAACATTTGTGCACTAACATGAGCTTTATTGGGGATACCTTATATCCACACCATAGCAAGGTGCTTGTTCTCCATTTGCAGAAAGTAGTTAGAGCTCAAGGTATTTTGTTTGTGACAGGGTCTTTTTATGTTTCCCAGAATTTCCTTGGACTGGCAATCTTCCTGCTTCATCCTCCACAGTGGCTGGGATTACAGCATGCACCACCATGCCCAAATAGAATACAGTTAAAGATATAAGTCTGAACACCGTAGAAAAGACAGATGAAAAATCTGGGTTATTTTGGAATCCTAAGAATGAATAAGATAACCCAAAGAAAGCAAAAAAACAAAACAAAACAAAACAAAAAAACAAAAAAGCAAGGCTAATATTTAGTTTCTGGGGCTAGGGATAGGAAGAGAAATTTATCAAAGAGACTGGAGAGAGGAAATCATAAAGGTTAAGTAGGAAACTAGACAAGTGAGGAGACAGAAGCCACAAAGAGAATATTTTAAGGATTGACCTGTAGTGTCAAATGCTAAAGAAAAGGCAATTAGAAAAGTGCTGAAAATATTCACTGCATTTAGTTATATATAGATTTTGGTAATCTTGCAAATACTTCTGATAGATTCATTGCAGAGAAGGCCAGGTTATGATAGACTGAAAGATTATGAGTGGGAAATAAGGAACAACGTATAGTCACATTTTTCAAGAAGGTAACTGTGTTGAGCAGAAGTGCTGTGGAATTTTTATGGCTTGGATCTGGAATGTCCCACAAAGACTCATGCATTGAAGACTTGGTCCCCAGTGCAGCAATGGTCAGAAGTAGGGCTTTTGGTAAGTAATTGTATCATGAGGTCTCTGACCTCTGTGGATAAATCCATTGATAGCTGGACTATTGAGAAGAGGTGGAAAGTGTAGGAGATGGGACCTAGTAGAAGGGAATAGGTTCTTGGGGGCATATCCTTGGGAACTATGTTTTGTCCCTGACCCTTCCTCTTCCTCTCTTTCTGCTTTCCAGCTGCTGGGAGCAGAGCAGCTTTTCTTTGCTCAATCTTCTGCCATGATATTTCTGCCTTGGAGCCAGCTGACCATGGACTGAAACCTCTGAAACCATGAGCTAAAATAAATCTTTTCTCCTCAAAGTTGTTTTTCTCAGGTATTTTTCATAGCAATGAAAAAATGAGGAACACAGCTCATTGAATAGAAGGATTTAGAAGGAGGGACGTCCCCTCTTGCCTGTCATAGATTTGAACTTGTTTAAATTCTGATGAGGAGTAAAAGAGATGAGGTCGAATATATAAGATAGGGATTAATTTTGCTTTAGGGTTGAGAACATTAAGATGGAATTCAAAGTATATATTGAAGAATTGGTTTTAAATAGATGATGAATACTGTTGTTTTTCAATATGAGAAGAGAAAAGGAGGATTGAAAGTAAAAGTGTATTTTGTAGATTGGGTAGTCAGAAGTTGGGAAGTTCCCTTATGGTAACTTCTATTTTATGAGTGGGGTGGGAGGAAAGGTTATCTGAAGGAAGTGCAAGGTTGAAGTACAGTTCAGAGACTTGAGGGAAAGAGAGAGAGTTTAAAACAGTTGTGGGAAATGAGAGGGTACAAAAGAATCATGGCAGTGTGAGAGCTGGCTGAAGAGCCCAGCTAAGATTACAAATCTGTGTCTTCACAGATTTATAATATCAAATTGTACAATTTTTACTTTCTCCTGCAGCATGTGACACAGAACCAAACCTGAAAAATGGCACAGAAAAGGCAAACAGTTGAGTTGATCTAGGATTTTACCAAGTAGATGCTGTGGAAAGACAATGGGGCAGGAGAAGTCAGAGTATTGGTAGGAGAAATCAGAATGTTCAATATGGAATCTAAATGGAGTAAATAGGAAGTGAAAATAGGAAGGAGCTATTAGGCAAGGAATTAATAGAAGATCAGAGATTTTCATAAAATCAGTTATTCATCCTAGATATAATATGCATTTGATAGATACTCAGTGGATAGTTTGGATATATAGATGACTACCAGTTCAGAGTTCAAGTATTAGAGCTCTTTGGACCCCCGATTATATATTTCATTTCTCCATTACTATGTTCCAACTGAAGGGGTCAGTGTGTTAAGTTGGTATATATTACCCTCCCTTTGTGTACTTTTTGTCCTAACAATTTCCTATTTTAATGCCTATTGCATTCCTTTTCGCTTATCCACATATTATCTATCTTTTAAATCTTAGCACTCACCTTAGTCACCAAACTTCTACTGGAAGAAAATCAAAAGAGAAAAATCCCCTGACATTTATAGAGTACTTCTTATCTACCAGGAAATGTAGACAGACTTTTCATATTCTGTTCTAATTCAATTGGAGCATTGGAAGTCTCATCTTCATTTTGTGAGCTATTTTTAATTTTTTAATCACTTCTGGCATTCCTTTATGCTTACTTGTACTGAGAGATTTTTGGATCTATACTGCATACTCAATAGAAAGTTCTTGATGGCTTAATTATATATTTTATGTAGCATCTTTCAGAATGAATTAGATACAGTAGGCATAAATTCTTTAATACGAATTTGAAAATACAAAGAATAGACAAAGGCATATAATAAAGAGATGTATATAGAGGCTTGGAGTTCAAGACTGAAAGCCCCTATTGGGCAAGAGCTTTCTTGCTGCATTATCACATGGCAGAAGGCAAAGATGGTGGTGGGGTTGAGAGAGAGAGAGAGGAGGCAAGGGAAGGGATGGGAAAGGCACAGAGTAGTACTTTTATCAGGAACCCAATCCCAAGATAACAGCATTAATGCATTCATGAGGGTAGAACCCTATACCCTAAACATTTCTTTAAGGTCCCACCTCTCAACATCATTGCATTGGGGATTAAGTTGACCATACATGAACTTAGGTGAACACATTCAAACCATAGCATAAACCATCATTTCCAAAATAATTAATATACCTTCTAACAGTGAAAAATGTACTATTCTCAATGTAGACTCAGACCTGATATATTTATTATGGGAAATCTCATAACAAACTGTACATGATTATTTCATTTGGAAAGCAGACAAATATGATACAATTTAATGAGTACAGACATAAATTTCTTTTTATCAGTTATTTCCATATATTTATATGTGTTGGGAATTCAATAAAATGTAATTCAGTATTTGAAAAATGAGTAACAATAATTTAGATAGTTTTACATTAAAAGCTTATGTATTATTTTAAAAATGTCATTTAAATTCAAGATAACTAAAAATTTCTTTCAGAAACTTGGTCCAAATAAAAAATAGTGGTGTGTATAAGTTGGTGTGAATGTCAGTAGTTCGAATTTCAGCACCAGCAGAGTAATTCACTGGAGTTAAGGCACTGGAATTGGCTCATTAAAGACATTTTGTAGTATCCCATTGAGAAACAGCTATGAAATTCTCTTCAGTGAATCATCAAAGCTTTCTTCTCTTCCTTTTCCAAATTCTCCTCCTCCTCGAATTTTAGGAGGCTTATAAGAGTTTTATGTTCATAAGTTAAACTTCATTTAAAGGTTTGCCAACATGATGTTCATTTCATAGATGAATTAAATCAAGCACAGACAAGCTGTGCCTGTCTTAGTTTCTGCTGAATGTTTTTGCCGGGACCAGCAGTACAACTGGAGTTTCCCATTTGCAAATGAGATAATTGCTTTAGAATGCTATATGCCATACATTTTGGGGGTTAAAATCTGAGAGGCTTGTTATACAAAAATGAATGGATCAGATTTTTCTCCTTTTTACAACATTATTGTCAGCTGTTCTGTGAATATCATCATTGTCTTCATCAACCTCAAATTTACCAAAAATGTTCTTTTCCATGAAACTTTTGAAAATATTTCAGAATTTTAAGTGTTAGCATCTCTTGTCATGGAAAAAGGATATTTTCAGCCATAAATTTATAGTGACAAATACATATTGTCATGACAAAGCCTGGGCTATTTCATAATTCACCTGTGTATGCCTTAACAAAACTAGAAGCGACTAGAACATAATGATGCTTTGTAAGGCAATTGTCACATATTTCATGTACTTTATCTAATTTACTTTTATTCTTTGTGTGTGTGTGTGTGTGTGTGTGATACTGGGGATTGAACCTAGTAACACTGTACCTCTGAGCTCCACCCCTAAGCCCTTTTTATTTTGTGTAGAAACAGGATTCCACAAAGTTGCCCAGGTTGGCCTTGAATTTCTCATTCTTCGGTCTCAGCCTCCTAGGTAGCTAGTTACAGGTGTGCACCAGTGCAAACCTGTCATTTTTTTAATGTGTACATTTGTATTTATTTATTTTTATTCAGAACTGCAGATAGAACCCAGAGGCTTACACATTAAGCAAGTGACCCATACCCCAGACTCCTTTATCTAACTTTCTAATGAAAAAGTTATTGAGGAAATGAAGTTTATGAGGAAAACCTCATTACAATAGAAATACCTGTGCATTACTGGAAAAGTGAAAATCACAGACATAGGGCCAGAGCTGTGTAGCTCAGTGACAGAGCCTTTGCTTAGCCTGTGCAAAGCCCAGCTTGGCAAAAAATAAATAAATAAAAATAAAAGATAAAATAAAATTACTCTGAGTTAAAATCTTTGGGCACCTTGGTGAGTATAGTTTTATGTGTGTGTATTATCATATAAACACATTTGTGACTTGCTTGTACACTTGATAATTAATATTTTATACATAATTGTATACTTAACAGTGTTTTGTTTTCACATTTTTATTTTATTTTTAAACTGTTATCTTGTTTATTTCTCCATATTTTAATTGGTGCATTATAATTGTTTTCCATTTTAAAAATAGCTATGTTGTATGCTATTATGTAAGTGTATTCTAATTTATTTAGTTGATTTCTATTATTGGGCATTTGGTTGTTTCTAATATTTTGTTATTACAAACAGCACACGGGTAAACATCCTTTTCCATATGTCTTTCTGCATTTTCTTAATTATTTCCTGAGGCTAAATTTCCAGAAAAGGAGTAAGTAGGCCACAGGTCTGGGCATTCTTAAGTCTGATAATTACTGCCAAATTGCTCTGCAGAAAGTCTTGTCATCTCTGCTCTGACCAAGGACATACGGAAATGTCTGTCTCTTTCTTCTCACTAACAGAAATTAAACTACCAGTCTTCTGGTTTCATTTTGATTCTTACAATAACTGTGTGAGAAAGACGACAGATTAGGAGATACGTTGATGGTCCCACATCTAGGAGGCCCCCAGACTGGGAGTTGAGATTTCCAACTTGCCAACTACGTGCTCCTTTTCTACCACCTCCTTGCTATCATGCTGCTGATGCTGGCAACACCCGACCAACTATCAGAAAGAATTAGAACAGGAATTCTTGTTCAAGCCACGGCCTGACTCAACGCCCGTGTTGCTGGCAGTGCTCTGGCCTCCGGCCATAGGACTGTGGGTGGCACAATTCTTGTATTCTGAGAAAAAAAGCAATGTTGGCACACTACTCATCCAGGCCAGTGCTGAAGCCAATGGGGAAAGAAGGAAATGAGGAAGCTGGAGGCAAAGAGGCAGCAGAGGATGACCAAATTATAAACCTTGCAATAACATGTCTTTAAAGTCTTTCAATTCTTACCCTATGTAATGAGTGAAATATTTCAGGTTGTATCTATCTGATTCCATGATTTTAATTAATGATTTTATTTTTCTAGTTTTTTTTAATAGTAAAATTTGTATCATAGAATCCATTTGTATTTTTTGTAATTATATTTTTGCATTGCTGGGGATCAAACTCAGGGCTTTGTGCATGTTATGCAAAGGTTCTACCACTAAAGCTACATTCCCAGTCATTTTTGTTTTTATTTATATAAAATATTCAAGAAACCAAGGTCTAAAAAAAGAAAGAAAGAGAGAGAGAAAGAGAAAGAGAGAGAGAGAGAGAGAAACCAAGTTCTCATAAATGAAACAGAAGAGGTGGTGAAGAAAATTTCCTTTTGGATAGAAAAGCAAGAGTTTTCTTTCCTTTTTGCATCATATGGTTTAAAAAAAAGAGAGAGAGAATATTGAGAATTGAACCAAGGCCTTGCACAAATGCTCTACTACTGAGCTACATTCCACCTTTTTTTTTTTTGGAGACAAGGTTTCGCTAAGTTGTCCTAGCTGGCCTTGAACTTGTGATCCTTTTTCCTCAGTCTCTCCAGCAGCTGGGATTCCAGGATTACAGGCATGTGCTACTATGCCCTGCTGAGTAGCATTTTAAAAATGTGACTTAGACCAAAATCTTAAAGTACCTTTGTCAGTTTCTTTCAAAAGCAAAAGAATTGGAAATGTAGCACAGGGTTATAGAGATTGCCTAGTGTGCCTAAAGCCCCAAGTTTAATCCCCAAAACCATCCCCTCAAAAAGGAGATGTGAAGATGGGATTTGATGGGCAGGGGATTTATTAGGGAAATACCTGTTGAGGAGGAAGTGGGGAGCATGAGAAACAGGACTTTAGCCCTTGATTCAGGGCTGCAGAAGGCGGAGCAAGAAGAAAGATCTGGGTTAGAAGGAGGCTTGGACCACAGTACTGTTCTAAGAGTCTCAATCAGGCCAGTGAGGTCCCTGAGCTCCATAGGCTAGTTTTCTAGTAGAGGAGTCTTGTGTCAGGCAAAAGTGGCCTGGTACTGTCACTGACATGTCATTGTCTGGGAGAAGCCAGTTGGAAGTGTGACCTGGTTTGGATACTGCATTGGTCCCAGTGTGGCATTTTGAGGCTGTCCATTCCCTTCCTTGCAGCAGATCCTCTGGAAAGGAGAACTGAATGGAGTACCTCCATGGCCACCACAGTACCTGACTTTGTATGCTCTTAATCCCTGGGTTGGACTTTTCAAAGGTTATTGACATTATTCCCTCTCCTCTCCACTCCCATCTCCAGTCCGAACAATGGCAAAGTGTCAAAGGAAGTGATTTCTTTCATTATTAGATTGTTAATCCCCACAGAGCAAGTTTGAATAGAGGATCCCCCCTATCTTTGTTTGCTTCTGTTTCCTAGCCAATAAAACTATTATTATTATTATTATTATTATTGTTTTCTTTTATTTCTTTCTTTTTTTATAATTTGTTATTGCATTATAGTTATGTTACCAGAAGTTTGGGCCTTGTCCCAGATGCCAATCCAATAACAAGAACCCAATTTTGAGAAAAAAGAAAAAGTTTTATTGCTTTGTTAGCAAAGGAAAGAAAAGGGGACTCCTATCCCAGAGGCTGTGATTCTACTTATCAAGGGGAACAGGGGACTTTTAAAGAGGTGATTCAAAGGCTACATTCCATATGTTCGCTGTTGGAGTTGTAATTCATTTGTTAATTCGGGAGACAGTCATTTCTGAGATCTTCTGGTGCCATCCGCAAAGTCTTGATTACTTCTTTCCTTTGGTGGGTGTATGCTCAAGGACGGGTAAATCTGCCTAGGACAGGGAAGAAAGGTAATCCTGTTTCCCCTGAGATTAGGAAGGGGGAGAGATTAGGGAGGAAGAGAAACCTGTGCTTTTAAAAATAAACTGCACTGGCAGAGCCTCAAGGGCCATATTCAAAGCATAAAATGGACCACTGTTAAATTTATACATAATAGTAGGGTTCACGGTGACACAATCACACACAGAGAACGTAATTTGCTCAATTTCAGACCCTAGCACTTTTCTTTTTCCTTCCCTTCTACCCACCACTGTTACCTTTATGCTACTGGTCTTCTATTTATTGTTTTATAAAGTGGTGCTTTATAAATATACACAAAGGTAAATTCTTTGTGTTATATTCATACATAATTTGGTCAATTTCATCCTGCAGTTCCTCCTTTTTCCTTCTCCCTCTATCCCCTTCCTCTAACTTCACTAATCTCCCCTCGACTTTTATGGAATTTCTCCCATATTTTTCCTTATTTTGCTCTAGATTCTACATATGAGAGAAAACATTTCATCCTTGACTTTCTGAGTCTGGCTTATTTCACTTAAAGTGAAATAAACCATTCTTTTTTAAAAAAAAATCCCAATTCCACAAACATTTTGGGGCCAAACTTCCCAGCACTGTGTTAAATAACAGACGACATGAGATAAAGAAGATGCCTCAATGTGCTCATATGTTACAGAGAGTCATGAGCACCCATTGGAGAGGTAGAGGAGAAGAGCAGATACAGACAGGGAATATCTTGACCAGCCTGGGCAAAGTCTGACAAAGTTTCCAGAATCAATGCAACTTAGAAAAAAGCCTGACAGCAGCAATTCCAGACATCAGCAAGGAGGACTGAGGACAGACTAGGAGAAATGGAGATCCTGCAGGATAAAGGGAAAGATTTAGAGGTAGTTAGGACCCAGATTTCTACTTGGGAACTTGTGCTTGATTGTGTCCACCATAGTCACATGTGCATTTTATGAGGGTGGAAGAGGTTTGGGTGGGCGAGACTGGAGAACTGCAAGAAACCGTTGTGTAACATGGGTTCCCTTGATGCTTTGACTCTATCCCTTGTGTCTTTGAAATTTATATGTTTTTTTTTTTTACTTATTTTTTCCAAACTTCTTCTCCCTGATCTTTTGCCTAACTTTTTTCTTGATCTTCTCTGATCTTCTCCTTCCCTATTTCTCCTCCATAATTTCATTTTCTCTGAATTACCTCTATAAAAGTCCCCTGTTCCTGCTGATGGGCAGAATCATAGCCTTTGGGACAGAAGTCCCCTGTGTTTCTCCTTTGCTAGCAAAGTAATAAACCTTCTTTTTCCTTTGTCTCAAAACTATGTCCTCGTTATTGGATTGGCATCAGGAACAAGGACTGAGCTTTCGGCAACAGTTGTCTATTGAATCTTTATTTTCATCCATTCACTGATGGGTCTTAGGAGGACAGGAGTCCTTGGAGAAGATTGCCTGATTTACAATCAAAACACTTGGGCTGGCTTTGGGATATAGCTCAGTGGTAGAGCATGTGTTTGGCATGTGGGTTCTTGGTTTCAACACCCAGCACAAAAACAAAAATAAAAACAAACAATAAGCTACCTGTACTCTAATCTCAGCATGATAGGTTACCATAGAGTAGGCCAGTTATGTAACTCTAGAAATGCAAGTTTCTTTTATTTATAAGCTGAAAATAATGATACTTGTCCTGACATTTATTGGGCTGTTGTGAAGCTCATATGAAAGAAGATGAGACTTTCTGAAGGTACTGGCAAATTTTCAGTACTGTAAAAATTAAGGGACTATTCCTCTGTCCTGTTTGGGAAATGACAGGCCCATGAGAAAGCCTAACAGCATGGTTTTGTAAGAAGTGGCTCAGCCTCCCCAGGGGAAAATACCTGGTTTCATATTTGCCAAGAGGAACAAGTCTAGGAAATTACAACACCAGGTAAAGCACATGGGGCTTTCTGTTTTGTTTTTGGAGAGCACAGTTTCTTAAATGTCATTCTCATTGTTTACTCTTTGTCACCACTAGTGGTTCTGGAATGAGAGGAAGTTGGGTCAGGGAGCATTAATACAACAAGGGAGATGGTTAAAATGTACTTGATGTAAGAAATAAATGTAACCCTCTTCATGTGCGGAGGAAAATATGCCCTCCACTGGGTTATGTGAATGGGGATGTATACAAGGAAGGAAAGCAATTTCAGCTTTGCCAGAAAACTTTTCCACTTCCCGGGATATTAGGGAGTCTTTGGGAGAGGTAAGGGCATATTATCAGATAAATAAAACTTGCCATAATGCTTCTCTTCTGGAAGATTGGGGAAAAAATCCTCTTATCATCTCCTTTATTTGTGGTTTGTTTGAGTCTTAATAAGAAAATCACTGAGAAATCATCAATATACTTAATGTTGGGAAGCCCAGGTACAGGGTCATGGAAGAGCTCCTGTGAAGAATTCCATTATAGAGGCCATTCCTGAAGTATCAGTAATCTCCTGAAAGAGATGTCTACTCTATGGGGAAACTTTTGTTCTTTTTTGACAACGGAATCAGGAAGAATATTAGTATATGAGTTGAGACAGCTAGTTGATTCATGTAGGGAATTACTAATAGAAATATTTCTTTTTGACAACTCAGAGAATAGATTGAACTTTGCAATCTTCAACTCAACCAACACAAAAGGAAGGAGAGTTTCCTAACCTATATTATGGCCTATGAAAGATGTTTTGAAAAAGAATTCCCAAAAGAAGGGTATAAGTGACAGTAAAGATTGACTCACTCAATAAGAACACCAGTCATTTCTGGCTTCTCTTACCGAATTTCAAAGTGTGGGGAAAAAAAAAATGACATACTCCCAAAGCCCTTGCTGTTTGAGTTTGAGGGATGTCTTGGGCTCTGTCATGCAAATGCACATATTAATTTTCTATTGCTACACATCAATCAGATTTGTGTTGGTATAACAAATGCTTGAGACAATAAACTTACAGAGAGAAAAAGGTTATTTTGATTCACAGGTTTGGAAGTTTCAGTGTATAACCAGTTAGACCCATTGCTTTGGGCCTACGTCAGCACATCCTGGCAGAAGTACCTGGGATAGCAAAACCACTCACCTCATGGCCAAGGGCAAAGAGAGAAAGAGGAAGGGACCATGATCCAATTATCCCATCAAAGGCACATTCCCAATGACTGGAAGACCTCCTACAAGGTCCCAGTTCTTAAAGTTCCAGTAGTGCAAGCTGAGACCAAGGCTTTAACACATGGGCCTGTGGGGCACATTCTAGATCCAAACCATAGCACTGTGTCATAAATCACCACAAATCTAGCAGCTCATAATAACATCATTTACTGGCTCATATTTTCTGCAGATCAAGAATAGGGGGATGGAGTGGCTGGATCCTCTGTTCAGTCTCCCAAGGATGATATCAAGACATTGGCCAAGGAAACAACTTTATCAGGGTCCTTTTCCAAGTGCACAGGTTGTTGTTGGCACAATTCAGTTTCCTGTGCTATTATAGGACTGAGGCCCTTGCTCTCTTGCTCCCTGTCAATCAGAAACTATTTGCAAATCCTAGAGGCTTCTTGACATTCTCTACCCCATCATCTCTGAATAATATGACAGTTTGTCCCTTCAAGGCCAACAGGAAAGCATCTCTGACTCTGAATCTCTGACTTGTGTTAAGTGTTCACCTGGTTGGACCAGGCCCACTCAAGAAAAATCTCATTCTTGATTAATTCAGTTGACTGGCTTGAGACCTTAATTGCATTGATGAAATCCCTCTATGCTGTATTATAAAACATACTTATGGGAGTGATATTCCATTTTATTCACATGTCCTGCTCACACTCAAGGAGAGGATGTTATACTGGGTTTATGCTTCAGAAAGCAGGAAACTTAGGGGCCATCTGGGGGTTCTGCTTACCACAATCGGCTCTTTAGAGGCAGAAGTAAGTGAAATGAGGCAATTTTCACACACAGAAACTACCCTTCAGCAAGCACACTGGCATTGGTGGTGCTCCCAGTGCAGCAGTAGTAGAGTTTTCACTTGTTTCCTAATACCGTGTGTGCTAAACTGTGGGCAGCAATAGCAGAGGCGTTTTTGCTAGAACAACTCAAGTAATTGAGCATCTCTTCCAGGTTTTCCTTGGTAGCATTCATGACTGGTTCTTTGGTCCTTAAACAGATGATAAAAAGTACTTATTTTAAGAAACACCTTTCTGTTTAAACTAAGTATAGTGAATAATTTTATCTGCAAAATAAAACCTATACTGATACAATGGGATCATCGGGGGAGCCTCTTTTTACATCTCCATTAAATGTGTGTATTCTGCACTGCTTTTATAAATTCATAGAACTTTATTTTTAAATAAATAAGAGCTGCAGATTGAACCCAGGGGTATTCTAGCAATGAATTACATCCCCATATCTTTTTATTTTTCATTTGGAGAAAAAGTCTGGATAAGTTTCCCAAGCTGCCTGGGAAACTTGTGTTCCTTCTGCCTTAGCTTCCTGAGTAGCTGAGATTACAGGCACAGGCCACTGCACCTGGATAGTTCCTAGAATTTTAGAATGGGAAGGAAACTTCTGCTTCTAGAAGGGTGTTTTCCAAACTGTATTCTGCAGAACACTTAAAATAGATTTCTAGATATAGTAAAGTTTCTTTTTTCATTAAAAAAAGTGTTCAATAGACATGCCAGCTTGCACTATACTACACAATTTTTGGACTTTCTAATGCTCCTTAGCATATTAATGACTGAATGAATCTATGGGGGAAAAAATAAAAACCCAGTGACTCCCAAAACTGTTAGAGTCTTTTTAATCTAACTAACCAAGCTTCCCCACACCAAGGCCCACAGTGTTGGGAATGGGGCTCAATAGAAAAGCACACACTTCAGATACACAAGGCTTGGGGTTCCATCCCCAGCAACACAAAAATAAACAGATGAGCCAAACCGAGACCTAGAAGGTTAAATAAGATCTCCAAATCTACTAAGGTGGCAGAATGAGGGCTTGAAACTGACTAGGCTCCCTTGCTCCTGGTCACATGATTTGTTCTTTACTCCCTATACCTACCCAAGAAGCCTCAACAGATACAGTCTCAAGAGGAAGCAAAAGATATGTACAGAAATCATATGAATAATGCATCCATGAGATCTGCCTTATCTCTGGAAACTTGGAAGCCCATATATGTCCACCCACACACCACTTAGCAGGACATGAAGGCCCACAGCATGGATGCCAAGGTAGATGTCTCCCTGCCTCGCTGTTACCCACAAATAGCCCTTCCTGGGTACCAAAGCCAAGGTCTTACAGACTACAGGAAAAATGAGCTTGTGAAATTAGTCTCCAGGACATTTCGGTAACTGTAGCAGTTATTTTCCATGCAGATATTTTGGGTTTTGGGCACGATAGAAAATGAATTGCTCTAAAATAAGACCAAAATTAAAAAGGAAAAAAAAAATTAAGGTCACTACAAAAGGCAATAGAAATCATACACAAAAGAGAAACCTGATTCCTGCATCTGAGGGCTTGTGAGCACATGCCTCTCACATTCCATAATGTAAATCACATCGTGCACATCTGACCCAGAGAGCGAGGTTCCAGGAGGTACATATTTTCAGCATGAAAACAAGCAGCCATTAGTGTTACGAGCACAGCTTAGGGTCAGCTGCTTGCCTGACACACCTCGGCATTTACTGTTCCCCATGGCCACACAGTTTGCAGAGCCAGCTGAAGATGTGGACGTGCGCATTCAGACCCTGAGCCCCCTCCGCTGTTCCTGGAAGGCGCTCCAGCTAGATAAAGAACCCAGGCCACCACCACCCTGTCAGCATGGGAAAGGGTTTCCCTTTCCGGAAAGAGAGGGAGAATCATAAGTTGGACTTCTTCCAGTCTGTCCTGGTGCTTTTCTCCTCTGAGTTTTCCTTTCTTTTCCCTGGCCACTGTATTTCTAGAAGGACTGGCACCCTGGCTGAAAACAAAAGCAAAACCAGCAAACTTTGAACAAAGCTTCCTAGTCACTCAACTCTCTGATGAAAGGAAATTCTGTAAACACACCAGTCATAAAGGGGCTCCAAACCACAATGCACACGCACCACGGTCTGTGGGGAAAGTTTCCATGTACGTGCTTGTGGGGTTCCTCAGAGGGCTGAGGAGTGACTAAGAGTCATTCCCCAGAAAGGGCACCCAGGCCTTGTGGAGCTGCATTTCTTGTGCTTGAGGAGTGGGGAGAAGTAAGGTAGGAGTTTTGGTAGTAGCATAAAACAGTTTTATTTTATTTCTTCTCCCTGCAACTGTTGAATAGGCATTTCTAGCTTTTTTTTTTTTTTTGTGGTTCCACAGTTGATTCTACACCCAGAGGCTTTGGTGCTAAAGCAATTAGGCCAGTTGAAGTTGGTTGTGGGACTGGAAGTGTAGCTTAGCCACAGAGCATATGCAAAGCATGTGAGAGACCCTGGGTTGATTCCCAGCACTGAAACAAGTAAAGAAAAAGCAAGTAAATAATGATTAGCCAGGTGATGTCACATGCCTGTACCTACTGTGCAGGCTGAAGCAGGAGGATCTCTTGACTCAGGAGCTCAAGGCCAACCTGAGAACATAGCCAGACTCCACCACAATAAAGAAACAACAAAACAAAAAACCAGCAAAGCACACATCCAAGAAATGGGACATATTTCAGGTTTTAACTATTATTCCATGACACACTTATGGAAGAACAAAATAGTGGGCAAAAGAGTTCCCAAGACCAAACCACTGGTACATTATTAATCAAGAAGTGAAATCAGGTTACAAATATATTCCTCTGTCATCAATTCTTGAGACTGGTCTCAAACTATATCTAGTCTATTATTGATGAAAACTTATGAATATTTTAAGGAAAATATAAGAGAGACTATAAGAAAGAATTGTAAGAGAGAATGCACACTCTGCATGTGCAGATACTTTATTTTTCTACCCCAGTGATGAGTCCAGATTTGTGTATCAGGAATGCCAGAAAACTTTTTTTTTTTTGAGATTTGCCCAGCAAAATCATCTTTTAATATATTACAAAAGAAATGTGTGTCCACGGAAAGGGGAGAAAGCAAAACTCCAGAGAATGAGAAAATGAAAAAGTCTCCTTCATCTACCATTGAAGCTCAAGTGCTGGTTCTCTGAAGTACTGTAATCACCATTAATAATGTCACATAGCACAGGAATTAAAATTTTAATATTAGGCATCCCTTTTCTTAAAAAAAAAAAAATCTTTTTATGTTTCCTGCTCCTGGTAATTTCCTCTGCCTTGGTTTTCACCTTTCTTGGTCTCTCACTGTCTTGCTGGGTCTCTAACCTCCATCTCTTTGGGTCATCCCCCAGCTCTCTGGATGCCTCTCTTTTTTCTTTTTTTTAAATTTATTTCACTTAGGTATACATGATAGCAAAATGCATTTTGATTCATTGTACACAAAGGGAGCACAACTTTTCATTTCTCTGGTTGTACATGATGTAGAATCACACCATATATGCAGTCATACATGAACCTAGGGCAATGATGTCTATTTCATTCCACCATCTTTCCTAACCTCATGCCTCCTCCTCTTGCCCCTCCCCTTTCATCAAAGTTTCTCCATTCTTCCCATGCCCCCTCCCCCATTATGAATCAACATCCACTTATCAGAGAGAACATTCGGCCTTTGGTTTTTTGGGATTGGCTTACTTTGCTTAGCATGATATTCTTTAACTCCATCCATTTACCTGCAAATGCCATAATTTTATTCACTTTTATTGCTGAGTAATATTCCCTTGTGTATATATACTACAGTTTCATTATCCATTCATCTGTTGAAGGGCACCTAGGTTGGTTCTACAGCTTAGCTATTGTGAATTGAGCTGCTATAAACATTGATATGGCTGTGTCACTGTAGTATGCTGTTTTTAAGTCCTTTGGGTATAGACCAAGGAGTGGGATAGCTGGGTCAAAAGCAATCTCCAGACTGCTTTCCTGATTGGTTGTACCAATTTGCAGTCCCACCAGCAATGTATGAGTGTGCCTTTTCCCCCACATCCTCATCAACACTTATTGTTGTTTGTATTCTTGATAATTGCTGTTCAGAATGGTGTGAGATGAAATCTTAGAGTAGTTTTGATTTGCATTTCTCTAATTACTAGAGATATTGAACATTTTTTCATATGTTTGTTGATCAATTGTATATCTTCTTTTGAGAAGTTTCTATCCAACTTAGCCCACTTATTAATAAGGTTATTTGTTTTTTTGATGTTAAGTTCTTCGAGTTCTTTATGTATCCTGGAGATCAGTGCTCTATCTGATGTGCGTGTAGCAAAAATTTGCTCCCAGAATGTAGGCTCTCTGTTCACTTCATTGATTGTTTCTTCTGATGAGAAGAAGCTTTTTAGTTTGAATCCATCTAATTTATTGATTCTTTTTAAAAAAATTTTATTGCTGATGGACACAATACCTTTATTTTATTTATTTATGTGGTGCTGAGGATTAAACCCAGTGCCTCACACATTTGAGGCAAGCACTCTACCACTGAGCCACAACCTCAGCCCCCATTTGTTGATTCTTGATTTTATTTCTTGCACTTTAGGAGTCTTGTTAAGGAAGTAAGGTACTAATCTGATGTGATGAAGGATTGGGCCTACTTTTTCTTCTATTAGGTGTAGGGTCTCTGGTCTAATTTCTAGGTCCTTGATCCACTTTGAGTTTTGTGCATGGTGAGATATAGGGGTTTAGTTTCATTTTGCTGCATATGGATTTCCAGTTTTCCCAGCACCACTTCTTTAAGAGGCTATCTTTTCTCCAATGTACATTTTTGGCACCTTTGTCTAGTATAAGATGACTATATTTATGTGGGTTATCTCTGTGTCTTCTATTCTGTACCGTTGGTCTACATGTCTATTTTGGTGCCAGTACCATGCCGTTTTTGTTACTATAGCTTTGTAGTATAATCTGAGGTCTGGTATTGTGATGCCTCCTAGAAATGCCAGAAAACTTTGAAGGACAAGTTTCTTGCTATCCATGCAGTGCTTCCCTCTCTCTCTCTCTCCTCCCCCTTCCTTCTTTCCTTTATTCCTTTCTTTTTCAGTATTACACAAAAGGTCTCCAGTATGTGTCTGGATTCTACTCTCCATTCCATACTCCAAGAGCCCCACTATACTTGGAGCTCATTAGTTGAAATATTTTTTACTGTAAGAAATGGGGGCTCATTTCTCCCTGAGAATTATTTACGCTAAATTTATATTTAAAATGAATTATTTGCAAGAGTAATGTTTCTAGCATTAAAGGTAGTGTAGGATAGGGTAGTGTGCATTTCCATTCCTTCTTTTATTTGATGGCCTGGATTCATCTTAGCCTACCAAACTAAAATAAAATTGCTTCCTTTAAAACCTTTGATTAGTAATGATCTGAGGAACAAAAGGAAGATGGGGGGGGATGCTCCTGGGTTGAAGATATGCATAAAATTTCCCAATTATTTATTTTCTTTTTTCTTTCTTTCCTTCCTTCTTTCTTTTCTTTCTTTCTTTTTTCTGGGCTATAACTTTAAATGCCTGTATTTCTGTTCCACAGCAGGAATGACTGTTAAGGATTTCAAATGAGTACTCAAACAATTTTATCTGGCTCAGTAATGGACATGTTTTTGATAAGAGAGTGGGGAAACCTGATATCCCCATTTCAAAGGGGCCGGCAGTAGGCCAAGAAAGTTTGCTAGCAGGAACCCCCAGGGAAACACTGGAAGCTCATTGATGGCCCTCAGCAGGTCCCTGCTTCCTGCACTTTGGACTCTTTGCTGCAGCTCTAACAGGTGAGGCCACAGATGCAAACATTTGTTTTGACCTCTTTTTACTACCAACATCGTAGCCCTCACTAGAAAGTGATCTACAGAATTTATGGCCATCTGTACAGACATTGTTAAATAATTGTAAATTCTATTTTCTTGTTCTTTTTCAAGGATTACTAGTTTGGCTAGCACTTTTGGGACAGGCTTTGGAAAAGATACGTTGGTAGTGGGTTAGGGAATGAACAATCATGCCAGAATATATAATTCTTAGTACTGTGTAATGACATTCAGAAACCAGGTTAAAGTGTACAGAGTCACCCAGTGACGCCAAATCCATCAGCACAGAAAAGTTGGTTGTTAATGAGCTCAGCAGGCACATCCAAGCTCACCTGCCTGCATCTTCTTTACTTTTTGCCCATGTTCATGCATTCTGATTCTTGACCACCTTCTGTATTGTATTTGATTGTATCCCATCTTGTGCCGGTTGTTTTCAAATTTTTAAGTTGGCACTTTTCCTTTTATTTTTTAACTGCCATAAATGTAAAAGTTGCACATACTAATAGGGTACCATGTAATGTCCAATTAATATATACATTGTTAATGCTTAAATTGGGTTAAACATAATTATCTCCTCAAACATTCATGTTTATGATAAAACTTTCAAAGTCCTTCCTTCAGATTTTTTTTTTTTTTTTTTTTTTTTTTTTTTTTTTTTGTGGTACTGAGGATTGAACTCAGGGGCACTTGACCACTGAGCCACATCCCCAGCCCTATTTTGTGTTTTATGTAGAGACAGGGTCTCACTGAGTTGCTTAGCGCCTCGCCATTGCTGAGGCTGGCTTTGAACTCGCGATTCTCCTGTCTCAGCCTCCCTAAGTGCTGGGA
>CM053406.1:42635370-42733594 GCA_028644305.1 Xerus rutilus
CCAGAGCAGCTTGCTCCTATCTAACTTCAATTTTGTAACCCTGGATCAGCCTTTCCCCAACCCAACCCTCATTGCCCTACTCTCCCAGTAGAATAGTAACCCTATTCTACTCTCAACTTCTGTGAGATTAACTTTTTTACTTCCCCATATGAGTGCGATTGTGTAGTACTTGTCTCTTTGTGCCTGACTTATTTCACTTAACATAATGATCTCTGGTTTCATCCACATTGCTGCAAATGATAGGATTTCATTCTTTTTTTTTAATGGCTGAATAGTGTTCTATTGTTTATAGATGCCACATTCTCTCTGTGCATTTCTCAGCTGAAGGATACTTCAGTTGTTTCCGTTTCTCAGCTAATGTGAATGAACATGGGAGTGCACATGTTCCTTTGACATATGTGTTAGTCAGCTTTCCACTACTGTTGATTACCTGAGAAAATCAACTTAAAGAGAGGAAAGGTTTATTCTGACTCATCATTTCTGTTCATGGTAGCTTGGCTCCATGGTGATGGGACTGTAGTGAGGAAGAACATTATGGCAGGGAATATATGGTAGAACAGAGCTGCTCAACTCATAGTGGCCAGGAAGAAGAGAGAGAGGAAGGGGCTGAGACACACCCCTCATGACCTACTTTCTTTAACTAGGCCCTACCTTTTACAGTTTCCTCACCTCCCAATAATCCATTCAATTATGAACCCATCAATGGATCATCCCACTGAGGACATCAAAGCCTCATGATCCAATCACTTCTTCATAGGCCCACCTCTGAACATTGTTGTATTGGGGACCAAGCTTTAAACACATGAGTCTTTAGGGGAACTCTAGATCCAAACTGGAAAAACATATTGACTTTGTTTCTTTTGGATATATAGCCAGTACTAGGACTGCTGGATCATAGAGTAGTACAGTTTTTTGGGTTTTTTTTTTGGTACCAGGGATTCAGCTCAGGGGTACTCGACCACTGAGACACATCCCCAGCCCTATTTTGTGTTTTTTAATTTAGGGTCTCACTGAGTTGCTTAGTGCCTCACTTTTGCTGAGGCTGGCTTTGAACTCACAATCCTCCTGCCTTAGCTTCCCAAGCTGCTGGGATTACAGATGTGCACCACAGTGCCCGTGTTTTTTTCCTACAAGTATAAACCTTTTTATTTTCTATCAGTGTAAACTTTGCCTCTCCCTGTGGATTTTAAGCATCTTCAGGGTCCATCGCATTGGATGTGAGGGTTGAGCTTAGCACGCAGAAAGAGCTATGCCCAGTTGCCTTCCTTTCAGATTCTGTGACTTACTAGCTGTGAAAATGTGGAGAGTTAATTAATTTCTCTGAATTTCTTATCTTTTAGAGATAAGATACTTACTTTACAGTTTTGCTTTAGGCATGTGAAATAGTGTGTATAAAGCTCCCAGCTCAGATCTGGTTTCTTAGTACATTTCTTTTCTTTCTTGCATTTCTTTGATGTCCCTTCACCCATATTTCTGTCTACTTACCTTATGATTTAGTTAAATATAAACATATTCTTTTTGAGAGTGGATTGCAAGATTTAGAAATTATTTACCATCAGTTTGGAAAGACTCAGTGGCTAACAGGCCCCACCAGCCTTCCTCTGGGCCAGGAAGTTCCAATTTCTTGCTGAATGTTCCTCAGATTAGTTGCCTCAGCCCCACCATGTCTGTGCAGGCACATGAATGTGTTTCAATTTGGAAATGGGCTTGTTGAGAGGCAGTAGTAAGGTGAAGAAAGAAGACAAAGGAAGGAAAATCTAGTAAAAAGAAAATGAAAAGCAATCCTATGAAACAAACTGAATGGAATATACTTTAAAAAAATGTTATCAAAGCAAGGCCAATGTAGTAGCATAGAAACAGAGAGGTCAAAGGTGTGGGCAGATATGATTAAGTCTAGAAAATGCTTAGATATTGAAGAACATCTCCAAGTGTAGGTTCCCAGGGAACAGAAAGCTAAGAGATGGGACAGAAACTTTAATGAGTATAGTTAATCAATCCTGCAGATGTGCATGACTGGCTCAGAAGTAGCAAGGATTTGTTGGAACACAGAAGTTAATGAGCAGCATGAAGAAGCAATGCCATTTGAATTAGTGACCCAAGTCCCAAGCTAGGGTCTCAGGAGTGTATTTTATATGTATGTATATTATATATAATTGTCTACTGTTGCCTTATGTATAGGCTTTGGAATCTTCCTTTTAATTGGTTCTGTCACTCAGCTCTTGTTACTTTCAAGAATATTTTTACCCATTTGAACACCAAAAACATCTTAAAACAACTACAACAACAACAAAACATTAACAGTTAATTTTCCTAAAAATTTGAGAACAACATTGAAACATATTCAAACTGCTCATTAAGGAATCCCAAAGGTTGAATGAGAACATCTCCCACAGGATTCCCTTTACCTTCTCCTGTAACCTCTGATCCTTATTAATGCAGTTAATTTTAAATGTTGGAAAAGTAGATGTCAACATGGAAAGAAGGTCACAGGTGTATATAAAGGCCATGACGTACCAAATGTGGTAACAGCTAGAAGCCTTTATGTGACTCTGTTGCCCCCAGAAACAGTTGCTGTGCTACATTTCCAGGGAAGCTGCAGTGTCCTGTGGCTGACCTTTATCTAGTGAAGGTACCCATGCTGGTTTCCCAAGTAGGTGACCAGGACACACAGTTCTGACGTCTACCTAGGATACTGCTCATTAAACACCCAGTGCACAAATTTCCTTTGGTGAGGCCCTGCCTAGCTATTAGCAAATTCGTCATTTTTTTTTTTTGTGCTTATGAGTTTCCCAAACCATTTGTCTGTTTGTCCGTTGCAACACTTATCAGATGGTAGTAACTACTTGGGTAATGCCAGCTACCCACAATATAGTACCTGGCACAAGTTAGGAAATGAATGGATGAATATCATCTAAACAAAATGCCATTCAAGTAGCTAATTTTGACTGCCCTAGGATCTGGGAACTGTCCCATCCTACTCCATTATTTTCTTCCCTTTTTTCTTTTTTTCTTTTGCTTTCATTTTCTTCCTTTCTTTAACCCAGACCATTAGTAACTGGATGTCTATTCTTTACTCAGTAGGAAAATGCATAAATATATTGCATCTTCCCAATGATATCTGCTTTTTTTTTTTTTATGGTTTCAAGAGTCTCATATCCTTCAGTTTCTCAAAATAAAATACACATATCCAAGAAGAAATGAGATAATTGTCTATGGGGTCCTAAATTGAGAAGATAAATTCATAAAATCTAAAATCTGTACAATAAGTTTATGTTAGAGGTAAGATTTTGATATCTATGTCCCTACTTATAGTCGGAAAGGAATTTTTAATAGTCTTTTGAGGCTCTTTGGGTATAGGGTATTAGAAGAAGGAAATGCCATGCTAAAGACTTTATTATCTAATGTACTCCACTTGGGGCCTTAGACTATGCTATAAAGCAAAACAGATGAATATATTGTGTTATTTGAATTTGAATCATTTTTTTAGTGGTTAAAGAATAACATTATATCTATATTCAAAGTTTTTTTGCCACTTAAAAAAGTTCAACCCATACAGATCCTATTTTGAATTACTACAAAATATAAAATTAAAATTACGTAGGCCACTTACTACTTATGTGTCATATTTTCATAACTTTTATTCTAATTTTTAAATTACATCTTAAACTGTTCAAGGAAGTGAATAAAATTGTCCCTCTTTTGAATTCTGTACTTTGCCTAGAACTTGATAAGTACTGATAAGCAGCGGCTTTGGTGGAAGAGGAGGAAGAGGGGACACTTGTGCATGGATTAGTCTGGAGTGCCTACCCAGCTTGGTTCGGCAAGGAGGTGGCCCTGAAAGCACCCCTCCCCACTGCAGGAAGTGAATTTTAATTATGCTATGAAAATGAGAGCCAACATTTGTCTTTTTTGTTTGTCTATGGCTCAGCCTAGATACAGACTCAGAGTAACATGTGAATATTTGATAATATTCTAAACCTGTGGTAATATTTAAGTGTTAGAGAATCAGTAGCCAAACATTAAGAATCAGTAGTTGCCTGTGCAGGGTACACAGTGTACTAAAACAGAAAAGAAAAATTAGGTCTAAGCTGTTTTTATAGTAATGTGGGAAATAAAATTAAAATACAAAAATCTATGCCCAAGGTTCATGTTTGTTTTTTTCCTCCTGTGTCTTAGACATTTGTCATAAATCTAACAAATGACTAAATAGGTTTGTCCAGAGGCAATTACAAGGAAGAAGGCAAGAAGGAAGTATAGAGAATCTGGCATGGAATCGGCAGAAAGGAAAGTCATAATAAACAAGCCAACCTACACACATCTAAAGCCATAAATCCACTAGAAGTTCTGTAAATATTAAAGAAACCAGCGAAATCGAAGTTGCTTAAGTATTGAAAGCTAAAATGTTAAGATGTAAATGATCTTAACGAGCTTTCTGAACTTGGAAAGAATTCTTAATTTTATCTTAGTTTTATGTCTAGTTTCATTTAAGAAGCATTGGTTGAGCACCTGCTGTTTTCCAAAATAGCCAGAAGCTATTGACCTCATGTAAGTTGTGAAGAATCCAGTGTGACTGAGGAGATACTGTATATGCAGCTATTTTCAATATAATAGATAACCCCAGATAATTAGTCTGGGGTAGGCACTCCAGATTAATCCAAGCACAAGTGTCTCCTCTTCCTCCTCCTCCTCCACCAAAGCCTCTGCTTATAGATAGATAAGGTGCCGTAAAATAAAAAGTTCTAACAGAAATGATCACTAGTTAAATCCAACTTAAGTCAGGCATGGTGGTGCACACCTCTAATCCCAGCAATTTGGGAGGCTGAGGTAGGAGGATTCCAAGTTTGAGGCTAACCTGCACAACCTAGCAAGACCCTATTTCAAAAAAAAAAAAAAAAAAAAGCTGGGTTGGGGAACTCAGTTGTAGAGCACCAGTATAAAAAAAAAAGTAAAGAAAAATAATTACCTTATAAATCCAATATAAGAGATGGACAATGGTCAGGTACAGCAGGATCTAGGATTTTGGAAAAAGATCAATACAGTTTTGAATGTTGACTCTGCTTTTCTGTGACTGAGCAAATTATAAAAGACATCATACAAAATACAGATACTAAAAGTACATATGTCATGTAGTTACTTTGAAACTCAACTACTTTCATGTGTTAATTATCATTATTATATTCAGTTAATTATTGAAATACTACTATTGTTTTACCATGTTTATATAAAACTACCAAAAATAATTAGATCCAGACACAAGATCAGATAAAGCTTTAGCTTCATATACGGTGGTTTCATAAAATATATATTTAGTCTTCCAAAATGCCCAGATAATTGGCCTTTGTAGGAAAAACAATTGCTTATGTATTTGGTTTTTTGTCTGTTTGTTTGGATACTTTGACATCATATAGACTCTAATGTGTTTGTTGTCAATATGTGATCAGAACCTTCCAAATTATAGTCTGTGGTGTTCAAACTTATTAGTGCCCATGCTAGATCTAACTTCATGCATTTAAAAATCACTTCAGAGTTTTCACAATTCTCATATAATAGAAAATTTGATGCTAAAATCTTTATAGCAGATGTGTTCAATAAGAAAATGTTTTACAATAAATTCTCATTCATCTATTAGTCATCTCTCATCAGTCTGCTTCTTCCTGAAGTGGTTAACCTCTGTCTCCTCCAGCCTTTATAAGTCAAAACACCTCTGGCAAAATCATCCCTCTGTCCTTGGGATGCACTGCTGATTCCATAAGGAAGTTGGCGTTATAGAGTGCAGTCCTATCCTCAGGCTTACTTGTCACCTCCTGCTATGGTTTAACTTTTTGTCTTCTAGAATCCATGTGCTGGAAACTTCATCCCCACAGTCATATGTTAAGGGTATTTGGAAGTGAGACTTTGAGGGAGGTGATTGGATCATAATGGGATCATGGATTAATAATGGATTAATGTGTTATCCAAGGAGTGGCTTTACTATGACAGTGAGCTCTTTCTGACATGCTTTCTCTGTCTTGCCATATGATGCTGTCCACCATATTAATAATGCAGGAAGAGGCCTGGACCAGATGCTGAATAGGTGCCACCACCATGCTCTTGAAGTTCCAGTTTCCAGAACCATGAGCCAAATAAACCTTCAATCTGTATAAATCACCTGGTTTCAGATATTCAGTTACAGCAACAGAGTGGACCAAGACACCTCCTCTCTCAGACTTTTGACTTGCCTTTGTCTCTCCCCAAGCACTTCCAGGCGTAGTTGAGTCTCCCCTGGTCACACAGAGATGATGTCATGTTTTGTAGGAAATACATTCACATCTCTCAAAGTTCTTAATTTGATTTGATTCTCCCCAATTGTAAAAAGACTCAGCTTGTTAGGGAAAATTTATAGTGTCCCTTGTCCCTTTGATGTGATTCAACAATGGAATGTCCCTGTTTTTCCTTGCTTAAGTATTAGAGTTTAGTGTAAGCCTACTGGGAATTTTCATAACTTCTTGTCAACTCTGAGGCTTTCAGAAGTTCTGGGTTCACTTCCTCATTTCAGTGCTGTGGAAGTAACCCAAAAAAGAACCCAAATTTAGAGTGGCTCTCATTAGAACAATTTCTAAACAGCACTGTGAATGATGCTGATTACCACTCAGAGGTCTTATTCACCTCCACTCCTCAATATTTCTTCTTTTCAAACCTTTTCCAATCTTTCACATAGAGTTTGCTCTTTTATCCTTCCCTCTCTACTATGACCTCATCACCAACATTAACACTTTTATTAGTCTAGGAGGCCTCTTCCTGAAGGTCACACAGAGATGTCAATAGTGGTTTAGTGACTTTCCCTGCCTAGGAGTCTTTTAAAAAAGCAAACACACTTTTGAATGGGGAGTGACTAGAGAGATTCCCTCCAAACAGTGGAATTTTTTGCACAGGGGAATCTGTGTGGAGGGTGAGTATGAGGGGCGTGGTGCTTTCCTATATCTGTCCAACACCCCACACTCAGCCCCAGGTTTCTTTCACAAGTTGTGTCAGGTATCTTAAGTGTGTTGCCAGTAGCAACAGCCTTCTTCATCTAGGAACTCATGTTCTCCCCAGGTTCAGGTGGGGGAGCCATCATCTATGTTCAGGCTTGTTGCTTCTGTAGACAGAGCGCCGCTAAACTCCTCACACTGCTTGACTACCCTGGAGGGAGTCGTGTTCTCTCCCCTTCACACTACTTTGTTCTCTTGCAGAGAAATGACTATTGTAGGTTAAATACACTTTAAGGGAGAATGGCATTACTGAGGAGATGAACTTTAGTTGTTTTCTTAAAACCCAGTGGGTGCTGAGCGACACAGCACACGCCTGTAATCCTAGCAACTCAGGAGGCTGAGGCAGTAGAATCACAAGTTCAAAGCCAGCCTCAGCAATTCAGCAAAGCCCTCAGCAATTAGTGAGACTCTGTCTCAAAATAAAAATAAATAAAAAGGGCTAGGAATGTGGTATGGTGGTTAAAGCACCCTGAGGTCCATCCCTGGTATAAAAACAAACAAAAAAAACAAAACCCCAGTGGCCAGGTGCAGTGATGCACACCTGTAATCTCAGTGATATAGGAGACTGAGGCTAGAGGATTGCAAATCTGAGGTGAGCCTGGGCAATTTAGTGAGACTATCTCAAAATAAAAAAATAAAAGGGCCTGAGGATGTAGCTCAATGGCAAAGCACCCCTCCCTACCACCAGAAAAAAATCTAACAAAGCAACAACAACAAAACCCAATGGCCGGTGATCACAAAGCATTTGATGAAATAGCCCAGAAGCAAAGAATAGCCTAAATTCTTGTACTCTGCAATTTTCCAGGTATGACTTAAGATCAGCCTTGACATTTACAGGTATTCGGGATTTTCACAAAATTATGTAGGGATGCAAAACTTCTTGAGCCCATTTAACACATGAATTCTATCATCACAGGCAAACTGTAATGTCAGTGCCCCAAAGCAAGGTGCACATACCCCATGGCATACTATGGTATGTGGAGAAGAATAATATAAACAAATATATCTTTAAAGGCCAACATTTTTAAAAATTTACTTTTTGCAAATGTTTTATACTATTCATAATACATATTTTTATACCACTCTTATGTAATTCATAGAAACAGCTGTACTGGGGTACCTGCTCATTTTTAAAATTTTAAACTGGTGAGGAGGTGGGATAAAATAAGTTGAACACCTGAATAGGTAACACCTTCACTATAATTCTCACCCCCTCTGATTCAGGCATTATAATGAAGACAGCTCTAACATTTCCTTCTAGGACTGAGAACATTTTAAATATATTCCTTCTGCACCATCAGAACACTGTAGTTTTACTTTCGCTACCTTTAAGACAATAAAAATAGTAGAGAAGAATAATTTGAGGTCAAGAGACCAATTTTCTTATCTTCTATAAATTCCCAGAACTTCATATGCACTGTGTGTAATTTATCTTAAATATCTTGTATCTTTCTATGCTTTTGATCACAAAATAGCTCCTTGTTCATATCAGTTTCCAAAGACATCAAAAGCCATGTAGAAAATATATTATAAAATATAGTCTGAGGATATTAGCCAAGTTATGGCATTATATTATGTGCCTGTACTAATATATAACAACAAATTCCACCACTACAATGTGGAGAAAACAACATATAATGTGAAAAGTATTTTCAGTAGACATGTTATAGTCAATTGGCCACAGAGGAGAAATTACAGCATAATATATGCTGAAACCACAATGGGAAATTATTTGTGTTGTCTATCTCTCATGTATTTCTATTCTAGAAAATGAAGGCTGATCTTAAGCAATTTAACCCTTCCTTTTGATGTTTGCTGATATTTCCACATGAGGGATGACTCTTACACAATCATCAATTAACAAGCAAGTTGCCTGTCAGGACAAGCCCAGGGGTGGCATTATTTGCATTTGTTGATCAATGACTCTTTGGTGTTGTAAAGACTCAAGGAATGACTCAGGAAGTCAGGGGCCCATGTCATTCTGCCCTGGACTGGGCCACGCAGGGAGCAGCCTTGTGACTCCACAGCCCCACAGCTCACTTGGTTTCCTGTTTCCGTTGTCTTGTAAAGCTATTGGCAAATCACAATTCACACCCCAACTTTTTAGTCTTTTCCTAGCTCTTGCCCTATCAGAGGCCAAGGACAACAGTATAATGATTCATAGGCCTTACTTCCTGTAAGTAATCATTTTCCCACGGCGAGTGAAGATTTATGCTGGGAGAAGGGTGAAGAATGCTGATTTGCTTTCTTTTCTGTGTGGCCTTTCTGCTGACAGAGGGTTAGCTAGGAATACTTTGTCTCCATTTGGAAGGCCATCTATAAAATGTTTAAAAGTATTTTAATTTTTTAAGTGTGAGCCTTTTTACTGTATGTTTTCTGTATGTTATTCAAATACAATAATTCCAGTACATACTTTGTTAAAAAAGTAAAGCAAGTTTGAAATTTCCTTCCTTATTTTGGTATGTGAAGACTATGTATGCCTTATATAAGTCAAGAGCTGGACAAGGTCCCACTATAGCCTCATTTTATAGATGAGAAAACTGAGGCTCAGGGAAGTGATATGAGTTGTCTATTTTTACAGAACTGGTTAGTGACAGATTAGGACTGAAATCAACTTGGGCTACCATCTATCTAGCATCAGGCTTCCTTGTACCATATCATAAGGGAAAATCTAGGCATAAATAAGTTTGTGACCTTCACAATGAGTCACATGAATTAATGAAAGATAGGTCAAGGGAGAAGCATATGAATTGTTATTGGATTGCTCTGAATCTTGGAACTGGGCGATGTTGGCTAATATATTTAATATCTCTGAGTGTATTTTTTTTTATCTTTACATGTGAAAATGAGGATAATAAGTTCCATTTCATACTATATGATTAAGAATAAGATATCAAGATTCTAGCAAACAGTAGGCTCTCAATAAGTGGAAACTCTAATTACTATTAGGCTGAGTGAGGCTTGCCCTTGCTTTCTGGGGTTTCTTTTGGAAGTGGCCCTAATTTGAACTGTCTTACATCTCTGCTTTTTTAGCTCAACATGATTCAGTTAGTTTCTTAAGCCACTGCTGACTTTATTTTCCTTTATGATTCGCATCTGAGTTGTCTCATTTCCCTGAAACCCTGTCACAAGCTGTGAGAGTGTTGCAGAACATGATCTGAAACCTTATAGGTCAGGGAAGTCCCCTCCAAAAGAGACAGTGTTTTCCCTTCTGAAGATTTACACTTCTCATATCTTTGTTTTTTTTTTTTTTTTTTGTGTGTGTGTGTGTGTGTGTTTCACTTTGTTGCCTTAGCTAGTCTCAAACTCATGAGCTCAAGCAATTCCTGCATCTACCTCCCGAGTAGCTGTGAGTACAGGTGCATACCACCACATGGGCTCCATTTCTCTATCAGATTGTGCAGGGAAGCCCTCAACCTGGTGGCTAACTGGATGGGGTTAACAGACCTGCCCAACTGTCTTATACAGTGTCTGAGGGTCTGACTCCTGCTGTCTCTACTGCCCCTGCCCTTCTGTGTCCTGCTTGTTTTATTTTCTTTGGTCTTTCCCTATCACCTTTTTCATTCACCAGTGGAAATTTAGATGGAAATTTAGAGGCATCTGTGGTTTTTACAGGAGTACTGGGGCTTTGCATTTTGTGTGTTCATTTCCTTTAAACCTCACAGGGATTTCCTAAAACAGCTTCATCACCCAGCTTCCCCCGCAGTGATGGGGAATTGTCACTTAGGTGCACGTGACTCTTCTTTTTCTTCTTCTTTTTTATTTTTAAACTCAGTTGCAAAAATGTACACCTCACATTCAGGTCTTGCAGTGAAAAAAAATTGCTCCAGCCATTTTTGTAATATTTTTCTCTCATTCAAATGCTGTATAAATATCACAATAAAATGCAGCCCATTTAATTAAATGAGTTTATTTAAACCAAAATGATTGTGTGTGTGTGTGTGTGTGTGTGCTTAGTGTTCAACTTTTTTGATATTTTGTCACTAGGGAATTTCCTACTCGAGGATATGTTGCAACACAAGAGACCAATCTGCAATATATTTTTTTAAAAAATTAAAGATTCGTGCTAAGTACTTTGAGAATACTTCATGTCACATTAAATGTCATAAAATCAGTTTTAAAAAGAGGAAGTAGATTCACAATCCTATCCTTTAATTGTAATAACTTATTTCACTTTTAAATGTTAATTTGCATTATTTATTCCTGTACTATGCATGTTCTATGGCTTTATTAGTGTAGTGTGTAAAATTTATGCTTCAAGGAATGAAATATACGCTAGGCATGGTAGCGCTCACCTGTAATTCCAGTGGCTCAGGAAGCTGAGGCAGGAGGATCTCAAGTTGAATGCCAGCCTGAGTAACTTAGTGAGGTCCTAAGCAACTTAGGGAAACCCTGTCTCAAAAGTTAAAAAAAATAAATTTTGAGGTGGTTCAGTGGCTAAGCCCCTGTGGGTTCAACCCTTGGTAAAAGAAAGAAAGAAAGAAAGAAAGAGAGAGAGAGGGAGCTGAGGCTGTAACTCAGTGGTAGAGCACTTGCCTCTCATGTGTGAGTCACTGGGTTCGATCCTCAGCATCACATATAAATAAATAAATAAATAAACAAATAAATAAATAAATAAATAAAATAAAAATTTGCATTCATCTACAACTAAAAAAATTTTAAAAAAGAAAGAAAGAGAAAGAAAGAAAGGAAGGAAGGAGGGAAGAAAGAAAGAAAGAAAGAAAGAAAGAAAGAAAGAAAGAAAGAAAGAAAGAAAGAAAGAAAGAAAGAAATATTGCTCACATTTAGTGCAATGGGCCCATTCACCTTTCTGCTGCTGTGTGCTTTGTCCTCTCTGAGCTAACTCTGAAACCAATATACTTTTCCCTGGGGTTGTTCTCCTATGAAGCCTGGGATCAAGCTCTATTTTGTCAATTTCTCTTGCTTTTAGGAATGATAGAGAAACCAGCATGCTTTATGTATTTCACAAATATTTACTGTGTACCTACTAAGCTTTGAGCGTTGCTATGTTGATTAGGGACAGGATGCACACTTACTATAACATGTTAAAGGTGGGAGGGAAAACCATGGAGGACGTTTTTATGGTAGTTTTGTGATTCTGCAAGTGGCTCAGAGCCAATTAGAGGGAAAAAATATCTCTGCTATTGTTTTCTGCCACAGAAGTGGATGAGGAGATAACAAAATAAAATGAGGGGGTATAGTAGGCCTGGTGGTAGGGTGGGCTTGGCTTGAGGATGCAGAGTTAAAGTAATAGACAGCAAGAGTGATATAGTTAAGTTGAATCAGTGATCAGGGGGTAATTAGTGGCTTAATTTGGTGTGTGTGTGGTTGTGTGTTTGTGTGTGTGTGTTAAACAGAAAAGAAGAGACAATTCTAATAGGTTTATACAAAAATTAAAATTTATTGTTTATATGACTAAAAAGTCTCGGGTTAAATTTGGCTTCAACTTTGGCTGAAATTTGGTCTTCCAACAAAAGTTCTTATGATTTTTGTCTTTCTCCAGTTGGCTTATATTTTTAGACAGGTTTTCCCACATGGTGGCAAAGATGGCTATCTGTAACTTGTAGTTTAAGTTCTACAACTTTTGAAGCCTTGATGGAAGCACACAGCTTTTATAATTTGGGTTATAAAAGCCCTGGCTTGGGTCATGGACTCACCTTTGGATCCAGGTGTTGAGATTATCACCTATCTGAACCATATAAATCGAGAATGACAAAATGAGGCTGGGCGTGGTGGTGCACGCCTGTAATCCCAACAATGTGGAAAGCTGAGGCAGGAGGATGGCAAGTTCAAGGCCAGTCTTGACAATTTAGTTAGACCCTCAACAACTTTGTGAAAGTCTTTGAAAACAAAAAAGAGGGACTATGAATGTAGCTCAGTGGTAAATCACCCCTGGGTTTAGGTCCTAGTACCAAAAATAGAGGGGAGTGGAGAATCTGTTGAAAGAATGGAGCTTCTCTGTAGAGAAAAGTGGTGTGAAGCACATTGGAACACAACAGAATTGTACTCCTAATTTTAGTAGTTCACAGATCTTCTGAAGTTATATGTACATACCCTAGACTTTGACAGACTCCAGCTAAGAAAATCTCTGATTTATAGTCTGAAATAATTGAGAGTAAGGACTGACATTTTTGGTGATGGTAACTTCTCCAAGTAGAGAGTTTTGTACATTATAAACTTCTGATACATTTAATGAATAATGAAAGATGAATGAATAAAACCAAATAAAGTTTTTCTTTATGTAATCTGCTATACTGGTACTATGCTAGGGGAATTATATATGTCATCTCATTTCATCCTCCTAACCTTATTTTATAGCTAAGAAAACCAAAATCAAGTTAGGAGTAAGGTGATCTGAGAACCCAGAATTAACAAGCATGTAAAGATGAGAGTGCAACTTACATCTGAGGGCAGACAGTCCACATGAGCAAGGTGTTAGTCTGGGTGTCAAGGAATGTACTGGGATCCATCATGGCATAGCTGGTCCACGTTCACAGTCACTGCCATGGGGACAATCACCCCAGAGGTGGCCTCAGGCTAATCTGTAGTTGTTAATCCCTATGGAGTACTTCTTGTCAGTGCCAAAAAAAACCAAAAAACCAAAACCAAACCCAAACAAAACCAAAGAAAACACTTACTATTTTCTCCCTGTAAGAACTCCTTAAAATAGTACTCATATCTCTTGTGTTTTTAGCATCTACCCCAGAACCTGTATTCACACTAAAAGTTTTTGTTGTGGTTAAAATTTATTTTCCACTCGTGCTAGGTTCACTTACTGGATATTGAAGAGTCCCTTCCCTATAACTGTACCATTGGAAGAGTCAAGAATTATCACTGCTGCACTTGAGGGAGAATGATGAAAACTCTAGGTCAGTTGCTGGAGAGTGAGCCGACTGTACAATCCATAGCAGGGAATGTCCTCAGTGGTGTGGCATTGTAAGTACTTGATCAGCAGAGGAAAGTGGCTGAAAACTATTACTATGGAGTCCCCAAGTTTGGCAGATTTGGGAGATCTCACACTTAAGGAGGTCTTCTTGCTCTCTTATCTTGCCTCAGGGCCTATGTGAATTGATGAATATATAAGCACTAAGAGAACAGAAATAGAAGGAGTTACCAGACCTCAGACTGAAAAGAATGAAATATCTGACTCTACCTTTCAGCAAATTGTTTTGTATGAAAGCAAGAAAAGACATTAATAAGCAACTTTCAACAAGAAGACACTTGGCTGGTGTTCTGATTAGTTACTGGGCTTTGAATCCACACATGTGTATCGACTGCTGATCTATGCATTTACAATACACTTGTATAAATAAATATATCATAGACTTGAGGCACCTTTTCATATTTCTTAAGGAGTTTGTACCTAGTGCCAGTATGAGAAAGTATTTTACTTCTTTTTCCTATTACTTCTGATGTCTAATTGAACTACTTTCTTTTTTTCTAATCTTCCCCTAATGAGGATAATGTCTTTTTCATCGTGTGTAGGTTTGTATGTTGTGTGTGTAGCTTTTCTTTCTTCTGAGGACTGAACCCAGACTCTCATATGTGCTAGCATCATATCACTGAGATACACCACTAGCCTGTGTATATAGTTTTATGAACCATTATTGTTTGAGCTCTTGTTATGGTTTGAATCTGAAATGTCCCCCAAAAGCTCATGAGTTGAATACGTGGTCCCTAGTACAGCAATGTCTAGAGGTAAGGCTTTTGGGAAGGCATTGGATCATAAGGGCTCTGACATCATCAGTAGATTAATTCCTGGACAGCTGAATGGACTACTGGACAGTGGTAGAAATTATAACAAGGTGAGGCATGGTTGGAGGAAGCAGGTCAATGGAGGCATGCTCTTGGGGATTATATCTTATCCCTGCCCCTCCTTCCTGGCTGCTATGAGCTGAGCAATTTACCTCTACCACACCCTTCTGCCATGGTGTTCTGCCTCATCTCTGGTCCAAAGCAATGGAGTTGGCTGACCCTGGACTGAAACCTTTGAAATTATGAGCCAAAATAAATCTTTTCCTGATTAAATTGTTGTTACCAGATATTTTGGTCACAGGGATAAAATATCCAACACAACTCTTGATAAAGCAGATATTGTGATATGGTATACATGCAAAATAAATGTTCAGGGCTGAAGAAGTAGCTCAGTGGCAGAGTGAGTACATAGCAAGTGTGAGGCCCTGGAGTTGGTCCCCAGTACACACGCATATATGTGTACACACACACACACACACACACACACAATCAGCAAGGATGTATGTTTAAGACACTGTGCTAGACAAGAGTGAGAGGGATGTGGAGTGGTGGGGAAGCAAGGCAGGACCTTCTGAGAAGGCTACTTTACATGGGAAGGAGGTATTTGCAGTGAGATAAAATGAAAGACTTCAATATGAGAAAGATTATCCTAAAGTCACCAGGGCCTTATAAAAGGGAGGCAGCAGATTAGAGTGAGAAGTAAGACATGTACTGATGGAAACAAGTCAGAAGGATGGATACTGAAGATGGGGCCAGGAGCCAAGGAATGCAGGCAGCGTCTGGAAGCAAGTGGAGGAAAGAGATGACTTGAGCCCTAGTTAGAGACCAGACTGGGCAACCCAGTGAGACTGTTGAGTAAAAAATAAAATAGATGAACCAATAAGAAAAAAAAAAGATAAAAGAAAACAACAACAAAGAAATAATCTTTCCTGAAGCATGCATAAGAAATATAGCCCTTCTAACATCTTGATTTAAACTTATGTTCTCCAGAGCTATGAAAGAATGAATAAATTCAAGTTGCTTTAAGCCACTGGCTTTTTTTTTTTTCAGCAATAGGTTCAAGGACAAAAAAGTCCAATAGATATTTAGTTCAGTATATTAATGTTTATTTTCTATGCAGGTAATATAAATATGGTTTATCTGATCCATTGCTTTTCCAGATTCTAGCTTCCGGTATTTTCTTATTTTAGTTCTTCTAAAAATATATAGGATTCTAAATTTTGTTGTGAACTAGAGGAGAGAATGGACCATATTTGAGAACATGCTTAATGAATCAAGGGAGCCTGTCACAGTAGGGGCTGGTGGTCTCTGTACTGGTTAGAAAGGTCAGGTCATATTGTGATAACAAGCCACTTCAAATATTAAAGTGACAAGTTCATTTCTTGTTCCTGCCAAATTTACTGAATAACTGAGTGATTCTCAAGGGCATCCTTCTTTCATGTGATGGCTCGATGTTCGACCTTCATATCAACATGTGCTTCTGTGGTAGTCAGGGCAGGTCAAGAAAATTCTTGAAAGTGTCATAGCAACAATTAAATGATTTCTTCTGGAAGTGACACTCATCTTACTGATCAAAAGAAGTCACATGGCTAAATCTAATTTCAGGATGATGAGAAAGTATATTATTCCCTTGTTCCAAAGGAAGAGAGCCAAGAATATTGGTAAATAGCACATATGTCTGCACCATCACTCTGCACTTGTAGAGTAGAGAAGTATTTTAAATTACTTTGGAATTTACATATATCCCTCAAATACTTAGTGATATCTCAACACTTAAATTCAAGGGATCCCTCTTCCTTAAAACTGTTTAAAAGTCCTGCCTTCTCTCAAAATTGTTGCAGACCCAGATTTCAGTTGAATAGTTAGTGCTGAGAAAAGTATTATGATTAATATAGTAAACTGATTTTTAATACTGCATTCTTTGATTTTAGAGGGCTTTAAAAAAACCCCTTACGGAGAGCTAGACAAAATGAATACAAGTAAGCTAATTATAATGAAAGTGAGAACCCAAGTGCTGCTGAATTAAGTATGTAGCAACATTGTAAAAATATGGAAAATCATATCTAATTATTTCATTGTGCTTACTTTTTCTCAGTCAGAAAGCCTTTGGCATCTGCAGCATTCTGTAGGCATTCCTTGGTGATTTAATATCAATTAATATCTACTTGTAGCAAAGTGGTGACAGTAGGTTTCTAAATTCACAAGCTTGACATTTTGTTGTTTAATTGGGCATAGTGAAAGAGCTTTCCAGGTTGCTACTCAAAGCTATGCAGAAAAATGTGAAGAGGATGTTAAGCCTTTGCCAAGGAGGCCTTCTGATCCTTGGTACTTTATAGCAGACTTTTCGAGAAGAGATGCCAGAGACAGACCAATCGAGTTCTCTGATCCATGTATTGTACTTGGAGGTTCCCCAAGCTCTGGAAAGGACTCACCTGCAGCTCTCTACAGATGCACATGCATGTGGCTCTAGGAGAATCAAGTGGAGGCTGCCTTGGAATTACATATGATGGTAGTCATTGTCCATTTCACTCCTTGGCAGGGTTCAAGAAAATTCCAGCAAACACATCCTGGAGGCAGTGGCTTTAGTATTGCTTAGGCTGAGGGAATTCCAGCAACATTGCTGGCTTTTCTTTTCTTCTTTTCTCCCATCCCCACTCTTCTTCCTCTCCCTTCTTTTTTCTTTTTCTTTTTTGAGATGGATCTCTCTGTGCTGCCCAGTCTGGTCTTAAACTCGTTGGATCAAGTGATAATCCCACATCAACCTCCTGAGTGACGGAACTACAGGTAGGTGCCACTACACTCAGCTCATTGTTGGGCTTTTTTAGACTGTGATTATAATGCTTTTTTAAAATATCACAAACTGATTATCTATGAATCTGGAGCTTAGAAGATTAGGCAGTATGTGATCAGTATGTATTAATCAGTGATGTTATTTTCTAGAATGCTTCTAATTATTAGGAACTTGCTAAGTTCTTTCCATATAGTATTTTATTTAAACATCAGATAACCAAAATGAAGGACCAGATCGACTGTCCTCTGGGTAGTGCTCCTGTGTCTTTATAGCTACTGCTTCTGCCCTCCGATCTCCATGCAGTCTCAAGGGTTGGTATTATCTGCTATTTTACAGATGGAAAAATTGAAATCCAGAAAATGGAGTGCATTGGCCAGGGGCACGTGGTTCATCTCTTACCCTAGTATCTACTGTGCACACACTGTGTTCAGGACCATGTACTAGGCTGTTTTAGATACTGACCTCATTTAAGTGCAGGGAGAGCCTGGTGTTATACATGTTACTCTATTCTAGGTGAAGGAGAAGGTTCTTGGAAACTTTGAGATGTTCAGTGACATGTCTGAGTTTTACACAGCTGAAGAAACAAAAACCTTGGATTTAAATTCTGGTCTTCTGACTTGAATCTCATGTTTGACTGTGCCACATCTACACCTATGTGTTGGTGGAATCAGAACTTCCAAGCCCAAGGTAAATCCAGATGGGTCCAATCTAAGCTGGCATCTCATGCTTCAGGATTAGGCTTGTTAGCTGAATGCTGGATGGGCTGATTCTTTGTTTTTCTAGGTGCCTTTTGCTGGATTTAAGATGTGTTGCATCCAGAAATATGACAAAATATTTGCAATGTTTGCTCATTTCTTTTGTTTTCGTTTCTTAACAAGGTAGCTCCTGTTCCCAGAAAACAGAATGTAATTAGGATCCATGTTCCTGACAAGAGCATTCTGCTTAGAGTGGCATTTGAAGGCCATTTTTAGTGGAATTACTATTTAACATAGGCAGTTTATTTTCTCAGAAAAAAACACACATGTTCTACAGGCTTTGACAGCTAAGACCTTTGGTTTTAATCCTTCCTTAACAACATTCTCCTCAACCCAGTGCAAACATGATGGTGGATCTCTTTGTATCTTGGTCTTTAAGTGTGAAATCATACATTGAGGTTACTGTCCGAGTCACTGGATACAGCACCCTCTTATCTTGCTGAGTATTTTTTTGGAGTGGAGTCAAACCTAGAGTCCTTATGAGTTTAATGGGAACTCCAGATGGTTTGAGCAGATATATAAGAAATAAGTCCCCTTTAATGTAAAATCTGCCCAGTATGGGGTTGAATGACCATCATTACTATGTATTTAATGTGCATCCTATCTGCAGCCTTCCAGAGTATGCTAGAAGTTAGTAATGGATGTTATTATTGACTTCGTCTCATACTAGTCATAAATCAAAGAAAACAGCCCTTGCAGGGGTCTTAAAGCAGAGGTTTCTAGAACCCTGCACTGTGTGAACCTGGCAATAATGGGGAGTCTGGTCTCATTGGACACTGCCATACAGGGACAATGTCATACAACTGTATGCCATTCATCTCAGGCTCTGCATACAGTTCCTGCTTCTGCCTCACTAAATAAGCAAACTGCCTTTTCTTGATAATTAAAACCACTGCCAAGGTTGGGAAAGGGAAAAATCCATCTCTGACTTTAAATACAAGGTAAAAAGTATTTTTCTCTTCTGTGTATCCTGCTCACTTTGGGAAAGTAATTTCATGTGATTTATTATTCAAGACTCTCATTGTAAAATATTTTTGAGTGCTTACTATGTACCAGGAATTGGGCCAGGTGCTGGGAATTCAGGTCTGAACAAAACTGATAGAATCTTTGTGGAGCAGCTAATGGGAGATGCAGAACATGAAATAGCCAAGGGTAGCACAGTGCAAGGAATGCTATCAAAGGGAGGTGATGCATGCTCTGGGGATACCACGGAGGTTCTCAATACCCAGCCTGCACCTGTGGAGCTTCTTCTTGGAAGAGGCAGAGCCTAAAATGAAGGACAAGTAGGAGTTAGGGCAAAGCTGTGGTGGCACCAGAAGGACAGAACACTAAAATATGAGGCTGTGTTTATTTTCCACACTTAGTACAAGGAAGACATTTACATGGATTAAGAGAAAGGCTAGTGTTGAGGGTAGAAAGAGTGAGGTCGCACAGGAACGATCAGCATTAAATGGTTTGGATGGGTTAAAGCCATGCATCTGCACCAGTTAGAATAAGACTCAGTAGTATGGTAATGGTGCTGTGCTTGAACTAGCCCCATGACCTCAAAGATAAAGAGGTAGAGCTGACAGCCATTGATGATAGGTGGTTAGCTAGGTCAAGGTGAGGGCGTCTGGTTGAGGTCACTGAATTGATCATGATCTCATTTTTAGAAATCAAGAACACAGGAATTAAGAGTAAGATTGATGAGGGAAGATGATGATGATTCTGGCTTGGATAATGGAGGGTTTGAGGTGCCTATGAGACATCATGTCAAGATGTCCAGTAAGCAGGAGTTATGTGGGTCTAGCACACTGAGAGCTAGTCTGAAGACAGAATGGTGCAATCCAGTGTACAGGAGGTAGTGGATGATACTACCTGGGGTGACTGGGTGCTAAGGAAGGAACACTGAGCACATGCTGTGGAGTGTCAACTACTATGGGATGGGCCACAGGCGGGAACCCACAAAGGAGACTGTGAGAAAACAAAAGAAATAGGGGAAAAACCCAAGGGCTGTTGATTCTAAAGATTGACAGAATGTAAGGAAACAAACCTAACCATGGGTCCATATTTTAATATGTTTACTACAAGAAATCAGGGTGGGCCAAAGAAAGTTAGGAATTGGGGTTAATAGAAATAAGTAGGTGGGCTGGGATTGTAGCTCAGTGGTAGAGTGCTTGCCTCGCATGCATGGGGCCCTGAGTTCGATCCTCAGCACCACAAACAAACCAATAAAATAAAGACATTTTGTCCATCCACAACTAAAAAAAAAAAAAAAAAGAAATAAGTAGGCTATTTATTTATTTATTTATTTTTAGTATCTATACATGTGTGTGTGGGTGTGTGCGCACGCACTCGCATGTGTATAGTTATTTGGGACTTAGGGAATAAAACAGGGAACTTGGGACAGATATTATTTACGTATCTTTAGTTTAGGTGTGTAGTCTAGTTGTTTAACATGTGCTTATTTGGAACCTAAGTCTAGAGCATTTTTCCTAGGCCAGTGGAGGATAAATGTGAAGTATATGCTGTATCTGTCCCCTGGAAGCATGTGATCTTGCTAAGGAAATAACACATACACAATCCCACTAGTATGAGGGATAGCATATGATCCACACCAAAAGCCTATATAGAAAACTAGATTTACAAGAATTTAGAGGAGGAAAATATTGATTTTCAGCAAGAGTATAGACAGAAAAACAAGATATGGGACAGGTATGGGGTTCTGTGTACTGACTTGCACAAATTTAAGAGTGTTAGAAAAGACAGACTCTAAAACTTATTCTCCAGCATGTCCTTTCCTGAGTTCACTAGGGTAATACAGTGTCTTTTTAGAAGTGCCTCTGGCTTCTCAAAGCAATATTCATCCTGAGAAGGAACAATTAGTCTTTGTCTTTCGTTAATATCAGAATCAACGGCTCAAAAAGGAAAAGCCAGCAGTAACTTTTCAATCACCCCTCCAACCCTCCAGATTGTTCTGAAAAATCCCCAAATTTCTTGTAGGAATAACATGGATTATATTTAGCAACAAGTTCTGCCTTGCCCTAGAGTATGCCAGAAACAAACTTTGAAATCTCATGGAAAATACAGAGAACTTGTAGGTTTTGTTACTTGGCAACTGAGATCTGAGCTATTAAAATAAGAAATTTGCATTATTTTATAATTCAAAAAATGCAATGCATTTTTCCCTCTAGTATTATACTCTTGCTGAAAATAAAATTCCCTTAGTTTCAATATCCTATTGTTTCAAAAGTCCACATTTATCAGGTTTGCTTTCTTGCTGTTACATTGTTGCCACCCAAAATGTCATCAAGGACTGGCTGTCTAAGCAAGGTAACAAGTCTAGCTGGAGTTCCCAGGAATGCCACAAGAAAGTTAAGCAAATATTCAGAAAATGGGAAGAATTTTATCTGGGTAGGAAAGCTACCTTGCGTATAATGATGGTGGGAGAGAACATTGGAGATACAGAAACCAGAGAGTGACAGCATCCTGAGATTATAGGGAAGACTATAGCATCTGCTTCAAATCTGGGAGATATGCCTTCCTTCTCTTGTTCTCACATCTTCCAGATGTACTTTTGCTGCTGCCCCCATATCTCCGAGTTTGTCCCTGACTCTATGTTCAATGCATGAGAAAGTATCAGTGTGATACCCATATTTCCCACAGAATATCTTGGGATTAATGCTCTATCAAGAGTGAATGCATGCTGGGTGTGGTAGTACATGCCAGAAATTCCAGCAACTCAGGAGGCTGAGATAGGAGGATTGAAAGTTCAAAGCTAACTTCAGTAATTTAGCAAGGTCCTCAGAAATGTAGCAAGGTCCTATATGAAAATTTAAAAAGCTGAGGGTGTAGCTCAATGGGAGAGCATCCATGGATTCAACCCCAGTACAGAGAGAGAAAGAGAGAGAGAGAGAGAGAGAGAGAGAGGGAAGGAGCTAAGAAGAAAGTACCCCAAATATTTTACACATCTACATGGGATGCAGGATGTTTTTCTTTATGAATTAAACTTGGTTGAATGATTGATTTGGGGTTGCCTAGAACTCAAAGGTGCATTAGGTATGCTGGGCACTTCTGGATTTCAGAAAAGGAGTTTCTTATTCCATTTCTGCTCCCACTCCAGAATTGTTATAAAAGGCTTGGGATTCTCTGGTCACAATTGCACATCCATGAGGTGGTAGGAGGGGTGCTCCTGGAATAAAATACCAATCCCAGGCTTCCAGTTAATAACAACTTAGTGCTAGGGCAGGGCTAATTCTTTAGAGTTTAGATAGTGATGAGGCTAAATAACAATATTTGACATGGAAATGCTATACTGAGAAAATAATATAAGGTATTTCCTTCTGTATTATATTATGATAATCTCATAATAAATTCAAGAGGATATATATTATTACAATACTGACAAGTGGGCTAGATGTAAGCTTGGTTTTAATGTTCACTGGTGTACCTGCTATTGATTAGAAGGGTTTGGGGTAAATAATGAGGACAATGAATATTTGCTGATTAAATGGCTTAAGTGAGTTTATTTTGTACAGATAGTATAAAATTGAGTTATCTTTCTGATATTTCATGAGGTTAAATTTTCACTTAATGAACCATTTTTCTAGTCAAAGGTCTGAGTATGACTATTTGTAAGTCACAAATTCTCCAACATCAGATATAGGTTATGAAGATCTCTTATCTGTTTTCTGTTTAACAAAACAGGATCCTTATCTAAGGATTCTTTGCATTCTAAAAGCCACCAGATGTATGAATGCAGGTTTGCTTAAGCCTCTTGCATTTGTAACTTTTCATGATTCTTATAAAAACATATCAGAGACATAACCATTGGCCTACTATGGAGATAGCTTTAGGAAATTTTTGTAAAGTTACACCAATTCCCCTCTGATAGCCATTCAGAGCTTCACGACATATAGAAATGAAGAAACTCTAATCATTGGCCTCTAAAAAATCATAGCTGGTTATCTGCTCAGCCAATTTGATAAGAATGAGGAAATGTCACTCATTAATCACTATCAGGCATTGAGCTACTGCCTTCCCAGTGGCATTTTGAGTGTCATTAAAAGACAGACAAAAACCAGTAACCAGTAATTACAAACTGTAAGAAACAACATGAAAGACTAGGGTCTGGGTTACCAGGACTAAAAATAGCTGGCTGGAGGTAGAAGGTCAGCTAGTTTAGATAGGGAGCTAGTTAGGGAAGTTCTTCCTGCCAAGGTGTGATCTGAAGAAAGAGAAGAAGCCAGTCATATAAGGGCAAGGGGTAGACATTTCAGGCAACAGACAAGCGTGAGCAAATTAATCACAATCTCAGAACTGCTGGCACAAATGAAAGGACTTGAAACTAAAGATTTGCTTTAAAATAATTGAAAGGGAGGCTGGAGGAATATAGTAGAGGGTCTAGGATAAACAAGATTGGCCATGCATTTTTGACTATTGATGCTTGGTGATGGAAGAGAAAGGTTTATATTATGCTATACTTTTTGGTTGTGTATGTTTGAACTTTTTATAATAGAATTAAAAAAAAACCTTAGGAATTTTGTTTGTGGCAAATTTATCATTTAATTTAGTTAGGTGTTTTTAGGACTATGAATTCCTTTCCTTTCACCACTCACTATCTTAGAGAGTTTGGAACTGATGATCCAGGGAGAATGGTGTCTGAAGCATCTAGAGAGAAGTTTAGCAAAGTGTGTACACTCAGTGCAGACAAATCTCTGTTCTCAAAATAGTATTTATTTTATATATATATAAATATATTTTATATATATATTTATATATATATATATATTTTTTGGTACTGGGGATTGAACTCAGGGGCACATCCCCAGCCCTATTTTGTGTTTTATTTAGAGACAGGGCCGCTCTGAGTTGCTTAGCGCCTTGCTGTTGCTGAGGCTGGCTTTGAACTCGTGATTCCCCTGTCTCAGCCTCCCAAAGTGCTAGGATTACAGGCATGCACCACCGTGCCCAGCTAAGGTTTTCATATATATATATTTTTTTGGTACTGGAGATTGAACTCAAGGGCATCGACCACTGAGCCACATCCCCAGCCCTATTTTGTGTTCTATGTAGAGACAGGGTCTCACTGAGTTGCTTAGTGCCTCGCCGTTGCTGAGGCTGGTTTTGAACTCACGATTCTCCTTTCTCAGCCTCCCTAAGTCCTGGGATTACAGGGTTGCGCCACTGCACTCGGCTGGTTTTCATATATTTTTATGAAATGAGAAAAAAAAGTATTTAATGAAGTTTGGCTAAGTTCAATTAAAAAATATCAACTTTATTGAAGCATAACTTACATCCAATAAAATTCACGGCATTGTGAAACTTGAGTGAGATATAAAATAGTCCTCCTCTCCAGAAAGTTCCCTTGTGCCACTTGTATCATTACAAATTGTGGGAATTACCTCAGTTACCACAGTTACCTCCCTCTTTCACTTCAGGAGATTGCTGACTTGAGCTCTTTTAGTACAGATTAACTTCACCTGTTCTATAATTTCACATAATGGAATCTTATACTATGGAGTTCTTTGTGTTGTCTATTTTTATTCAACGTAATTTCTGTGTGATTCATCCTTGTGGTGATGTATACCATTCTTTTTATTATTGAGAAAGATATTACATTATGTAAATAAGCCATTACATTTACATTATGTAAATAAGTGGATACACTAATTTATCAGTTATATGTGTTGCAACTACTTTCTTCCTGTCCCCTTTTCATTTTCTTAATGCTTTCTTTTGAAGACAGCAGAAAGTTTTAATTTTTATCGAGTCCAATTTAGTTATTTTTAATATTATTTTTAATATTTAGTGCTTTTTCCTGTTCTAAGAGATCTTTGCCTTGCAAAGCCTTGTCTTCATACATGCATGGGTCTATTTCTGAACTTACCACTGAATTCCCCCAACCTGCTGTCCATAGTTTCATAATAAGGCTTAAATCAAGTAGTATAAATTGTCTGTGTTTTGATATTGGAGATTGAAGCCAGAGGCCCTTAACTGCTGAACCACATCTCCAGCTCATTTTTGTATTTTATAGACAGAGTCTTCCTAAGTTGTTAGGGCCTCACCAAGCTGGCTGAAGCTGGCTTTGAACTCGTGATCCTCCTGCCTCAGCTTCCAGAGCTGTTGGGATTACAGGCATCTGTTGTCATGCTCAACATAAATTGTCTTTTAAAGTTTAAGGTTTTCTTCTCTTTTAGGTCTTCCATGTTTCCATATACATTTTAGAATCGGCTTGTCAATTTCTTGGAGGGGGTGGGAAGTTCTGATAGGATTTTGAACAGGATTACATGGAATCCTGTTCAATTTGGTAAGAAAAAAGAACATATTGAGTCTTCTAATCCATGAATGTGTTTTGATGCTGAGGATTGAACCCAGGTGGACTACACCCCTAGCCCTGTTTGTTTGTTTGCTTATTTTGAGACAGGATCTTGCTAAATTACTCAGGCTGGCCTTGAACCTGCCATCTTCCTGCCTCAACTTCCCAAATTGCTGGGATTATTGGCATATGCCATCCCATATGGCTCAATTCAGTTTTGAGAAGCTCATTACTGAAGTTTACATTGAGATTAATATATTCACAGACTTAACAAATCATATCATAACCATTTTCATGAATTATTTCTCACAAATAAAACTCCACAATTAAATGAACTATTTTACAGCTAAGAATTGAGTCGCCACAAGGTGAAATAATTTGAAACAAGCTATGCAATGTGCCCAATGCTGCCCAGACGTTTTTCTTTTCTTTGAGCATAACCTCAAGATGTTCTTGTCTTCACCATGAAACAAAAGATGAAATTTAGAACTGGGTCACTTGGCCCTTTCTTTTCCAGTTCAGGAACCCAGCCTCTCTAACAGACTGCACTTTCATAGATGTGCAGTGGGGCTCAACACCCTTCAAGACTCACACAATCTGCTTTGTAGCCTTCGTCTTTTTCTGGAAAATGGACTTCTGCTGCCCACCAAACGTCCTGTGCTCCCTGTCATAGCACTGTTTTCCTTGCGCACACAATTCTTTCCTTTCTTACTGTGTCACTTTGTGGTGTTGGTGCCTGCCACACTTCTTCTTACGGACATCTGGCAGGTTTTAGGAATGTTCACCATGTTTGCAGAAGCATTGTGGGCATGGAGTGCTGCCCAGCCTCTTCAGCAGGCCTCTCCTCTCCTCGTTGCTGGGAGGGAAGAGGATTCATGGAACCATGCTATTGATACCAATGGTGATGAGAATCAATCACTTTTTGCCTCACCCCTGCCTCACTATTAAAGAATTTGGAGTGGGGATGGATAACTGTCTACTTTCTTCTGAGAATGTTCCAAGAAAGGTGCATAGCCTGAGGAAGTATAGAGAAGAAAGAAGCGAGAGCTGGCGTGTGGCACATGACTGTAATCCCAGAGGCTCTGGAGGCTGAGACTGTGAATTCAAAGCCAGACTCAGCAACATATGGAGGATGTAAGCAACTCAGAGACATCCCATCTCTAAATTACAAAAAAAAAAAAAAAAAAAAAGCAGGACCCTTGTTGTGATGTTGATGTTCCAAGAGCACATACCAAACAAAGGTCAATGGCATTTTTTACAACAGTTCAGTTATATTTTCTAGAATCCTATTCAGGCAATATATTTTCCCAGAAAAGTCCTAAGTGCTAGGATTAAGATCTTTAAGATGAAGATTTATAATTTAGTAGTTGAGTAAATTGTGTAACTTGTTCTATAAGAGACACAAAATATTGTTTTTTTTTAACCTCATCTAAAATTGATATGGTAATACTTCCTACTTATTCTGCGGATCAATGTTAAGGCTTTAAAAAGCCCTCTGTAAGCAGCAAATCTCTAATCAAACGTTAAGTACAAATATGATTGGAGTCTTTTTTCTTCTTCTTTTATTTTCCCTTTCAGTATACAACTGAGCTACAGGTCCAGTTACCTCCTCCCTTTTTCTGAGACAAGGTCTTGCTAAATTGCCCAAGCTGGCCTTGAACTCGCCATCCTCCTATCATAGTCTAGTGCCCACCATGCTGCGTAGTTAAGCCCTTTTTGAATGACTATGCAGAGAATTTTTTTTTTTTTTTGCACAGGAAGAAATGGAAGAAGAAGCATCATTAATATACTTTGAAAATCTGCTGTGTGCCAGGGACCTCACATATGTGATTTCTTTTAATTTGTACAATACCCGATGAGGCTGTTGTAAGAATTTGAAGGTAAGAATCATTATTATCCCTTTGCAAATAAGAAACTGAGGCTTAAAGAAATTTTGTAACTCTTTTAGTTATTAAGCGCCTGACTTTAAAACTCTGTATCTTCCACAGAACAAATTGTCTACTTGAGAAACTAGTGAGTATTGGCAAGGACTGCAAGGGGAATGGAGGAATACCAGAATAGAGATGCAGGGCAGCTAACCTCTGGGCTAGATTTGCTCCCTCTTTTCTTTCTATAAGCACCCTTGAGAACCTATAGAACCTTTCTATAAGCACCCTTGAGAACCATCCTCCTATAGAGACTTCAAGGGGCGAGGCAGATTACAGTTAAAACCACATTCCCAGATTATGATGAGGGTATTTTTGTAGACTTAGTCTATTTACAGTGCATGCTGAAATTTGTTCTTGGAAGCTGCAGTCAAGTAATATTTCTTAAGTGTCATTACATGGTAGACCCATAATAGATTCTGAGGAGGCAGTCCATGGTGTTGCTCCTGAATTCAAGAAGTATTTTCTTTAAATGCAGCATAGGATATATTCTTGAGCAGATCATTTATAATAATTCCCAGCAATGGACACATATCATATAAACACATAGAAAGCAATTCTGCAGGAATAAGAAGCCACTGAGAGGATGCAGAGTGGGTTTCTATGGGTACCTGGAGTCTAACCTGGAATTTGAATTGAATGATAGGATTCAAGGAGGAAGGAGAGAGAGCGGATCTCTTGATAGGAAATGATGGAATGTTCCTTTTGGGAGGACTACAGAACGACCATATGGCTGGAGACCTACTTGATTGTGTGAGGGTCAAACATGAACCCTGAAACAGGGTTATGCACTTCTAATCATGACTGACCACCACTGACTGTCTTTAAGTATCTGGTCAATTTACTTCACACATACACATACATTTCTCATGTGCAAAGGGGAGAAATAATGATGTTGATCTCCCAGAATTGCAGCAAGAATTCAGTGAGACAATGTATGAATGCACATAACAAATACTGATCAAGATGACCTGTTTTCCTAGCTTATGGTCTTATAATTCCAGAGTCTGGGGAGGCTAAGGCAGGAGGATCGCAAATACGAGGATAGCGTCAGCAACTTAAGGAGACCCTGTCTTAAAAGGGCTGGAAATGTAGCTCAGTGGTAAAGTGCCCCTGGGTTCAATTCCTGGTGCCAAAAATAAATAAACAAAATAAAATAAAATAAGGTCTTTCTTAGTTGCCTGACTACATTGACTGTGGCAATTCACTTGACTTCCTGTCCCTCATTTTCCAAGTTTATTTGTTGGTAGTCATTCCTGCTTCCTTTTCCTAGATTTCAGAGTGTTATTCTTCCTTTTCAAGGTTAATCCTTTCAGTTGGCCCCATTCCATTGAGTATTGCCTTCATCTTGTCTTTCCCAATGGCTTGATATTTGGGGCTTTGTGTTGGATTTCTTTCTGCTCTTTATTTTGTCAAATATTTGTCTTTGAAGAAGGAGATGGATAAATATAAATCTTGCTATCTCACTAACTATTGTAAAGACAAAAAGATTTTCTTTTTCTTCTTAAGTTAAATTGAGACAAGATCCTTTGCTTAAGATTTTTGTACAATGCTGAGTTGGTGGTAGCAAGTGATAGTCGGAGCACTTGTGTATGCATGTAGCTTTTGGCCTGAAAATTTGGAAATCCTAACTCACATTTGAACAAAGAATTAACAAGTGCTTACTCTGTGATTAAACAATGTACCCTAAGTGGGAAAACCAACAGGAAAAAAGGATCATAAAAGTTATTAATGTAAGCCGGGCATGGTGGTGCATGCTTATAATCCCAGCACTTTGGGAGGCTGAGACAGGAGAATCACAAGTTCAAAGCCAGCCTCAGCAACAGCGAGGAGCTAAGCAATTCAGTGAGACACTGTCTCTACATAAAATACAAAATAGGACTGGGGATGTGGCTCAGTGGTCGAGGGCCCCTGAGTTTAATCCCCGGTACCAAAAAAAAAAAGTTATTAATGCTAAGGAGGATTGTCTGTCTATATTTAGAATGCAGATCACTGCTTTTAAGTAGAATAAAAAGAGTTAATTTCCAATGCATATTTAAAAAGCCATGTCAAGTAAATGAGTACAAACATACAACTTAAAGTTCTAATAGGAAAGGACTATTTTTGAGGGTTTTTTGTTTTTTGTTTTGGTACAAAGGATTAAACCCAAGGACGCTTAACCACTGAGCCACATTTCCAGCCCTTTTTATTTTTTTATTTTGAGACAAGGTCTCTCTAGGTTGCTTACAGCCTCGCTGAACTGCTGAGGCTGGCTTTGAACCTGAGATCCTCCTACCTCCGCCTCCTGAGCTGCTAGGATTACAGGAATGCAACATCATGCCCAGCCCAATTTTGAGTTTTTCTAGCAACAGGAGCGCTGTTCAATAGTCTAGTGGCAAAGGTGCTAGAGCCCACTGTTTTGCTCTCTCAACTGCCAATGTCACTGAATTCCTGCTATTTCAGACACACCGTAGACATGGTGTTAACTTAAATGGTACCCAAGGAAAAAAATACACAAGCTGCATATGGAGAAAAGCCTAAACTCTTTCTCTATTTTTATGAGCCGCCAAGCTTGCTGCTGGTGTTTACATTAACAGAGGAATGTGATATTAATATTTAGTTCACTCTGCAGAAATATGCATTTAAATGGGAGAAATTTCAGCACGCAATCTCCAGAGCCATTTGTCTCTGTGTGTCGCGCGCACACACGAAGAATGTCTCTCGGCTCACATGGCTGAAGCTCTCAATTAAAGGAGAAGAATAACACATGGCCAGCAGAAGGAGAGGATCTAGAAGAATGGCAATGTTTACAGCTACAGGGGTTACCCAGCATGCACGGGGTCTTTGTGAACCCTGTTGGAGATGGAAGCCCTGCAAGGACAGCTGCAGTATCAAAGAATCCCGGTGACCCAGATTCAGCTATAGATTGTGAACTGCTTTGGCCTGCGCTGCCATCACTCCGCCAGCGGTCCACTTACAGTTTCACTGGCTCCCTGGCAAACAGTGCTGACCCATTTCACCATGACAACCTGGGCTTTCCTACGAAAGGCTGTGTGCAAGGAAACGCTCACTGCTGGCATTTTAAAGATTCCAGAATTAAGTTTACTCAAGAGTTTTTGAAAACCACATTTAGAAAACTCAACTAAAGCTGACATTCTTTGACAGCAGTGGAAAAGATGGAGAAGAGAAATGTGGAAAAGTAACTGTTAGTCTTTTCCACGTTCTACACCATCAGCAGAACAATCCATTTTATGTTTTACTCAGCTAAGAGCAGTGTAATAAATATGTTAACCAAAGTGAATTGATAAACAGAGAATAAGCAGGCGAAAAAGCTAAGGGATTAACTTCCACTGCTACAAATATTCTGGTCTATTAAAGCAGCATATATAGAATCAAAAAATTTAAAATCTCATGATAAATAAATGGAAGTGTTTAAAGGTGGATTTATTACAGCCTTGGCTCGACCTTGAACTGTACAGAATCGAGTTTCATTGGAGAATGAGAATAGTATGCCCCTTGGGGGGAAAATGGGTCTGTGCTTTGGTAAAGGAATTCCATTTAGTGAGAGCAATTTAGAAAAATCAGGATCTGGTATGTGCATGTGATCACATTAAAATGCAACCTCCTTTTTTGATGAAAACCACAGCTCTGAATTGAATGCAATTGCAGCCCTTTATATTGAAATTCATGTACCATTCTCAGCACTACTTTTTATTTTTTTATTTTTTGCCAATGTTACATTAGCTGCAAAGCTAAATCTTAGCTCTTCCTGAGTGATCTTCTCTATTTCTTGCACAGAGGAAGCAAAGTGACAAGAGGCGAAAAGATGACTTCATGCAGTGCTGTCTATACCTAGTAACAGATCCTAATCCTGGGGCCATCAGGGTTTTTATTCAGGGATGATGGATTCACACAGAATCTTCACCTTTTAAGGAGAAGAATGAGAGGACCCGCCAGAAGCTTGGCATTATGGGAATCAGCCCAATGCACTTTATGGAAACATGGATATAAAACCATTGCATGCCTTTTTGAAATGAATCCATCATTTACTCCTTTTGTAAGAGATTTCACGAACTCTCTTTCTTATTCTCTCTTACTCAGCATTTTTCTTCAGAGCTTAAAAAGGTTTTCTTTCATTTTGCAGGGGCCTGGTCTCCGTTCCAGATCCTTCCTATGTCAAAGTCTTCCAGGAAAAATGTCTGTCCTTTGTTGAAGAATCGGTTTCCTTTTGGAGACACTCATAATTCTGTTTGCCTCCACTTTTCATTCCAGGATCAGCTGACAGTAAAGAATTTATTATGTTAACTAAGTATTAATGCATTGGTGCAAATTAGATGAGGAATTGGAAAAAATATCATTGTAAACAGTAGTAGCAACTGGAATCAATCATTTAAATCTTAAAATGATTAAATGTGAAAATTATCCAATACATGGGAAGGATAGCAACAGTTTTTCATGGCCCATATTGGAGTTACAAGTAGGATAATCATACATTCTAGCCTACTTATCTGCTTGCTATCCTGATATAATTACAAATAGTGAATGATAAATTGCTTGGTCTTCCCAACAATAATATTTTCGGTGCTGGAAACATCTTCCTCAAGTGTCATTCCACAATTTAATTTGCTGTGTATTATGTGGTTTTATCAGCAAGAAGCTGAGGTCACCATCTCTTGCTGGAAGTTCTACCACTTTCACATGTAAGGTTAATCACGGATTTGAATTGATCACAAGAATGTATTCAAGGGTGACCATAGCCAAAGCGGGGAAGTGGGCAGGGTTCACATTGGTTTCTTGATCTCGCCAGAATAATCTTCTATACGCTACTTTCCTTAGCACATGCTTTCCTCTAAATTGATCTTCTCCTTTCCTACTGGCTCTCTATTCTCTCCTGTTCCTTTTCCAAGAGTTTGGGCTCTCACATCTTTCATCAACACCAATATATCAGTGATTGATAAGAGTTTTAAAAGTTTGCTTGGGGGGGAGGTTTTTTTGTTTGTTTGTTTTTTGCAATTTTACAAGGAGAAAAGACTTGAAAGACAAAGAGAAATCTTTTTTTGATAGAATATCTATCATTTATACTTAAAATCACACATCATTCAGGCAATTTCTTCATTCAACTTTACACCTCTGTGAGCAAAGTTAGTGATGTCAACAGGCACCAAGTTGATCAGTAGGACTCCCAGTGTAGATGATCTGAAGCACAAGGTAGAAAACAGCCTTTGGTTCCAAATGCTTTTTATTCCTTAGGCTACAAACTCTTATATGCTTCTAAAAAGGACCATCATGTGAAAGCACATGGAGACTCAGAGTGTGACTATCATTTCATACTTGGAAGACCAGAAATATCTGAGGTCTGTTCAATGCCTTCGAAACTAAAAGAACAAAGTATACATGATATATTTAAGCATTTCCTTAATTAAATTGGCATGCAACTGGCTGTCTAATTGTATAGCAATTACTTTTTCTTGTGTGAAGAATGAAGCTTTGTAATATCAATAAATTTGGAAGAATTGTTCCCATAGAAAGCGTTAAAAATGTAAGACAGGGTATTTTATTAGATCACTCAGAATCCTTCTAATTCTTGTGATATCATCTCCCTTTTATATTTTAATCACTGATTTATTAACGTATATGATTCGCCTTGTCAAGATATTCAAGGCCTGGTGTAAACACTATCTTTGCACATGTTTGTGGATTTTCAGCTCTGAACTTCTGCACAGCTTTAATGGATTCATTATTCAGACATGCACTATCTTGTGGACTGAATCATCTTTGTGAATTGACCATGAGTTTGTTGGTGCTTATCACTGAAAGCATTTAATGATGCAAAGGGCCAGTCAATTTCTGAAATACCAGAGCATCCACTGACTGATGGTAAAGATTCACTTGCCTTGACCTGCAAAAACATGCTGCTTGGTTGGGAATATTTTGTCCTAAGGCAAGCAAGATACATATGAGCTTTCAGCCCAGGTACAAAGTTACTGTCTTCCATTTGGAATTATCATAAGCAATGGCTGATTGCATGTTTTGTTTGTATTCTGTTAGTCATTTTACTGAAAAATAAAATTAGTTTTCCATTCCTTTAAGACTTCACATGGTCCTTTTCTTTTTTTCTTTTAACTCTGCTTTTAGATTTTTTTTTGCTTTATTAATTCATTTACTCAGTGAATATTCAATCAGTACTCTCTCTCCCAACAAGGTGTTGTGCTAGGTACTGTGCCATGCAAGGTATGATCTACCTCCTATTAGGTTTCAGTTTGATGCAGACCTTGTACTCCAGACATCTGAATTAGAAGGGACTCTGGCAGCAGTCAGAATAATTTCTGGGGCTGAAGTGTAGACTTAATTTTGATAAAGATTAGAGGGCAATGCTTGGCTAAGCTGGTGTAGCAGAAGCTACAGCATGGAGGGTAGCAGAACATTCTATGTTGAGAAAATAGTCCAGAAAAGTTGCCTTTAGAATTCAGCCTTGAGAAGTAGCAGGGCTGAGACTGAAAGATTAGTTGAGAGCCAGATTGTTGGGTTAAGGGGAGACACCCTGAGAGATTCTGGAAGGATTTTTGGTGACTTTTCTGCTTTAAGAAAATGAAAGTGGAGAGTGATGTTCAAGATGAACCAGAGGAAGGAGGGGAAGCAGAGGCAAAAAGGTCAGTTGGGAAGTTATTTCAACACTCAAGGTGTGGTGTGATAAGAGATGGGAGCAGGATGAATCAAAAGGAAAGAAGATATGTAATGTGGGAGTGTCATAGTTTATTTCCCCAGCGAATTAAGTTCACCTTCATTAATGAACCAATAAAACAAGTTGTGCTTTTGCCAAGCCTTCCAAAAATGTAGCAACTGATTTTGCAGAAATTGTGCTCAAGAATTACTTATGAATGTTATGAGATGAACTCAATCAGTGACTTGAAAGACAGATGTCAAAGGACAATGATGATCACAATTTTAAGTCCAATAAGCCTCCTTTTCAAGCCCTCCAGTGCCCATGTGCAGAGCATTATGGACACTAGCTTTTCTGCTCTTGTCAGTCCCTCTGAGACTGATGAAGCCTTTCTGCTTTGATAATGGGAAGAATGCAACGCAGAAAGTATCAATAAATGAAGTAATGCAAAAGCAATATTCCCATTGCACCAATTTTCTTTAGCAAGAGACAAATCAGCATAGCCTTGGTAGAAGTTACTTAAAAGTGAAGTGGTTGAACCAGGGAAAACTTGTTCTGAAGAGACTAATGAGGCATAGTGAAGGCTAAGCATCTGTGGAGGACGGATCTGCCACTAACAAGGAGATGGTCCTTAATTGCTGAAGCTGGCACAGATAATTTAGGAAATGTAGGACAATGGCAGTGGATTTTTGTCGTAAATTATCTGGAATACTATTTATCTTTTTGCCCAAATTAAGGAAAAAAAAATTCCGCTTATTCTTTAGATTGTGTCAAGTGTGACCCAATTGATTTGCTGCTTGTAAAGGGCTTTCTATTTAATAAGGATAATCCCCAACTCACATTGGGAACAGAAAGTCAAAACATTGGATAAAATGTGAAATTTAGTTAAATACAAGTTTTGACAACATTCTTGAATATATATCCCAATGGATGACATCAGAAAGGAATGGTTAAATTGAAGCAATTATTATGAATGTTCATTGGTTATGCATCATATACTTACATGTTTATTTGGGAATACAGAACTTCATATTTTCATATGTATATAATGAGATAGGAACAAGGAGAGTGAGAGGAAATAAGAGATCTTACCTAGAAGCAGAATGTTCTGCGTACTTATATTTAAATCGTTTTCCTTAAATTACTTAAAGTCTCCCTCTTTAGGCATTTGAAGTGGAAATCATTATTTTAGGATTCCATTTTATCACTCATTTTTGTTTGTACAGAGCTGCCCAAGAAGGCTGCATGGTAATATGACATGATTTACTGTTCTGTAACAAACAACAGAAGAATTGCAAGACGTTGAAAACTGACGTGGGGAAGGAGAGGGGAAAAAAAAGGAAATGTTTATACCTCCTCATTTTGACATGGCTCCTTCAGAAATCTGATACTCAATATCTGCCTGCATTTGGAGGAGGGAAAAAAGAGACCATACAGGCATTCTGTACTTAATGTTGAAATAAAACCCTCTATTGTCCACCAAGACAATAGAACCAGTCTATAATAATGTAGTACAAGTAGAGCATAAATGACATAAGCCAGCAATGCAGTCTTTGTTCTAGTGTAATCTTCCATATCAACCATCTCCACTCCCCAGAGGTAAGAGAAAGGCCTTTCTTCCATTTCCCATAACTTGCCCTGCTCTCTCTCCTTCCTCTATAGAAAGCCCTGTAATAAGGCTCCCCTCTGGGATGGCTAATCATGTTTGACAACATAGGAACTGTCCTAAATCTTGGCCAAAATCTCACACTAAGCTAACTCTTTGTATGCATAAACATAACTGTTGTTTCATTATCTATTTAAAGTTTGCAGGAGGTGTTTACTTTGGTGGGAGGAAATGTGGGAATACTGAGAAAATGGGAGTGCCCACAGCAAAAAAACCTCACTTTTTAAGAACATGTCACTTCAACTTTTATGGAGAAAGCATCTTTTATGGGCATAAGAAATAAGCAAATAATACATTACTAAAACAAAGTAAAATATCAATGATAAGTGTAGGGCAGAAGTCCTGATGGGAAACACTGAAGCCTACAACCTCTTCACCCGCTATATGATTTCAGGTTATATGCAGGAGTCAGAGAAAAAAATTAATTCACAAAGCACATTGTGTCTTTTTGCAACCATAAAATCAACCAATGCATAAAAGAAAACTCAATCTGTTAAAAATATTTTATGAATGAAATTAATCTGTAAGAAAATACCACTAAAAGTTGCAAAAAGCAATCAAAATAGGACAATTACATATTAAAAAAATTGAAGAGCTTTGGAACAGAAACATTTATGTTGTTATCTTTGCTTTGCTTGAGAACAGAAAGAAAAATCTCTCAATGTTTTTAGCCCCTTGACACCCTGCCTTTCTCACACTGGAAAAGGCTTATTTCACATCTTTCTGGCATATCTTTAATTTTGGTAAGGGTTCAGTCGATCACATAAGAAGATTGAATAATATTTATTGAATGAATAAATGTTCACCCATAATTGTTTTGGGGGATACAATAATGAACAAAAACAAGACCCTTAGTTTGGTCACGTTAGTATCCCTAGAACCAAATAGTGCTTGGCATACAGTAAGTCATACAATGTTCATTGAAAGTATAGAACTCTTCTATTTTAATCTGAACAATGTACTTGAAGAGTTTATCATATATTATCTTGTTTTAAAATGCTTCATGTGTGTCAGGTGCATGCCTGGAATTCTAGAGGCTCAGGAGGCTGAGGCAGGAGGATTGGGAGTTCAAAGCCAGCCTCAGCAAAAAGCAAGGATATAAGCAACTCAATAAGACCCTGTCTCTAAATAAAATACAAAACAGGGCTGAGGATATGGCTCAGTGGTCGAGTGCCCCTGAGTTCAATCCCCAGTACCTCCAACCCCCTCCCCCCAAATCTTGTCTCTTTAGCAAGACCATAAAGATCTTGAGAGAAAAAATCATGTCATTGTGTCTGTTTTACCCTATTTTCCCACAAATACTTTTACAAAACTAAGCCAGTGATAGATTTTCAAACTTTATAATCTAGAGTGAGACACATACAATGGGCACAAACATACTTGAGGAAAAGAATATTAAGAAGGAAAAAAAAGAAAACAAGGTAAGTGAAGAAAGGGAATTGGAGAGTTCTAAAGTAGCTTTTTCACATAGAGATGTCTTGGAAGGACTCTTTGTTCATAGACAGTTAGTTAAAACTGGAATGACATCAGGGAACATGCTACCCAGATGAGAACAAGAGTTCTGTGCAGAAAGAACAGCAAGTCCAAGGCTACCGAGGCCAGTGTGCCAGGAAGAGGGGCTGGGCAAACGGGAAGAGAGGCAATCAGAGAGGTGAGAAGAGAGTGATAGGCGTGAGTCTCTCAGGCAACACTGAGGAGTTTGAATGTAATTCCACTGGAGATGGATAGTTTATTCCGAGTCAGAAATGAAGTACATGGTGTTTTGAAAGTGATCTTGAACAAAGGGAAGATAGGCTATGCTTCCCCAAGAAAATTTATGTTAGATGTGCAAAATAATGTTTGCATTTTTAAGGAAAAGATTATCAGAGTGTTATAATAAATCTCATTCCCTAGAATTACTTAGAAATGACCATGTTTGTTTGATATAAAGTGTCACCTGAAAATAAAAGATCAATATGCTTTTTTCTCCAACCATTTAAACTAATCCACAATCAGTTTAATTGATTATATAACCACACTGATTTAGTAAGTAAGATTACTTAGGAAAACTGGGATATATTCAGTATTTTTTTTCATCAGTAGGTACCACTGAGGGAAAAGATCTATTTGCTTTCTCTAAGACAGCTTTTTTTACTGTATTTGGCCCCTGAACAATTTCAGTTCTTCAGTTATTTATTCTAGGGGAATTTGTTGTTGTTATTGTTCTGGTGCTAGGATTGAATCCAGAGGCCTCATGCATAGTAAGCAACTGCTCTACTACTGAGCTATATCCTCCAGGCCCTAGAAAAAAAAATTTTTTTTTCTTGAAAGAACATCACCAAGGGCAGACCAGGACATGAAGGCAATTTGGGATGATGCATGATTTGATATTCTTTCAAAGTGACATTTGGAAAACATTAGCCCAATACTCATCTTAGCTAAATATTATATACAGATCAGCCTCTTACTAATTTCCTTTCAGCATCCAGTAAGAACATTCTTCTGGAAAAAATGTGACAAAATTTTTCCTATTCTTCTGTTTTTTCTTTTCTTCACTACTTCCTTTTGCAATTTTCCAAAGCCTTGAATTGTTGAAGGCATAGTAAACTTTTAAACTTTAAATAATAAAACAAAGCATTCCTATAAGTAACACTGTTTTGAAACCCTTGTCATTGCCAGAGGTCACTATCTATGATCATGGCTTACAGTTGATGGTCACTACCATTTCCAAAAATATTCAACTGCAATAGCTTTGCCCTAGTGAGGAATGTTTTCTTTCTTTATCTCAAGGGCACTGGGGATGGGATCAATGCACATTGATTCCTCTGACATTTTGGTGACCTGTATAGATTAGTGACAATTAGCTGTCAAGCTGACTTGCCCACCCATAATGTGGCTCTGTGGACCACATGAACACATTGCAAATAATAATGTTATGTAGGACTTGACCAAGGACTGTGTTAGGGATGTTGCAGGTCTGCTAAGACTTAGGGCAGAGTGGCCAGGGGCATTTTGAAGAAGTGTGGCCCCAGACTCCTGCTTTACTTATTATCAAGACTGTGCTGTGGTTCTCTTTCCTTTGCTGTGAATCATTGCTCAAGAGGCTTATTGGATGCCCTAGCAAAGCACAATGCCTACAGAAGTAAGAGATTAGTACTTGTTTGTTGGTTTTGGTTTCTGTTTGTTTTAAATAATGAGAATGACTGCTCTTGCTTTCAGAAACTGGATTAAGGAGTTAGATGATGTTCGAGCTTGCCAACCAAGGCATTTAAAAAAACAAGATGTTTTAGTCACTAGAATGGTAACCTTTTCCACTGGGCCCAGAGAGAAGAGCCTCACAGTCTGCGCACCCTTCCATTCCCTTTTCGTCTCAGGCTCCTCCGACAGCCTATTAAGATTAGGGCCAATAACATACATTCCTGCCAAAAGCAAACCTAAGTTCCATGTTTGCAAAATGTGAACTGCATCCTGAAAAGGAAGGTGAAGGATGTTTCTATTCCACTCCCAGGAATTTCTGGCAGATTCATAAGCTAAATGAGACAAAGAACAGATAAAAATTCTCTGTTGCTATACAGAGATCTGGAATGCTAGTGTAACCCCAGAGTATCCATTACTGGTTCTAACAGTCTATTCTACGTATCTCAGCTCTTCCCTGCATCACCTTCCCCATTTCTCAGTCCAAGGACCTGCCATTACACACTCAGTATACACGTCATCCAGTGCTGAATGCCATTTATATTGTTCATACATCTTATCAGTGCTGTCTGAGAAGTTCTGGATGAGATCAGGCAGAAGAATGGTGCCAAGGCATAATATCAGTCATGATAGCATCAAGGACTTTAAGAAATACTATTGCACAATATCAGTGATAATTGGATCTAATAATAATAACAAACATTATGTGGTGGCAGAGATATGGTATAGACATATCTGGTATGTGAAAGAGAATTTGCAAAGGGGATGGAGACAGGCCAGTATACATCTGTAGTTGGGACACACTGGACAGAGAATAATTCACATGTGCAATTAAAAGTGGGGTTGCTGGCTTCACATTTGGCATTTGGGTGTGGAGAGTGACCCTCTCATCATCTGCCTTCAGGGCAGCCTCAAAGCTGGTAAGCACACTGGTCTCCAAGCAGCCCTCTGTTAGATGGCCTCTGCTGTCCTTTCAAAGGCTTTAATTGCCTTTTCCTATCATTACTTCCCAGAAGAGCTTCATCTCCCATCCTTTCCCTAGACACTATTTCCTGACTCAGTTTCTTGCCACATTGTGTGGCCTGTGTGGAAGGTGATGTGGGATGGCAGGAAGGGAAAGAAGAAAAGGAGCCCCAAGCGATGATTTCTGAAACCATTTTCCCTGAAAATTTTATCTAGAAACCAATATTTGTAATGAAAACAACTAGATTTACTGGTTGGGAGAGGAAGAGGCAGTTTCTAGCTTCCTGCATAGAATCCACTTCAAGTGCACTTGTTGAACTTTAAGACTTTACAATGGGGAGGGAGGGACAGGCTCCTCTGAAAAGCACATTTCCTGTTCACAGAAGTTTCTTTATATTGAATGACTATCAAGAGTTATCTAGTTTCATCTGCATAATACTTCTATGATGTGGCTATTATGAGCTCTTACTTTACATATTAGGAAACTAAGATGCCAAATGCTTAAACAGCTTCCTTAAGGTCACACAGTCAGTAAGGAGGATAACCAGTACTCAAAAGGAAAGCTCCTTATGTTCAAAGTCCATGTTCTTTCCACTATATCAACTGCCTCTTGGCTTCTATTTCTTTGGGGTAAATGGTACAATAATTCAACAACCCAGTGATTCCAAGCTTCAAAGCACAGAGTGTAATCTCTGTACAATACACACAATTCAGATGCTATTGCTGTGGATAGGCCTGTTTGTGGTAAAAAAGAGAATGTTGACTCATTTCCCCTCTAAGCTGGCCCATCCCACCCATGCCCTTCTGGTGGCATGAAGAGGAGGCTGGTGTTGGTAGTGTTTAGGACATGATTATCTCCATAGTATAGGCAGAAGTTCAACTGGCTGAGTGGTGACGGCTCCAGGATTCAATCCTTACTCATAATATAAATGCTCTTCAAATGGCTCCAGGGATGATGGCACAACCTGAGTCTGGAATCCCACCTGCCTGAGACTCCTGGGAAGCTGATTAGCAGGGCATATTTTCGGCACCAACAGCACAAGCTGCACAATGAGAAAAATAACCATTCTTCCCTAAGCAGATGAAACTTGAGCCTTCCATTTCGTGATACTAATCACCAAGTAAACAGACTCTTTTAAGCCAACATCTGTGTGAGGACTGCTTCCCTCACCAGCCTCCTTCCTGCCCATTCTCACTGAAATACCAGCAACATTACGGGCCATCTTAGCCTTGGAGGGCCCTCTGCGTTGTCCAGGACCTATGTCACATTCCACAGGGGCTTCACCTTGCAGCCTCTGCTTCCTCTCAGGGGCGAGCACGGACTCCTTTGGTTAAGAGTAAGAGACATGAGCTGTCACAGAAGCTGCAGAGACCTGCCTGGTGATCTCCAGGGCATTGCCTACACTCTGCAGCTTCAGACCCCTGACCATGCCTGGGAAAATTTCTTTACCGGGAAAATTCGTTGTTTGAAAATAACTCTTGGTTTACTCTAAGTTTCTTATTTGCCTGATATTGGCCAGATCATGAAGTAATTCACATACACTGGTGCCAGATTTATAAAGTGTGAATTCAATTCTGTCTTTGGCCTTCTCTGCCCAACTCCCACCATTTCCTTATGTAGCTTCTCTTAAAACAGCCACGTTTCCCTTCTAAAACGCCTAATAAATCCTGCAAGATTAACGAATAGGGAGAAAATGACAATTTCTTATACTTTTTCATATGTAGGCTATAAACAGTTCCTGTTCCTTGAGATCCTCCTTACAGTGTTCCTGTGAGACCAGGGTAGTTATCATGCTCCAGATTTTATAAGAGGAAAAACAGAGACCATTCTTTTCTTTTTCTGCTGCCAAAGGGGTGGGGGTGGGGGAGCCCCTGAAACTAAGTGGATTGAAAATGAAGTCAAAGGAGCAGAGGCCTCTGTCTTAAACTCAGCACTTTGTGATTTGCTTGATTACACTTTCCTCAGCCTCTCCTTCAAATCTCATAGACACAGACTCATTACCCCATTAGGATTTGGCTAGGGAGGTCTAAAGGACAATGGGAACATAGAAGAATCTGGCTGGTGTGCCAGAGTTAACAATCACTCATGTGCAATAAAACCAGGCAGCATTTTTGATGGACAACATTCTCATTGCATTCAAAGAGCCTTGGAAAACTTCCATGGCTGCTGATTTCAAATAAGTAAACATTCCAAAGGGAATCAAGACAAGGATGTATCTCTTCCAGGCTTGCTCTTAATGTTTTGCTCAGCTCAGGGGAAGAGTACCAATGGAGACTCATAAGCCATCTATCTAAATGCTTAAAAATTATGATGCAAGCTTGAAAACCATTAAATTAAGCAAAATATGTTCTATCCTCCCTTTATGACAAATATATTTTCATTAGTAATTTAGAGGCTAGGTTCATGTTTAAAATTCCCTGACTCCTTTTGAGTTTCATTCTGGAATTCATTGGCAAGGGAGATCTGGTCTTTGCCTGTTACCCCTGGGCTAATGGGCTTAGCTGTACACTCTTCTCTTCACACTCTGGCTTCATCCTTCAATGTGTGAGACCTCACACTCATGAGGGACACTCTATCACAAGTGTCCAAACTCATTAACACACCTACCAACAGCCATTCATGGTCCATTGCTTGGCCTAGAAGTGTGTCCAGTTTGCTTTCAGAGAGTTATCTTACAAGGTGCTGGAAGCTCTCCCCATCTAGTCGAGAAGGCAATTATAGAGTCCTGAAAATCCAAAACATGGTTAAGGGTGAGTGTGTATGGGAGGTTCCATGACTCTTTCTGTAAAGAGAGGCATTACTGAAAGAAGACTAGGACAAGACTTGTAAGAGGTGGTGATAGAGTTGTGGCCTGTCTTGCTTGAATGTATGGTTAGTACGTATAATGTCTCATATAGAATGTGGACACTTGCTATAGTGTCTCCAAATGGAGATACAACATGGCAAAGTGCTCTGTTCCATAGCTAAATGAGATGATTCTCATCATCTCCATTGTGTGTGACATTATTTTCTGGTGATTCTCCCTTCTAGATGCACTGTGACTTCGCTTAGGGAAGATTTCCCATGACCTCACACATACAGATTGATATAATTGGTTTTGAGTGGGGGCCAGGTATATGTATTCTTATAAAAGCTCCATTGGTATTCAACCAATCCAAGTGACTCCAAGTATAGAATACTGGTTCACTTTACCATTGTCTGACAAATAAATCTAGTTGTACGTCTCAGAAATTTCTTAGGATGAACATTAGTTGTGTATGTATTATCAGGTGATTTGCAAGAAGATAGCAGATCTGGGACCCATCTCCAGGTCTTTTGACTCCAAATCCTGAGTTCTGTCAATTATACCAGGTAGCTTTGATAGCATTTGTGGTTGGCATGAACTGAATTCTTTAGTCTATAAACTCAGCTCATTCCAGCAAACTGGTAGGGAGATCTATTACAAACCTCACAGAAAACCCCACCTACACCATGAATCACCTTGTCCAAATCTATAAACACAAGTGGGAAATAACATCTCAGAGCTTCTTTTTCAATGACATTTATTTCTAGTAAGTGGCTCTTTAATTCTGAAGTTTACATGTAAATCCTAAAGACTGTTTAGAAATGTCCTTACCCTTCATAATCAATCACACTGAAGTTCCACAAATGTGGGGTTCATGATCTTAAGCTTGTATCCTGTGCAGGTAGAATCTTTGAAATCATAAAATTATAAGACAGGATCTTCAATGGCCATCTTTTCAGAGTCTGTTTTCTGGCAAGTTTGCTCATAAACTATCCCAGAGACAAAGCTCTCCCACTTTGTATACAATTTCTCCCCTCAGCAGGAGAGGCTTTTTTATTCAAAGTCCAGGTCAAGACAGACCTTGACCTGGCAAAGAGATTTATTGAAAATCTCTCCCCAGCAGAGCAGATTCAGGTTCTGGGGAATAGAACTTTATACAATTGGAGTGTTTTCTTTATGACAACAGATCCGAATTTAGGTACAAAAGTGAATATTTATTTAGAACAAGAAAGTAAATCAAGTAAATTGCACTGAATTACTGGAGCCTTGGAGATTTCAGATCCACTTTCCTAAGGTCCTTTTAGGCACTTTTCCATACCTGCTGGCCTAGACAGCTTCCTGGTTGTAGCCTGGCAATCTTGTCCTACCTCTGAGTCAGTACAAAGCCCAGCAGATCTCAACATGTTCAAGGCCCAGTAAATTTGCTTCTGCTCTTCAGCAAATACCTATGGGTATTCTTTATTTATTGATTTATCTATTCATATGCCTCATCATTCCACAAGGACTTGAAGGAGAAAATCTGGCTCTCTACACTCCTGCAAAGTAGCACAAATTGATTTTATAAAAGCAGGGCTGTCATACTGTCCCTTACTTCTGCTGTTTCTCACCTCACTGGCTTTATCTGCTTTTGTGACCTGGTAAAACTGTTTGCTGTTTAGTACATTCCTGGATCCTTTTAGACCAAAGGTTCTCAATTGCGGTGATTTCATCCCTCACCGGATATTTGGTAATGCCTGTATACATTTTCAATAACACAGCTTGTGTGGTGGTAGAGGTTGCTAGCTAGCTCCTAGTGGGCAAAGAAAAGGAATGCAGCTAAACACCCTATAATACTCTGAACAGACTCTCAAAACAGTTGCATGTTTCCAAATGTCATTGGTGCTGAGGCCAAGGAACTTCGCTTTTATTCAATGTGGATGCCCTTCCTCCATGCCCAGAGCCACACAAAGGTTATGGATGTGCATTTGACCTGTTGAGTATAATCACTCATACACACACCTGTGTCACCAATTGAATGATGAGTCCCACAAAGGACAATTTTGTGGTTTAGTCACTTTAGTGTCCCCAGGCGCTAACAGTGCTTGGCATATATTAGGTGATCTACAATAGTTGTTGAAAATATAGAATCCTTCTGCTTTTTTCTGGCATGTATAGTTAGTAAGTTTATCATATATGATCTTGTCTTAAAATACTTCACATATATAAATGTTGCCTCTTTAGCAAGACTGTAAACTGCACAAGAGAACAGATCATGTCTTCTTACACTCTCTGTCTTCCCATAGTATTGTAGTGCTAAACATATGACAAATGTCCAGTAATTATTTATTTTTGAAATGATTATGTACCAATTTCTTCCAAATTTCTATAAAGTTTAAATTAACAGCTAGATCAAGGTAGGATGGACTTAATAATGGAAAGTTTCTGATGGATGATACTCAAAATTAATTGTGAAGAAGAAAATAGTATTTGATTGGAAAGGAGGAATTCTATATAAGGGAAATGGAAAATTAGAAATAGGTGTGTAATAACGTTTTTTAATTTGTTAAGAGAAATCTGAGGCTATGATGAAAATATTTAGTGGAATTTAATCCACCAAAGTATATTGTTTTTCTTTTCTTCCTTTTTAAATTTTTTTATTTTTATTTTTTACAGTGATGGGGATTGAGCCCAGGGCCTAACACATGCTAGGCATACTCTCTACTACTGAGCTATGTCCCCAGGCTTTTTAATTATTTTTGATACAGAGTCTTACTAAGTTGCCCAGACTGGCCTTGAACTTGGGATCCTGTTGCCTTAGCCTTCTGAATAGATGGGATTAAAGGTGTGCTCCACCATGCAGACCTAAGTACAGGGATATCTTGAGGTTTATTGAATAAACTATTTCTGGTAAGAGTTTCAAAGCCAATAATGTGTGTGTGTGTATGTGTGTATGTGTGTGTGTGTGTGTTTTAAGTGATATCGGATTGCCAGTAGGTCACTCTCCCAAATGCTTCAGTCTACAGAGCAAACGCTTGATAGAGAAATGATTGCTGTGAATCAAAAATTACAGAAATGCCTTAAGGCCCTGAAAACTCTCCAAAACATGGTGCTCCAGGAACTGCAGCTCTTCATATTTGCTCAGGCCTTTTTTTTGTGGGTATATTAGAATCATTTATGGGCTTGTCCATGAAGGAGAGGTTTTGAATTCTCACATCCATCCATGTTTCCCATTCATTTCCTTTTGCTTGTTGAGTAGGAGGACGCTAAAATTCCATAAAGTGGGAACAAGCTCCTCTTATGTATTATATTTCACCCAGATGCTTATTAGGTGAAAAATCACAAGAGTATGGAAACTTTAGAGAACTCCTGACATTTTTAAAAAATCACATAAAGACTGGAACATCTGTTCAAGTCTAGTCAAAGAGACAAGCATTGCACTTTACAAATTCCTCATGCCAATCTCATTTAAGCCCAAATCCCATCTTTGGCCTCTGATATCATGTAGGCTTGTAGGATATCATTGAATCCAACAGGGTTGGTAGGTAGTAGGGAAGGAGAGACATCCCTAAGGCCCAAGACTTCCAACATTTAGACATAAGCTAACTCACTGCCTTATCACTTTCTTATTGCAGAATACTAGCAGACAAAAATCAATTGTATTTTTCGTTTTACCCTTCGGGTTATATGGTAAGTAATTACTGGATGTTGCCTCTATCATCTGATAACAAGAATGTCTCCTATGATTTTCTTTCCTAGTGTAGAAAGTGTGTGCAATGTGGATCACATGACAGAAACTAAGTAAATACATCTTGATTGACAGGTTTTAATTTTTTAAAGGGCTTTATCTCCATAAAATTGGATCTCTTCTATGTCTCTTCATCATGGCCCCTTCCAGCTTGTTCTGGACTTCACATTGTATAAGTGCAAGATAAAATTTCGATTGAAGAATATTTTTATATTATTCTGTTTCATGGTAACAGACAAACCTTTGTGACTTTCTTTACTTTAGATAGTTAAAGAAGCCCTGATTTAACTTGAGTCGTATTTTATTCCAAACGTGGAGAAGTAAAGACTTGTGTGAATTATAGGTAGCTATTGTGGCAGTTTTCTCTTCTTTCCATTGTGTAGTAGACATGGTACCTTTAGCCACCAAAGTAGGCCAAACCAGAACTGGTCAAATGTTTTCCTGGCTATAGAGAAACAGTTAAAGTTTGGGCATATGAGTAAAGCAGGACTAGTCAGAATCTTTTCTTGGTTTTGTTACATGGGAACAAGGAGAAAAGAGTGAATTATTTTTGTGGAATGAAAAAATAAAGTGGTTACAAATCTGGAACTTCCCTCAGCCACTTTCCTGGACTGCTCAGGGGAACCTTCCTTGTGGTGGAGGATAAGGAGCTCTCCTAAAAAAACATGGCCCAGAGATGGAGTGAGGGAAAAGAAAGGAAGAGTTGAAATGAATATTGGACGTGATCACTTATTGGCCTCCAGATTAGTTATACTTGAAGCCAGTTTCCTTGGATTTTTCAGTTTCAAAAGTTCATAACTATTCTTCCTCCATCTATTTTCTTGTTTATGCATTTGAGTTGATTGTTTGCTACTAACAGCCAAAGGAATTCTGATTAACACCATCTGTGCAGTACCCTTATGGATTATCCAAATCAACATGGTCAAATTCAGAGAGGATATTTTACTAGTATTTCTTTCCCTAAAAGAACTTTCACATTAAAGTCCTTTTCAAATTAAAGAAGTGGTCAACTTTTGTTCCTATGATTGTCTGGATTATTAAATCAATCAATCATGTAAAGCTCTTAGCACTGGCTTTAATTATTTGCTAGCTATCTTGATCATATCATCATCATCATGATAGGCATTAACTAAAAGTTAGAGATGGGAACAAGGTTGAGAAATTGCCGGGAGTCAGAAAGTAGTACGTCTATATGTTGTGCAAAAATATTTTTCAGGTAATACTTTTCCTATAGTCTATATGACTGTTGTATATGTAGTATAACATTCTTCATGAGATTTTTGTTGTTGTTCTAGTTGTTTAAAGAAATCTCTGGTAGTATTTTCAGAGTCTTTTAAAATCAGTTATAATTCGAGGAGGAGGAATTTGCAGGATATACTTTTGTATTGAAAAACAATGTAGTATCAATTTGACCATATACATAAGAGGAGATAAGAGGTTCATTATTGATGTGAGTTAAGACAGCACCAAAAAGCAAACACATGAGCTAGAGTTCAGCTAATAAGATTATTTGTACAAAATAGAAGTTTCTGTCACTTCTGGACCAAAGCAAAAATTTTTTGAAATCTAAAAATTATTTTTAAAAAAATGAGAGAACTGGCCATTGAAATTAACCTCCAATTAAACAGGAGCTATGGACATAACACACGGAGAAGCATGCATGTCTATCCTCTGACTCATAAAGCAATTAAAATCAATTTTGGTGAATAAGGACAGTTGTAACAGGGGACCACAGTGGCCATAGTCTGGGGAAGACTCAGTAAAAAGACAGAAATTAAGAAAATTCTAACTCTTTAAAAAATCAACCTTTTTTTTTTCTTGCCCCAGAGGATGCGAGTTGAAAACGTCTTTGTTTTTTCACTCACAATTTTATTTCTGTTCTCACACCCCACCCTCTTTACATGAATATTAAGGACTAAGGCTTTAGCAACAGGCTTTTCGTTGTGGGGGAGGCAGGGGTAAAGGGAAAAGTGTTGTGTATGGCTTTTCATATGTTAATAAGTCGATTCCATGACAACCATTGAAAAAAGCAGGGCTGGAAACAAAAGCTGCAGCCGGAGAGAGGATCAGGGCCCTTTCAGGGGCGCTGTAAGAATAACAGCCAAGACTCCATCCTCTGAAAGGTATCTGATGGCTGCTCCTCAAAGGACTTTGTTTTAATAGTGCAGAGTCAGTATATAATTAATGCAGAGTTTTATGAGTACAAATTTCACCCTCAACGATGCTTCCCTTTTAAAAGACAGTGAATAAGAATCTGAAACCAAGAACATGTGTCAAATCACTCCTCCTATTAGGGACCTGGAATGGAGTCCATCCAGGGGACATGCTAGACTATCAGTTCCAAGGATCTTACACTTCAGTTTAAAGTAACAAGGTCAAGGGCTTTTATCTTTGGAGTATAAGAAGGCGTTTAGAGCTGGCTGACCAGAGAGACTGCGGCGGGAATGGCTGCTCTCCTCTCCAGCAGCCTTTGAACATAGTATAACATGTTATCCCAAGTGAAATGTTGAGATTGTACAGGCCATAGACAAGAGCAGGCCACAGGACACTGATGGCATTCCTGGGCTTCCCTGACCAATGAAAAGAAATCTGGCTGGCTATTTATCCTTCCAGAAACACAAGGTGACACTCTGATGCCAGGTTTCCTAATGTCTAGTACAGCTGAGTTTGTGCTTGAACTTCAGTAGTCAGACATATGAATTAGCTGTTGTGGCATGCTAACACAATGCATTCCTTCTAGCCAGTTTTAAAGCACTGCAAAGGATCGCATTCAGTAATAATGCTGACTTTACTAATTTTCTCTCCAGCCTTGTTTTTCTCTTATGTGTATTAATTACCCAGTCTTTGATTGAATTATATTAAATTCCTCTTTTTTTTTTTTTTTATCCCTTTAAGTATTTGCCAGAAACTTGCCATGAGTAACTTGTGATACAGTGTTTTCTCTGTTTGGATGGACACAAGGGCTTTCATCACAATGGAATGCTTATGGAATTACATATTTCAAAGGACACTAACTTGAAAATACAACTTCATTCAGAGTCAGGTTACAATGATGAATAGTAATGCCACAATGATTACTAAAAGAATTTGCAATTTGCTTTCAAAGTATTGGCTTTGGTCTTCACTTCAGTGATTACAAAATGTAATTCATGTTTTTTTCTCATAAACTTTATGAACTTACGTGAATCTCACTTTCATGCTATTCATGACTAGAGAAGGGTTGTTTGATGAAAAGCCATATTATAGCGATGATGAATCAGAATTTGACATCTGACAATATTGTTACCAAGATTACATCATAAATATGCTGCTTTCCTTAAAATTATCTTATTTGCCAACAAATATTTTACTCACTATTCACAGAATAAAATTTATCATCTTCTGATATTTTGTTAAAGAACATTGAACCATTGGTTCATTCAGCAAACTTTTAATACATGCTAATCATGCACCAGAACTGGGCTAAACTTGATCGGTGCAAAGACTATGTGTCTTCTCTTAAAAAAATGCACAGTTAAGTGAATAATTATGTGAGTAGAAAATTACAGCTTTTGCCATTTTTTAATCTCATGTGGTTTAAATAGATTGGTAAAAGGTAAAAATAAGGGAAATAAAGATGATTTGGAGAAATAAAATCAAAACAGGAAAAGAAAAGGCAATGAGAGTAGGGATAGGATGAGCCGCATGTGCAGAGCATAAAATCTCATATCATTGTAGGGGTGAAACATAAATCTAACCCTGATCTACTTCAGAGAGTATTATTTACAAAGTTCATGATGTTCGTAAAAACAAAACTAACTAAAAGGTCATGATAGGCAAAGTTTTTCCTTGCGTTGAGTCGTGAGAGAAAATTTTTTTCAGATGTCTGTGGAAAGGATACGGAAGTGAGATGTACCGACACATTCCTAATAATGGTGATAAAATAAATTCAATATTGTCTTTTATAAATATTTTGTATACTATTCTTCAATGAAATAATAAGACAGCTAAATTAAAAGGGTTGCAATGACCACAGATCTTCTCTCAGAAAAGAAAGTGGTCTTAATGAGCCTGCTCACAGATCTCTGCTGTCTGTGCCATGATACTTCCCTTCTAACACACACACACACACACACACACACAATTACAAACACACACACAATTACAAACATTATAGCCTATGGTCACAGCTAATTGTCCTAGGGAGAGGAGGGACACTTGACTGAAGAGAAACTGATGTTTACAGACTGGCTAGTAGCTTACAAGGCCATCTGATAAAGAAAAAGCTTTGCTTAGAAAGGATGACTGAAGCTGAGAGGAAACAATTGGATGTTTTCTTTTGGGGCGTTTAGAGATAAGAGGTACACAGAGGGAGGCAATTATTTGGAAGTGTGAGCAGAAACTGAGGGGAACCCAGAGAGAAGTTAGGTTGCAAAGGCCAAGAGGCAGCTGAGACAATAAATAGGCACAAAGGGAAAGGACACACCACAAAAGCTGAGGTGATGATTTCGGAAAGAGAGAGAGGGTGTAAATCAATAAGCTCCTGCTGCTGAGCTGGGGCTTGAGATAGCGGACCACTAGAGCTGTCTGTGCTGCTTTCTGAATGGCACAGTGGTTTCCTGGGAGCCTCCTTGTACTGTGATTCTGCTCTTCCTGCAAGACATAGGCTTCTGGCTATTACTTGAACTAATTTGAGAGAATGACTGATTTTTGTCATTGTCAGAACAAACCAAACAGCTGATGACATAACTCAGAGTGTGACTCAGTAAGAGAAATTCTACAAAGGTGCAAACAACGTGGTACAAATATGTAGCTTCTGAAGGTCTGGCTTGACCTAAAATAGAGTTTATAATAGATAAGCAATAACAGAGCTACATGTCTTTCAAAAAACCATTCACAGTGCTGTTGCTATGATTTGAAAAATAAGATCTACGTAAGAATTAGATAGCAGAGATCTGAGATTACACTCTAGAAAGAATGTGGAGTACAGATGTCCCCTATAGCTGATTAAAAGTCAATGTGAGTAATTTGCCAACCAATAGCCTAGAAGATAGGGATCCTGTGGTATGTGTGTGTGTGTGTGTGTGTGTGTGTGTATCTGGGGATTGAAACCAGGGGTTCATCATTGCTAGGCAAATGCTCTACCCCTGAATTACATCCCCAGTTCCTTTTTAATTTTCATTGAGACAGAGTCTCCCATGTTGCTGAGGCTGGCTTTTAAATATGTGATGATCCTCCTGCCTCAGCCTCCAGAGTGGCTAGAATTACAGGTGTGCGTCAGTAAGTCAGGCAGGATCATGTCTTGTGGAAATGTTAAACATGTGGGTTCTTTTCCTTGGTCTGTAGAAGAACTGATCCACAGTTCGAGGAAAACATTTTCTAATATAACAAAATAAAATAAAGTCCCAATTCTACTCTCCTCAGACATAGATAAATGGGCACCAGAAAACTGAAACTCTGAGCCATAAGGCAGAACTACAATGATGTTTTTCTATAAACATTTCAAGGCATAATTGGCAGATTGTCCCCTATGGCCAAAAAAAAAATTTCATCATATTCTCATAGAACATCTTGTCTATTAGATGTCTATTAGATTGGCATTATTAGAAAGAATCAATATAGCTTCAGAGTTAAGTTGCTCCAAACAATGGTTTTAACTTTAGCAATCATATAAATATCATAGTCTTTTACTTATGAGAGTAGCTCCTGATCATCAGAATGAGATGAGGAATGGAACAGTGATCAGAATGGGACAGGAATGGAAAATTTTCAAAACATGTGTCCAGGCCCTATCTTTGAGGAATCAAACTATAGGACCAAGTAAATCCGGGCCAGTATAATTGGGTACCTTTTCCCAGATCATTCTGATCTGTTTCTCTGATTAAGGATCACAACCAATTCCTGATGAGAGAACTCCTAGACTCTAGATATAAATGTCAAACTATGTTGGTTTCTTATCTCTGTTAGTTGGAATTTACCCTTGCTTAATGTAGCTATTTAGATAGCTGTACATTTCAAAGTACAGTATTCTTGATTTAAAAAAATTTTTTTTTGCTTTTATTGGTACATTATAGTTGGGTTCATTTTGACATAATCATACATGCATGGAGTTTAGTTTACTCCATTTCAGTTCCTGGTACTTTTGCCTTTCCCTCCTCTCTTCTCTCCCACTACTTCTTTTCCTCTACTCAAAGGGTCTTCCTTTTACTCATTATAGTTTTAATTGGTGATATATACACACACACATACATACAGAGTATGGCATTTTATTTTATTTTATTTTTTTGGTACCGGGGATTGAACTCGGGGGTACTCGACCAGTGAACCGCATCCCTATTTTGTGTTTTATGTAGAGACAGGGTCTCACTGAGTTGCTTAGCGCCTCGCCATTGCTGAGGCTGGCTTTGAACTCACAATTCTCCTGTCTCAGCCTCCCTAAGTGCTGGGATTACAGGCTTGAGCCACCGCGCCCGGCTGAGTATGGCATTTTATATGTATGTGTGTGTATATATATATATATGTGTGTATACACACACACATATATATATACACATACACATGAAGGTAGAATTCATTGTGGTATATTTATATATGCACAGAGCATAATTTTGTCATATTCATTCTGCATTTCCTCCCCTTTCTGGCCCTTCTTGCCTTCTAAATCTTATTTTTTTACTCCATTGATCTTCCCTATATCTTTATGATATCCCTCTTCCTTTCTTTTTCTTATTTTGTTCTAGCTTCTGCATATAAGAGGAAACATTCAACTCTTGACTTTGAGTCTGGCTTATTTTAGTTGGCATTATATTCTTCAGTTCCATCCACTTACTGGCAAATGCCATAATTTCATTCTTCTTTATGGCTGAATAAAACTCCACTATGTGTGTATGTTTCACTTTTTCTTAATCTTCATCTATATATAGGCACCTGGGCTTGTTCCATATTTTGGCTATTGTACATTGCACTGCTATACACATTGATGTGGCTGTATTGCTATAGTGTGCTGGTTTTAGTTGTTTTAGATAAATACGTAGAAGTGGGATAGCTGGGTCCTATGGTGGTTCCATTCCTAGTTTTTTGAGGAGTCTTCATATTGCTTTCTAGAGTGGTTGTACTAATTTGAAGTCCCACCAACAATGTATGAGAAAGCATAGTATTATTTTTTTAAGAAAATTTTATCCTTAGGGGAATGTTCAAAGACCTCTACTAGATACCTAAAATCTCAGATCATATTGAACTCTATCTATACTATTTTTTTTCCTAAACTGTATATATGTCCCTATGATAAAGTTTAGTTTGTAAATTGGGTGCAGGAAGAGTAATGACAATGACTAATAATAAAATAAAACAACCATGGTAATATACTGAAATAAAATCTATGTGAATGTGGTCTCTCTCTCAAAGTATCTTGTATTATATTCCCTGTTCTTCTTGTGATGATATGATATAGTATAATGCCTATATGGTGAGATGAAACAAAGTAAATGACAAAGGAATTTTGATGTAGCATTAAAATGCTATTGACCTTCTTACTTGAACACAAACATTGCCATGCATGAGAGTCCACCTCGTTACTGAGATTGCTACTAAGTGACTAATAGGAGGGTATGGTATACACCATGGAAACATTAGCCAAAAGCATGATTCATATTGTGGGCAGGATAGAGTGGTACAACGCAAGATTTCATCATGTTATTCAGGATGGCACACAACTGAAATGTTATAAATTGTTTATTACTAGAATTTTCCATTTAGGAAATGGACAGCAGGTGACTTCAGGTAGTGAAAACTGTGGAAAGCAAAAGTGGATAACTGCTGTATACTTTAAATTAGGATTAGGCCTTTACAAATTTCCTCATTCAATTTCATTGAAAAACTAGGCTAATTCTAATACACAATATTGTTTATTTATTTGTGTTTAGTACAAAATGGGAATATAAACAAAATTTAGCTATTAAATGAAATTGACTTTGTGAATGTAAGTATTTTCAAATAAAATTTTATTTCTTTTTCTTATTTTGACCCCTTTTGTCCTGCTGAGTCAAACAAATTGACCTCAAAAATAATAAATATTTGTAATTTGCCTGCAAGATATTTGGGATAAGAAATTAGCAATAAAATTTCCAAATTTTCCAAATTTCCAAAATTACTAATTTAGGGAAGATTTCCTGATTTTTAGGGGCCATTACACTAAAAATAGTAAAACCACCAAAGGTGTTGACTTTTAGTTCCCTGGTTAGAAAATTTCCTATTATCTGTGTCTTTATAATGATTAGAATACTAGGCTTGATACCAAAAGAATACTCTGGTTCTTCAATCATTAAAAGTATATTTACCTTTCTAAAAAAATCGTGACTTTGTTCCACCATTTATTTGCAATATAGACAGAATGTCACCTTTCACATAGAGGATTTTATAAAAGAGAATGAAATAAAATAAATTCTACTAATACACTGATAGTCTTTGACATAATAGATATTTAATAATTATTTTTCTTTGTATAACTTTGGAAAGTTGGGTACAAATCAAGAATAGTTATTATAAGGCTTCAATGAAGTCATTGTTTTAACCAGAGACTCAGGGGATTTGGTTTTGGTTATTACACGACAATTTAGCCCTTGAAATGATTTCTCCACACTAAGAAGCTTCATGTTTTGAATAAAATGTGAAACTGCATGTTTACATTTCAACTATGGTTTTTCCTTTTACTTTGGGTTGTCTCTGTAGACAGAAAGTGAATGGGGAAAATGAGACAACTGCTTAAATAATTCCAACTAAACAAAATAGAGACAATAATTGTGCAGATTATTGTCAGTAAAAGTGGTCTATAGATTAAACTATCTAGATGATTGACTCAATTCCTGTTCTACTTTGTGTACAAATCACATAACCTTAGAATTGAAGAAATGTGAAGGAGACTATTCTAGCCAAATTTTAATTTCAAATTATTCTTTCATGAATTTCCTTGGTTTATCAACTTTTTAGCTACCTTATTTCTTTTTCTGCTATTTGCTTGTTCCCTGTTGGAGCAGAAGGTATTATAATCTGCACAATATATTTTATACTGAGTTTCAAAAGAAAAGATGACTAGTACTTTAAAAATATTTCCTGAGGGACCAAGTAATCTACATTTCTCTGAGGAGCTGAGAATATTCTAGGTGATGAGAAGATTTTGAGATCTTGATCTGTTTCATAAATCTCAGCACCTTAAGAAGTCAGTTATAATGTTTATAGTCAATATACAGAGAATGGAAGCCTATGTAGATGTTTTTTTCTTCAAATGAAATCACTTAAGCTTATCTACATGGTAGCTGAAATTTCTGGGTGAAAATATGAAGCACTATCAAATATTTGGATCTTATATCTACAGACTATTAAACATGAAGTATTTTTTAAAATTGAAGAATTTGAACTATTGTAGCTAGAAGCACCAAAATATTAAATTGAACTGCCATGTTTGTCTTTTAGGCAATATCCAAAAAAATGAAGGTTATCTTAAGAAGTCAATTTTGGTAAAGGAGGTTATTACACATGTTTAACAGTTTTTGTGCATACCTAACATAAAAAAAGCAACCGGATATATGGAGAAAATCTTCATTTATTGGTAGAAGCCTTATACTATGGTTCACAAAACCTCTGGTTCTCCACTAATGAGTTGTGGGATTTTGTATACAATCTTTCTCTTATTTCTCAGAATCTTGACTTGGGATGTTGTGGCTACAGGACAGGGCTCTGGAATCAGGCTGGAGCCAAACTGCCTGGTTTTGAATCCCAGCTCTTCATCCTATTAGTTGCCTAACATTCCCAAAATTTGCCTGAACACCATGCATTTCAGATTCTTCATCTTTAATAATCTGTAATAATATCAAGATAACGATAAAATGTAATAACAATGTCACCCACTCCACAGCATTGTTATGATGTGTATATATCATAACAGACCAGCACCTTTTATAAAGAATTACATTAAAAATCTATTTTAAAATATTATTTAATTTTAATGACTTATAACAGAGAAGTTTCTACCAGTATAAATTAATATAAAAAAAACAGGCACATAAGGAGAAACGGACAAGGAAGAGAGGCAAGGCCATCCATAATTGTCAGCAGATGAGAAATGGTACCTTGTGCCCCTCTCAACATTGCATAATAAGAGAAAGCATCCTCTTTGAGTTCATTTACCTAAAAAGATTTGTTGGAGTTGAAGACTATGTGGCCAGGATAGGGGAATAAGTCATGAAAAATCAATAAGAAAAAATGAAAACAGAATAGCCAAGGATATCACATCTGTAGAAATATAGGTATAAAGATGATTTTACACACACATATTTTTATACCTTCACAAAAATGAAAACTAAATGGGGAGCTAAAGACTAGGGCAGCATAAAAGGTGAGAAAAGATAGAATGAAGTGGGAAAAGTGGACAAAAGGAAAGAAAAATTACTCTCCATTTATCATTTTCTTCTTCAAAATGGACTATGCAGGGTGAGAGAATCAGAATGAAGAGAAAGTGTAGGGAAATCCCTGCATTTTCTGAACAGAGACATGAAAGTAAAAGATGCTTAAAGTCAGGTTCCAAAATAGGGGCTCAGAGGATTGAATTCTGCTCCACATATTTTAAAGTGATGGTGGTGGCTGTACTGAACAGCCTAGAATAAACTAGTATAACCAATGAAAATGCAAAGACTCAACCACAGTTGAAATTTACAGTTCACTTGGTCCAAACTGGTATTCCAGGCTTCCAGTTTGGGAAGTAGAAGGACAACTCTATTCCTATAGCTCTTTAGTGACAAAGCATGAAGATGATGCTATCATCTTCAATGTGTGCTTTATGTGGGTGCTTTATTATTAGACTCTCAGGCAGCAGCAAAAGAAAACAGCACATCAGATTTTGTACTATAAGCCTGGAATCAATCATCTCTGCATACTTGCTATTGGTCGGAAGGAAACTTGTCATCTGACTCCATCTAAAAGCAGAGAAGCTTGAGAAATGCAGTTAAGGAGAGAAGATATCTTGATAGATGGTTACCAGTATGTGCCACCATTACTGACATTTAAAACCATTAGATTTCATACACATGCACACAACCACATTCCAGCTAAAACAAAGAAAAGATCTGGCAGCATTTCTACAAGGCCATGATTTGCTGGGATCAAGTAGTAGCTGCCATTTTGGAAGGAGCATGCTATCTCTGGCTTGATATCATTCCCACCATTTCTATTTTTGTCCTAACCCTGTTCCCACTTTAGTTTTCATAAGAATGAACTACTCATATTTGACAAGGCTATAGCTAGGAACCCTCTTAACCAATGTAATTGGGATCAATATTAGTTTAATTCATTAAAAAGATAAACATATGTAAAGCAGTTATTAAAACAATCCTTTACATGTTTCATAGTGTCCCAAAGTGTTTTCATAGTGTTTTATTTGCTAAGCTTATCATCTTATGTCAAAGTCTTTTTAAAAATATTTGGATACTGACTGAGATTAAGAGTTATCTTTCTTTTATAAATTCCATATATAATGTCATCCTGACAGTATTCAATATTTTTACATAAAGAGAGAATTTATAGATACTTGTTAAACGTTCTAAGGGAAGAATCCTTCATATTTTGATGATTCTTGCCTCTTACATCATTCTCAGCTATATTATTTACACCTAATTTTTATTGACTTGGCTTTATTGAATTTTCCAGAGCATTAAGATTATTTTACACAGAAACAAAATCTTTGTTTTATATTGTACTTATATTTTACTGGGTGAAATAATATTTTTAAAACTCATGCAACAAATGTATTTGACACAGGTAAATTTGAGTACAAATCCAATTGATTCTTAGTGAGTTACAGACTAAGTTGCTGTAAGAAAGTCCAACACCAAAGGATCATAAATATGCTTAATTTCACATAAAAGTCCAAAATTAGATGAGTAGTATAGGACCTGTAAAGAATAACCCTTGGAATGTTTTATTTTCCTATAAAGTTAAAAGTAAGTTATGTCATACTTACATTCCTGTCCAAGAAATGAGGAACAGGAGAAAGGAAGAGTTTAATGTAAGCAGAATTATATTTAAAGAGATGAACTTTGAACTTGTCCTCATCATTACCATTCACATACTATTTGCCAAAATCTAGTCATGTAGCCTTACAGAGCTGCAAAATGGCTGGAAAAATAAAGCACATAGCTGGCTATTTATCTAGATAAAGAGGGTACTTCTGCAATTCAAAGGAATAGAAGAATAAATTCTAGGCACCAGCAGTCTATGATCCACCAAGAAAGCGGTAAAAATAGAAGAGTCCTATGTTACCTGTAATCAGTTAGTTTGTGCTGCATAACAAACCATACCACACTTAGTGGCTTCAAACAACAAACTTATGCTACTTTTTATAATTTTCTGAGTTAGTTGAGCAGTTCTTGTCTGGTGGCTTTATTGTGTCTGTGTGATATAGGAATCCCCATTAGGATGCCTCATTTTTTTTTTTTTTATTTAAATGCATTTCAAGTCATAGTACATAAACAGAGCTCAGTTTTTCCATTTCTCTGGTTTCAAATCATAAAGAGTCACACTATTTGTGTCTTCATACATGCACCAGGGGTAGTAATGACCCATTCGATCAATCATCATTACTATTCCCGGATGCCTCATTTTTGATCTACATGGTCTTTCATGTTTTTAATAGGCTAGTCCAGACTTCTTTTCAAGATTACTCAGTGTTCCATATTGCTGCAAGAGTGTAACTTCCAAACACATAAGCAAATTTCAAGCCCCTGATTGGAAAAATTTGGTAAAGGCCTGGTGTCACATGGCCATCCCTAGATTTAAGAAGTGGAAAGACAGATGTCAACTCTTGATGGCAGAAGCAACACTAACACTTTGAAAAGAACAGAGCATATACAGAGAAGGAATTTGTGGCCATTTTAAAAATAGGCCCTAAAAAAGAATCTAATAACCTTGAAGCCTCAACTTTTTAATTATAGAGAAAATAAAGACAGCTGGCCATTTAGGATAGTTTGAAAATTTAATCAATAGAGCTTCCATCTATTATTATGAGATTTGCTCCTTGAAGGTGATATAGCTGCTTACCTTTACCCCCGAGATAAGAAGAATTTCTTTCCAGGAATTTCTTGGAAAGTGTGAACCACAATTAAAATGTTGATAAATTGAATACACTGGGATTAAAACTGTTGCATTAGAAGACGTAGATAATATGATGTTTATGCAGCACATATACTCAAAAAAGAGTTTGAAGAATTTAATATTCAGAATGTCAAAATATGTGCATATATGTACATACATACATGTATATATGTTTGGGAAATGTTTGTCATTGCTTTCTAGAATTAAAAGAGTGCATATCCCATGATTCAGAAAATCACTCCTAGATAAGTACTATAGAGTAATTTTTACACATATGCACCAGGAAATCTGTATAAATAATGTTCACAACAGCAGGGTATGTAAAAGCAAATGTCTGGAAACAAAACAATGCTCACTGACAAGAGAATGTGTAAATTTTAAAAAGTTCTTTTCTTACTATGTCAATTATATAGGTCAATTAACAAAAACTACAAGTCTCAATTTATGTGAAAAAAGGGAATTGTCAGTAGAATAAATAACTACTTTATGAAAAATTTTCAGATATGTGATCCATGTAAAAACAATATATTGCTTGCGATACATACATATGTTGTAAAAATATCAAACAAAACATATGATAGTGGAACGAGGCCTAGGAATAGGATACATGAGAGTATACATGGTAAAAAAAAAAATTTCACTGTATTGTTATTCTTTATTCCTTACACATCTGTTTTATGTCTTATTTGTTATATATGTACATTTTATAATTTTAAAAAAGGATATGTTCTTATGTAGGTTGGTACATGTTACAGTTTTTAACCAGGGACTCTTAAAATACTCCACTATCTATCTAGTACTCCTGAGGGTATGAGGATACAATCAAAGATTCTTGTTCTAATGAAGTTCTAGGAAGATTAATCATGTAATCTTAAGGTTTTGAAGACTCCCTGGTAAACAATAAAGTACTTAATGATAAATATAGACCTGCTGAGACAAGAGACAGTATTCAAAGTTTTTAAATTCTGTGCTGGTTATAACACAACAGAAGAAAGCAAAGTGAAGAGCCTTAAAAAAGAGAGAAATAAACCTGCCATAATCTTGCACCTTGTAGATACCATATTTATGTCACATATTACCCTACAATGCAATAACTGTTTCATTGCATGCCCTCCCAGAATGTAAGTTCCTCCGGGTCCAAGTTGTTACTTTTTGCTGTCTCTTCACATTATTATAAATAGCACACCAAAAGCTTTATAGGACACTCTCCTTGGCTCTCTTAATAACAACTGGTCGTTAAGATTTTAAGTTTGGCAGTAGAGGACCTAAGAGCAGACCCTTTCCTCCATGGCTTCACCAATCACAGTCGTCGTTTCCTTGTTGGCCTCAGAGAGCGCTGTGCTCTTCACACTTTCTGAGGCAAGAGAGTATCTGGGCTTCTCCCTCAAAAGCACACAAGTTGACTAAAATCAGGCAACAGGCTTTGTCAAAACTTTATTCATCAAAAGTCTGATGGATAACAACAGAGCATAATTATTAGTCAGAAATTAATGTCCTGGCTATTGTTACTCTCTCATCTGTTCAAATTGATGCTTACTGCTTTGTGTTCCTCTCTAACTACAATATGGAAGCCATCCTCTTTGCCTTACCACCTTGTAATATTCTGCAGAATATCTAGATTCTAGGTTCAAGAGAACATGGTTTCAGGAGGAGAAAGGAATCCAGTTTGTTCACTGTTTAAATTCTGTCTTTGAAGTCATAATTTTCCTTTTTATCATCTATACCACCTCGGTATTAACAAAGGATCCCTTAGAGACAAAAATATTTAACAGGACAAGAGGTGAGCAAGACTGAGAGATTATGGGGCTAGGATCACACTTGGGTAGTGGCATTAAGGGGGACTTTCCTTAGAGGTAGCTCAATAAAAGTTTGTTGAATAAATGAATTCAGGGTCAGTGAGAATTCTTGAAGTGTGCTTTGATGGGCAGAGATGTAGAAAAGTAGAAAAGTAATCAAACTAATTTTTGTAAAATAGTAAGATTGATCAAATAGTTTTTGCTGCCAATTTTTTTGAAACTTAGTGGAGTGTAATTCCACTAATCATGTGTGCCAGCCTTCTGATTGGGCCCATTTTCAGACCTAATGAGGCAACATTGCAAATGGAAAGGCAGCTTGCACTGTTTGCAAGGGAGCAAAAAATTCTAGGCATATCAATCTGAATTTTCAGGTTTGATATGTATGTTCTGAACACATGAACAGTTAAGGGAATACTCCTTATCTTGATGACATCAAATGAGTAGTGAAAAGGATATGTGAATTAAAAAGATTAGAAGGTCTTTTTTTGTTTTTTAAATTTTTTGGACAGAGAACCTGTAAAGACCAGATAGAAGAATTGTTCATTCATCCAATGAAGATTATTGTATATTTCTATAGAAATATTCTGCTGGCTATAGGAATAAAAGGAATATTCGTACACATATCCCAGTTCTTAGTAGCTTCACATCAGATGTAAAGTAACAGACTCTGTAGGCTAATGTAGAGTTAAAGGATTTAAGAAGAATTGAAAAACAGCACAAACTAATGAAAACCACGTGGTAAAGTCTATCAAATCTGGTAAGTAATTGTGAAAGAGAAATTGATGGATTTTGAAGGTTACAGTAATGTAATGATTGGTAATTGACTGTTAACAGATCTAAGAATTAGTATAAAACATGTCAGTAGATTAGCCTATCTAACAATTCCTGATTAAAACTAAGTAGAATTCTATGGTTGTAGTGACAATTATCTTCCTAGAGAAGAGAATATGGATAAAGGATTATAAGAAACTTGATTTTCTCAATGTGCTTTATGGAAATAGAATCATGAAAATAAAGGTAATTGAAGATAGAGGAGAAACAATGAGTAGCATATAGTTAACAAGAAAAGAATTTACAATAGTTTATCCTTATCAGTCTAAAGAATAACAAAAATTCATGATATTGGGGCAATGGTTTCCTAGAAAAACACCGAAGTATGAGAATATATATGCTTGAAAGAGTCAAGAGAAGAACTGATAGAAAAAAATAAAAATCAAATCTGAACTCAAATTTCAGTGAGCATGCTGTCTTCCTTGTTAGTGGAATGATTATACCTACTTATGATTAGTATGTAAATAAATACCTTTTATAATTTAAACTTTGGAAGTTTAAATTGGAATGTGGCAGAAAGTACTTTGGGCTAAATGTTATTCACATGTAAGAGATTATGATTATATCCCTTTCATAGAAGCTTTTTCTCCCCATTCTGACATAGACAAAAATAAACCCAAAATTAATCTTTTGAAAAATCATAAAAATACTTGTTCATTCATTCTATACACATTCTTTAAATGCTTGCTATATACATATAACACATTGTTGAGGATTAGAAAACTATGTTGTTATTCCTTTAATTGTAGACATTGTTCTTACTTTTCAGCTAACACTTTCTGTGAAAAAAAAATGTATAACTTATTAGTAACATTATCTAAGAGATCTATTTTATTCCCAGTGAAACTCTAATTACATTAGATAACATAATTCAAAAACTCCAACCTTCCATGTGTATATGATTATCATACTTTTGGATACTTTAAAACTTTTGGGGCCAGAGAGTGATAGTAGTTCAAACTAGTTTCTTCTTTTTCAGCCATCTTCTTATTTTCTGATTGAAGGAATCCTTGTGAAATCAGAGAAGCCACATTTCCATTTTAAAAATATTACTGACTTAGACTCCTTTGAAATTAAGATTGGTCATAAAACCCAGTGTTTACCCCTGAGATGTAAGAAGAGCCATGGAGATAGAAAGGACTGACTGCTTTGTTTGGGAATGTGGCTATGAAACATCTGCCATCTTGTAACCACAGGACACCATGGCATTCAAGCCATGGCACAGGGAAAGATAGCAGTGTAGATCTCTGATGGCATTTTGAGGCCACCATACTAACTGTAACCCTCTCACCTCCAACATTTCCTTGTTATGTGAGAATAAACTCCTTTTTGGCTTGACCACTCTGATCGGGTTTCTGTTTCAAGGTATTTAGAAAAGGCTAAAATAATAATCCTAGGGGAAGAAAATCTAGGATTCAAAAAACCGAAAGGATATATCAAAATGCAAATCCACAGAAAATGATCTTCTCATACTCTAAAACTTATTTTAACTTTTATAAATTAGCAAAGTAGTTCTACTTAATGTGTTATGGCTCAGGTAATAAGTACACATTCCATTGATTCTGAAATATACATTTCTTTCATATATCTAGATCTCCCAAATTAGTAGTTTAGTAATTACTATTGGTTAGTTGGTACCATATTGGGTGCTATTGTTTGTACATGTGCACAAGAAATTGCAGAATTATATCAGCAGTTTGGAAGACAATTCTGGGTCCAGTTATTGAGCTTTCATGTAAGAAATGCTACATCACCAGTATTCCTAATGATGCAGCAGCTGCTGCTGTATGGAAGAACACAGACAGCAACAATTCTTACATATACCATGATTTAGTGGAGTTGAACTGGAAATATGAAAATGCTTTTCAAATGCTGTAACCTATTTCTTTTGTTTATGTTTTCCTTCAGATGTACACATAAGAATGATATATAATCCCAAATAAATCTAAATAGGCTCTTTTAGTAGGTATACAATTAAAATTCTAAGAGATAAAAAGATATGCCATAATTTCATTGGCAGTTTTTAAATCTTTCTTAGTGGTATGGAAAATAATGATGTGTTTTATAAGAACTAATATTCCAGATTTGATGAAATAATACCAAGTTCCTCTCTGCCAGGAATAAAAGGCAGTCTTCTTTTTCACAGCATGATGTTTTAATAGAGTACAGGCCTTGGAAAAAGAAACCAAGGAATCTACCCTAAAGTAATTTTTTTTTTATTCTATGCAAAATGCCTAGTGGAGTGCCGGGCAGTCATATTGCCTTGGAGATCCATGCGAGGAATTGAATTGTTTCTACAGGGGAGCTCTGCACTCTGATCTGAATCAGAATGGGCAGACCTGATCACACATTTGACAAATACACAATACACATGTTTGCGGAATGAATTTATTTCTATAAACTCTAATTAACTTCACGTATTAGGCAGGTTAGATTAGTATTTTAAAATTTTCTTCTAGAAAATTTTCTTCTGTAATTTATTTATGCTTTTGCTGTCCAAAACTTTGTATTCAAATGTAGTTCAGGAAAAGTGTTTATTTCTTTCATATAGAGGCAGGTTTTTATATGCCTATTTTAAATGAACTTATCTGTGGTTTCAGGAGATTAAAAGAATTGCTTACTGTCACAGAACTACTAAGTAATATAATTAGGATTAGAATTCATATTTATATATTTCAAAAGTTTATGCTCTTTATTATACATGTATATCTATGTCTGTGTATATCTGTTTATATACAAATGAAATTTCTCATTCTCTTACTTCCAAGAAGATACTGAAAACAGAATAAATTGCTAATAAAAAGTCAAATTTCACAACAAAAGTGTAGAAAGTTCAACTATAAAAATATAAAAAACTAGTTTCTGTTAAAGTGGCATTATTCAGGAAAAAGAAAAAAAGAGAAATTAATGCAAGAGAGTTTTTTACATAATGATATAAGAAAAAAGAAGTAATAGTTACAAATAACAAAATATCCTATATTATCATTTAAAAAACTATTTTGACAAGGATGAAAAAATGATTATTTGATTGTTAAGATGCTTTTTAAGACAATGACCTTCATGAAAGAATTCTACAGCACAAAACATGTTTGGAACACTTATGAAGTTTCTTCATTAAGAGTCCAATTTCCCATGTGCTATCAATTTAAATGTGAAGATGTAGAATTGTGGACCAAATCTATACTTGCAACAGAACTGGGTATGACAAAGATTTACTTAATGTGGTTGGCTAGAATGTATTAAGATGATAGATGTAATTTATGATGTGTGATAGTTATAGCTAAATGCTTAAGTGAGTTTTTGGAAACTGGTTTCATTAGAGACTCAAAACTTTATTTGCTACATATCACATATGCCACCAAGCCTTCTTATGAAGAAGAAATCCACTCCTGAGGTATTGGAAATAAACTTAAGAACATGTTGTAAGATCACTAGAACATCCTGTCATGCTTCTGAGCCTGCTACAAGCATTACTTTGGGAAAAAAATACGTGAAAAGTAGGAGAAAAATTAGAAAAATGTTAAAATATGCATAGTTGTATTTTTAAATTAAATTTCTCTTTTAGTATTTTGAGTTAAACCTAACAGCACTGAATATTCTTTATTAATTATGACTTTAAAGCCTCTAATAGATCTTAAAGAAAAATTGGCCTATTTGATTTCTTGATCTTTAATCCATAAAACTATTGGTTGATGAAAATTACCTGACTTATTAAAAGACAATAAACATTTTTGAGTACTTTGATATGGAAAATAGCCCATTTCCCATAGCAAAGAAAATTAATCCTAAAGGCTATGGTACTGTAAAGATACGTATTTTGATTCTTAAGAATTTTCTGTCAGCATTGTATTTCTTTTTATTTTTAAAATTAATTAATTTATTTATCCTAATTAGGTATATGTAAGAGCAGAATGCATTTTGATTCATTGTACACAAATGCAGCACAACTTTTCATCTCTCTTACTGTACAAGATATAACGTTGCACCATATATGCAGTCATACATGTACCTAGGGTAATGATGTCTATCTCATTTCACCATCATCCCTATAGCACTGTATTATTTTAAGCAAAGAACATTGTCTTTCTATTATCTTTCTCTATGGAACTAAGTAGGATGTAACTTGAACTTGGGAAAGCCAATAAAACCCTTCAATCTGGGAAATGGACTTTCAGTAATATATCTGAGAACTATAATTAGAAAGAAATATTTTGCTTTTAGTACATTGGAGAAATTTCTTTTCTTTTTGGTACAAGGGATTGAACCTAGGGATGCTTAGCCACATCCCCAGCCCTTTTTATTTTTATCTTTTGACACAGGGTCTCACTAAGTTGCTTAGGACCTCTCTAAGTTGCTGAGTCTCTGAGGAGGATGTGTGTTGTGATCCTCCTGCTTCAGTCTCCTTAGCCACTGGGATTACAGGCATGTGCCACTGCACCCAGCAGAAACAAATATTTTAAGAAGCTTCTTTCTGAAAAGCTTAATATTAGGCTGTCATATGAAATTGCAATTCTAAGACTCAAAAACAGACAGCTATCAATAATTTCATATACTTCAATGTAAAAACATTGAGATAAGGACATACCTTAAAGATGTAATGGAATATTGGTCCACACACAAAATGTAACTTAGATCTGGATTACAAAAATTAAATTAGCTGTGATAAGATCAATATTAAATAAAAGTGACTTTGCCAATGGGTCTCAAAGTAGCTCCCTGGACCAGCAATATAGGCATCACTTAGGACCTTGTTAGAGATGCAGATCCTGGAACACCACCCATACTCGGAAGCAGACACTTGGAGGTGGAGCTCAGAAGTCTGTGTTTTAATTAGCTCTCAAGTGATTTTGATACACCCTAACATTTAAGAATGACTGGACCATGTCTTTTCCAGCAAAAATTACATATGTCCTCACTGTCACCAAAAATTGAATTGATTGAATATGACTTGTATATAGTAAATATCCACATCAACTGATACAGAAAACACCAAAGCAGCACAATCATTCCATTTATAATTTTAATAACATTAGAGTTATTTCATCTTTATAGTACTGTATTTTATGCTATGGTTTCATTCTACCATTTGAAAGATTTTTAGAAGTCTTGAAAATCATACTTGCTTATCATTAAGGAAGGAGATGAGACTTCAAAGAAAGGTATAAAAATATCTTTGGTGCATACATACTCCCTAATGTAAGGGAATATATGAAATAAAGAACCAGATTTATGAGAAAGTTTTCCTCCAATTGGAAAAGTAAACACAATGATAGAGGAAGTAAGGATATTTGAATAAGACACAGTATTTAGGGGAGTAACAAGGAAGGGGACAAATGCAGGAACACTGGAATTATAAGTAGGTCAAGGTTAGCTCTTAAGCTGGACACTAGGATCAGAAATGCCATTGTCAGAACATGGCTGAGGTTACCTCCCCTGGTGTAGGACTGGAGGAGAGAAAATGCTTTTTCTGTTTGAGATTTATATACCTATTTTCAAGTAAATAGCAAATGAAAATAACACATAGGAAATTCCTTTGAAAAGATGGGTTGGATTAACGTCTGAAAAAGTAAGCTGTACCAAGATAAATTGGTTTTATTATTCTTGACTCCAGTATTCTGAGATAAGTTCATTCACTTTTTTCGTAAATGCCCACTTGAAAGTGTAAGATTTTATGCTTTTAAAGTGTCACCATGGAATTTGTGCCATTTCAATGCACAAGAAATACCAGGTATGGTAAAATTATCTGACAGAATCCTACAGCAAGTACCAGCCATAATGGGAAACTTTTAGACCTGGTCTATTTACAGACAAGGATGTCCATTTTCAACTCTGATAATAAGAAACTATGGAAACTTAGAGCTAAAAAAATGATTAAGAAAAAAAACAAACAATCAGAGGCTGGAGACAAAAATGCCATATTTACATATAATAGTTTAATTTTTTTTGGAAGTCACTCAGAGGTTTATTGAAAGCAATGATATGACAATCATTGCAATGACTTTATTTTTATATACATTGTTTTAATGCCCTCATTTAGAAAAACATTTTTTAATTTATTTTTAAAAATGCATTTCAAGTCATAGTACATATCTAGAGCTCAATTTTCCATCTCTCTGGTTGCAAACAAGATAGAGTCACACCATTTATGTCTTCATACATATACCTAGGCTAGTGATGTCCATCTCATTCTACCTTTTTTGCTACTCCCATTCCCCTCCCCCTCCCCCACTTCCCCTTGTCCCATCCAAAGTTCCTCCATTTCTCTCATGTTCCCCATCCCCACCTCCCTTATGTATCAGCATCTACTAATCAGAGAGAACATTCTGTCTTTGGTTTTTTGGGATTGGCTTACTTCACTTAGCATGATGTTCTCCAATTCCATCCATTTACCTGCAAATACCATAATTTTATTCTCTTTTATTGCTGAGTAATATTCTATTGTGTATATATACCACAGTTTCTTTATCCAGAGGCACAGTTCACTATTAACATAATAAAAAGTTGAAAATACTTGAAAGAATAAAAGAATATATTTAATGTTGTTATAAATATATTATTTTTTATAACGTCATCTACACTCAAATCCAGATAAAAACTCATCAGAATTTATGGTGAACTTTTAAATTAATTGTAAAATTTATCTAGAAAGATAAAGATCTATAATTGATTAACATGTTTTAAAAAGAGTCAAGAGAAGATTTGTTCAAAAAGGAATCCAGACATACTACAAAAATATTGTTAAAAATGTGATACTGGCATAGGTATATATAGATAGATAGTGGAGTGGAATAGAGTACAGAAAGTAAAGAAGTGTGTGTGTGTGCATGTGTGTGCATGCAATTGATATAATACCTTTCTTTTAATATAAGAACTAGAAAAATTAGGTTACCATGTGAAGAAAAATAAATTTGGAATTGGCACTTCATACTGTATTTAAAGAAGAAAAGAAAAACAACAACAACTAAATTTGCTTTTTGCTTCTGTTTATGAGATAGGCTCTTGATATGTTGTCTAGTGTGGTCATGAAGTCTCATGCTCTTGCCTCAGCCACCCAACGGGCTGGGATTACAGGCACACATGCCACCATGGACAGTGAAAGAGCCAATTTTGAAAGGAAAAAACCTAAAGCTGTTATAGAAGAAAATATAAGAATTTATCTTTGTGATCTCATTTGAGGAAACCTCAACAATATCCCAAAGTACAGATGAGAAGAGGAAGAATTAATGTGTTTGGCAACCTCTAAATATAAACATGATGTTTGACAAAGGACTGCATAAGCAAAGAATAGCCATATGTGGATTGAAAGAAGATGTTTGTAATGTGAAAGACAACAAATTATAATTATATTATACACACATAAATGCACACACCCAGACACACACAGAGTGTGTACTGGTACTTGGAATATAAGTAAGTCTGTAAACCCAGTAAAACATAAATAAAATATATAAATAAGAATTCACAAAAGCATAGAGGCAGGAGTCAAATAGTAAACATATGAGTAAATTTTTATTAAACAATCATGAGACACCATTGTCAAACTCATGAAAAGTAGATAGCCTCAGAATGTCAAGTGCTCATAATGTCAACTGCTGGTAGAAGTAAGTTGATGCGATCACTGTGGACAATAATTTGGTGGTATTTAGTAAAATTAAATGTTCTTAAAGTGTGATCAAACACCACCACTCCTGGTGTACACCCGTGAGGAACTCCCCCCAGGTCTGTAGGAAGACCCCTTTACTATAGTGTTGGTTGTGTTATCAAAGGGTGGGAGGCAACTGTATGTGTTTATCACCAGAAGAATATGTATCATATTTCAAAGCAAAACATGAAATCTAGATTTACCAAAGCTAGGGAGTCTTCCAAGAGGTTCCTCATGAAGAATAATTCTCTTCTATACTTAGATTCTGAACAAACTGAGGAATAAAAGCAAGAATAGATGGTTCTAAATATTGCTTTTATTATCAATAGCATAGCATTGAAAGATGTTAGTGTGGGAGAAAAAGGGCCCAATAACTGAAAACCAGGGCAGGCAGTCTCCATACTGGGCCCAGTGACCTTGTGGAACCCCACATCTGAGCAGGAGAGAAAGTAGACAGATAGTACCCATGAGGAAGAACCGCAGAACACAGCAAAGCATACCCAGTGTCCTCCTTAGATATACCCATCTAGAAGTCATCTTCCAGAGCCAGAGTGAATAGCAGGATAGAAGAAGGCCCTTTAGAAGAAAGCAATGTCCCTGTGAAAAAAGACTAGTAACATTATCTAAAAGCATAATGTTGGTGAAAAGTCAGGAATGATACTCTTTTTAGTTCAATATAAGTAAATTAAATACACATAAACTGGAAGGTAGATTTGAAAAATGGAAATTACAAACGTTTTGAGAATGTCTATATTTATGGAAAATTAATACCAAAAATTTTCAAAAATATAAGACAATAATATAGAGGAGAATAGTGTGACTAGAAGTGAGCCCAAACTTCTGTAGGTAACCTCTGCAGTTAACAAGAAAATATTAAGAGTGCAGAAATGATACATCATAGTATCATAGCATCATTCTTGTCATTGCAAAAACAGGCACTGAATGACTGCAATGGTCTGAGTTCCAACATGGACACAGTACGAAGTCTTCCCATGCTTAGAATTTTTTGTGGCAGTTTTCATTCGTATAGAATGAAAGATGTTAAGATGTTAGACATCTTAATGCCTAACAAAGAGTACTTCATTAATCAGGAGATAATGATGTTTGTGGGAGAGAAGAGAAAAACAAACAAAAATCTCTCCTATGTCCTTTGAAAGTAGGGCTGCGCTTTTCATTTCCGGAGTGTGAGCTTTAACCAGTTAGCTTCTGTTCATAATGTTTCTCACTAGCCATGAAGACATGTTGCTAATTCGGTTCATCTAGTTCCTTTCTCAGAATCCAAGAGGAGAAACACAACCGGTTTTGCTATTTTTGTCACATAAATATCTTATGAGAAATCTGCTAGCATACTGCCCCTGCGCGGAGCAGGGTGGGGGACCCGGCCCAGCAGGATTGCCAGCTGGGGAGACCTCCCTGGCTCAGGGCTGGAGAGCTGAGTGCTGTCGTGCGGCAACTCCTGTTTGGGCTGCGTGCACAGCGCAGGGCTGCTAAGCGGCACCGACTTGGAAAGTACCGCTCAGCCCACAGTCGACAGATGGTATTTCTTCTGCGTTTGTGTGCAGGGGGTGGGGAGTGGTGGTAACAATAAGCAGCAGTAGCCACTTGACAGGCTCCCTGCTGCCAAGAATTTGCATGACGAGCGCTTGCTGCCATCTGGAGAACTTCAGCTCATTGAGGAAGACTCCTTGTCTCAGCTTGGAAGCGCTCTGGGCCCCAGTCAGCGCTGCGGTCTCCCCTCCCGGGGGAAGGAGAGAGCCAAAGGCAGATCAATCCGCGAAACCTGGCCTGGGGGAGGCGGGCTGCACCAGCCCTAGGGGAAAGTCGGGGAGCAAGGATGTGCTGATCTGAGCTCCAGGATGTGCAGACAGGTCTGGCACTTCAGAGTGGATTGGGTCAGTGGAGTCCGTCACCTTTTAAACATGAGTTTGTTTATCCACCAGTAGTCGGTGGAGGAAATGTGGACCTGGGAAGAAGAAAATTCAAACAAGTACCCCCTTTCCCATGACCTCCAGACGAAAGTTCAGGAAGGCCAAAGGCTGACCATACACCCCAGGGACCCTGTTCTCAGACCACAGTGCTGTGCATGATAAACATATGTGCACACCGTTTAATTAAACACATAGCAGCTTTCCAGCTGCTAAGATTTTCATGTTTAAAGCAAAATGTATTTTCAAACTGTAAAAAAAAAATCATTTAGTCTGAGTTTTACATTTATAATACTTTCTTATCGAAGAATTGTATATCTTTTTGTCTAAAAATATTTCTTTAGAAAATATTTTTTTTTCCCTAAAATTTCTATAATGGATATTTAAGTCTTACTGGGATCAATTAGTATCTTAAATGATGTGACATGTTCATTGGGAGAATATATCATATATAGCTAAAAAAAAATTGTTATGAGCAGCTAAAGGGCTCTATTTTATATACATGATCACACAGCTTTATAAGCTCCCTATCATGCCAGAATTTCTAGTATCAAACAACACAAAGAAAGTTCCTCATAGGAGAAAAGAAATGGTCCCATGTATATTAATTATGAATCTAATCAAGAGTAAAAACACATTTATTGTTGATGCTTTTTGACATAACTAAATTTAAAATTCTCTGAAGGTATAATTTCAGGGTCTAACTTGGATTGGTGTCAGGTAATCTGTATGTCAGGAGGTGAAGGTGCAGGCATGAGTACAGTACAGTACTCTTCAGTATCAGAGGCAATTTTCTAACAAGGGGAAAGGCAAGTCTACATATAACATGCAAACAATAATGTGCAATTGTTTGTACAAGTCATGCGTCACAATTAGGGACGGAGCATTTTGGTTGAAATGCATTATTTCAGAAAACATAAGCTTAATACTCTGTGTGCCAAAACTTTAGAATTGAACTTGAAGTTAAATTTCCTTTTTTAAGGTAGAATTATTAAAGTCACTTAGTGTTAATGTGGTTCAGAATAATAATTATTATAAGTATACTATAATGCTATAATAATAATGCATATGAATTATTATACAATGTTATAATATTTCCCTCAAGAACCACTGAGAGTTATGGGAGGGCAGGTCTGGGACTTGGGAAGGTAGCTGGAGATAGCTAGGGCGTGACAGGTTAGAAGGCACTCGGTCCAGTGTGAGAATGAGTTAGGCCTCTCTTGCTACACTGTGCTCTGGGCCTGATGACAATGGCCCAGAGCCCATCTATATATGAAAATGGTTCTGTTTTGTTCACCTGGATATTCCTGTCAGTTGTCATTTCTCAAGAACCATGTATTTTGCAGGACACTCATTACAATCATTCTCACTTCCCCGCCCATTTAAACTTTTCCAGTATTTTTATTTCCATAACAAAGGTCTCTAAACAGCCTTTTTCTCCCACTCCATACCAAACAAGGGCATTTCTGATTTTAGATATTCCTTTATGTTCCCATTGCTATACACCATCACATATGTCAATGAAATGTACACAGACATAGATGTAGATATATGTATACAAACTCATTCAAAGTTCATTTTGATGAACACATTTCCTATCAGAGAATATGTTCTGAGATTGTTTTGGTTTTTTTTTTTTCCTTTTGGTACTGGGATTGAAGCCAGATGTCCTTAACTACTGAGCTATATCCTCAGCTTTTTTAAATTTTTATTTGAGACAAAGTGTTGCTAAGTTGCTTAGGGCCTCCCTAAGCTGAGGCTGTCCTAAAATTTGTGATCCTCCTGCCTCCGTGTCCTGAGTTGCTGGGATTATATGCAGGTGGCACCACACATGGCCTGATTTTTAGATTTGAAAATGTGGTTGTTATAACCATCATTCAGGAAAAGATAAAGACTTAAAGGAGAAAACAGACAACCACACAAGTAAAATTATATATTACATTTTAAGTAAAGTTGTAAGAACAAAATTTTTGCTTGAGTCCCTTGAGGGTGTTGATGGTTCCGGCCTGAGGAAAAAATAGTGCATGATCTCACTGACAGATTATAAAAACTTACCTCTAGATTCTGTGTGGCATTGAAGGCCTATTTCTGGGTAGTAGAGGGGATTCCCAGATGAAGGTGAAGGACAGTGATCCAGTAGCAGAACATCATTAACTTGGCCATTGGTATTTTCCTGGCTATACTGTCTGATTAATACATGATCAAAATTATGTAGTCAAAATAAGTTGACTAATTTAAAACATGGCAAGGATTTCAACTGATCTTGAATGTGCAAGGGAATCTAAATACATCGGACAAAGAAACCATTAATTTCCAGGGTTTTCTTTGTTGTTTCCAATTGATAAGCATCATGCAGCAGAGCCAGTGCCTTGGCATTTTAAATTTTTGTTGTATCTACATGATATCTGTTCAACTGTATGAAAATTGAATTTTAAAAAATTAATCAAGTTTTTTGCTTCCAAAGCACTAGGCAATAAGCTAGCTCAGTCTGTGGACAGAATTAAAATATTCATGTGTGCTGGTAAGAAATAAAGTGATTTGGACATCTGGTTTGGTTAGATATGCTTGCTTGCTTTTGTACTATGCTTGCTACTCTGTGTAGTCATTCTTTCAGGGGCATATGTCACAGGTTGAATTGTGTCCCCTAGAACACAGATAATGTGAGTGTTCTAGCTTCCAATACTTCAGAACATATTTGGAGATAGGGTCTTCACAGAGATAATAAATTTAAAATGAGGTCTTAGATTGAGTCCTAATTCAATGTGATTGATGTCCTTACTAAAAAAGGGAAAGTGGGACACAGACATGCTCATAGGGAGAATGCTACATGAAGATGAAGAAAGAGATAGGGTGATGCTTCTCCAAGCCAAGGAACATTAAATATTGCCAGCAAACCCTCAGAAACCAGGCAAGATGCAGGCAACAGATTCTTTCCTTCCCCTCACAGAAGGAACCAATCATGCTGATATCTTCTTTTTGGACTTCTAGGCTACAGAACTGTGAGACAATAAATTTCTCTTGTTTAAATTACTGTTTATGATTCTTTGTTGTAGCAATCTTAGCAAACTAATATAAGGTATTATTGAAAAAATATCCTTATTAATTTCAAAACTAGTTTTAGACATACATACATTCACATGCACATACCTTCCAAACTTACACATTTTATTTTCTTTTTTGAGGTATCATAGTAAAACAAAAAATATGCTGAGAGATGGCCCCAAAGACTTTGTACTTATGTGTGTACTTAGCAGTGGCTTGGAAACTCAATTGCTTTCTAGACCTAATTTTATTAGCCAAATGGTTACCATTGGAACAATTTTCAGCATCATCAAATATACACATAAAACTAGAAAGTTAGTCAAGGATATTATGAACCATTACTGGGTAAAGATCTAGTTCCCTTCTTTGTGTGACAAAGAGTAGTTCCTTTCCCTCATGAAAAAAGTGGTATTCTACCAATAGTGAATTTATAGAGCATTTATGTCTGTCTTTCTTTTATTCTTCAAATTTGCTACTTTCTTCTTTATACTTTCATAAAAAAGAAAATTTTATAATGTTCCAGTGCCCTAAAGAAAAATATTCTATATTATATCTAGGTAAAAAATCCCCATTTTAAGGACTTATGCTGGAACATATTTTATATTCAGTAAGAAATAAAGAGCCTATTACAATAACTACTACATATTATATGCTTTCACATAGAAGTGATGGATATGGAAATCAAGGATATAATATTTTTAGTTACTTCTATTTGCTTTCCCAGTTTTAAATTAAGAGTTCATGCTTATAGGAATATTTTTCTTTCTGTTTCACTAGGCTGAACTTTTTTCCTCTCCTTCTTTGATTTACAGGGAGCTGAAGTAGGTCAATTTAAATATATCTTTTGAGCCAAGGAAGCTAGCAAGAAATAATCACAATTTTAAGGAAAAATAAGAAACAGTGACAGTTTTTAAGAAGATTACATCGTATTTGGATTCTGTTAATTACTGCTACCAGGCCGCAAGCTGTGGCAAAGGTCCCCTGGAGATAATTTCCAACTTATTTATGGAATCTTCAGAGGAGAAGTTATCAGAATGTCTTTTTTATGATAGTCTCTCTAAACTTTCGTTTTCAATAGCTCACAATTAGTTGCCTGGAATGAGGATGTATATTAGGCTAAATATGCAGAGGTCATAATTTTCTGACCTACTTCCTTCTTCGTGTTCACATAATTTGGAAAGAATTCTTTCCAGATTCTGTTCATCTGTTGTGTTAATCTACAATGACATCTTTTCAACTGTCTTGGTCTCAAAGTGTTCTGTAGCTTTAAAGTAGCAATTTCCTACTTGAAAGAATCCATTACCATGCCTACAAGAATGTGGGTGGATTAGAAAAGCCTCTCCACACTAGTCAGTAACTTGGGGAGAAAATTTAGGACCGAAAGGAGCAGACTGAAGACAGATGGGAGAAAATTAATGCTGAGAAAAGGAAGTGGATTGTACAGAGAAGCTGGGGATATCCATCTTGAAAAATGGGCTTTACTGATTGGAATCATTTTCATAATTTCCTCTTTAGATTCCCATGGAAATTTTTCCTTCCTTATTTGAAAATCAATTGATAGTTCCATTTATTCTTAGTTCCCCTTTAAATAAAAAATACTTTGGTATCATTCACCAGTAGAGTAAAATTATACACCTTCTTCTTTGACACCATATGTCCATCTGAAAACTGAAGGGCTTCCTTAGTTCCCTCAAATGGGCTTTGTGTTTGCCAGAGGGCAGCATGTGACGCTTTCCCATCTGGCATGCAAGTTGCCACTTGGCTGCCACCTGTGCTGCCACCCAGGTCCCTGGCCACCCTGCCCCCATCCAGTGCTGTAGACTGTAAGTCCCCACCACCTTTTCATGGCTGCTGTCTCTTCTCCAGTGGCAGACGTTGGGGTGGGAAACACTTTGAGGGCCAAGCATTTCCTATTACTAGTCTGGCATAGACTCAAACCCTTCTCCACTGGCAAAACACAAAAATATTGATTATGCCTGCTGCGAAGTACAATGTACAATCACCTCTCTCCTTGCCCTCTCCACCCAGCTCTTTCCATGCTACAAAGCCCACCTTGATCTGATCCCTTGTTCTGACTTGGAGATAGATGATTGGATTCCCCAGTCCTTTCTGGAGAGATCTTTGTTGAGTCTTCCCTCAGGTGATGAGGAGGATTGATTCATGCTGTCTTTAATTGACTGAGCTTAGGTCTTTTCATTGCATATGCAAGTCCTAGACCATTAAGTGTTTGTAGTCTGAGTAGTAGATGGGCCACAGAGGCTACCAGACAAACAAGCTAGAGATGTGAATGGATTTGATCACTTTGATGAAGAAAGAACAGCTTTCAGATCATAAGCTTGTTACTTTTAGCACCGGAAGTAGTCTTAGAATCATTTATCTTAAAAATGGTAGAATTTGAAGTGTCTTGTAGCTTGGTTATGCATTGTTTTTACATTGCTACAGTTCACGTCAATGGATGGTCAATTAAAACGTATGCTGTGACATTTATTGTTGTAATATTTGGAACTAATACTTACTGTTTACACATATACCCTTTTAATCTGTGAAATCTTAGGAAGAAAGCATTTCATTGGAATAAGACCATATGAGTCTTAAGATCCCCCTTTTGTCATGGGCTTAGGATATTTTTCACACCAAGAAAATGTTTTCCTTTCACTACTTGAAAGTCTATGGCAGTATCTTCAACCAGAAATATTATTTAAATCCATAACTATTCATTTATTTAACATGTACTTACTAATTATTTGTTGAAAGATGCCAGACACTGAACTAGGTGCTGGGAATATAATAAGAACTCAAACAAATAAGACTGTAGATATTAAAAATGAATGAACAATGTTTTGATTTAATGAGCTTGTGAATATGATTTTAAGAACATAAGTCTATTTTTTACTTTGTTTTGTATTTGTTTGTTTGGATTTTTCTTTGTCTCTAGTGTAACCATCATAAAGAGTTTGTTAGGGGCCCAAGTGTATTCAAATGCATTTGGCTGTGAGTAAAAGAAAAGTCAATTAAACTCAAAGTGGCTTAAAATAATAAAGGGAATTTATTGGCTCAGTAACTTAAAAGTCCAGCTGGAGGGTGGGCTTCAAGCATGGTTTAATTAGGGCTCTAGGTCAATTGCTCTGTGATTCTTTCAGCTTGGTCCAATTCCATGCATGTATCATGCTAGTAGTCCCTGGCTGGTTTCTTTCATGATTGCAAAATGATTAGGAAAAACAGGGCTTGATGCATCTCACTCATATATGCAGGTGAGAAAAAGACGATTGCTATCATAGGATTCCAAGTAAGACTCTTGAGATTACTCTCACTGAATTTGATTAGATCGTATGTATACACCTCAATTATTGTGGGCAGGGGAAGGAAATGTATAATTTGATTTAAATCAATGCAGAACCTAAAATTGGAAATGGAGGTGAAATTACTTTCCCTTAGTATAGTGCAGTTGGATGAGTAATAGCAGATACTTGAACCAAATTTGAGTGCTATTAAAAACTATGAGATAGATAATGGATACAAGCCAAGAAATCATTAAATATTTACTGAATAATTTTGAAGGTAGAACTATAGCAGGTTCTATAATCTTGCTGGTTATTATTCAAGGACAGCTAGTTAAAGAGTTCAAAGTAAATTTACATTCAAAGCATTGTTTGAAATTATAAGGAAAAGAAAGTTAACATAAAATATTTAATTCAGGAGAGATTAAAAAATCACTATAATAAAAAAACCAAAGAAAAGTAGATGAAAGATGAAAGGAATTAATTTAAAAAAGCAGGAAATAATTAGAAAAGAGAAAGGAATTTTTCCTTTTGTGACCGTATTAGATTATGTACTTTTAACCAACTCTACATACCAAGAAAACCTAAATAAGCTGAAAGGAAGCAGCAACAAAATATGTCTAAAGCCCTGAGGAGCTACAAGGCAGCAGGACTAGGGAGTCAAGAGCCTGGAGAGGAGAGCACCCAGAGATGGACCCTATCCTGGGCACCAAAGTTCATCTAAGGGCACTGGCCAATCAGAAGCCTGGGAGAAGGCTGAGAGGCTAAGAATTTTTGCAGAAAGTGCTGGTTGGAGAGGCTGAGAATGCTGGGCAGGGTTTGGGTAGTATTATGGAGCTGAGGATGACCCAAACTAGAATTGAGAGCCCACAGGAGGAATTGTCCTGGTAAATATCCAGGTTTTCAATGAGACTTAGGAGTTACACCATAGGAGTGTGGGCTAATTGACCAGCTCTCATAGGGAAAAATAATTCTGGTTTAGAGTCAACTCAGTTTTAATCAAACGAATCAAGGTGGTTTACCATTACCTTACTTCACTGCTAAACACAAAATTATATATATAATTATATATATATATGTCTCCAGCATTGCATTTAAATATAGCTGGTTATTTTAACCATATACTAAGGGAAAAAAATTAAAACAGACAAAAAAATTAGACACACAGAAGATCCAGAAAATATCTATGGTTGATTTATTAAAAGAAAATATAGAGAATCTCAGCAGAGAACTGAAAAATATGAATGTTAAAAGAAAATTTGAGAGCAAAAAAATTGGATAATTATAAACTATAACTGTATAGATAGATTTTGCTAAGAATTAGCAACCTGGAAGAAAGGTAAGAAAATATCAGATATCCAGCCTGAAGCAAATAGATAGAAAATACATAAAGCAGCATGGGAGACTCTTTGTACTTGGTGGAAAGATTTCACATAAGTATACTTGGAGTCTTAAAAAAGCAAAGAGGATGAGGCAGAAATGATGAAGACATAACACTTTTAAAATTTCCTGAAAACAGCAATAGAAAAAAGATACAAAAGTTATTTTTTAAAAAAGCTATTTTTTAAAAGCAAAACAAATCTAACAAACAACAATAAAGTAACAAATCTTTAGCTAATATGGTAGAAAAGAGAAAAAAGCCAGAAATATGAAAATGAATATAACTATAGATACAAAAGAGATTAAAATTATGTTTGTACTTTCATATTCCAAATTCTTAATGAAATAAACAATTTTCCAAAAAGAGCATTAAATTAAGAATAAATTGACTTAAGAATAAATTGAAATGTAAATAGTCCAATAATTGAGAGGAAAAAAAGACCCAGAAGAAGTTGTTGATAAATCACCTCCAGAAAAGCACAACTTGAATGCTTTCCTAGAGGAGGTCTGATAAACTGTTAAGATTCTTATAATTTATAAAATTGTTTCAGAGAAGAGGAACAAGATGTAAAATTTTCCAATTCATTTTCAGTTTTCATGATAAAAATTATATGAAAGTATATTTCCAAATGGTGTAGAAATTAACAAAAGGATCTAATTTATAAATTATATTAAAAGATTTGCAACTTATATATTGAGAAATCTGATAGTATTTTAGTAATACAAGAAAGTTTTTAGTATTAGAAATTCTGTCAATACATTTTCCGTATCTATAGATGGCCTATGACCAACGAATACACAATGTCACTATTACTGTCTATTATTCAACCTTATTCTGGACATATTGACCTACATAATAGATAAGAATTATCATTATTTATAGACAAATAACAGCCTAAAATTTCCATAAATTCAACTGGTATTCTATTGAAAATTAAAACAGTTAATTACGGGGAGCAAATAAACACATATGTAAGCAATTAACTTTCTTATGTACTAGTCACAACTAGTTGTGTTGTATAATATAAGGTATTCAACCACCCCAGTTTTAGCATTGGAAGTCCTATGTTCCAGGAAGCTTCACAGTTTTGGGTAAATTGGGAAAGTTGGTCATTGTAAATTGGGAAGTATTCTCAATATAATGAGCATAGCAAGTATGTTGATTAAAGGCACACAGAAACTTTACGAGGAAAACTATATAATTTTACCAAGTACTATAATTTTAAATTAATGGAGCATTCTTTTAGTAACATGAACATAGATGGGAAAAACTCAGCATTAAAATATGTAATTTTTCCTGAATTAATGATTTTAATGCATGTTTACTAAAAACCTAAGTAGATTTTTTTAATTAAGCAAACTGATTCAAAAGTTTGCATGAAGAAACTAAAATATCTTAGATAATTATAAAACAGAATAATGAAGGGAAGAGAATTTGGGTTATGAACTATAAAAATGTATTAAAAAGTGAAAATAATTCCAATTGTACTACATGTTCAAAAGACTAAACAGGAAATTCAAAGGAGTAGAAATTCTATGGAGTACAAAGTAAAGAAATAGACTTAAGTATATATAAATACATATAAAATAAGATTGCATTTCCATTCAAGAAGAAGAATCAATTAGTCAAAAATAATGCTGGAATAATTGGTTACAATTTGGAATGGGATAGAGTATTACCTTAAACTAAGCCATAAGATCAATTGCAGTCAAATTACTTATATGTAAACAAAGCTGCCTCAGCTCCCTCAAAAATGAACTTGAGGAAAATAAAAGTAAATTGAATAAGATCATCTCTTAAAGTAAGAAAACAAAAAGAATTTAGAGAAAAGCTACTATATATGTTTGATTACATATAAAAATTTAAGAATGTCTGCATATACACACATGAACATACATATCATAAGTGAAACCCAAAGACATATGGCCAACTATGACAATTTTTATATTCTGCATTTGTAAATGGAATTTATAAATCTATAAGCAAATTTTGCTCATTGCAATATAATATAGACAAAGAACACACTGGAAATTCACAAAAAAACAAAGAGCCAAAACACGTAAGGAAACATGTCCAACACTGTTGGCAATCAAAGGAATGGGGAATAAAGCATCAGTGAGATGATGTGACTTTTCAGATATTTGATTAGGCAAGACTGGTACTTTTATGCATAATATACTGACATCACTAAACTGTTTTTATAGTACTCAATTGAACATGCACTTGATAAAAGAATATTTAAAAATGTAGTAGGCAAGTATTATGAAATTATTTAAATATTTTTACCATATTTTGCTTTTTAAAATTTTACAGAAGTGGATGGAAATGGAAAATAAAGAATTATTTATAAAATTTATAAGAAACATACAGCTCAAAACTGGGACAGTGGAGACAAAGATGGAAATCATTTGACATTTTGAAAACATTCGATATTTATTCTTAAGTTGCTTGCTGTATTTAAGTCACACTGTTCAATTCAGTATACATTTGCAAAGGACATTATCAAGAATATTATACCATCAAGAGGAAAGACTAGAAAGCAAAATATAACTAGGAATTTGATAGTTTTCACTTTCTTTGGAACCTCTAGTGTGCTAGCTTATTATTTAACTTTTTATTGGTAAATGAAAATACATTATGTGTGAACTCACCAAATGAGTGGATATGAAAAGTTTTACTCTATCTTTATAAAATTTTAAGCAAACAGGCCCTTTAATACATTGTTGGTGCTGAAAATCTGGAATGGTTTTGTTGAAAATAGTATGATAGATTATATCAGAGGTTTCAAAAATATTAATTCCTCATGCCCAGTCAAGTCCATTCTAGGTATGTATGTTAAGGAAACAACTATGGTGTGTAAAATGATTTATGTACCAGGATGCTCTTTTCTTTGTAGCCTTATTATGGTAGTGAGTAATTGGAAACCACCAAATGTCAATAGTAAGAGATTGATTAAATAGTTTTTGGTGCAGCTGTACAATTGGATACTGCACGTTAAAATAACATTTTAATGGCTTGAGAAATATTGTTAATGTATTTATAAAAAAGAATGAGCTCACAACAATCTGAATTTCCCTATAATGTTCATTGTTCACATACAAACAGAAGGGATATAAAACAAAATGATGATAGAGATTATTTTTCTGAGTTGTGCAGTTGCAAGTGATTTCATTTTTTTCCTTTGGGCTTTTTTGTAATTCCACATTTTTAAAATTTCCACAGTAAATATTTCCTGTTTTTATAATCAGAGAAATATTATTTTAAAAATTGTCCCTGAAATAAGTGAGGGAAAAAGTGAAGGTTATTTTTTTTTTCAGGAAAGCTGGAAACTTTTTAATAATATCCAACATTACATCTATGACTGAGCAATAGCGTATTATTTCCTTTTGCCTTCTATTTTAAGTATGTTTTCATACTATTTTTTCTTCTTAAAAAAATTTCTCTGGGATTCAACCCAGAGGTGCTTTACCACTGAGTTACATTCCCAACCTTATTTATTTTTATTTTGAGATAGGGCCTTGCTAAGTTGCTGAGGCTGGCCTTAAACCTGCAATCCTCCTGCCTCAGCCTCCTGAGTTGCTGTGATTATAGGTGTGTGCCACTGAGCCTGGCTGCAAAACTGTTCCTGTTCCAAAGGCCAGATAACTATCTTCTTAAAATTTATAAATCAGTATCTTGAACATAGTTGGATACTAGCCTTAAAATAATATTTTGATGGTAGGAGAATTATAAATGATAGCAATCCAGACTTGTCCCCTGGTCCTAAATCTATCACATGATACTGAGAGGTGAGCAGAGAAGACAAACTAGAAAGCAGAAGGGAACGTGGCAAGCAGAATGATGTAAGAAGAGGAGGTTTATTTGAGTGTAGTCGTAAATTTAGGAATTCTGTCGACATGTATTTAATTAGAAAATTTTTAGAGAAAGTCTGTTGAGATGAGCAAAGTTATTGCATGTGTGAAAGAATAATAGGATAGAATAAATATCAGCAATCAGATAATCAGAAATAACTCTTAGATATTGGAGATACAATTAAAAAATGGTAAAAAGGTTTAGAATATAAGTATGTAGCAAAAAATAAGAATTAAAGATAAAAAGATGCATATGAATAAAATAAACAAACATGATTAATAAGGATATCTCAGCTCCATGGTGCCAGAAAATAAGAAGAAAAAGACATGAGGATATTTTTAAAGATGTAATGAAAATTTCCATAATGAAGGAACTTGAGGCCAGAGGCTAAAGTGGCTCATTATCCAGCCCAAAAGCTATCATAAAATAGTTCTTCCAAGAATAATGACAATTAGAAGCAAAGAGAGCAAAACAGTATGCACATGTACAAACAAAAATGCAATAACAAAATTTGTAAGGAGGAAGAGATGTGGAAGGATAATTTTTAACAGCAGTTAGAAGACAATATTGGGAAAATGCTTTTAAAATTCTGAAGGTTTTAAACATAGGCTTTCTCACCTGGTCAGGTTGTTAATCAAGGTGAGGTATGCTAATCCACAAGTTTCAGTGACTGAAGACAGCTGAAGTTTGTACTTCTTTCTCATATAGTAGCTGCATTCAGGGGAGGGCGGGTGAAGGCTCTTAGCCACTAAGTCATCAAGGGATCAGGCTGATGGAGAGTCCGCCCACTACTTGCCTTCCTAGGTAAATGTGGGTGTGGACTTCAAGACCATAGGAGGAAGGAAAGATGGAGAGACCCTACCTGCTTCCTATAGGCCCCAGACTGGAGTGTCCACATCAGTTCTGCTCATGATATTGTTGTAGAGAACCAGTCTCATGACCTTACCTGGATGTGGAAAGCCAGAGATCAAAAGTCCTAGGCTGGGTAGCCCCATGAAGTGACAACTTTAAATTATGGAAAGGATGCCACAAATTTTGTTGAACAACCAAGCAGTTATCAAAACTCGGTCTTCCTTTCAATCTTTTTGAAAAAGTTACTAAGAGATATATTCCATTAAAATAAGGGAGAAGTCAAGGAAGGCAAAGATGCAGGATTTTGCAAGCAGGAGAACCCGTCATCACAGGGAGTTGGCGAAAAGTTCTAGGGTGACAATTATGCAGTTGTAAAGCAAGCCTGGAAAAGCATCAGGTTCAGAATTGTGTGTGTGTGTGTGTGTGTGTGTGAGACAGAAGGGTGTGAGAGAAGTTTCCAAGAAAATATATATAATTGTGAGAACATCTGATGCATTTGGCAAAATGAAAAATAGCATTGTGAAACATTATATATGTCTTCTGTTTAAACTTCAGTGAAAAGTTAGGTATGAGTATGTGGAAGTCTAAGCACATAAAAAATTCAGGCAATTACAAACTTTAAGGAATAGTAAAAGCACCAGAGAAAATGAAGCATAATCATATTAAATTACTTGACTCAACAACAAATGCTAGGACATAACTATAATATATAAGTTACAATAAAGTACTTCTAAATAGGAATTAATCAAAATTGTTATATAATAAATATTTATTATTATAAATATATTATTATATAATATATTTATAATTATAAATTATACTGGAAAGATGGTGAGGATGGAAACTGACTGTTAGTATATGGAGGGTTATTTCATGCATGGCATAAAAAATATTGCCATAATTGAGAGTCAGTAGATGATATGTAAGCTTATTAATTAGTATATAGAGGCCTAATGCAGACAAGATAGCTGATATTGTTTGAAAATATTTGCCCTTGGGAAGCAAGATTTGGTGTGAAGGGATAAGACAGTGGGTATTGATTTTCATTAATTATAAACTATTTGACTTTTGGAAACCACATGTGTGAAATTACTTTGATAAAATAGAAATCAACAACTAAGAAATACAGTTTGTAGGGACTATTTAGGATTGCAGAAGTAGACTAAAATCATCCACTTCTATTTTCAGGCTTATCTCCAGAAACAAGGGAATTATTATGCCCTGAGTTCCTTTAATGCCAATACTCTTGCCATCTCTTCCTTGGATTTGGACTTTGGTCTTCAAAGTCTATGAACTTGTTGCTTTACCATGTCATCTTAAAAACATTGTGAACATTCGTTGATGTAAAAGCAGCTTGACTCCAGTCACTTGATTGGATTATTCTGTCCCTCTTGTTAATAAAGATAAGACTTCTGAGATCTCTGAGAACTGGTTTTGGTTGCTAATCAGGTTGCTCAGTCAATCAAATAAAAAAATGAAGTGTCTTTCTGCCCTTCATGTTTCAAGACTCAGTCTTTGTTCTAGGTGGATGTGAATACTGAGCTGGTGGACTATCAACCCTTTAGCGTATGGCAAAATGCAAAGAACCACAGGAGAAATATTTCAATGTGATCATAGGCAATTGACACATAAAATATTAATAAGGATTCAGGGTAGACTTGGAGAATGCTTATGTGTAGGGTTGATTTGGAGCATGTGAATGTAGGCATTTGAAGGCACTGGTGGAGGGGAGACAGTGGAGAGAGGATTAGGAGCATAAGCTCTGCAGCTTCTGTTGTTTTTCTTGAGAGCCCTACCCTTGGTCTGAGGGCTCTTTGAATGTATTCATACTTGTTATAATGGGAAGATTAAAAGAAAAACACATTATTAGATCCTTATTTATAATAGAGAAAGTGATGCCTGTTTTTCAAATCATTTGTTCTTAACCAAAGGGGCTGCTAGAGTTAATGGCTTGGGAGCTAAAACTGAATACTCTGGGCCGTTTTACATAAAGCCCTTTGCACTATAAGAGAGAAACATAGGCTTAGCTTCAGACCCTACAGCAAAGGTTTTCCAGAAAACTGCTTTGCTATAGAAACCTACCACTTACTGTGACTCTCTCTTTGATTCTTCATGATGGAATTCAGAATAGGTTTGCACTTTCCTTATTTCATACCAGATGAATTACTGAAAGTTAATGTGCATCCAGAGACAAAATGATTAGGGAGGAATTTCCACTGCCAAATTCTCCAAAATTCCCCAGGAAAGATAAAAATGGCCAAGTTTTTTTGGTTTTGTTTTGTTTTTTGCCAAATTTTTAAACAGGTAAGTAGTCCAGGTTTGCTCTGGACAGCCATAGGTGGACATGAGTGATTGCAGACTTGGCTTCTCCTGACCAGTCAGATCCAAGAAAATCAAATAATCATGTGACTTCATTTAATTCATGACTATCTTAAAAGGTTTCCTTGTGATTGAGACTGCCTCCAATCCCCACCCCTATTTGATTTTAGAGTTAACATTGGAACAAACTCTATTTCCTGTAAACTCTTATTTTTACACACATGACAAGCAAAGGAGATTATTTAGTTGGGAAAAAATTATTTATGTGGTTGCGTGTTTTGTTTTTCTCTTGGGTTGTTTGGTGACATAACATTTCTAGAGTCTTCTAAGATTATTTCAGCTAAGAAGAATCAGTAATATGTTCCAGGCTCCCTTCATTTTCTTCATAGCCATGGGCTACTCTACAGTACCACCCAGATCTCTGTGCCCTGTGCTGACAGCATTTGCTAGCTAATGATCTGTGACATGAGAGCTGTATTCAAAATCAGTGAGTGAAGGGCACATTGTCATGGATCCTGTAAAAGTAGGTTTTCTTTGTCTTAAGTTCATTTTTCCATAGCTGCTAGGATTTCTACATCTGTTTCAAGTTGGTTTCAAAACTATCCTTGTATATTCTTGTATGAGTATATAAGCTTTAAGGTTACAAAATACTTTTTTTTTCTATTTACTTTTACTATTATATTAATAAAGTAGCCAAAGCTTTGAAGCATATTCCTATACTTTCATGTGTGTGTGTGTGTGTGAGAGAGAGAGAGAGAGAAAGAGAGAGAAAGTGATAAAACGCAAAGGGAGAAGCAATGTTGACAAGCCTTAGGGTTAAGACAAGAATGGCAAGCTATCCCTTTTCTCATTAGAGAATGGTCAACCTTTGCTCTTCTGAGGCAAAATCATTTTATTTTTCCTTAAACAAGGTAAAAATGAATAGTTATTTGGAATTCTTTGCATATTGGTCTCAAAGACCATCCATTCTTGGCTGTATCTGATTTCAACTGCTCTTTAGAATGAACAAAGTATATTTTCTTCATCAACAAATACAGACAAAACTCCTACTCTTTCTATTTGCCCAAAGGCAGTTTGATCTGAGTCGCAGAGCAGTGTTGTAATGCATTTGTGTGAATAAGAACATCCCTAGGTGAGTCACCCCATCTCCCACAGAACCACAGCCAGCACAGGTAGTTTAAGAGCACTGGTCATGAGAGAGGGGGTAAACTTGACCACATTTGTGCTCACTGTGAACCCTGCAAACAATATCAGTGCCTGAGGTTATTCTAAACCTCAGCATTTTAGTCTCTGACTATTCTTTTTCACTAGTATGAATAACTTAGGGTTAGTTTTTACAAGCGTTTTGTATTTATGAATGAGTTATTAAAAATATACTCTATTTTAAAGCAAGCAATTATCTTTTTTCTAAAGGTAAGTTTCCAAAGATGGATATTATAATGCACATTTTAACTTTTTTGAACTCTATAATCAGTATCATTTTAGAAATAAGTACCAATAAGAAATAAGAAGTAATACTCATTTCTAAATAATTCTTATTTCTAAAATGGAAAAAAAAATAATAAGCAAAACAAGAAGTGTTATTTCTAAAGTTTTTTTAAGTCTTTAAAAAAATTTTTTAGTTGTAGATGGACACAATGCCTTTATTTTATTCATTTATTTTTAATGTGATACTGAGGATTGAATCCAGTGCCTCATGTGTGCTAGGTAAGTGCTCTGCCACTGAGCTACAATCTCAGTTCTCTAAAGTTATTTTTATTTACTCATTACTGCCAAGTATTAAACCTTTTATGAATGGAACATTTAAACCCAATTTCAAGATGTGAGGTGTCCATAAAATATATGTTAGATTTGAGAGACTATTGTCACTGATTTCTAACCACAATTCAATGTTTTCATAAAAATTTGCATATCACTATGCTTTTCACAATACAAATTATAACTATGTGTTTTTACTCTATTAATTTATATATAATTATTTTTGATTTTCTGTTATATGAAAACCACTGCATTATTCATTTCTATTTTTAAAAAGCATTCTTCTGTAGTGGTATTAGAACAAAATAAATAGAGTTTTAGTTCCTAAGGGCTGATGGCTTGGTTTAGCACAGAAATGAAAGCCAATTATGTTTGACCTTGAAAAAATGAAATAACTTATGTAAAATGAGAAAGTATTGTGGGAAGTGGAAACTGTGAGTTAAAGCATGGGCAAGAAATAGAAGAAACAAGATCGACTTGGTACGTAGTTTAAGTTGAAGATTATCAACTATTGTCTATTGCTGGGTAACAATATTAACACAAACACAGTGACTTCAAACAACACACAGTTATTAGCTGACAGTTTCTGTGAGCCAAGATTTGGGCACAACTTTGCCGATACCTCTGCTTGAGTGTCTTGCAATGTGGCAAGGCACTCAGTGTTGACCTGAGTCGGAGGTCTCATCTGAGGCTTGGTGGGGAAGGAGCCCTCATTTATGTGCCATGTTAGCCACCTCCCAAGCATGAATACCAGCATCCCAAAGCCAAGAAAGAAGGGACAGTCTTCTAGCAAGAAGACATTATAATTTAATGTGACATAATTATGTACCTTTCCTCACCTTTGCTGTACTCTATTAGTAAGATGCAAGTCAGAGGTCCCCCCTACACTCAAGGCGTGAGATTGCACAAAAGCATGAATGCCAGGCAATGATCAGGAGGAACATATTAGGGGCTGTTCACCATGAGCATCAAGAGGGAAAAAACTCAAGAAATGAATAAGAATCATTTTTTTTTAAATGAAGAAATGGGTAGATATAATTGATCATCTATATTTTGAGTGAAAAAGCATCCCATTTCTTATCTCTTACTAATTTTCAACTTGAACTTTCCACTGTGATATCTATTAGTATTTTCATTTTATGAGTGGCTACCATTCCACTCTATCTAGGCAATTTGATAAGCAATGCTTCAGGATTCCAGACTCTCCCTTTAAGTTGCATGTGGCATAGAAATGGTGAGTTGGATCAGCATGTTGCAGAGGACATGTGGTGAGGTTTTTGAACAGAATCTGGTGACTCGAAGGGAAAAGGGACATTTGGGAAAGGATTCCCTATATATGAATTCTGAACAAAATTTGATAGACCAGAAAGCCAAATGTGGGGAGGTAGGAGATTGACTCCAGAGCTTGGACTCTTGACTACTACCCCTACTGCTATTGAAGTACATGGACTCTTGGTGACAGGATCTCAGAGGTCGTTAGTCCTAACTCCTATGGGGAGGCTGAGGGGCCCCAGGAGTTAAGTGTTAGCCTCAAATCATGGAAAGTCGTCTGGCATAGTCAGAACCCAAAGTTAAGGCAAACCTTAAAGTACAGCTTTAAAACATCTTTGTAATTATTTTTCTTTATAATTCTTATTTTGTGGGAGGAGAGCCCTTAGAATGGCACTTATTATCTCTTAGGGTTTCTAGAGAAGAGGCATCCCACATAGTTGAAAGAGACCAAGTATCTGAAGAACTCCTTCAGGCTTCTGCTGCTCAGGGGATTAGAATATCAAGTAATTCTGTTAAAGCAATGTTTTAATAGCAGCAGTATCATGTCTTTGGAAAGAAGGGATCTTTATAAAGCGGATGATTTCTCAGTCTTTTTTCTTCTTCATTCCTCTACCTCTTCAATACAAATCTAACGTGAGGCTTTGCAAGGAACACAGGATGAGAATGAGAGGGAAGCTTAAACAAATCTGATCAAGAATTCTTGTCTGCTAACTTCAAAGGGTAGGCAGGCTTCGAGGACATTTGTGGAGATTCAGCAAGTAAGAGGCTTAGGATATCTTATGACAGCCTGAGTATACAGCACTTTTAAGTGTTAGGAGCATTTAATGAAGTCAAAACCATCCCTGGGGGAAAAATAGGTACTTCCTGAATCTAATCACTGAAAAGGTTCAGCAATGTTAGTAACAATCAAATTAGGTTGATAGGTTGTCTGGAAACTCCATGTGAAGTTTTTGCTATTCAAAACAATGATCTGATTATGCCTTCCTGGGTTTGAGCCAATCAATCATTGTCTTCTTAATAGATTAGCAGGTTGAGAGGTTTCGTGGTAAAGACCAGTCACAGAACAGAAGATGAAAAGCTTGTGGAGAGAAGACACATTTGAATGCAATAGAGACATTTGCTATTTAATCTTCCTTTCGGTACCAATCAGTTCATATCTACCTCTCTACAGATGCTTTAACCACTGAAACCGATGGCTTTAAGGTTCTTTGCATGTGCACTGTCAGAAGTCTGGGAAGGTAAAGCGACTTGCCTTTGCCCAAGTTTGGGCAACTACAAAGCCAAGGCTTAGGCCCAGGTCTCTAACAGCATGCCCACTGTGTCAAGGCTCTTAGATCTCAATCCAACTCATGTACCATTGACTTCACATAGAAAACACGTTAAAATGAGGCGATGACATGCACCTAAGAACAATGAACTTCAGTGAATTATATTTCATTCACAATGAAACATTAGTTTCTAACCTCAAATTTATGCAACTTCTCTAAAATTTAGGAGGCTGATTTGGCATCATAAAACTTGATTATTGACTAAAACATACTTAGAAATCTTTAAATGAAAGGTGCTGCATAGAATTATTTCTATTAAAGAGTAGCTGCATGCATGTATTGGACATACATCACCTGGCATCCAAGTTATTTGGGGAGATTATATGTACTCCTGTTGCAATAGTAGGGATAGAGAAAGTGCTGGCTTTGGCACTAAGTCTTAGAACAAACCCAGGGGTAAGCCCAACTTCAATCTCTTCTCTCATTAATTGTCAATTTTACCTTCTCTTTGCCCTTTATTAAATGTCTTTTGTTTCAAGGTGATACTATCTTATTAGGTGAGAGTACTTTATAGTTAACAAAATGCTCCTGTAGATGATCTCTTCTGAGAATCCCAAGGTCTGTGAGGTAGGCAGGTAGCTATCACCAACCCTCCTTTTATGCATAAACATGGTCAAGTATTTTAAGTATATGCCAGAAAATGAAGCTTCTTACCAGAACAAGCTTGCTTCCTCACCTGAGGTTTCAAAAGCTCTGAGCAGAGGTGACGCTGATGTCAGCCTTCAGGACATGTTGGGGCATCACTGCTGAGTGGGAGGTTGGCAGTTCTGGGAGGATTACTGAAAGAGATTCAGGTTATCCTGGTTATAAGTGCCAGGAAGTCAGATCTCTCCCTGTGGTTTTATCATCACATATTATGCAGTTTTATGGAAGACTTGCTTCACTCTTCAGGGCCTCAGGTCCTTGTCTTACCTCATCAGTGTTTGCTATGCATTATTGCCCAGGTACAACTGCTCAGGGCATTTGGGTATGGTTGTGCAGGCTGGGCATTACACAACTCTAGGGGCACCATTCAAATCAAAGACATTATAGACATTCACATTTCTTATGGTATTATTTCAACAGATTGAACTAGAGTGTTGATGAAGATGTGTTTTTGTCTAACTTAACACAAAAGCGCAAGACAAGTGGTAGCTCTAAATCCGGAAAAAAATTTATGAAAGAAATAAAAAAGTTAAGAAGTAAATCAAAAAGAAGGATAATTAGGTTTCTTTATTTCATGATCAGCTTATCTAGAAGGCAATTCATGGAAATATAATCCGATTTATATTTAAAAACAAAAAGACAGCAAATTCTGCCATATTATATATGTACTACCAGACAACACTATGAATGTAGAAATTTCAAGTGCCAGGCCTAAACTTTAAAACCTAGAATTAATTGGAAACTTAGTCTATACACCTATAGGTATCAAACCACTTAGGAAAGTGGAGTTTTTCCTGCCTAAATTGCATAGGTTACTGAACTACCTAGTAATAAACTTTATGGGACATTGGAATAATTAGCCCAAAAGATAATTCCATTTTTTCTCACCTCTGTAATATCATTAAGAAGGATTTTTCTTATACCCAATACTTCCTCAAATTATGTCACAATGAGAGGTGAATCTATTCCTAGTGAAGTAATTGCTTAAAATAGTAGCTTGAGTGAGATTTGATTGAACTGAAGCTTGGCTAATGGAAATATGGAGTAAAAATTGAGCCTAAAGTTACAAACCAGTAAACCAATGACGGCTCAGTTACCAAGAGTGAGAGTGTCAACAATAGTGAAATGAAATGAGTTTTTGCACGTTGAAAGCAAAAATTTAAAAATACAACAGAAAATCAGTCATCAAGCATGGTTCTCCAAAGTTCTATAAAATGTCTGTTTTTCCAATTGTATTTCCAATTAGTTTGTTGCATCATGTGCAAAGGATTACAGGTGTTTCTCAGAGCACTGCAATATTTCTCACTTTTCATCTTTATAAAAAAATTAATCTGTGGATTCAGTTGCTTTTTATCATTTCCCCAAGTCCCTGGAACTGAGCTTTCATGTTTAATGAAACATCTTAGTGATGTCCCTCAAGAAAAATCTATCTTCTTTTCTTCTCAGACGTGATGCTGTTCAAATACCACTGGCTGGCTTCTCATCACAGCCTCTACTGACTTTGGGAAGTTAGTATGCTATTTTAGGGATCCACAACTCTCTTATTTTGCCTTTCTTTTACACTTTTCTGGATCTTCCAAGTCCCTGCATCATATTCTATCTCCACTTCTATTTTTTCCACATGTTTTGAACATCTTCATCTTTGTTGATATTTTTTTCCATATTTCTCTTTTGAACTTTCCCCAACCCTCCATTGTTGGTCACCTCTTTGTATTGCATGGTTTGATTGACCAGCTATCCATTTATCTTCCATCTTCTATTTTTCTCCTTCAGGTATTTCCCAAGTCCACTATTGAAAACTTTTCATTCTACAGTTATAGAACTTTGACATGGCTGCCTCCAGCAACTTTCTCACCAATTTTCCTGCTGTTAGTCTCTTTTCATTTGATCTGCCGTGTGTCCATACAACACATACTTTTCTTCGTCTCATATGACCTCTTTTGTAGTCGTTTCCAATAACCTGTCACATAAAATTTTATCAACCTCTTAAGAGACCTTGGTCTTTCTATTGCCCTCTTTCTTCTTATCTGATCCTTCTTTGTAAGATCAGTATATATCTCTGCTCATGCAAGACAGTCCTGGTTGAGGCACATTGCCTCAAAGTGATTGTTAATTGTGCCCCTCTTATTGTCAATAATTCTATTTTGAAAAAAGACTGTAGGGTTATCATATTCATATGGAGCTTTGCTCATAACTGTGCCTGTTCTACAAGTTGACTTTGCCATTCTTTGTACTTGAGTTACCCCCTTGCTTGTCAGTATGGATATGCACTGTGCTTCCTACGAAGTTTTTTTTTTTTTTTCTCTCCTCATCTTCTTCTCATGGCTCACATATCTGTCAAACTGTGCTCAAGCTAACGTGTTGTAAAGCCATTTCATTCTCTTTTCTGATCACTAGATTTCTCTAGGAACCTTAGTACATTTTATCTTCTATGTCCCAATTCATCAAGGCTGTATTTCACAACCATGAGGACCTAGAAGTTCTACTTTTTGTTCTTATTAATGCAATCAGGGCCCATTTTTTAAAAAATCTTTTTTTAGTTGTCAGTGGACCTTTATTTTACTTATATGCAGTGTTAAGAATCAAACCCTGTGCCTCACACACGCTGGGCAAGCGCTCTACCACTGAGCCACCACCCCAGCCCAAGGGACCATTTTTTAAATTGAGGCTTTTTATTACTCAAAATTGTCATATATTTTGTGTATTTACAACTCACCATTAAATCATTAATTATAAAACCTTTAAAATAAAAATTCTAGATTGAAATAATTTGAAAACAAAACCAAAAAAAAAAAAAAAGAAAGAAAAGATTTTGATGTTATTAAGTCTCTCTGATTTAAAGACACAAATATTCAAGACCCATTTTGGTCAATGTTACTGGTATAATTCTGTGATATCATGTAGATTCGAGTTCTTTTGTTTCATTTCCTCAGTACCTTCTGTAGTCGAATAGTATTCCTGCTACAAAGAATTATTTTTAAAATTTACATTTTGCCATTTGTAATAAACAAAGGAAGCTGAACTTTTCCCTATACAAAACCTTGGGATTTTAGCACTTTCAGTTTTGCACATTGGTTTGAAGGTCAGACAGGATCTGGAAATGCTCTTGTTTTCCTCCTGAGTCCTTGCATTTATAAAATAGCAAGGTTGCCAAGTATTCTGTAGGTTCCTATAGATTTATCATTATCTACAAAGTGCTTCAGTGGAATTCAGGACAAATGTTATTTGGTGTTAGGAAGGGACTGATGACTGAAGGCAATAATTTCTGTCTCTTTTCTTATTCCTAGAGGAATTCTGCTGAGCGTTATCAGAGGGGCTGGAAGAAAACAGCTGAAGATTGAGTACAGTGAACTAATTTCCTCACATCCTTCAATAAGCAGTAGTTTGTGAAAGAGAATGGAAACATTCTTACAGTAAAAGGAGTTCAAAAAGAAGCCCGAAGTCCTTAAAATTAATAAACCAATAAACCAAAACATAAAACTGCACAGCTATTTTCATGGCTGATAAGAAGGAAAAGAATTCCAGATATTTTTTTGAAGAAAAGAACAATAAAACAGGCATATTTAAAAATAAAACCACATTAAATGCTATATAACAGAAAAAATATAGCTGGCCCCAACTAAGAGAAAGTAAACATAAGTTTTTATTGACAGAGAATGCCTGCAAGGGTGACGTTTTGAGGGGTTAACTTCCTTTACTTCATGGTTCATTGTCCAGAACTTCTTTAGCCACTACCCCCAAGCTTTTTTAAACTTGTACCCTTCATCCTTGTCTGTTTGTCAGGGCATTTCAAGAAACTTCCTCTTCTAGCTACTTATTTCCCATGTGCTGCGACTGTGGTTCCATGTTTTTCCGTCTTTAGCTCTTGGACTGAACTCCCAGCACACACTTTTGTTTTTTTTATATACAGCCATTCATTTTATGAAGATGATACTAATGATTAGCCATCATAATTACGTTGTTTTCTAGAAGAGATGATGGATATACTTTGCCTATATTTTTAACATGCTTCCCTGGCAGCTGTGGGTGTTATTTTAGGTGAGGGTTTTTGGGGGGGTAGGTGAACAGTCTACAGTGATGAAATAGAGCAGTGGTTCTTAAATTTTAAAGCATATCAGAATCATCTGGGGAGCTTTTAAAAAGTCTTGATATCTGGGTCTTATGACACTTAGCAATTATTCAAACATGAGATTTATCATAGTTTCTAAGCCTATATTTATGAGGGATAGATGTTTATAGTTTTGTTTTCTTGTAATTTACAAAAAAGCTTTATTGATGTATAGTTAACATAAAGTAAGTTTTGACATAGCTATACACCTGTGAAACTATCACCACAATCAAGGTAATGAAAATATTTATATATTTTTTATGCCTCTGTCAGCCATCCCCAGGCAACCATACATCTTCCCTCTTTCTTTCCCCTTCCTTCCTTCCTTCCTTCCTTCCTTCCTTCCTTCCTTCCTTCCTTCCTTCCTTCCTTCCTTCCTTTCTTCTTTCCTTCCTTCTTTCCTTCTTTTCTTTCTTTCTTTCTCTCTTTCTTATGTTGAGATCAAACCCAGGGCCTTGCTAGGTATGTCCTGTACCACTGAGCTACATGCTCATTTACTTACTACCATAATAGATTAATCTGCATTTTCTAGAATTGTATATAAATGAAGTAATATAGCATGGACTCTGCATGATTTAGATTCTTTCACTAAAAAGAAGTTGTATTGACAGGCCAAGGCACAGGACCACCTTCAGGGACTACCAGGAGCCCAGCCAAAGGTAGATCTGAGACTGCTAGCCTCCAATCACAGGGGAACCCATACCCAGGTGAAGGAATGCCTCAGGGGACCCCTATGGGAGACCAGGCCTAAGTGAGGCCTGGGACCACCCCTAGTGTTGTGCCAGAGTCTCTGCTGCTCTGGGAGCACAGGCCATGGCCCAGAACCACATTCAGGAACCTCGCAGGAGCCCAGCCAAAGTCAGGCCTGAGATTGCTACCCACCAATCCACAGACCCACAGGGGAACCCAGACCCAGGTGAAGGACTGCCTCTGGGGATCTCTGTGGCTGAGGCCCAAGACCACCCTCAGTTCAGTGCCAGAGCCCCTGCAGATCTGTGGGAGCTCAGGCCCAGGGCTAGACCTGACATCTGGAATCCTTTAGGGAGTCCAGGCCAAGATCAGGTCTAGGACTGCCCTCACAGGTCTGTGTGACAGCCCAGGCCCAGGACCGTCCCTGCACATAGAGAGGATCCATGCTGTTGCTCCCTTCCTGTATCCATCTTGTACACTACAGCCATCCCCATAATTCTTCCCATGTATTAGCCTCTGCCTTGGGTCAACAGACCAGGTCTGCAGACAGTGGCCAGCCAAAGCTCTGCATCTTCAATCAATCAGCTCAAAGCCATTGTAAGTTCCATGCTTTTAGCTCCATCTCTGAAAGTGTTTGCATCCATCTTGGGCCACTCCCATTGTCATCTTAGTTACCTCCACTACCACCGTCAACATCTTTAGTGGCAGTAGTGTCCATCTGGGGACACCTTCCGGGGTCTGGAAGTGAACTCCAAGATGAGATACAGGTAATCTGTAGTGTCACTATAAGTTTGTAGGATAGAAAACTGCAATACCTCAGATCGGCATTGCAAGAAAGGAAGATACATAATCAACATGAAAAAAAAGCAAAGGAAGAAAGTGCCTCAAATAAACCAAGATACTACAATAATAGAATCCATTGACAGCACAGTTGATAAAATGTCAGAGAAAGAATTCAGAATGTATGTAATTAAAATGATCTGTGAATTAAAGAATGACTTAAGCTAGCAAATACAGGCAAAAATCAATCACTCCAAGAAGCAAGAGACCAAATAAAGGCAAATAAATAAGAGAGCAAATAAAGGGAAACAAATAGGAAAAGAAGAACTCAAACTATCATTATTTGCTGATGACATGATTCTATACTTAGAGGATCCAAAAGATTCCACCAGAAGACTTCTAGAATTAATAAATGAATTCAGCAAAGTAGCAGGATATAAAATCAACACCCATAAATCAATTGCATTTCTATACATCACTGATGAATCCTCTGAAAGAGAAATTAGGAAAACTACCCCATTCACAATAGCCTCCAAACAAAACAAAACAAAACAAAAAAACCTTGGGAATCAGTTTAACAAAAGAGGTGAAAGACTTCTACAATTGAAACAATAGGACACTAAAGAAATTGAACAAGACCTTAGAAGATGAAAAAACCTCCCCATGCTCTTGGATAGGCAGAATCAATATTGTCAAAATGGCCATACTACCCAAAGCACAGTATATATTCAATGCAATTCCAATTGCTTATAGAAATAGAAAAGGCAATCATAAAATTCATTTGGAAGAATAAGAGACCCAGAATAGCCAAAGCCATCCTTAGCAAGAAGAGTAAAGCAGGAGGCATCACAATACCAGACCTTAAACTATACTACAAACCTATAGTAACAAAAACAGCATGGTACTGGCACCAAAATAGACATGTAGACCAAGAGTACAGAATAGAAGACACGGAGAGAAATCCACTTAAATAAAGTTATTTTATACTAGATAAAGATGCCAAACACACACATTGGAGAAAAGATAGCCTCTTCAACAAATGGTGCTGGGAAAACTGGAAATCCATATGCAGCAAAATGAAACTAAACCCCTATCTCTCACCATGCACAAAATTCAACTC
>CM053406.1:42734094-42776717 GCA_028644305.1 Xerus rutilus
TATTTTGTGTTTTATGTAGAGACAGGGTCTCACTGAGTTGCTTAGCGCCTCCCTATTGCTGAGGCTGGCTTTGAACTCGTGATTCTCCTGTCTCAGCCTCCCTAAGTGCTGGGATTACAGGCTGAGCCACCGCGCCCGGCTGATAATAATCATTATTATTGGTTCTGGGGTGCTTTACTACTGAGCCACATTCCCAGTCCTTTTAATTTTTTTTTATTTTGAGATAGAGTATTGCCCAAACTGTCCTTGAACTTGTGATCCCTCCTGACTCAGCCTCCCAAATCACTGGGATTACAAGCATGCAACACTGCGCACAGTTTAAAATAATTTTTATATGAATTTCAGCCTATAGTAACATATGTTCTCCTTCATTTTTCTATAAGTTCCTTACTATTTGTATTCTGTGAGATTCTCATTAGGCTTCTTACTACAGAATAAGGCCCCTTCTCCTCAATGTGTTATGCTTTTCCTTTTAAATTTTCTTTCTTCCTTCCCTCCCTTCTTCTCCCGATCTGTGTCCCATTTTCATCTTCTCCAATCTCTCTTTACCTGACATTTTCTTTTAATAGCAAAAGATATTTTGTAAGGTCTAACATAAATTATAAATTGATGAGAAACGAGAAAACAGATTAAGATGGATATAACATGGAGTTAAGAACAAAAATAATATATAAAAACCTTCTGTAAAAACCTATGGAGTTGGTACAAAAGGACCATGAGTTTGTACTAATTGGCATCCTAGGAGCCAAAAAAGACTGCTTGATCACTTATGCGGCTTACAGCATCTATGACATTAAAAAGAAAAAAAGACTAATTGGACAGGAAAAACTTAACTATTGCTTGTAATAAGGACAGACAGGAATTTCTCCTGAGGGTGTAACATTATAAACAACAAACCCAACAACTACCTCTTAGTAGACATGAGAGTGAGTTCTGTGAGGCTGTTTCATAGAGCAAAATTTGGTGTAAGCAGATGGTGTTTTGCCCTGGCTTAGCTTAGTAGGGCAATGTGATAAACCCTAGTCCTTACCCTGCCTTTATTTAGTCTGTGAGATAGCAAGCAAACCTTCTATATAGACAAGAAAGTGACTCAAAAAAGCTCAGGAGAAGAAATGAAGGCAAACAATTTTGGCATCCTACTTAGAACACAGACTGATTGACACACACAGAGCTTATATTAAATGTAAGCTAAGAGCCATATCCCACTGAGAGAGGAAGCAAATGTACTCCATAAAATTAACTCAGTTCCAGAGAAAATAAATTATGGTAGTGCACTCTCAGTACAATCTTTAATCGATACCACCACACCAGGACAGTAAACAATTCCCTGAGTGCAGTTAGTTAGGCCCTCAGGAGGTGTTGGAGGGCCAGGTCTGGCTTTGAGCATACCACTCGCTAATGTGTAATTCTGCACAGGAAATATAAAACTAGTGTTGCCCTACATTATATCCAGAGTACATTTTAAATTTAATAACATTAAGAGATTTTTCCAAGAAAATCTTTTCTGTAGCAGCTGTTTTCTTATGTAAGAGAGTTCCTGAAATGTTTTAAGAATTTTGTTTATTTTGTAAATCTCTTGAGGATTTACAGAAACCCACCTCCCTTCCCAAGTAGGGAATCTTAATCTGACATTTCTGTTGTACCTCTTTCTCTGATACCTTGTGCTTGATGTATTTCTAATTCTTGGTTGGAAAAAAGATTCTGAATCTTAGATGGTACTCTCCAAGATACCTGTGGTAAGGACCTCAATATTTCTTCTTTTCCCTCTGTCATGGACACATATTTCTATAAAATCCAACAAACATTAATGACTAGAAAAAACAATCATGTGTTTAGGTATTGAGATGTAACTTGTTCAAAAAAAGTTTCTAAATACATTCTCTGTTTTTTTGTATTTATATCCTTATGGGCTGGTAACAAGTGGTTTGCAAGTGGGCTTGTGGTATCCAGACCATACTTAGTGGGATAGGACTCTGAGGTTCCAGACATGATTCAAAGTCAAATATTTCAGTTTCAGTTAATATGTAATCAAGCTGAGATTTGGTTTAGCTTAACATCTGGTGAAAGTTCTAACCCACCTTCTTGTCTATTTGGAAGGTATCAGGCTGACTGGCAGATAACACAAAACATACATTGGGGCCAGCCCAGCCACATAATTTTCAGGGCTTAGCACAAAATAGGAAAATGAGACTCCTTATTATAAGAATATTAAGAATTCCTAGACAGTCCCAGCAAACTGACTGGGGCTCTTCTGAGAGCAGTATGCCTAGGATGCTGGCCCTGATGAGGGTCCTCAAATTGCCTTTGTTGAACTTCAGCAAGACTTCAGCAAGATGCCATCTGCCTCACTGAGGGATGATCTAAAAGGTAGCTCCCTGATACTTACTAAATTAAAAAAAATGATGCTACTTCTAATAACACTCTTGTTTCATATTATATGTGCAAAAAAAAAAAAAAGGTGAAAAATGTCTTTTTCACATTGAATTCAAGTAAAGCCAAAGCCAAGTATGTGTTAGAGTCTGTGGTTGGTGTAACTCCAGCTTTTTGGCCCTTATAGTGTTTTTACTTAAAAGATGGCTTTGGCTTTCTTTGGTTTCTGAATAAAAGAACAATAAGTTCCTATAAAATGATCATCTTGGTGGTAAACACCAAAATTGTTCTAAGGAAGAATTTTTCTTCTTTCCTTATGAATGAAGTTAAATGGACCATTAAAGTATGAAAAAAAGGCCCAACTCCAATCTGAAGGTGAGGCTAGAAAAAAGGAATATCTCTAAAGCATATAATTTTGAGTTATTGCAATTGCTCTAAGGTAATTTCTCCATCCATCTCCTTGAACCTTTAATAAAATTACCTACACATAAATGCCTTTATGATGAATTTTGCCTTTTCTTTCTTTCTCTTTGTATTTTGTTTTTTAGTAAATCAAAGAAAGGGCCTATTTTCTTTTGAGTTTGTGAGGTAGAGCACTCATAACATAGAAAACATTAGTTCAGCAAAGCTCAGTGAACAGAAACTCTGGCTCTGGAGCCAAGCTACCTAACTTAGCTTCTACTCTTACCAGTTGCTTTCTTGGGAAGTGATCATCTATCTCTGTGTTTCAATTTCCTCCAATAATAGTCCCTTGGAAGGTTGTACTGAACTTTAAATGAGTTATTACCTGTAAAGTTTGGAGCATAGTGCCTGGTTCAAAGTAAATAATATGTGTGTTAGCTGTTCTTATTGATACATAAATTGTATTAATTTGACACGAACCATAACAAAATAATTATCCTGGAAAGGCACAGAAATCTTGCCGAGGGCCCAGGGCCATGAGTTCCTTCAAACAGATCCAGATCTTCAGAGTTTAGGTTCCTGCACCAGACACTGTGGTTAGTCCAGGTTGGACTCATCCTTATTCAATCCCGTTTGAGTCCACAATGTTTTGACATGGCTGCTCTAATGAAGCCATTCTGATAAAGCTATTTTGCTGTAAATACAACAAATCATTGAACTTCCCCTTTGAAATGTGTACTGAAGTTAGAAACTGTTTTTGATGTCTACCATTCATCCTTCACTCCTTCCCATCTTCATCAATCCATTGACTATAGATAGCATTCTGCTTGTGTGTCCATAGCTAGCCTACAGAGCTTGAATTGTCTTTTCTACATAGTTATTTTTCTTCAGTGTGTCTTGGTTTGTTTGTTATCCACTGCTCTTTTGCCCAGTAATTTAGTGCCTGTTTAAGAGTTGAGTCATGATTTACCTGCTCTCAGCATCTTGTCCAGGGAGATTTGTGCAGCTTCCACATCACACCCATACTGTGCACCTGCTGAGGAGAAGCCATGCTGTGCCAGCTGTGAAGCCCAAACCTTGGGCTGAAAGATAGATATAAACACAACTGGTATATGTGGCTGCAGGAGACAATTTAAGAGTAGAACAAAGTTCAGTTGTCCCAATATCATTTTATGAATTATGATTGTAAACTTCTTGATAACTATAATCTGGATAACCCCAAATCTAGATAACCATAATAGTATAAGTGGGATTGATATTAGCTAATATTCACTGGGCATGTATAGGTCATGCTCTAGGTGTTTTATGTGAGCTAATACATTAATTGTCCTAGTAATCTAATGAAGTAGATATTGTATTCCCACAGATGATTGAATCCTGAGATTCCTGAAATTTGGTTCCACATTAGTGAAATGAGAGAGATGGTTTTCTACATTTCCTCTCAACTCTAGTGGTAATAATGGTCTGGCTAAGGAATACAGTAGTACTGTATTCTAAACAGTGATCTTCACACCTTTAATCCAAGTGGCTCAGGAGGCTGAGGCAGAAGGATCTCTAGTTCAAAGCCGGTCTCAGCAAAAGTGAGGCACTAAGCAACTCAGTGAGACTCCGTCTCTAAATAAAAATACAAAATAGGGATGGGAATGTGGGCTCAGTGTTTGAGTGCCCCTGAATTCAATTCCTGGTACCCCCAAACAAACAAACAAATAAAAAAATAGTGATCCTTAAATTTTGGTATATTCTAGAATTACCCTAAGGGCTTGTTAAAAAAGAGATTACCAGGTCCCATCCCCAGGTTTGTAGTACCTGTAAATTTATATTTGTACCAATTTCCCAGGTGATACTGATGCTGCATTGGGCAGAGCCCAAAATGAGAGATTATAATGTCATTCAGGACTGAGGAAAACCGAAGGCATAAATCTATAGCAATGAGTTCACCTCTGATACAAATATGCAAACATCAAGGCCAGTTTACACACACACACACATTTCTGATTACACACACTAGGATGAGAAAAACATCTTCTACTTCCTTGTAAGATTGAAAAATTGTATTTGTGTTATGCTAATAATGTTTTTTTTAAGTAGACGATTTTTTTGGAGCAGTTTATATCAAAACTGAGAAAAAGGCAGAGTCCCCCCTATTCTACATATGCACGGCTTCCTCCATTGTCAACACCTCCATCAGAATGGTACATTTAACAGTCTATGAATCTGCTTTGACACATCATTACCACCCAGAGCTTACAGTGTATAATAGGGTCACTCTTGAAGCTGTACATTCTATGGTTTCAGCAAATGCATAATGATATGTATCTAAAATCCTCTGTAAGAAGTAAATTGGTTGTTATTAAATAATCAAAGTTTCTTTTTGTCTTTGTTTTTATGAAATACATAGTTTCCCTCAGAGGTAAAATAGAATTCATTTTGCTGAAATGATCCATCTGCTCCTGCTCTTCCCCCACCCCATACATCCCCACCACACACACACACATACACACACACACACGCACACACACAGTTTTTTTAAGTAAAAAAAAAGGGATAATAAAAAATCTCATTGGCTAATTTAAATTTTTTTCAAAGGTAGGAAATTCTCCATAAAAGACACTTTGCTTCAGATTTCAATGGGAAATCAGCCGTGGGATTAAGTGGATTAGTGTAAAAAGCTTTCTCAAAAAGAAAAAGAAAATCCACTCTTATTTTCTTCCAAGTGAGTGTAATGTGTCTGTGATTTCAATGGCCCTGATGGTACCAGTGTGAAGCAGCCACCACACAAATGGGTGGTGACTGCTGTCCTGCAGCGCCGGGGCAGAGTGACTGCACAGTGCAGGACTCAAGCAAGACTCTAAAGGCAGCTGGTCTTTATGTGATTCCCAGTACTGTAGGTGGGGGGCATGCCTTCTAAACCCAGTTTCTCTTCACTACTTTGGCAGTACTTGGAAGGCAGTATGTTCTGGAGGAAAGAGCGGTGTGCTTTCTGAATTTAGTCAGGTCTGATTCTGATTCGTGGTTCTAAAACTCAGGGCAGGTTGCTTGTTTTCTGAGATCATTAAAATGGTGGAGACAGGTGGGAAAACGTTCCCTAGGGGCTATGTGAAACTTAGCAATAAACTAAAAAAAGTTGCCAGTTAGTGAGTATCATCATCATTGCCAAACCCACTTCATTGAAACAAACATTCTACTTTCTGTAAAGATAACACTCCATTCATTCATTCATTCCTCTTTATTGAGTGCTTGTATACTTGCCCCACAGGAAGCACAGCAGAGTATTAATAGCCCTTTTTTGTTACTGCTTCCATAATGATTTCACTAGGCAATGTATCAACCTGAAATATTTTAGGTGGTTACAAAAATATAGGTATAGTATAATATTTTTGTAGAGGGGCTATCAGGAATTGAACTCAGGGACACTCGACCACTGAGCCACATCTCCAGCCCTATTTATATTTTTATTTAGAGACAAGGTCTTATTGAGTTGCTTTGTGCTTCGCTTTTGCTGAAGCTGGCTTTGAACTCGCGATCCTCCTGTTTCAGCCTCATGAACTGCTGAGATTACAGGTGTGTATCACCATGCCAGCTTGTTTTTAATTTTTACAAGTTTTATATATATAGAGAGAACTTGAGTGCAGTGGTGCTTGCCTATTGTCCCAACTAATAGGGAGGCTAAATTGGGAGGATCTCTTGAGCATAGGAGTTAGAGATCAGCCTGGGGGACATAGTAGACCCCATGGGGGGGAAAATAGACATAGGAACCGTCTTTAAATGTTAACAGTGATTTTCTAGGGAAGTGAGATTCTATGTTTTATATTTTATTCTTTGTGCTTATTTATATTTTCCTAAAATTTTAAAATGAGTTTAGATGGTTTGGGGATAAGAAAAAGAACAGGTTTTATTAAGTGTTTTAAAAAGTTGCTAATTACAATGATGATGATCATCAATATCATTAATTGGCTCCCCCTGTGTATGGGAATTTGTATTGTACATTGGGGGCAAACAGAGGAATAAGAAATAAAACCTGTGCTTAGAGTATTTTTTAAGCAAAGTTATACAGGGAATTTGTTCTCACATATTTTCTTGAGTTGATACAGTTACAGAGCCTGAACATTATCTCATGAAACAGATACATTGCTATTTTTGTTGCTTGCCACACATATCAATATAGATATCTCACTATCTCATCAGTTTTTAAAAGGAGAAGAATAGGCTTCAATTTAGAAATAAAGACTATCAAAGTAATGAGAAATGGTAGTAAATATCTTGCTTAGGGGTAAAAATACTTTTTAAAAAACTATCTTAACTTCCTCAAGCTTCATGGTTAAGTTTCACACATATTTGCTCTCTTAGGACAAAGAATTTTAAAAAATTTAGTTCTATTTCAGTTCTTTCTCATTCTGGCCTAACTACACCTTACACTGACTCTAATTAGCTAGATTAATGTGAGTGCTGATAGGTCATCCATTCTATGGGTCTGTGATGGATAATGCTTCTTGCCATTGCCTTCACAGGAAGAAGTACAAATAGACAGAAGATGAAATCATGTTAGATCTCCCCACTATCACCAAATCCAGGACAAATGGGAGCTTGTTCTTTGTATAAAGCATCTTTACTGTTTCTCTTCACAAGTCAAATGTCAATTGCTTTGAGATCACAAACATAGAAACATCTGAATTTAATGAGAACATTCTCTTCAGCATAAACCAACTCAGCAGCCAGAGTCGTGGAGAATATTTAGGTCTGTCAAGGGATTGAGATGCCCTGGCAGGGTTGTGGATTCTGGGGAAAGTGCAATTGTACTTACTTATAGATAGGATATTTCTACCTATTTATGATACTAGAAACGTGAATCACAAATGCTTTGTCAGTGCTGCAAATGCCTCTTAATTTATGTGTGTATTGGAGCTTCAAGAAGGTCTGATTACAGCTTATACTTTTTTTTTTTTTAATCAACATGAAACCCAATTATCCTTCAAAGACTTATTTCTTTTTCAAACTTGATTCAAATCATTACCATAGTTGTCAAGTCTGAAGTAAAAAACATTGCAGCAAGGTACTTTTTTAAAAAAGAGAAAACAAAGCATAACAAACACTATTTATCCCTCAATTCCCTATTTTTGAAGGAAAAAAAATCAAATTTTGAAAGAGGTATGATCCTTATGAACTTATGGCAGTTTTTATCAGGATTTGGTTAGTTAATTTAATAAAAAGAGGAAAACATATTCTATTCAATATGTATATACTTATGGGTGTTAAAATAAAATTTCACTTAAAATGGCTAGCAGGTGAACAGTCAAGTCATTTGTGGTGGTTAAATGAGGGCATTATGATGGCCCCCGTGGTACTTGAGCTCAAAGATGCAGTCAGCAAGGTCATGGTGGTGATTCTAATAGTGGAGGCTGGATAAGCTTGAGGTCTATCTATCACAATGCAATTCACCCCACATCTATTTTTTTGGATTCTCTCTGCCAGGTGCCATACTTCATTGAGTACATGAATCCACAGAGGCACTCTCCATCCTTAAGGAGCTCACGGCACAGTGGGGACAGACAATATCAACAATCTAATATACATGACACTATGGGACTATTGAGCTTTGAGTTTCTAAAGACCCTGGGGTGGGCAAAGTTTTTTGTTTTTGTTTTTTTCTAGAGAGAATAGTGAGTCTTAGTGAGGTCATATAACCAAAAAGTGAATAGTGCTGGGGTTTAAAGTCCATGTCTCTTCCTCATACTGTTAACTCCTCCAGAGGTGTGGAGAGCTTGTGAGCCATTAAAGATGGGGGAAGTGAGACAGAGAGAGATTGAAGAGATAAAAATGGAGTCACTGACTGAATGTTGAGTGTGACTAAGAGGAACAAGTTTGGTGACTCTCATCAGGAACTCTGGCTTGTGCTACTAGGAGATGGTGACACCACTTACTAGAAAAGGGAAATGGAAGGCAGCAAACAGAACAGGCAAGGCAATGACCTCAGTTTTACATCTGTTGTGTTACTATTGCTTATGAGTCTAGCTGATAATTGGAGGTCATTTGGGAGGTTCTTGGCATAAAAGTTGTGGTAGAGGCTGTGTGTGGGGTGGACATTTCACAGAGACAGCATGGAAATAATGTAGTTTAATGCAAGCATCCTGAGATACAGGGATGGTTTGGTGAAAAAGATCCAAAATTGCATTAGAGAAGAAATAATATGCAAAGGTTATGGAGACCTAGATTGTACAATAGTAAAGAAGCAAGGGACATTGGTTACAAAAATGGGGCCAATGGCTTCATATCCCGTTCAAACAAGTGTTCTAGGCATTTTACACAGTTTGCTTCTTTGTCTTTCACAACCACCTCATGAGGTGGACATCATTATTATTCCAATTTTATAGTCATAATTTGACCAGGATCATGCATATGAAAGATAGGAAAGCCTGGATTTTAACTCAGGCTGTCTAAATCAAGAGCTCAGGTATTAATGTTGCATTAAGTTGAATGTTTGATGTGTAATTGCCAAGGAAGCTATAAAATATGATGGTTTCTTTATCCTATTGCTATAGACAGAATGTTTGTGACCCTCCCTCCCCATTCATATATTGAAATAAAATCTCAGGTACAGTTTTATTGGAAAGTGATTGGCATATGAGGGTGGAGTCGTCATGAATGGCATTAGTAGCCTTATAAGAGAAGCCTGATAGAATTTTTTTCCCTTCAATCATGAGAGCAAGATCACACACCTTGATCTTGGATTTCCCAACTTCAATAACTCTGAGCAATAAATTTATGTTGTTTATAAATAATTTATTCTAGGGTATTTTTGTTATATTAGTGCAAGTGGACTAAGATATGTATGTTCTTATTTTTTGCATTTATTTTTTCCTTTATGATTAACCTTGAAACTCTTTTAGGCTTCATTTCTTCTATGTAAACTCCTGAGGGAATGGTTTGTTGGAGTGCTCATTGCTTTGGGGACTGTATTCTTCTGATATAAGCTCAAACAGGAGGCTTTAGTCCTTAATATGGGATTTAGTTCATAATAAATGCTTGTTAAATGAACACATGGATGTGCCTTACCTGGACACCCACTCATGTTTTCAACCTACTACATGAAAGCTAGTCTCCAAGATGACCATAATGATCCTTGCCTCCTGATATTCATGCCATTCTGTAATCTCCTACTTTCAAGTGTGGGCTGGGATTAGTGTCATCTTTCTAACAAATAGTCTAAAGCAGAAGTGATAGTATGTAACTTGGAGGTTAGTATGTAAAAGATAGAGTGGCATCTCTCTCACTGTCCTTGAGGGAAGCCATATCAATAGTTGTCCTCACAGAGGTGTAGATGACAAAGAACTAAAGCCACCCATCAATAATCATGTGAGTCTGAAAGTGGATTCATCAAGCCCAGTAGTCCTCAGGGATTTCAGCTCCATCTGAAAACTGATTTAGGGAAATCAACTATATAAGTTTCCAGGGATGTTCCTGGTTTTAGTATTAAAATCCTATTTCCTGGGAAACTCCTCCGTCATGGGCAAACTGAGATGGTCAGTTTCCCTAGCTAGAGCACAACTGCATGAGACTCTATGAGCCAGAACCACCTAGTCAGTGGTAAGTGCTCCAATACCTTTGATTTTCAGATACTGTGTGAGGTAGTAAGTTTGGGATAACTTGGGTGTAATTTGAAATTCAGCAATGGATAGCTAATACGTGTTCCATACCATACTACACCAAGAAGCCACATTCTGTCTCTTCCAAAAGGGTACTGAAGATGAAAAATTTGAGGGAATTGTTGTATTATTTCTCACAATCTGTTTAGGAGATGCCTCCAGCTTCTGCTTTCCTGTATAGTCAAGAGTGTTTTGTTTCTCCTGGTGCCTTAATTTTCATTTCAATTGCAATGGAGGAATGTTGCCAGAATGTGTCTTCTCATTGGAGGAATAGGAAGCCAAATGTGAGTATCAATGGGATTATTGCCTGTGAACAACCCCAAATAACAAAATAATGCCTAAAATAAATAAAATATAAAATGCTGAAGACTTTTTACCTTTTACTGTCACTTCAGTACACCCTTGGAGAAGAGTTTGGAATAATTTTATGTTAGCCAGAGTTAGCACTAGGCATCAGTAATATGTTATATTCTTTACAATTTGCGTTTGTTTATAGTTTAGACACACACAAAACACTCAATTTTTTAATAAGTAGATAAATTTAGGAATCCATAATGTAATAAATTTGACTTCTCAATGTCATGCTTTTTAATTTTTTCCTGGTAGGCCTAAAACACTTTGGAATTATACACTGCTTTATATGGAGTTTTGGAATAGTTAGGGTGATACTTAACTTTAAAAATATTGTCTAAGTATTCTGAATATATAACTTTTGTATTAGTGGTCCATGTGTATTGTGTTACTGCAAAATATTAATCAAGCCTTATACAACTGACTTTTCAAGCTCAGAACAAACATATTTTAATTTAATCTAAAGCAACATGTGTATATTTTTTCTATTATTTCATTTTACTAAGACAGAAAAAGCTATACTCTCTACCTACAATTTTCTACATTTATGAATTTTATTCCATTAGGATGTAATTCCTTGAGAAGCTGTTCAAGATGGTGCTCTTGGTGGATGAACTGGGAGTTTAATGCTTTGGGAGCAAAGACATAGGAAATAAAGAACAAAGATGAATCCTTTTGGCACTTGAAGGGTAAGATGTGTCTGGAGAATTTGGAGGTTGGCTTTTATGAAGGTGCTTTGAATGGAGGATCCTTACCAGATAAGAGTAGATTACAAATCTCCAAAGGTCAGGGGCAGTTTAGCAAAGAATTGGTATAGATGGAACAATCTAAAGAATTGTTTCTTATCTAGAATCAAGTATTTAAGACCTCTCCTTGGAAAATTCTATTTTTAGGGCCTAAATGAAAATTATATACAGTAGTCATAAGGTTCAGTGAAGCCCTAGGCACTTATTCAATACATTTTTTTTTTTGTCTGTAAAGCTGGTCTATTTTCTGACAAAATGGACTTTTCTTTCCCCGTGTAGCATTTCCTTGTCCACCCACTCCCTCATCTCCCAGGCTAAGCGTATTAGATCTGGTCATTCATGGACATGACTGTATTTCTTCTGTTATTTTTAAGTCCAAAGCGCTCAGCCTCTCATTTATTCTCTTTTTATCATTGTTATACGATGTATGGTTATTATTTGACTTATTTTGTTTTTAATCTCTTGAAGTCTCGAGGGTTTTTTTTTTTTTTTCAGATCTCTTCTATAGTTCTTCCATTGTCTCTGCTTCTTTGGTCTGTGTTAAAAAGCCTTCATATCCCATTCCCTATAACTTCCAGTTTCCGCAATTTAATCACTCCCTGTGAAGCATGCCTATTGTAACCTTCCTCGCCCTGGCCTGCAGCATCCCAGATGCTTCCTGTGAGACAAATCCCAGGCGCTGACTTATGAGTTACAGGAAGCATTGCTCTTTTTTTTTCCCCCTCTAGATCTTAAAATGCTAAAACAGTGTAAAATGCACCATATTATCTCTTGATTTTGGAATGGCAGTTCTCATTCTTTTAGTTTTCCTCTTTTCCTCTTTGGTGACCAACTTTCTACCAATTTTCACCTCTTGTCACCCTTCTGCCAAAGAATAGACTAGATGCATAGGTGAAACTTGGTCCTGCTTGATGGTGTCTCCAGTGGAGAATTTGGAATGGGAAGGACGTGAAAACTATAGGTAACCTTTGATTGTAACCTCCGTGGGAGGAAACTTGTAACAATTTTCCACAATGGGAGCTATTTTAGTATTATGACTTTTGAAATGTAATCTGATGGCCACATTTAGATCTAGATGTGTTTGTTATCCTGTAAATCTTCATTTCAAACAAAATCATGAGGCAGAACTGTTAAAAGGCAGCTCTGTAGGAAATGGTGCTAAAATGATTTGTCACACTCCCCTGCTCAATGGAAATAAACGACATCATATGTCAGACTGCTACACCACTAAGAGCCTAGTCAGCAGGAAGCCAACCTGTTATTCCACAGCCATGCGCTCAGCAAATATTCATGGGAGCCAACTATGCCAGGCTCAGACTCTGAGGATGAGTTTGCAGGAAAGAGATTATGCAAGGCTGTTGTGAGCTCATAGAGGAGAGATAGTCAACTCAGCCTGAGGGAGAGGGGTGTCACATGTGAAAAAGTTTGAGGAGATTATATTTAGCTCATTCTCAAAGAATGAGTAGGAGTTAGGCAGGTAAAGGGTGTTGGCAGAGGTGAGGGAAAGATAAGAGATAGGACGCGAGACAGCTTGAGCAAAGTATGAGGGCAAGAAATCAAATGCTGGCTAGGTAACTACAGCTGGTTTAAGGTTTTTAGAAATATGAAGCATGAGACTGGTGAAAATTAGGAGGTATGAGATGACGTGGAAAGAAATGAGGGCAGAGAAGTGGGCAAGAGGCTGTCCTTCATGTCAAAGAAGACAGGGAGTGATTATAGAGATAGACACTTTAGATACCACGCTAATGGCTAGTGGAAGATGATCTGAATATAAATGAGATTATGGGGGAGGCTGCCACAGTGCCTAAGGAGAGTCAGGAGCCTTAGTCATGAAAATAGTAGCTGGAATAATAAAAATGATAGATTTTAGAATTACTTAAAAGTATAAGTATCCACACTATATGATTTTGTTGATTACATACAAGGATTGTCAAAATAAAGAAAGGTATCTAGATTTATAGTTGATGTATTTGTTTCAATGGCAGAATAATAAGCCAGAGAATAGAGAAATAGGAAAAAAAATTAAGAGAAAAATTGCTGATTTCAGCCTTTGATGTGTTTTAATTCATTAAAATAGTTTTGTTTAATCTGGTGCGGTTATCTAGCCTATAGTTCAGCATATGAATCAGAATCTCCAGTGAACCAAGGGACGTGAAAGACCTTGGCATGAACTATGGCTATAAATGAAACCACACAGGGAGAACACGGAAGGAGAATGGTGAAATAAAACTGTATACCTAGGTAATGTTAAATTGTTGTGCAGAGAAAACAGGCCAAAGGAAGACTCAGAGATGCGAGGGCAACCAGGAAGATGTGATGTCAGGAAGACCACATCCGTAGACTTTGAAGACGCAGGAGACGATCAACAACAGTGTGGAAGTCAAGAACCTCCACAAGTAAATATTGGAAAGTATTCTTCAGGTGTGGAAACTCAGAAGTGCCCATGCCTGTAGGAGGAAAATATAAGAGCAGTTTCAACTGCGGAATAGACCAAATGTTAAATTTCACTGAATTCTAAAGCAAATAAGAGTATAGACCATACTTCTGAGAAATTTGGAAAAGGGGCTAAGAAATTTAAATGATAGACCAGAAGAGAAAGTCAGGTCTCTTCTGAAAGAAGGTCAAAGAAGATTGTTTATTTATTTTTTTGATATTTATGGAGAAAGTCATGTATGTTAAAGCTTATTGGGAAGAGAAGGCATAAAGGGAAGCCATAGAACTAACTCAGTCTTTTAGTGTCTCCAGTATAACCTTTGATCTGTGGAATTTACTAAGGACAGAAACTCAGAAACCTGGACTTTGGCAGAATAGAATCTGGTCGAACCAGTTTTGCCAACCACAGACACTCACTGATGAAATATGCTGTCTTTGTAGTTAGCACATTGCTTGGGGATGAGTTGGGTAATTAAGTGAATTAGTTGAAGAGGTGTTATCTAACTCTTTCCTGTCTATAGACTACATGCTGGGGTCTTAGGAAATAAAGATCAGATGGAGATTTAGGAAGGGAAATAGGAGAAGGTATTAATAAAAAATGAGAAGTAATGTTTATCATGAATGAATTGATTCAAAAAATACACTAACAAAATTTTTATATTAAGCAAATTATTCTTAGCCCTTATTAACATGGATAATTATGGGTTGCCTGCTTCTACTCCATGATTCCACCTGATTTTCAAAATAAATGTTTAACTTATGACTCCCTCTGGGCATTACTTTCTTTCTTTTCCATATAAAAAAAGAGATTTATATATATATATATATATATATATATATTTTTTTTTTTTTTTTTTTAAAGTAATCATTCTGGACTCACTTAGATTTCAAGCCCAAACAAGTGAGATAGAGAACATTGGGTAAGAGAGGACCCATGTTTAGATAGAGTCTTATCAATGTTTTTTAAAAAAATGAAATCATTTTCTTCTTGGTAAACAAGACTGATATTTGGTATTTTTCATTATGTTATCTGGGTAGGCCTTGCCTATAAGATATTATTCTTTGCTCTTTTTATGCAAGACTATTACACTTTTCCTATAGTAAATGTTTTTCTGAAATTTGGTAAACAAAATTGTATTCAAATCAGTGAAAGTGTGATTCAAAAAATTTCATCAAATTCTTTAGTAAATAAATCCAAGGGACATCTTAAATGGATCTGCAAGAAGCAGACACTTTTGTGAATCTGGCCTTGTCAGGTGGGAGTGGGAACCTGTCTCCAGTAGACAAAGTCCTACCATTGAAGAAATCATAGAAATATAATCAGAGTTACCTCCACATTCACTTTAGTGGGCCAGGCCCTGATTAACAGTGCAAGTCCTGAAGATCACACTGAGGTCCTTTTCATTCCAATGCAACTCCACCTCCACTAAGCTGTTGGAGGGGAACATGCCATCAGGGCGTTTGTGAGTAAACTGAACTGGACAAACATAGTTCAGAGTACAGAGGAGACTCAGATGTAATGGCCTCAAGGAGACAGAAAACACCTGCAGCACACAGGCCAGTCTGAAGCATTGTCAAGAAAAGGGCTCTGGGTACAAAGGGTTAAGATAATTTCAAAGCAAAGGAGACTAAGTGGCAAATAAGGACAGATTCTAGAAGTATCAGGTAGACTTGAAAGGAGAACTGACATTGTCCTGTGATTTCTATAGTCTTTAAATATCACTTTTAAAGTCTATTTTAGTGAAGTTACTTATATGCTCTAATCGCTATATTTTGCGATCATGATTGCTTTTTATTTGTCTGTTATTGGCTCCATCAGCTCTTTTCTTTTCCCTCAGTTTTCTATCTGCTCTTCCTTTTTTCTATTTTTATTCTTAGCATTAGTATCCCCTTCTGTCAGTACACTTTCTTTGAGACATGATTTATCTTATTTGCCCCTTGATGTTAAAGAGGAAAAACACTTTGAGAGAAATACAGCACATCTTATTTGTACAGTTAAGGGTGGACTTCTAGTGAAATGCTGATCCAGGCACTCATGTTGGTTTTTATGCTTTTAAAGAATAACAAATAATATTAAATAGTACTTAATATTAATAAAGTACTTTGCACTTACTTATTCATTTTCACAACTATTCCAAGAGAAATTTTATAAATTTTCTTTTTCAAAGGCAGAAACTGATGCTCTAAAAGGTCATGCAATCCTGAGGTATTCAATGAACAATCCATGTCTAGTGAATGTTCTTTTAGAGAATCATACAGGATAAATCCTTAAGTTTGAACAAATTTTCAAATTGAACAAATTTTCATGGTTAATTTGAGATAATCAGAGATTTGGAAAACATTTGACTAAAGGAAGAAGAATAGTAATACTAGCAGAATTTTAGTTACATCTTAAGCTACTAGTCAGATTCCTGGGCAAATAAATGTCTGTTGATTGCAAGTATTATAGAACCCAGCTTCCAACCATTTTCCAATTTTTAAAGAGTACAATAAGGAGAATGGATTGAGTCTATTTAGACTTGAGAAGGAGAAACATGGTTAGGCCTGCTTTATAGCATTTAGCAGCTTTAAGGCTCCTGACTTAATTATGTGCCTTGAAATCATGCATGCACACACATGACACTTTATATAAACACGTGTACAGATTGGCAAGTCAATTTAGTGAAAATAAAAATTAGAGATGATATTGAATACACACACACACACACACATACACACACACACACACACATATACATATTTTGGTACCAGGGATTAAACTCAGGGCACTTGGCCACTGAGCCACATCCCCAGACCTATTTTATGTTTTATTTAGAGACAAGATCTTACTGGTTGCTTAGTGCCTCACTGTTGCTGAGGCTAGCTTTGAACTCCGATTCTCCTGCCTCAGCCTCCTGAGCTGTTGGGATTACAGGTGTGCACCACCAGGCTGGGAGATATTGGATATTTGTTATCTGATAAGTACCTTATATATACCCAATCCTCGTCTTTTAAGTAATTAAAAATGTTATGGAACAATGGATTTATCCAGGGTAGATATTAGTCAAACCATGAATTAATTAATCTTGAATGCAACCAATATAAAAGGGGCAGAGTAAAAGAACATTTAGGATGTAATTTCCTGGTATTTGAAGACTTCCAATGGAGAAGAAGTGGCATCTGCTTAATTAATTATGAAACAGGTTCCCAAGAAATTATTTTTCTTAAATTCCATCACCTTGTATCTTGGGTTTTTGCCCCAGTGGAACTGGTTATGAAACACCTGATGGTGTCTAGGCCAGAAGTAAATAGCTCATGGCAGCAGAGAGCTCATTAGTCAGCATGCATGCGTATTTGAGAGGCAGAGGGAGCTCAAGTGATTACATCTCCAGGTGTGGAATCTCTTTAATTCTAATTCTAGGACTGATCTGGAACATAGTTTCAGTTTAGGCAAAACTGTGAACTTCATGTCTAGGCATCTCCTTTGGGGAAACTTCGTTACTGTGGCTGCTAATTTTGCTCAGCATCCTTTGCCAGGCAGGATGATAACACTTTTATCTCCCTAAATTACAAAGGCTACAAGTACCCTTCAAGGGTAAGGGAGTCTGCAAATGAGCAATCAAATAAGAAAAGCATCAAGAGAAAATAAATGACTTGTCCTTCAAATATGCATAACAGTAGAAATCTATATAGAAATTTAGCTAACTCTTTTACTTTGATCTCTGAAAGGAAAGTCTTATCTTGAACTTTCAGTCTCTAGAAACCTATAAGCAAGTAAGAATCATAATTGCTTAACTTGAACACAGGAACTATGTTAAGATTGCCATAGGATTAGACTAGATGGGCTAATAAACTCATAGGAGAGATACTGAAATACCACTGCACACCTCCTGTATGTGGAGCAACTGAAATTCTCATTGTTTGTTGGTGGAAATGTGAAATGGTATACAACTTTGTGAATTTATTCAAGAGTTTTTAATAAAAAGATATTTACCCTATGACTAGTCCATTCTCTTGCAGATTGATTCACTGTCTTCTGCTGACTCTATCTGATTAGGTTTGTCTATCTATGAAAAGATTTAATGAGAACAATCATAGCAACTTTATTCATAATTGCCCACCAAATGGAAACAATCCAATGCCCATGAACGGAAGAATGGATAAATGGATAAACCAACTGGAGTGTATTCATACACACACACACAGACACACACACACACAGTCACGATCCACACAATGGCATTTAGGTCAGTGATAAACCATGTATGTGAAGATGATCCTACAAGATTATATTCCCTAATGATGTTGTTGCCCTATCTTAGTTTACATAAGAACACTCTATGATGTTCATACAACAATGACATTGGCTAATGATGTTTTTCTCTCTATTCACTTATTTCTGTCCATCCTGTCCCTTACTAGCAATAATCTACAAACTCCTTCCCCTCATCCAAAACACGAGAGACATAATTAAGCTAATGTGTGCTCACCAACTCTACTGTTTCTTCAGGTTGTCCTCACTGAGGACTCACACAAATTTCCTTTTTAATATTTTATTCCCTTAAAAGAGCTAATGAGATTTTTAAGATTTTTATCTCATTTTATTAAGGTATCATTTACATTTACATTTATCATTTACATTTACAACCTGAAGAAACAGTAGAGTTGGTGAGCACACATTAGCTTAATTATGTCTCTCGTGTTTTGGATGAGGGGGAGGACTCTGTAGATTATTGCTAGTAAAGGACAGGATGGACAGAAATAAAGAGAATGGATGGTTGGCATATAGATACAGATCTCTGCTTTCACTAGAGAGGATGTGAACACAGCTCTATTTCACCATCTTAAAAACCATATAATTTCAGTACATCGAGAGAGACAGGATCTTTAGCAAGGCAGTGTTGTCTAGAAGTAGTGGAAGTGATGTTGACACAGGATGCTTGTGGACATGGTGGCTGTACAATATGAGCCTGTGAAAAGTTACAGTATACCCAGTGTGTTAGGATTTGTTCCAGAATATAAATGAGACCCTTAAAACCTCAAGTCATCTCTGGGATAGGAATCTTTATTTAGATTAGAAAACGATGGTTAAAATTCTTTATTAAAAGGTGATAGGATGAGTCAGAGATATCGGGTACAAAAATTGTTGTGACTTCAGCTGTTCTCAAAACTAGCAAGTTTAAGAGCATTGAATTATACTGAAAAGAAGACTGATGGTGTACATCCCTACATATTTGTGGGCTTTTGGTCCCCAGAGTCAAAACTTACTGAGTTTGATTAGGTTTGTCTATCAATTTCACTGCTATAATATGTAAACAGTTAGAAACGGACTTTCAGTTTCCAAACTTTCAAAATAGTAGAGGTGAGCTTCCCTGGGAATGAATCTTCATGGCAGTGAATGAGTATGCTCAATGGAAATGGAAGCCCAGATAAAGGTAGACTTTCTGTTAGAAAGGCTTTTTGATATTCTCTAAGCCATCTAGAGTGCTCTCTTTCTGCTCAGAGTTTTCTTTGTTCTAACATGCAAAGCAGCAGCTCATCTTTTGTTGTTGAGGACTTTGTTGGCTTCCTGGGAAATGGACACTGTATAACCTTAAGTAGGGTCTGTGGGTGGAGCTGTATAACCTTGATGAAGAGAGGGCCCATTAGAAATGGCAGAAGATGTTTGGAATATCATCTCTTTCCATGAATTTAGTGAGGTTGCTTTTTCAAATTTCAACTTTCTTCAATTGTAAAATAAGGCAAATACTCCTTGACTCAGAGAGCAGTTCCCAGTAAACAGATGTAAATTATCTGGCTTTGAATGCACTGTGAACAAATTGAGCACTTTTTTTCTTCTTTTGTAATATCTGTGAATGTAAATAAGGGCTGGTTGACATTGCTGTGAATGTCAGCATTCAGAAATTAATTACTTACATAATCTTGATAAATCACAGTTTCCTGACCACTCATCTTACTGTATGTTTTGCAAGTCTTTACTGTGAAAGAATTTTATTTAAAATTTTAACAACCTATAGGGGAAACCAATATTAATTATTGAATACAAAAATACAAAGTTTCCATTATACTTCACATGTGAGACTGTGAGAGGGGAGATTAATATCACTCACATTTTATGATTAAATACATTAGTTCAATAAAACTTATTTAAATAATTCATTTATTAACAAAGTTTTAAGACTCCTTTCTTTTGACTATTGAGTAGTAACACTTGTATATTACAGAAAGCTTAAAATAACAATTAACAATCTCACTCCAAGAAAACCTATGTATATTAGCACACACATGTGTAATATTTCACACAATTTGGATCATAATGCATATAGTTTTTTTCATAGTTGGTTTCTTTACTTAATAGCATGTTTTACTTTCCTGTCCCTTAAATCATCACTTTTAAAAAGATGTTTGGTATCCTTCTATCATATATCATCTATTCATCTATCATTAGCTTGTCCATGAATTAATCAGCCTTCTCCTCTTGATAATTATGCTATTATATTATGATTGCTTTGTTTTGGATTGTTTTGCAATTAATACAACAGTGGATTGAACATCTTAATGGGGGTGTGTGTGTATATACATATATATATATTTGTTTACATCTGAAATTATTAAAAGTAAGATTCTAAAAAACTAGGATTCTAAAAGAATAATGTAGTCAGAGGTGTGTTTCTTTTTAAAGTACTTGGTATATGTCACTAGTTTGTTTTTCAGAAAGTTTTGACATAATTTTAGCAAACATTTTTGACTTCTTGCCATGTGCATAGTGCAGGTGGGGTAGGGATTGGGAGTAGGTGAGGAAAAGAAGTTGGAAGATGTAATATAGATATGAATAAGACCTTAGAAAAGATCTGGCCTAGGGAGAGAAAAAGGATCATAAACAATGATAAGGGATAATGTGGGAAGACCTGAGTGTCGGCTAAAGCACAGAGCAGCCAAGGTCAAGTGGCTAAGTGGGAATGGTGGTATTTCCAAATCCTAGCCTGGAGGTATAGTTACAGTTTTGTGTTGTAGTTGGGTTGGTGGGTAGATAGCAGGCTAATCAGTGGGGCTAGGTGGGTGTGGGCTTTCCCCAATGTCATAGAGCTAGTTAATGACTTGTGAAGAGTCAAATTATAACACCAGCTATGGTGCAACCAAGTGATGGAATGTGTGAAATGGACACATGCTTCCTGAAGTGGTGGTTCTCCACCCAGGGATTCTGTTAGACCAGGTAGATTTCAAAGCAATTACTGAAAATGTGCTCTTTCTCCATTCCCATGAGCTCTTGCAGATTGATTCACTGTCTTCTGCTGACTCTACCTTCAATTTAATCTTTCATATGGGGATTCTAGAAGGCCATTGTAAAGCTATTTTTCTTGAGGTTCTCTTCCCTTTGCCCTCTGACAAGTGTTTTGGATGTCCCTTTTCATGTTCTTGGCACTTAGCTAATTTTAACAGTGATTGGGCCCTACTCTACACCAGTACTTCTAGCTCCTGCAGATAGAGCTATGAACATAAAGTCAGGTATCTCTTCACAGGATATTCATATTTTAGTGAGAGGAGACAGACAAAAATTAAGTTAATGAGCATAGTAATACCAGAGATTGACATATGTTATAATATGGTGAAATGGGAGGATAGGATAGTGATGGAGATGGGCCATGCATAGATTGATGGACAGGGAAGGACTCTTGGGGGAGTTATCTTTAAGCTAAGAATGGAAAGGCAGGAAGACTTAACCTTACTAAGACTGAGGTAGAGTATTCTGCACAGAAGAAACACAAAGTGCAAAGGTTCTAAATATGGAATAAGTTTTGGATGTTCCGCAAGTAGCAAGAAGATATGTGGCCGGATAGTGAGTGAGGGAAGAAAGGTTAAAAGATGATCTTAGAAACACAGAGGGCAGATCCTATGGGATCAAGTAGGCTATGGTTAAGAGTTTAAATTTTACATTCAGTTCAATAACAAGATATTAGAATGCTGGAGATCATAATGAATATGCTTGTTTGAAAACTAAGGATAATAATATAGTCGTAGATAATTAAAAGAAGTTTAGGCCTTCTTTCCTTAGTCCTCACCTTCCTCCAAGAGAGATGAGTTATTGATCAAAGAGATCAGAGAGCCATAGGGCAATAATAGTATTGAAGAAAGCAAACTTGTACAGGACTCTAAGGCATTGGCAGAGTGTGGCCAAGTGGCTAGCAAGAAGCTATTGTGACAATCAACAAAAGAGGGAGCTTGAAGAAGGAGTAGGTTCCTCTGTGGGATGATGGAGAAGATGGATTCATTCTACACATTTTAGGAGTGAGTTACCTATTGAGCATCTGGATAAATTCAACAGATCTTTGGTAGGACAGTCTGAAAGTATAATGAAGAACTTGAAATAGAAATACAAAATTAAGAGCCCTAAACATACAGTGCTTTGCATATATACTTTTTGTGCAAAAATGTGGTTAAAATATTAAATAGTGTATTTATTGAAGAAGTAAAATCTGCATGAGACAATATTTTACAAGTCGTTTTATCATCTGGACTATAGTAATCAATAGATTACATAATAACTGCCACAACTTTAGAACCTTGGTTTCTTACCAGGTAGACACGGTACTTTGATGCTGTTTATGGGGAAAAGGCCATTCTTTCCATGTGAGATAAAATTTCAAATCACATTTTTGGAGTCCAGAAAATTGTCTTTTAAAAATGAGTGAATAATTTGAATGTGAATTTAGGTATAGGGCTCTAGGAAAGAAAACATTATAGGGTAGAGAGTAGGAAAATGATAGTAATAGTGAAGGGAAGGGGTCAACCAACAACAACAACTACCACAAAAAATAAGCTTACTCATGAAGATGAGCCTTGTGATATTGACAGTTTGTTGGACCATTTAAAAGGTGAAGAGGTAAAGAGGAAAAATTGCTCAGATGAAACAGACAATGTGTTATCTTTGTTCTAATATTTGAAATAAAGAACAGGTTTGATAGATAGCAGACCACAACATGATAAAGATAATATGATTATATGCAAAATAAGGGAAATTATTTAAAAGGATTTAAATTTTAATAATTTCCCTTACTTTATATGATACTACCTTTCTAAGCCCCAAAGTCTTAACTCACTCCAACATCAACTCTAAAGTCTAAAGTCCAAAGTCTCATCTAAATATAATCTCAAATATTGGTGAGACTTGAGGAACAATTCTGAGGCAAGATTTCTTTTCAATTATGAACCTGTGAAACAGACAACTTATGTGTTTCCGAAGTTCAATGGTGAGGTGGGCCTATGCATAGATACCCGCTTTCTGAAAGGTAAGAACAGGAAAGAAAGAAGGGATGATAGGTCCCAGCCAGGTCCAAAATCTAGCAAGGCAAATTTCATGAGCTCTTAAGGCCTGAGAATAATCTTTTTTTGGCTTCAGTTTGTCCTTTCAGGCTTCCTGGGTGATATCATGACCCCTGAGTCTTTGTGGAGTGGCCCTGCCCTCCCGGCTCTCTGTGAAGACTCTACTTTCTGAAGTGAAATGTGTAATGTTCAATGCTGGACTAGAAGCAGGGTGATGAAATATGTAAATATATTTCTTCAATAGCCTTTTTACTTCTACAATTCGTTAACTCAGAGCCATCTTCTTTGGAAACTTCTTGGAATCCTGACATCCGGCAGGCCCCAAGTTTTCTGTGAGGCAGCTTCCACTTGTTCCCTCTCACTTGTCCTGCTCCCTCCCAGATTTGCCACACTCCAGCTAAGACCCTTGGTATTTACCAGTAGGACCTCATTCCCTTGCAATCTGCTGACAAGAAGAGTGTTATTTAGAACTGACTCAAGAGATCTTTTAGCAGTTCTGCCCTTAGAGCTGTGCATTTGAATTCTCAGCTCTGCCACAAGGCCCTTACCTTCCTCATGTTACCCAAGGAAGAAATTGCAACAGTGGGATCTTCAAGATGCTCCCTAGAACCCTAAGCAGACTCAGATTACTTCCCAGAGACATAGGAAGAAGGCCCTCAACTTCCTACCCCTTATCCCAAAACACATTTGCATATTTGTTCCTCCAACGCTTTTTCCTCCCCTAAGGAGAGAGGCACCTCTCTTCCTACTTAGAGCCAAATCCTTTCCTTATGTCCTTCAGCCCACTCTATTCTGCCTTCTTAGAGACCCTGCTCCATTGATTAATTTCTCTCCTTTATAGTTTTCAATCTTTATTTCAGTATTTCTTTCTCTCAGCAGATACACAGCCTCTATCCTAAAAAATAGAGCAAAACCACCTTGGCTGAGCTTCCTCCTCTTTTGGTAGCATTTGTTTTCTCTCCTCTCCCTTTTATGGTTTAGCTTCATTGTGCATCTTCTCTGCCCTCCATTCCTACTTTACTATTCTAGATCCAAGCTGGCTGCTGACCATATGATCCTAGGAATTTACCTTACTAAAGTCACTAACAAACTCCTTGCTGCTCTTTGGAGTAAGCACAGTTCAGTCCTTATCTCAACCTCAAATTGTCCCAGCTGAATCTCCTCTCTTGGTGGTTTTCGTTTGTCTTCCATTAAATGTTGGCTTTCATCAGAATTGTTATCAGGTTGCCTCCTATCTCACAAGACAACTTTTCAGATGGAAAAACTTTCCAGATATTATCCTCTCTCACATCTTCAAATGTCACTTGATGTAGAAGGTTCCCAGATCATTATCTTCAGCACTCAGCTCTATTCTCAGTCTAGATTCATACCTTTCACCCAGGGGACACTTCTCCAGAAGTTCCACAAGCACCTCAAACAGCATTGCAAAAACTAAACTCAGCATCTTCCCCTTCTCCACACTCGTTCTGCATCTGCTTCTTCCGATTATATTTAGCAGATGCCACCATCCATGAAGCTACTACAACTAGAAACCTTCCAGTCATCCCCTGATTCCCTTGAATCTCCATCTCAAATTGTTTTTTCTCAAATCTCAAACTCATCTCCCTTCTTTTTCTATGGGCATGCTCCTTTTGTAGGTGTTTATTGGGTCTCTCTAGGATAAAGATAGTCTTCTAACCCACTTCCTTAACTTCAAATTTTCTCACCTTAACTTCAAATTTCTTCAATTTAATTCACTCCCACATTAATGCTGGAGGGAAACTCCTTAAATGCAGCCTGAATGGCAAATGTAGCTATCTTCAGGTAACATGCAAGAATATCTTTCCAAACCAAATAAAACCCCTCTTAATTTGGGCCAGCCTGTTTTCTTACCACACTCCTTTCCTCCTTTCACATTTCTTCCTCTTTATTCCCCTTCTTCTTATTTACTTTTTCTCAAGTCATTCAGAGCTACTACCCTGAACTGTTTTTTTTTTCATTTGTGCCAGTGATTCCCTCTTCCATGCATATATGATCTCTCTTCCTTCCTCTTCATATGCCTTACAACACATCCACTGCCATGAGAGATGGAGCTAGATGGCATCTATGATGCCCTGCACTCTGCATTTGAAACAATTGCAGTTTGTGTTGCACACTTAGGATTCCTTATGTGTTCATCTCCCTCACCAGTGTGGGAGCTCCCATAGGTCCGAGTGAGTATAGTTTGTCTTTCTGTCTCCAAAGTTAAGCAGAGAGCAGTGCTAGGCACAAAGAAGGTGTTAGATGAATGAGGGAAGAACTATAGGAATAAGGGAAGAACTAAATATCTGTATAAATCCTGACAGGAGATGTATTTGGCCAAGATAAATTTAAGGTACTTCTGAGTCCTTTGACTCTGAGCACTATGACAACTTCATGGCCTCAGGAAAATTAATTTAAAAAACTGTGTTAGTGTTGATTTTGGTTTATATAGGAGACGCTAAAAATCTCCTGAATAAATTCCTTTATCACATAGCAGTGGCTAAATAATAAACATTTGATCAAATTAATGAAAGAGCAACTTAGTGATCTGAAAAAATATTAATTCTGTTTAAAAATAGCCCTTTTATGAAAAGTATCCTATTAAATAAAATATCCCCCTTATGTTATAGTGTAAAGAAGAAATATATTTCTTCAAGTTTTTTTTATACCTTTTTAAAATATATATTTTTTTTAGATGTCCACAGACCTTTATTGTGTTCATTGATTAATATGTGGTGCTGAGAATCGAACCCAGTGCCTCACACATGCTAGGTAAGCACATTACCACTGAGCCACAACCTCAGCCCCTCAAGTTTTTTTTTCTTATAGCAGTAAGAATTTATTTGATGTTTGAAAATCATCCTGTTGTTTCTGAAATAATCATTTGTCTAAATTCTTCTCAGGATACTTCTTTGTTGATCCGAATAGTATTGTGTGTGTGTGTGTGTGTGTGTGTGTGTGTGTGTGTGTGTGTGTGAACTATTATTTATTTTCTTAGATTTGTGGAAAGGAACTATTACATTTACTGGTCACGTCAGCTTTCTCTGAACTCCTTCCTATGTTGCTCATGAACATGCATCACACTGAAGTTAACTATTTCCTGACAAATGTAGAGCACATGTTCACACAGAGGAGAAGTCAGAATGACAAAGCTATTTCAGGTAAACATGCCTGCAGTTGAGATTTCATTTGCTCAGAACCCAGGTTTGGTGTGTGGCTAAGTTGAGCACATCTGAATAAATGGACTTCTAAAAATTAAAACATTGGCTAAACTGATCCTAGAAAAATATTTGAAAATTCAGACTACAGCTGATTAATGATGCATAAACTTAAGAATTTGATTGAATACCATGCAGAGACCTATAAAAATGTATCACAGAAGGAATTAGGTGCACTAGATATGTTCTATATATAACTGATACTGAGTTATTTACCATCATCATTTTCTTCTTTTAAGATTCTGAAGTGTATTGGAAAAAAAGTGATAAAGTCATGTGAAGGTCTCTCTCATCTTTATTGTGACTTGGTTGTTTTATGCAAATTGCAAAGTTATTACTAGTTCTCTGAAACTAGCAGAATAAAGATGATGTATCTTGTATGTATTATGAAAAATCATAATTCTTGTCAAGTGAAACACATCTCCTCTGCATAAAGCACTCAGCTATAGTAGTGAATGTTTATTTTTCCTCCTATATTTTAGTGTCAAACAATATGTGCTATGACTGTGGATACATATATCCGAAACAAGATCTCTCTTGGCACATAAATACATAAGGTTTTTTATTAGTATTAAATAATATTGACCTGAAGAAAATTGCCACATGCAAAACTAGAGAATAGGATGAACTAAAGACAAGGGCAATTATAAAAGTACAAATTCATTGCCCTAATTCAAAGCAATAGAAATGGGCCTGAGAATCTACTTTGTATGAGCTCTCTAGTAATGTTGAAGCATAGCTAGGTTTGAGAAAAGTGCTGGCAAAAACCAAATTCTCTGCCTGGAATTCATTTTGACATCCATCATAATGCTCTCCAGCACTAGGTATAGATAGTAAACAATGTCCCTGATAGTGGCAAGGGAGAGGGAGCAGGTGTTTCCCTCTTGCTTTCCTCATATGATGATAAATATGTGTTATTGGTGAATTCTAGCTGGCTAAAGCATCTAGTTTGACCCACTGGAATTGTCAGCTGGTGGTTGGTGGGAAACATGGAGATTCCTTTAGTATAATTTATCATTTTAGAGTTGAGGAAACATTTATAGAGATATTAAGTTTCTTGGCAAGATCACATGGATAGTTCTGGGAAGACTTGGAAATAGAACTCAGGTCTCCTGAGACCTCAAGTGCTTTTCTCAATTAAAAAAAAGCTCTTTGTAATCAGACTTCATCCTAATTTTCTAGACTCATTTCTTATTATTTTACTTTTAATAGATTGTTAAATTTTCCTCAGAACCCTGGATAGTTTACAATGTAGTAGACATCAGTTGAAATGCCTATTCAGAGCCACTTTTCCCTTCTTTTGGTAAAAGCTTTCGATTTTCACTGTGAAGCCGGTTATCCTTCACTTTTACCTACTTTGAGTGGGCTTTTTTCCCAGCCCCTGGCTTGAGGAACAGGGTGTGACCCAAACTAAGATGTTAGAGATTGAGTGGTTGGGTCAGGGAGAACAGGGACTCATCTAAGCCAGCAAGGGTCAGATTGATCACTTTGTTTGGAACCACTGGGAGAGAGCCACTTTGTACACCATGATGCTTATGCAAGAAACAATAAATGCTGCTAGATTTGGCAGTAGTTGAGAAGATCTTGCCTGAGAATTAAGTTATCGTAGAAAATAAAGACATGTGGGGGAAAAGACACTCCATGAATCTGTTATCACAACTAGATACTTTGAATCTAGTTATGTGTCAGAACAACTCCTGGATTAGTCAGTTCAGGTACTGAATAAATTGTTGGATTAAACCAATTGGGTTTTATTTATTTATTTTTTAAATTTATAGATGAAAGGGATCTTTGGTAACATATATAGTTCTAGCATTTTGCAGTCACTCTATTATCATATTAGAGTACCAATTCTGTTTTTCTCCTCTTGGGAAGCTACTCATTAGAAAATACAAAAAAAAGTTACCTGAATGGTCACATATATTGCTTACACAAACCGATTTCCTGGTTATCAGTAGTTTTTTCCTGATGTCCAGGTTAAGCATGTGGGAAATTGCTTCATAACTACTAAAACACTAGTCTAGATCCCTAAAATCTCAATGAACAAATATTCTTTTGTGGTGTTTAGTTTTGTGCGGGAAGAGATAATATTTTAAAAGCAACATGTAAATTATTCTGTGTAGAAGGTGGTGAGTGATACATTTAAACAAGACAAAACAGGAAGGCCCCAGTCCCCAGGACAGTCCCCATAGCCTTAGATTGCAGTGAATCTGATGTATAGATCGACTTCAATAAACAGGGTTCAGGCCTTCCACAGTACATCCTGGTACCAGCCTGACCCCATGGGTCAAGCCCACCACTTCAGATTGAGGCTCCAGTCCCATCAGCCAGGCCAGCTACTTTGAAGTCAAATGCTAGCACTAGGTTGTCCTTCATGGATACAAGCTCCAGGTCTGATCCACAGACTTAGTGTGCAGGTGCATCTCAATGGATCTTAGCACAAAATCAGCTCCCTTGGATCCAGAATCTAAGCCCAACCCTGTAGATGCAGGTTCTAGGCTATCTCCTATGGACCCAAGCACCAGGTCTGACATAGGCCAGCCTGCCTGAGGATTCCAGCAGCATGCCCTACTAAAGACCATGCCATGCCAGATAACCTGTACAGAATCTTTGGGCCAGCTGACTAGTGAGGGATTTTTCCTGCTGAAGCCAATTTTAAAAGACTGAAATAAATGACTAGTTCTTTAAATGCACAGACATAAACTCATAACAAGATTCGTGAATGATCGGGAACATAATGCCACCAAAAGAACAAATAAAGCATCAGTAACTGACTCTAAAGAAATAGAGATTTACAAACTGCCTGAAAATAAATTCAAAATAATCTTAAAAAATTCAATGAACACACACTTCTTTTTTCACTATTTTTATTTTTATTTTTTTAAATTTATTTATTCTAATTAGGTACACATATCAGCAGAATGCATTTTGATTCATTGAACACAAATGGAGTACAACTTTTCATTTCTCTGATTGTACATGATGTAGAGTCACCCTATATGTGCAGTCATGCATCTACCTAGGGTATTGATGTCCATCTCAGAATACACACACTTCTTACATTCATGTGGAACATTCTCCAGGCTTGATCATAAGCCACGAAGCAAATCTTAACAAATTCAAGCAGTCTGAAATTATACCAGATATCTTTTCTGATTATAATTATATGAAATTAAAAAAAATAATGATATGAAATTAGAAATCAATAACAGGAAGAAAATTGGAGAATTCACATATATATGGATATTAAATAGCACACTCTTGAACAATCAACAGGTCAAAAAAAATAAAAAAAGAAACTTAAAAATATTCTGAGACAAATTAAAATGGAAACATTTCCAAACTTATGGGATGAAGCAAAAGCATTTCTAAAAAGATGATTTGTAGTGATAAACCTACAAGCTATGGTTTGGATATAGTTTGAGTATATTCTCTTAAGAGTTTATGTGTTGGGATTATGGTCCCTAGTGTGGCAGTGTTAAGAATTGGTATGACCCTTAAAAGGTGAGGGTCCTTAGGTCACTAATTAAATTGAGATTAGGGAAGCACTCCTGGAGCTCCTGAGCTTTCCCAAGGATGAGTTATAAGAACAAGTCTGGCCCCTGAATCACTGTTCGGCATCCTCTTTTAGGATGTGGTATCTTCTTCCCACACATGCTTCTGCTGTTGTAACTTCATTTACCATTAGGCCATCACCAGAGCCCATACAAATGGGGCTGCCCAACTTGGACTTTTCAGCATTCCAAACTGTGAGCTAAATAACTCTTTTTATAAAGTTAGCCTGCCTTAGGTATTTTGTTATAGTAATAAATAATGGACTAATATACCTGCATTAAAGAAGAGGGATATTCCCAAATAAATAGCCTAACTTCATACTTTAGGTAACTAGAAAAAGAGGAACCAGAGATTCAGTAGAAGGAAAAAAATAATAAATACCACAGTAGAAATATATAAAATGGAGACTGGAAAAAAATAAGATTAATGAAACACTCAGTATTTAAAAATACAAACAAAATTTATAAATTTTTATGTATAATAAGAAAAAAGAGAGGAGATTCAAATAAATAAAATTTAATATCAAAGAGGAGACATTGCAGCTGATGGCACAGAAATACAAAAGAAGAGACTACTATAGAAGAATCCTGTGCTAAAAAACTAGGTTACCTAGAATGAATGAATACATTTCAATAAAAATACAGCTTACTAAGACTGAATAATAAAGTAGAAAATATTATCAGATTAATAACAGGTAAGAAGATTCAATTAGTGATCCAAAATCTCCCCAGAAGAATGTCTTAGAGCCTGTTGGCTTCACAGGTGAATTCTACCAATCATTGAAAGAAGAATTAATAACATTATCTAGGTCACTATCAAGATTTTCCCCTGTGTTTTCTTCTAGTAGTTTTATAGTTTTGGGTCTTATGTTTTAAGTCTAATTTACTTTTTTTTGTTGTAAATAGTATGACATAGGGTACAACTTCACTCTTCCCTATATGGATATCCAGTTTTCTCAGCATCATTTATTAAAGGCACTGTCTTTTCATCATTCTGTGATCTTAGAACTTTTGTTGAAGGTTGATTAACTAAATGCTGAATTTATTTCTGAACTCTCTACTCTATTCCATTGGCATAGGTGTCTGTTTTTAATTCTAGTCCTATTCTGTTTCAGTTTTATCGGCTTTCTTGTATATTTTGAATTCACATAGTGTGATTCTTCTTTGTTCTTTTTGTTGAAAATTGTTTTTGTTATTTGGAGTCTTTTGTAGTTCCATACAAACTTTAGGGTTGTTTTTCTCTATTTACAAAATTGAAATTTTGATAGGGCTTGCATTGAATATGTAGATTGCTTTGGGTAGTAGGGATATTTTAACAATATGAATTCTTCCAATACTTGAACATGGGTAATGAGTTTTTGGATATAACCCCCAAAGCATAGGCAATGAAAACAAAACCAGACAAATGGGATTGCATGGAACTGAAAAACTTTTGCACTGTTCAGAAATCCCATACCTATTACATTGTTCCCTATACAGACATACCAATAATAAACTTTCATTTGAACTTGAATCCCTCTGAATTTGATACAATTGAAAACTTATGAACTTCTAGTTTATTTCTGGAATTTTTCATTTAATATTAGACACAACAAAAGGGCAACAATAATAACATTAAAATAGAGTAATTATAACAATAGACTATACTAAAAATTATATGAATATGGTCTCTCTCTCTCAAAATATCTTATTGTACTATAGATCTTAGCAACTTCAGCATATAATTTTTTGCTTATTAAGCTGTGAATTTTCACCTTTTCACTTAAAGGAAGTACTTTACAGCTTTCTTTTGATGTATCAAACTTGCTAGCATCACTACTCTTTTTTTTTTTTTTTTTTTTGGTACCAGGGATTGAACTCAGGGGCATTCGACCACTGAGCCACATCCCCAGACCTATTTTGTGTTTTATGTAGAGACAGGGTCTCACTGCATTGCTCAGTGCCTTGCTGTTGCTGAGGATGGCTTTGAACTCCCGATATTCCTGTCTCAGCCTCCCAAAGTGCTAGGATTACAAGGGTGAGCCACTGCGCCTGGCTCAGCATCACTACTCTTGTACTTTGGGGCCACTATTAAGTAAAATAAGGGTTACAGGAACATATACATTGTGATACTTCTACAGAGGATCTGATAACTAACTTAGCTACTAAATGACAGATAGGTGGATAGTGTATACAGCACGGATACACTGGATGAAGAAAATGAATCATTGCCTGGATAAAACAGAGCAGGATAAGAAGCATGAGACTTCATCAAGCAATTTAAAACTCATGAGTTTCTAGCTTATTTCTGGAATTTTCATTTTAATATATTTGGATAGCATCTGACCCTGGTGAACTAAAACCACAGAAAGCAAAACCTTAGATAAGGTAGACTACTGTAGTCTCATATGGATATAGGAAAAACATCAGCTTAGTGGTCAAGAGAGATTAAAGAAGTGAAATGAGCTAGTATACATGAAAATGATTTGTAAAGCTAAAATATACAGGTAATATTATTAAAGGGAGAATGTTTAATTAGTGTGTGCAGAGCAAGTGAAGCTTATTTTATTTCAGTAGGTGAATGACATGGTATAATTTGCACTTTAAAAAACGTTTGTGAGCATACTACTGAAAACAGACTAGGGATAAAGACAGAAACAGGGAGGCCAATTAGGAGACAGTGGCAGTGAATGTCTAAGAGTGATCAGCTCTATTCTCTGTCTTCTAAACTCTCCTCTGTATCAAGGGGCTGAAAACTTACAAACTACTATTCCCATATTCCCTTGCTAGCAGATTCCCAGATAGGATCTGACAATGGAAAGCCTCGTACATCAGTGGAATTTGGAGGCAGAAGTTATTTTTCTGCTTCTGATGATAGCTGCAATAGTGCTGGCAACAAAAATAGTGGGTAACTTAACATGGAGCATAGAAGAACCACCAACTGATGTGGGAACCAATGCAAATACAACATGTTTGGACATGACAGGGATGTGTGGAGGAGGAGTTCAGTTTCACACATGCTAAGGCTGAGATGATGGTTAGATACCCAAGTGAGAATGTCAATAGTTGGATGGTCTGGAGTTTAGGGATGATATTTAAGCTGAAGATGTAAACTTAAAAGTTTTTGAAGTCATTTAAAGCCATGAAATTGAGGGAGTCATTGAAGAACTTAGAAAAAAGTCTACTGGAATCCTGAGACTCTCTGACAGTCAATCCTCAGGGAGAAAAGAAACCATCAAAAGAGATTGAGAAAAAGTGACCAGTGAGGTAGGAGAAATCCCATCGAAGGGGAGACAATGACTAACCTTGTCAAATGGGTGAATGGATCAAATAAGATAAGAACTGGAAATTGACAGCCAGATTTAGCAATGGAGGCTTTTGTGATCTTCGCAAAAGTACTTTTTCTGTAGTGTGTGAGGGTGATGATCTTGGTACTAGTTTGTTAATCCAGTAACTCATTAAAAAATTATTTGTGGAACATCTGTTTTGTGCCAAGCACTGAGGATTTGAGGTGAATAAGAAAGACATTGCCCCCTCCCTACAAGAGTTTAGAAAATTTTATGATAATAGGCTATCATGTAGGGATAAATTTCAAAACAGATACTATATGTATGCTTGCACATAGACATGTACACACCTGAGGGACTGAAGAAAACAAGAAAGACACAGGTCCATGGAAGTTCACTGTGAGACCACAGATGCACTAGAACAGGAGCTGCCTCTTTGAGCTGAGACTTGTAAAATGCTATTTATTTTATGAGTGAAGCATCTGGTATCTTCAAAAAGGGATTACTGATTCTTCTTGTTTTTTATTTGGGGAAGTATCTGACCAGGTGCCGTAATTTGATTTTAATCTGACTTTATCTCTGCAGTGCTTAGATAGTTTAATTGCTTGTTTGATCAGACACCTAGAATATGAATTGTTGGAAAAATAACACGTTGCATTCTTGTAGGCAGGATTATTTCCATGGATTCTCTCTCTTTAATACAAGTGGTTATTCATTGAATAAAAGTTCCAAGTAGTAATGACACATAAATTAGAAGATAAAATCAGAAAACACTGGCCTGGTGTTTACTCACAAAGCTTAAAATAACCAGAGAACCTGTCTCACGCAGCAAAGTGTTAGCCACATTTTCTTAGATTTCAGCAATTGAGATTGTAGAGTTAGTGGTTAGAGAGCTGGGGTATAGTTCAGTGCTGTAGAGCACTTGCCTAGCACATGCAAAGCCCTGAATTTGATCCCCAGAATCACAAAAAACAAAAACATAAATATTATTAGTCAGAATTAGTGGCAAGAATTTGATGTCTATTATTTATTTATTTTTAGTTCTATTGACTTTTCACTTGGAATTTGTTTTATTTATTTACTTTTCCTTTTCTCTGTTTTTGAAATGTAGGGGGGGAAAAAGCTGTTTCCAGGAGCATCAGGCATAATTTGAGCTCATATCTGCCTGTACATATAATCCAATCTAGACAGTTCATCAGCTGATGAAACATAGCATTATTCCATTTGTCAAGATTACATTTTTGAGGGAAAAAAATCACTGAAATATCCTCCTCTTCACCCTTTGCATCAATGTGATTATTAATTCACATTTGTCAGAGTGTTCTACAAAGTCCATACCCTCTAGGGGTGGGGAGATGGCTCCATGAGCTTTATTTAGCTGAGAAGATGAGTGTAAATCAGGATTTGAAGAAGGCTGTTCATTATTTGCATGGGAGCTAGTGATTTTCACTGGCTGCATTGACTTCTTAGAAAGGGTAATATATTTTCTTTTGATAATAAACATTGTGAGAATATTTCAAATCTTATTTCTCATAATCAAGGTGTTCCCATAAAGTGCATAAAAAGAAGAGGCTCAGATATATGTTCTGGCAATTTCCTAATTTCAAACAAAGTCACTCTGCTTTTAAATAAAAATGTGCTACACATGAAAATGAAAGCATAAAGTGAATTTTCCACTTTAAAAATGAGTTTGATGCTGGGCATGGTGGCATTCACCAGCAATTCCAGCAACTTGGGAGGCTAAGGGTGGAGGATGGCAAGTTTGAGGTCAGACTTAGCAACTTAGGGATAGCCTATCTCAAAATTAAAAAAAAAGAAAAGAAAAGGGCTGAAGATGTAGCTCAATGGTAAAGTGCTCCTTTGTTGAATACCTAGTTTTGAAGAAAAAAAAGGATAAAAATTAGTTTGACACCTGAAGAAGAAATTCTTATTGAGCTAGTCCAGAATCATGTGAATAAATCCTGACCAATGAGATATGAACAGAAGTGATGGCATATACATTGAGTCCATTTTATAAAAAGGAAACTGACTCCTCTATTCTCTCTTCTCTCCTCCTAGAAAAGGGATCCACCTTTGTCTTAGATGGAAACCATAAGTTAAGAATATTAGAACCATTCTGCTGGACCTTAATTGCTCTTTTTGCACTATTATGAGTAAAAAAAAATATAATTCCTTGTTATTGAGCCCCTGGATTTTGAAGTTTTATTTTACTTTTTAAAAAAATAACTCGGTTTTTACCCAAAGTAATATAAGAAAGGTCATGCAAAGAAAGCTGTAAGGTCAGCTTCATTAGAAAGTCTGACCTCACGTAATTTAATCCTCAGTGTAATTGAGTTTAACCTCATGTTTACTTGGAAATAACATGGTGTAGAGGTATATCACACCAATCAGTGCTGTATAGACAGACTAGAGCCATTATTGTCCTTACTATTTGAGACACAAAGGTAGGACAGGATTAAAAGCACAAATATATCTAAGCAAATAAACGTGGGCAGAAATTAAGAAAATAGGGTAGGATTACAATTTATATACCCAGCAGTTAGAGCACACTGAGCGAGAAACATGAAATAAAGAAGAAAATAGGCAGAGTGGCAGCTGGGAGCAATTCTTTTATTATTTATCATTTTGTACTTTTGCTGTACCTTTTCTATAAACAGCTTGTGAGTATTTATAAAATGCCAGCATTTATCTTGCTGACTCCCTGAGGCTTCACAGGTCCTATTGCATTCCAGGTATCCTGCTGTGGTCTTTTATCCCAGGGTTTCCCAAAGTTTATGACAAAGGCGTCCTTGGATTTCCTGCCATCACCTCCAAGTGCACACATAAAACCTGAACTCCCTTTTTTCCCATCAAGGTTACTTGTTCTGTCTGTTGTCAGCTTGTCAATGTTACATTTCCCCCGCCATCTCTCTGAGATTTTCTTTACTTTCCCTCTCCTTCATTTGTCTAGCTGATGTCAACTCTTCTTTCTTTTCTTCTTGTAAAGTTGTTTTTAGATTCGACCATTGCTCTCTGTTCTCACGGCTATCCACCTAGTTCAACCCAAACATTATACCCTGGATAGAGTCTGCAATTTTTTTTTTTAATTTTTTCTCTGGTCAAGATCAGAGAAATTGCTCTAAAAACTGCTTTTAGCATTTCACTTCCTTCCTCAACAACTCATATAATGCTCGGTTCCCATTTGCTGATTGCCTGAGCCTGTCTCTGCCTTCTTGCCACACCTCCCATAATATGACCCTCGTGAAATGTGGTCTGGGGTAGTGGTTCAGAAAGCAGGCTTTGGTGTTCCACCAAATTCTAACTTCAGATTCTAATTTCACTACATGTAGGCTTGGTGTAGGGCCATTTTAAGGCTTAATTCATTAACTGTAAAATGATAGCAACAACCCTCAATATGGCTTTTTGAGATGCACAAAGTGGAATAATACCTCTGAGATGTATAGCACAGTACACAGTATACAGTAGACACTCAATAGGTGAACCTAATGCTATTCTCCAACCAGTGCTCCTTCCCTTGCTATCTTCTGCATCAGATTCTTCTTCTGATGTATTGTATGTTCCTGTCTTTTCCTTGCACTTCTAAAGCCACCTATTCTTTACTTTTTTTTTAACAATTTTTTCATAACTTTATTTTTATTTATTAATTTGTATGTGGTGCTGAGGAAGGAACCCAGTGCCTCACCCGCACTAGGCGAGCGCTCTACCGCTGAGCCACAACCCCAGCCTTACTCTTTACTTTTTATTACTCTTTACTACTTTTCTTTACTATTTACTTTTTATTTATTTATTATACTTCCTTTATTCAGCTGTCTCTGAAATCTTGTTGTTTCTCTAATTGCTTAATATATTTTATTTTCTTCAGCTACATGTGAAATGAACCTCTGGAGGGAAACAAATTTATCTTGTACTTCTTTACTCCTCACTCCAGTGTCTGACTAGTCTTATTTCCCATTCTATTCTCTCAACACCTTTTAGAACAGATGGATTCACAATACAAAGTACTAACCTTCAAATTTACTGTTTTGAGGGAAAATTTTGCAACATCTGTCCTCATGTAGTCTGGATTCACTTAGCCCTTTTCTTATAGTATTTCCCATGTGACATGACTCAATGTGACAGTGTTTATCATGTCTTGGTAAAACAGCTACATGAAGACAGGAGGTTGGAGCTGAGTGTTGAGGGGACAAGGGAGGAAAAGGAGAAGATGCAATGTTAAACTGAGAGAAGTGAAGGTAAATGAAAGAGCAGTAAGACTGAGAAAATACTAGGCACTATATTGAATCCTTGATGTTAATGTGAACCTGAAATACAGGTATTATTATTATTTTAATAAATCTTTTATAAATGAAATATAACATGCATATGAAAGAGTTAATTAAAGATGAAAGTTTACTTTATGATTAAATCATTGTGTAGCTATCATTGCCTGAGATACATAGTGGTCCCAGGAACCTTAAAGAATCTCTAGGTCCTAGTTCAAGTTTTCTGGCATACCCAGAACACCACGGTTCTTTGGTAGAGTGAGGGAACTTCCTGGCTCTTTTGCCCTGAGGTAATGAGGTCCCAAGTTAGAATGGGTGTTACAAACTGAATGTCTCCCTAAAATTCATATGTTGAAGCCCTAACTCCTGGTGTTACTATATTTGGAGTAAGGAGGTAACTAAGGTCAAATAAGATCATAATCATGGGGTGCCAAGCCAGTAGGATTGTTGTCCATATAGGAAGAGATGTCGGACAGTTTGCTCAGCCATATAAGGACATAGCAAGAAGGCTGGTGTTTACCAGCCAGGAAGAGTGCCTCACCAGGAACTGAACACTGATCATACCTCGATTTTAAATTTATAGCCTCCAGAACTATGAGAAAATAAATTCCTGGTGTTAAAGCCATTCAGTATAAGGTATTTCAAGGTATTCAGTTTAAGGTATTTTATTATATTTTCACTAATAGACACAAATTGGTCAGAGTCCTCAAATTTGGTAGACCCTGAGATTTGCTTTTTCACTTTTTAGTCTCTAAGTTTGCCAAACAAACAAACAATAAAACAACAACAAAGAACAAAATTCAGCTCAGTTTTGCCCCAGTTTTATGTTTCCTAAATCAGCAGGTAGCTTCAGAGCAAAAGTGTCTTTTAGTCCTGGTCTTATTTCTCTGGGATCTTGTTCCGGAGATTTTGGCTCAATAGTTCCTTAGTATCTTATTATTTCCTTGATACTTAAAAAACACTATTGTTATCATTATAAATATATCCAAGTTCTTTGCTTATTTTCAATAGGGGTATGGGTCTATATTGCTTAGATTGCAATTAATAGGAGATGTTTGTCTTTGCATTTTGCAGATGTAGAAATTGAAGTTCAAAGAGATGTACACCCAGTAGGATTAGAATGTGAATCACATTTGATCTTCTAAATTTTTTACCCTTATTGGATTTGTTTTATAGACTGATGAATTAATTTGACAAAATTTAACCCGAAGGTTAAGATATTGAGACTTAAGTAAAAATAAAAGGACCTAATTTCTTATTTGCCTTCTTAGTTTCTCTTATAGTTAACCTTAGTTTACAACATTCTCCCCTTTAGCAATATTAGTTAGTAAAGAGATAAAAGAAAGAAGATTAATGAAGGCTGCTGATTGCTGACTTTATACATCATGCATCAAAGCAAACTGGATCTTTTTTTTTTAATCATGCACTCAGGTGGTAAAATTATGGAATTAATTTCCAAAGGAGCACTTAACCAATGTGATTTCATTTATCCTCACAACACGATCTTGATTCCTCTGTTTTATAATGGTTGCAATTTATCAGTAGGAAGTAAATAACTTTGACTAGAATCATTATTTTAAACATCCTACTTTTTGGATCCTCTGACTGCTATGTACATGTGTGTGTTGCCTCTCCATAATGAAAATGTAATTTATGTAGTATATTAGTTTGCTAGGGCTATCATAACAAAATACTAAAGACTGGCTAGCTTAAACAACAGAAATGTATTTTCTCACAGTTCTGGAGGATAGAAGTCAAAGACAAAGTTGTTTGCAGTGTGGTTTCTTCTAAGGCCTCTCTCTTTGACTTACTGATGGTCACCTTCTCAACTGTATCCTTTCTTGCCATCCCTTTGTTTAGTCTGTGTTTGGATCTCCTCTTCTGATAAGGACCAGTCATATTGGATTAGTAGTAATGACTCCAGTTTAGCTTAGTTACTCCTTTCAAGATCAAATTCAGCAATACTGGGAGTTAGGACTTCCCATATGAATTTCTGGGAAACACAATTCATCCACAACATTTAGTGTGTCATCAAATATAAAACTTTATATAAGCACTCCTTAAGAACATGTTATGGAAGAATGGAAGGATACTATCCCAGGCATATTTTAAAGGAATAAGATAGGGATGGTGGTCAAAGGATTGGGATGGAAATTTCTCCTAGCCTAATACAAAATGAACTATAGAAATGGAGCAACTCACCCATGAAACCTGGCCAACACCACATTATTTTTATAAGTATAGTTAATTATGATAAGAATCTTCTTCATTTATGTAAACAATTATCACAAGTGTGCTCTATCATTTCTCAGTAATAAGTGGCTGAATTGTAAACTGTTCCATGCTTATGTGTACTATGCTTTGAAACTAAAGAACCAGATACTTTAATAATGTTATTTTTCATGACTATTCCAAGGAGAATAGGCACCCAATCAAAGATTGACAGAATCTACCTGATGCCAGTTTTTCATACTACTAAAAAGGATCAATAAAAAAATATTTCTCTAAAAGCTTAAAAATTACACATCCTCTTGTTCAAACCTTTCTCATGTGCTTAGTATCTACACACCAGAACCCAAGCATTCCAGCTGGACCTTCACTCCTGACTTCCTGAAATTTTGACAAGAAAGCTCACATACACAAAGCCAACAGAAGCAGGAAGTTCACATTGCTTTTTTGCCCTAATTCTGGTGGTTGCAGAGTGAATTTTCTGTTAGGAAAGCTAGGAAGATCATAATGGGCAATATGTTAATTTTACCATGCTTATGCAGCAAGAAAAATGACTGCTGAACTAGGTGAGGGCAACTCAGGGCCTGAGATTTAAATATTAGAAGGAAAAAAAAATCAGGTTAGCATGAAACATAATAGATCAACACTTCTTTCTAGCCAAAGTCCAAGCAAGTCATATGCTTTCCAGTGTTGGTAGGAGCCATGAACTGGGCCAGGGCAGGACCTCATGGTGAGACACAGGATTAAATAGCAGATTACAGTGATTCATGGCTGCACTGTCATTTCACCAGGCATTTTTTTTCTTTCAGTTTCTCAGGGATGTTTGTGTTGCCACAGGACATTTCAGAATTCAGATAAAGAATCTTTTGATGGCTATGCAAAGAAGTGCACCAAGGGAAAAGATGACTTTGTGTCAAGACAAGGCTTTGGGAATAAGCTGAGATCACGGTCTGTGTGCATACTAATGAGGGAAGCAGGTGAACATTGACAAATGGAAGCACAGAAGGTGGTTGGCAGGACTAGTAGGGGCTCTGCTGGCCCCAGACAATCTGCTATTAAGTACAAGCTAATGCAGTGGTGCTTTAGTTTCTACCAGGCAGAGGAAGTTAAGGCTGGAAGCACTCATTTCCTTCCCTCTTTAGAACTTAATATTTCAGCTGGCATTATAATAGTAACTTTTGATGGGATTATTAGAGGAAGTGCTACTAATTTCAGCATTGTGACATATAATTGGAAGAAATTACTGAGATACTCAGAAATACACATATATTTTTAAATGTAATTTTGTGTTCAGATAAACATCCTTAAGATCACAGGGTTAAAGAAGGAAGGTTGTGGAGTCAAACAACCTGGGTTCCTATTCATTCCTACTACATATTGGCCCTGGTCCGTAGTCAAGTTATTCATTTACCTTTCTGAGGCTCAATTTTCTCTGCTGTAAAATGGGGGTAATATAGCATCTCCCACATTGTTATAATATAATCTATGTGGTAATTTAGTGTTATAAAAAAAGTGGACTGATGAAAATCTGTGTTAAGAAAATAATTTTGGGGGCCAGGATCATAGTAGTAGAGCGCTTGCCTTGCATGTGTGAGGCACTGGGTTCGATCCTCAGCACCACATAAAAACAAATAAATAAATAAAATAAAAATATTTTTTAAAAAAATAATTTTGGGGGCTGGGATTGTAGCTCAGTGGAAGAGCGCTTGCCTCGCATGCTTGAGGCACTGGGTTTAATCCTCAGCACCACATTAAAAATAAATAAATAAAATAAAGATATTTGTGTCCATCTACAACTAAAAAAATTTAAAAAAGAAAATAATTTTGCCCGAAGATTTTAAATTTCTGTTTTCTTTGGTAGAAATATTCTGGTACATTTAAAATAGTCTTACTTGATACCCATCTAACTTCAGCATATTTCAGAGACCTATGTGTAATCAGATGAAGTATTTCCCCTATTCGCGTGGTCTGAATTCTGTCTTCCCTTTTGTCCTAGTTGGAAGCCATAGCTAAAAGCTGGGAGTCTGTAAAGGGAGACTCAGTCCCAGGGCAGAGAGGTACACTTTGGTAGGGGAAGTCCTTCAGCTCTTTTCAGTTGGCTCTCTGCAAGTGGACATGGGAAAGGTGTGACCTAGAGGTGTGTGTTGTTGGGAGTGGATGAAACATGGAGGTGGACATGGGCCATCATGGCGAATTTCAGTACTATTAGTGGAAATTTAACCAGCTGCTCATTGTTTGATAAGAAACTGATGAGATGTGTTTTAGGGGAGAATTCAGAATTCACCTAAAGTCTTTAAAGGAATTTGGTGTTTAAAGCAAGCACAGTTTGCATTAATGTTTATAGCAGCTCCATTTGACAATAGCTAAGCTATGGAATCAATCTAGGTGACCTTCAAAAGGTGAATGGATAAAGAAAATATGTTATGTATACACAATGGAATATTACTCAGCCATACAGAAGAAAAACTTTATGCCTTTTGCCAGTAAATGGATGGATCTAGAGACTATCATGCTAAGTGAAATAAGCCAATCCCCTAAAACTAAAGGCTGAATGTTCTTTCTGATATGATGATGCTAACACACAACAAGAGCGTATGGAGGGAGAATCGAAATTCAATGGATTAGACAAAGGGAATGAAGAGAAGAGAGGGGAGATAAGAAAAGGAAAGAGTGGATTGAATTGGACATAACTTTCCTATGTTCATATATGAATACACCACAGTGAATCTTCACAAGAATGGGACCTTAATTAAAATAAGTTATACTCCATGTATGTATAGTATGTCAAAATACTCTCTGCTGTCATGTATATCTAAATAAGAACAACAACCAAAAAAAAAGAAAGAAAGAAA
>CM053406.1:42776817-43020433 GCA_028644305.1 Xerus rutilus
AATTAGATACTGCAATGGTTTTCTTAAGCTTAATATTTTTCTGGCATGGAGGAAGAAAACAAAAACTGACAATTCCAACCTTTTAAGTTGACACATTTTATTAATGTGTTTTCTCATTTTTGAATCGTGACCTCATGAAATTATTTTTAAACAACTCAGAGTCTTGATTTCTGAATCTTTTTATTTAAAGGAATGATTTTAATGGCTGTGTATAAATTGTCTAAAGCAAAAGTTGACAAACAACAGTCTGTGGGCCCAATCTGGTGTGTGGTTTATGTATAGTCCAAGAATTTAAAATGGCTTTTACATTTTAAAAGAAAGACAAGCAAAATTTGCAACAGAGACTCTATGTGGCACACCAAGCTTAAAATAGTTGCTATTTGGGTTTTTGTAGGAAAAGATTGCTGACCCTTGATCTAAAGGATTATACAACATGTGTTCTTTTAATTCCCAATAATGCTCACTCTCCTGCCGCCCTTGTCCATGAACTCTCCAGAATTCCTTTCTGCTTGATTATCCAGTCCCTTGGTGCAGCGTGGCTTAGGTTAACAAGTAAACAAACACAATAAATCATTTTTCACCAAAAAATTTAAATGGTGGTTTTTCCTTGTTGTTTTGTGACTAGTTATAGCAGCATTTTAATCCGGTTCCTCACCTTTATGCTAACTAGAATTCACCTCCCCTGATTTTGAAGAGTCTTGTTCTCTGGAGCTGTAATTAATCAATAATGCTATTTAAGAGTAATCCTTGTTAATGGGAGATGAAGAAAAGCAGACTGAAGTTTGAAATACTGGTGAGTCCTCAAAACATAGAAAGAAACACTGGGAGAAATTCTTCCATAGTAAGATGACAAGACAGAGATCAGGAATTAATGAGTTCCAGGAAAAATCACTGACTTTTAAAATGGAAATGAAGAAAGGCAATCCCCTGAGTTGGGGAATTGTAATCTTCTACTTGTCTGAATTTTCCCTTAAGTGGAAATGGACGTGTGAAAGCATGATTTTCCTTCAGAAAAACAGAAAACCAATATTCAATTATTTTAAAATTAATTAATTTATTTAGTGATCTGTGGTGATTTATTCCTTACAGTCCAGATCAGGAACTCCCACTGATACACTTTGTCCTCAGATGGACCTTTGTTTGTACCTTTCAGTGGAGGAAAATTCCCTCCATTAACTGAAGAAAGGAAAACAGTCCAGCCCAAAGCTAAAGTAGTAACTAAAGAAAACATGTTCTAGAGTAAGGAACAAAAAACAGATCAGATTAATATTGTCAACTGTCATTAGTTTTGCAGGTCTGTGAGATTTTTTTTTCTTGAGGTTTTCTGATAATGTCCTTGCTTGTTTAAAAAAACAAAACAAAACTGAATATGGTTTTATGTAAGCTACTATTAAATATTAGGTTTTATTCATGAATTGGCTCTATTTCAGTTCATTCCATTTGCAATACTGCTAACTGCCCATTTATGTTTTATTTGACATCCATCTCAGTGTTGAAAATGAAGCAAAGGATTTAAGGAAGAGTTTTTACACAGACAGGCAGAGTTTGGGCAGGCAGGTTCCTTAATAAAATCTCTTAGGACTTTGTGGGAATGTACAGCCAACCACAGAACCATTCTTGGAATTTTTAGTCTTGTCTAGCTCTGAAGGATTCTTGGTTGTCACATGGCCTTGGAGAAATGCATGGCCGTGTTTCCTCGCACAGAGGGCTCTTCCCATGGTGCTGGCCACAGACTCACCCTGACCTTGGATGGAGGTGACACCCACTTCCTGGCTGCCAGCAAACAACATCTTTGATCCTTCTTTAAGAAAGAAAATCTCAGGGAATAGATATCCAGTCAAAGGAAGTCAAGTAGAAACGGGAAAATCATAACAAAATGAAGATATAAAGCAATTTTGGTAACTCAAGAATATCATAAACTGCAGATTCTGATTAATTCTATTTATTACTAGGTAAATGTTTTGATAAGGAAGGACATGGTTACAGAATGTGTGATTAGTAAATCAGCTATTCATTTTGTGTCTAAATAAAATATTCTTATTTAGAGATCTTGAATTAAGATCTATCTATAAAATGAAATAGAAGCAAATTCAAGAAGAGGAAGAAAAAAATTAAAGAATCATTTTAGTGTGCTCCAGGTGAACATAATACATTTGAATGGCCTAGTCACTCTCTTCCTAAGAGCAAATATGAAAGAGTACCAGTGCTATAGTTTGAATGTGTCTCCCCAAAAGCATATGTTGGAAGCTGAATCCTCAATGCAACAATATTGAGAGGTGTGGCTTAATAGTAGGCCTTCAACTTATGAGGGCTCTGCTCTCAAGTGTGGCTTATGACAGTTATAAAAAGGGTAGAAGCTGTGCCTGTACTCGGGTGTGCCTACATTCTCTGTTTCTCCCTCCCTCTCTCTCTTTCTCTCATTGCACCCACGCATGCATGAACTTGCCCTTCTGCTTTTCACGATGGAATGATGCAGCGCAGGTGCCAGCTCCTCAAACTCGGTTTTTCCAGCTTCCACAACTGTAAGAGGCAAATTCGTTTTCATTATCAATTACCTAGTCTCAGGTATTCTGTTCTAGCAGCACAAAATTAAGAGGCCTTTTGTATAACGCTAGGCTGTTGTTAGGATGATTGGGAGGATGCTATTCTGTGCTTGAATGTTAGAGGAATCAGTAGCAACCACCCTTTTCCTCTGACTAAATTCAGAAACCTATTAAGAGAGGTTACCCTTCCTCCTCCAGTCTCTTTCTTCTACTCCACTGATCTCCCTTTAATTGTTACCTCTAGGAGGCAACAATTGGAAAGCAACCTATAACCCTTGCAGCAAGACTGCTGTTGGGAATCCTCATGCTAATATTTCACAGAATCTGGTAGCTCTGGCCAACTGCAGGCCTCCCCTCATGGAGACTTGCCTGGGTAGCACTTACAGCATGGAAGAGCAGAGCAGGCTGGCAGGCTGCTCCTTCCAAGGTAGGTGGCTGGTCAGTGCCAGGATAAGAGTGAACTAAATGAGGAATGAGGAGAAGTTGTGCCCATGCAGAATGAGATGCTCTCTGCATTTAAACTTTTCTTATTTTGTTCATCATAGTTCCTTTACTTTTTTTATTAATTTAAAATATTTCATTGAAATTATATATAATTATTTGTGATAATTAATTGTGACATCTTACATTTTTACACTATACTTTTGCAATGGAAAAATCTTCCCCATTTGTTATATATATTTTATGTATATATATGTAATATATAATTATAATACATATATTGTAATTATATATATAATGGAGAATTTTGTGACTAAATAAACCATAATTCATTATAGTTGTGCTAAGATACTCAAGTATTCTAGGAAGTTTTTATTTTTTAGTCATTATATGGGATGTCTCTTATTATAAATGGAAAAACCAAAAGCAAGATAGGCATCAGAGATGCTAGAAAGAGATGTAATATCAAAGATGCTCCCAAATCAGATCTATTTTAATAGATCTCAGAATCAAGTTGTGATTTGAAACAAATACTTGGTATGCTGTGATTTTCATTAAGATTCAAAAAATCTAAATATGTTAACAATATCATGAAAAATGTAAACACACAGTTGGTTTTGTGGAGTTTAATGCCTTAATGTATTCAATTCCATCTTCAGACTATGTCCATCAGAAGGACAGGCTGTTCTTTGACATGTGTGTGCTTATCTTTGGACTTCACATCACATTCCAGGAAAATCATATCCTTACTGGCTTGGTTGTTTACTCTGAAGAGAGCATATTTGCACCTCATTTTTTATCTCGTTTGTTTACATAGAAGCAAAACATTCTCACACAGGAAGAGACTAGATACTCTTTCTCAATGGAGGGAGGCTTCACTCTTCAGGGTCAAGAACTTCATGTCTGCATAGTTAATTATCAGGAGATTGTAGACCAGTTCTTCAGGCTCCACATTTGTGTCTCCAACCTTTGCCAAGAGCAGAGTGCTGCAAATAATGAAGCCTAACCTTAACAGATTTGTTAGCTTGTTTTCTGATCCTGGCTTCATTATATGTCATATTGCTGGATTTGAAAGAGGTCTGTTCAAAAAGTAGTATAGTCCAATTAATTGTGACACTTTAAATTTTTACACCATACTTGTTGCGAGGGAAAATCTTTCCCATTTGAACAAGACCTAAGCAAGTCATTGGACCAAGTTTATCAAACTGTGTAATTATATAAACTTTGACAATTCAAAAAATATTATTTCAGGTCAATAGCTTGCTTGCCTCAAAGCAAGATCTAATAGCATGACCCCTGGACTAGGGTCAGCAGATTACAAAAATTTAACGATTCAAAACTTATTTTAATTCTATAGATTAGTTCTGGATGACTTTCACTAACCAAACACCTAGACGTGTGCTATGCAATGTGGCAGTCCTCAGCTACCCATGGCTACTGAGCATTGAAATGTGGTCTGACTAAACTGAGAAGCGGTGCAAGCCTGAAATACACATGGGATTTTTTTTCACCCATATTTTTATTGATGCATTACAGTTTCACATAATGGCGGAATTCTCAGTTTCATAAACGTACGTGCACAAAATGTAACAGTATAGTTTGGCCAATATCATTCCCCAGTATTTCCCCTTTCCTTTTACTCCTTCTTCCCCAGTCTCTTTCTTCTACTCTACTGATCTCCCTTCAATTTTCAGTGACATTCTCCCCCACCATCTCTTTCTTTTCTTTTTTCTTCCTTAGCTTCTGCATATGACAGAAAACATATGACCCTTGACTTTCTGAGTCTGGATTATTTCACTTAATGTAATGTTCTCAAATTCCATCCATTTTCCTCCAAATGATATAATTTCATTCTTTAAAAAAATTTCTTTTTAGTTATACATGACTGTAGAATATATTTTGACATATACATACATGGAGTATAACTTCTCATTTTTGTGGTTGTATATGATATGGAGTTACATTGGTCGTGTATTCATATATGAATATAGGAAAGTTATGTCCAATTCATTCTATTCTTTCCCATTTCCATCCCTCCTCTCTTCCCTTCATTCCCTTGTCTAATCTAATGAACTGTTATCGCCCCTCTTCTTATTGTGTATTATCATCCACATATCAAAAAGAATATTCAGCCTTTGGTTTTTTGGAAAAAGTTTATTTCATTCAGCATACACATGGAATTTTGAACACCTAGATGAAACGATATTTTGAATATAATTGGTTATACTATATATGTTGTCAAAATTTATTTCATGTTTCTTTTTACTTTGTTGAATAGTACTACTAGAAAGTTAAAAATTCCAAATATAGTTCATGTACTATGTCTCCTGGGCAGTGCTGGTCTAGATGCTTGGGGAACAAACACCAAGGAGAAAGACTTGGAGATATTTTGTGCATTTACACTGCCTTTGAAGTATTCCAGCAGCAGTGTTAATTTACACAAAACCCCTGTGAGGAGAATAGGAAATGCCTCTTACTAGAATCTCAAGGAAAATAACTTCAAAGGATGTTGTCATCTTGACTGTGATTCATAAGTTAGAGAAAACCTTGGGTTCATGCTTCAGAGGGTAAAACATTCAGAGTCAGCTGTTTCATTATTTTAAAAGCAGAAAAATCTTGAGTAGGAGAGGGGCTGGGGAATTGAGGAGTTAAGTGCTGGTGGTAATTTTCATAGAATACCTTGTAAAGAGGAGATCCTCACCAAATGTTTGCTAAATTGAGGTAAAGAGATGTGGATTTAAATTAAAAGCCTCATGTTGCCAAGTAACTGCTGGGTCTCCTGAGGGCCATGATGTAATATGAGAGTTCAACTTCTTGTTTCAGTGACAATAGTTCCACTGCTACCATAGCACAGCCAAGGAATATGGGGGTTACTGGGAAATGCCAGACTTGGGGAGTCCAGGAAATAGTAAAGAGAGAGTTCTAAGAGGTTAGAAAAGTTCAGAGATTCGAACATGTATGGAAAGCATAAAAAATGATTGTTGTTACTAGAATTCCAAAGTGTTGGGAGGCAAGGAGTGAAGCAGACAGCTCTTGGTTAGTGAAAGAGCGGTTCCCAGGGGTCAGTGTAGGCACAGCTTGACCCTTGATGGAGGAATAAGTGATAGTGCCATGGCTGAAGCCCTGTGAAACAGAGCTCAACTCAGCCAAGGGCTGCTGATCCACCTCCAGCTTGGGCAGTGGTGGGTCCATGTCCTGTGTCAGTCTGAGCATCCCAGGGCCAATAGGAGCTAATTGAACTTGATTGCAGATAGGATAAGAACAGTAGCCAAACTTAGATTCAGACACACTTTGAGTGGGTTTGATGTTTAGCCAGATAAAATGTGAGCTAGGTTTCTTTATTTCCACAGTTGTGGTTCTGGAGTGGAAGAAAAGAACCTGACATGATGGGTTTCGATCCTCTTGTGAATCTTCTCACCACTTTATAAAGAGAGCAAAATTCTCTTTTTCTAACTTTTTCACAGCTACTACTGGCCTAGAGATGTGGTTAAATGCTCCTCTTTTCTACGCTCTTTATTCACTTTGATTGAACAGAACCAAACTTTTAGTATATGGGAAGCTATCATATATTAGGACTACCTGCTTTTACTAGAATAATTTATATATATAAGTTTTCAAGTAAGTAAGAATCTTACTTGAAAAGTTCTTGTTTCAAAATGTAGGATATTTGACTTGAAAACTGCTCTTTTTAACCTTGATACTAGAATGCATAGATGATGCTCAGCAGAAAACTACCTTTATATACCTGATCCTGTGTCCTAATCTGGGTTGGAATACCGATTTTGTTGTCTCACTGATTTTGACAAAATGGCAAAATTAACAGTTTAAGTAGTAACTGCTTAAGTGATATGATAGCTCTGTTGCTTTGTGGGAAGACATGATAACTTCTGTGCTTTCATTATTGGTTTGAAATCAAATTGGTGCCCAATATATAGTCTTACAGCTGCTCTGTAACTATCAATAACAATTTAGTGTTGCAGTCTAAATCAGAAGTGACAATTATTTTCCCCCCTCAAGACCCGAATCATATCTTCTTCCTAAATAACTTTTGACAGACTTGGTCTGTCTCAAAAGACGAGCTTGTCTGTTACTCCATTAGTAGAGATGTGGTAATTCACAAAAATAGATACAACTTTCAGATTTGACAGTTCAACACTTCCCCTCAGATTTACTTTGAAAATAGACATCTTCAGATTCTTGGTATGGAACATCTGAACAAACACGAATACTTCTGTAGGCCACAATTGCCAGTTTGGACCATTAAAAAAAATTGCATTGCTTTTTGTGGATTGAAGATAGATTTCAAGCTTTGACTTCCCCTACCCCACCCCCACCAAATCCAGCAGTCTTATAAATACAACATAAATTCTCATGCACTATAATTATTGTGGTCAATTATGCTAAACCAAGCACATAGTTTTTCCTCAACCATTTTCATAGCAAGGAAAAAGTTGCCTTCATGACTGATTTTTAGAAATGGACTAACAGGTTTGGGTCATGTGAAAGCTGATTCACTTTTTTTTTTTTTTTTCCTACATTCAAGATATATCTGTACATGGGGGAACTACATTGACTCTCCATTACCTTGATTGAAACCAGATTAAAAAAAGACTACACAGTTGGCTAATGTTTTTAAATTCCGAGGATGTCTTTATAATGAGCAGACTATTTGCTTGTCACGTAGTTTGTGATCAGATACTTTCTAATGTGATGTCACTTCTTGTTGTTTGACAGCTTTATGGGTATATAATTTACATGGCATAAAATTCACCCATTGTAAGTGACAATTCATTTTTTTTTTTAGTAAATTTATATAGCAAGGCAATTGTCACCACATTCCAGTTCCAGAACATTCCACATTGGAGAGTTTCTTGGTGCCCATTTATAGGTAATCATTACCCTGTTCCTATCCTCAGTTCTAGGTAACTACTAATGTGCTTTCTCTTTATAGATTTGCTTTTCCTGAACATTTCATATAATGAGTAATGCAACAATTATGCTTCTTGCATCTGCCTTCTTTGGGACTCATCTACATTGGGTATCAATAATGCTATCTTTTTTGTTAGTCAATAATATCTCATTGTATGTAGCTACTTTATTTAATCCATTTACTCCTTGATAGAATTTTGGATTGTTTCCACTTTGAAGCTATTACAAATAATGCTGCCATGAATATTTATCCTTTATAATTTTATAAAGGATAAATTTATAAAGGATAAATTTTATATCCTTTATAATTTTATGTGGACATATGCATTCATTTTTCTTGCACAAATTCTTAGGAATTGGAGTGCTATATTGCATATTAATTTCATGTTTATGTGTTTAAGAAACTATCAAATGTCTTCCAAAGTGGCTGTGCCATTTAACCTTCCTATTGATAATGTATGAAAGTTCTAATTTCTCCATAGCTTCACCAACACTTGTTATTGTTTGTCTTTTTAACCCTTTACGTAGATGTACATGTTATATAATTCTGGTTTTAAGTTGCATTTTCCTAATGACAATTATGTTTTCATATTCTTAATCATTTTTACATCTTTTGTCACATGACTTAAAAATGTGTTGCCTATCTTTTAATTGGGATTTTGCATCCAGTTATTCTGGATGCAAGTTCTTCATCAAATATGTGACTTAAAAATATTTTCTTCTAGTCTTTGACTTGCTGCTTATTTTTACAAAATGAAGCACAAATTTTAATTTTAATTTTGATCAAATGTAAAGGTTTTACATTTTGATGAAGTTCAATTATTAGTTTTGCTCTTACATGTGTTATGATTTTGGGGCCTAAGAATTCTTTGACTAATTCAAGGCCACAAAGTCTTTTTTCTATTTTCTCTGGGAAGCTTTCTAGCTTATTTGTTCGCATTTAGGTCCATAATAAATTTTGAACTAGTTTTTGCATATTATCTGAGGTATCTTAATCCACTTGAGCCACAGTGACAAAATGCTTTGGATTGAGTGGAAAACACACAATATCAATTTATTTCTCCCAGTTCTGGAGGCTAGGAAGCCCAAGATCAAGGTTCAGGAGGCGCCACATCTGGTGAGGGCATGCTTTCTGATTTGGAGATGACTGACTTCTCCCTGAAACCTCATGGAGTAAAAAGGGCCAGGTAGTCTTTGAGGTCCCTTTTAGAAGAGAACTAATCTCATTTATGAACGATCTTTCTTTATAACCTAACAATCCCCAATTACAAATGGAGATTAGGTTTCAATATGTAAATTTTGGAAAGACCCAAATGTTCATTCCATAGCATGAGGTAACAGTTTTGGGTAGTTATTTTCCCAAATGATTTTCTACACCTATTGAGATGATAATGTAGTTTTGTACTTTTTCCTACTCATGGAATAATACGTTAATTAAATTGTATATCATGACCAAATGGTATGCAAGAAATGCAAGTTTAGTTTAACATTGAAAATCAATCATCTATATTTTTGGGCTCCATTTGTTTGTGTTTTGTTAAGGATTTTGTGTGTGTATGTGTGTGTGTGTGTGTCTATGGTCATGAGAAATATTTTTGTATTTTCTTTCTTGGGGAATAGGATTTACGGACCTTCTCATTTAGTGGAGTTTGGAAGGCTAGAAGTTATGCCCTCCCTGTAGTGTAGTTTTACATGTGAGAAATTCATGAAATTCTGTGATGTAAAGTCAAAAGAGTCCAAGCAAACATTGTAAGGCAAAAAGTTTTACCAAGCTAAAAAGAGAGGCCTTAACAAGGTGAAAACAACTTCTCACTAACACTCTATAGGAATAAAACTAAAGGTAGGGTTAGTTTTTCCTCTTAGAGCCAGAGAACTTTTAGGATGAGAGAGGCTTACAGGTGAATCAAGGGCATTTGTGAGTGGCAGCTTCCAATCTATCCCATACTCTACTGCAGCTGAAAACAGGTAGCATCAGCAACTTAGAAATGTAAATGCATGCATATATATATATATATATATATAATTTCAGTTCTTACTTTTAAGTCTTTAGTACATTTTGAATTGAGTTTTGTAACTACTGAGAACTAGGGGTGTGGTTTCACTCTTTTGTATACGGATATCCAGTTTTCCCAGGACTATTTATTGAAAAGACTATCTTTTTTCCTTTGCTTGTTCTTAGCACCTTTGTTGAAAATTAATTGACTGAAGTTATGTTGGTTGACTTAAAGACTCTCTATTCTTTCCATTTGTCTATGTGTTTTTTCTTATGCCCGTACCATGCTGCATTGATGGCCACAGCTTTGTATAGTATTTTCAAATACTATAGTATTTAGTATTTATATAGTATTTAGTATATAGTATTTAGTATATAGTATTTTCAAATACTATATAGTATAATTCAAATATATAGTATTATATATATTTGTATATATATAGTATATATTATATATATTATATATAGAGTATTATATATATATAATACTATATATTTGAATTATACTATATAATACAAATATATAGTATTTAGTATATAGTATTTTCAAAGTTATTGTAATATCCTCCTGCTTTTTTCTTTGTGCTCAAGATAGTTTGGATATTATTATTATTTTCCATACACATTTTCATATTGTTTTTCCTAGTTCTGTAAAAAATGCCATTTATTTTTTGACAGGGATTTCATTGAATCTGTATCTTGCTTTGTGTAGTATGGACGTTTTAATGATATTGATTCTTTCAATCATTAAACACAGGATGTCCTTTCATTTCTTGGTCACTCTTCAATTTCTTTATTTTATTTATTTATTTTATGTGGTGCTGAGGATCGAACCCAGTGCCTCACGCATGCAAGGCAAGCACTCTACCGCTGAGCCACAATCCCAGCCCACTCTTCAATTTCTTTCATCAATTGTTTATCATTTTCACTGTAGAGATCTTTCACCTATTTGATTTAATTTATTCCTAGGTATATCATATTTCTTGTAGCCATTGAAAATGAGGTTACTTTTCGATTTCTATTTCAGATAATTCACTACTGGTGTATATCAATGTTACTGATTTGTGTATGTTGGTTTTGTACCTTGTTACTTTGCTGATTTTGATTATTAGTTCTAATAGCTTTTTGGTGGAGTCTTTTGAAGTTTATATATATAAGATTATATCATCTGCAGTGGCAGTTTGGCTTTGTGTTTTCCAATTTGGATGCTCTTTTTTTTTCTTTCTCTTGTCTGATTACTCTGGCTAGTAATAGTACTTTCAGTACTATGTTAATAAAAGTGGTGAAAGTGGGCATCCTTGTCTTGTTACAGCTATCTTCTTAAAAATATAAATTTTATAATATTGATCCCTTTCATCAAAGCTTCAATGTACCCATAACCATCACACAATATAATAAAAGGGTTTGAGCAGGGATCAGTATATACTACCCCAAAACTGTGTCCCTGGCAGTTGAAAAAATAGCAGAAGCAACAGGTTCTTTATAACCTTCTCTTGCTCTTCTCTCCTGAAGCATACCATAACAGAATTCTCTGACCTTCCTCTAAAATAGGTGAAAAAACTCTTGCTCCAGAAGGGCCCTCCCTATCCTCAGAGAAAAGGAATGGAGACACAGAGACAAAGAAAAAATCTGAACAGTTTGCTAAATTCACTCCAGTTCATTGCCAAGTCTTACCCTTTCTTCTTCCTAGCACACTTTTGCATGAGCATTCGTAGAATTATGTAGATGCTTGTTTCTTTGAGTCTTCATGTATCAGCGTCATGTAAAACTTACATTAAATACATTTATATACTATTCTCTTGTTAATCTGTCTTTTGATGTGAGATCACAGCCATGAACCTCACTAGGGGTGAAGAAAAGAGAATTCTTTCTCTTTCCTGCAGTTTCCATATGCTGATGAGGCCTCTGCCTAGACACTGACAGGGAAGTCCTGTGGAAATGAGAGTTCACATACTTTATTGTGGTAATCTGCCTCCAAAATGGACTGAGCTCCAGCTCTTGGTTTTCATACTCTGCTGCAGTTTCTTCCCCAGCTATACAAAGATAAATCCATTGCCTAGTGGAATACAGGAGATGATGGTGTATCATTTGCAAGGCTAGATCATAAAATACATTGTGGCTTTTGCCTTGCTCTCTCTATCTGGGATTATTTGCTCTATGGGAAGCCAGTCACCATGCTGTAAGGAAATTCAAGTAGCCTATGCATTGACTCATGTTGCAAAGAACTGAGACTTTTACCAATAGCCATGCGAGGAGACCATCTCAGAAATGCATTCTCCAGCCCCAGTCAAACCTTCAGATAACTTCAGACTCATCTGCATTCTTTTTTTTTTTGGTACTGGGGATTGAACTCAGGGCCACTTGACCACTGAGCCACATCCCCAGCCCTATTTTGTGTTTTATGTAGAGACAGGGTCTCACTGAGTTGCTTAGTGCCTCGCTGTTGCTGAGGCTGGCTTTGAACTCACGATTCTCCTGTCTCAGCCTCCCAAAGTGCTGGGATTACAAGCGTGAGCCACCACACCCGGCTCCCATCTGCATTCTTGATGGCAATCTCACAAAGGACTCTGAGCCAGAGCCACCCAGCTAAGCCACTTTCAAATTTCATACCTACAGTGTTTGTGTTCTTAAGCCACTAAGTTTTGGGGAGAATTTTTTATGCAGCAATCAACACTGAATATAGCTTTCAATCACACAAAATCAGAGTTAAAAGGGACTCTAGTGATAAAATAACATAGGCACTGATGATTAGGTTCTGCATTTCCCATGAAATGTGAGGAGATTTGTAGAGTCTTTCTTCTGTCGATCAGAGTTGGCACAAACCTTGAGACCTCTTCACTATTCCTGATCCCAAGAGATACTGGGCCTGGTCCAAGCTTGCATACCTGTTTAGTGAGAAGAGCTTCATTTCCAATATTCTTGTCATTGTATTGTTCTATTATTCATAAAAATGACATGATTTTACCTCTTTAATTTACATGACATACCCACCCACTTGCTGAAGATGGTCATTTGACTTGGTAAGAATTACTCATCTAGAAAGAAGATAGTATATTGCTTAGGAGAGTGGGAGACAGTTTGAGTGCTGACTCTCATAGGCTCTTCTGAATGATGCCCCCTAAGATATCCAGGTTCTAATCCCTGGAACCTGTGAATATTACCTAATATGACAAAAGGGATGTTGCAAGTGCAATTTAGTTAAGGATCTTGAGATGGGAGATTATCCTGAATTATCCAGGTAGGTCTTAAGTGTGATCACAAGTGTCTTTACAAGAGGGAGGCGGAGGGAGATTTGATAAAGAAGAAAAAGAGATGTGATGAAACAACAGGGAGAGAGAATGTGATGTGATGCCAGCTGGGAGCCGAGGAATGAGGACAGCATCCATTCTGGCAGAAGTAAGGAAACATTCTCTTTCACAGCCTCTGGAATGTAGCTGCCCTATAGACCCCTTGAACTTACCCACCATGATTCATGTGAGATCTCTGACTCCTGAATTTTATGTAAAAGGTAAAAAATTATGTCGTTTTAAGATACTGAATTTGTTACACTTTTCAAAGCTGCCGTAAGAAACTAAGGACACTAATTTTAACTCTAACTGGCCTAATTCTGATACTTCGTGTGGGAGAGGCCATTCTAAGGCTTCATTTTCATATCTATAAAATGTGAATAATAAAATGTCTGTTTTACAGACTTAGGAGACTGAGTAAGATTATGTAAATTACTCAGTATGGGACTTGGCACATGGGAAGTTCTTTGTTACCTATGGATTTGATCTAGGCAGGAAGATTGCAACTTTTTTTTTTTTTTTTGCCTCTTTTTGAAAATCAAGTAGAGTACTACATATATATGGAATACAGAAAGGATCAAGCATTTATTAGTAATTCTACTTCTTCCCTGATTGTCTCTCCTCAAGGGCATAGACTGTAAGATGGGGAAAAGACAAACAGATGAAATAACTGCAGAGTAGCCCCTATGAGAGCAGTAAAGAGGAGTTTGAAAGGATGTCTTTGCCTATTATCTGCTTTCAGAGAAAGCCACACGGAGAGGTGAAAAGTTATCCTATTTATAAAGATCTCCAGGGAGAGAATGTCCACAAACCTTCCTGATAATTTCTCTTGGAACATATGAAGCTTGTTCCATTTCAAAGAAGCCTGCATTGGCACATTCTTCTTTATAAGAAAATGGAGTGGTTTTGTTTTTGAAAGTTGCTTAATACCCAAAGCTGCCTGAAAAAGCTTATATTACAAATAACCATACATTAGCTGGTTATGTTTCTAGTACAACCTCAGGACTACTGAATATGTGACAATATAACCTTTTCCTTTTCCTAGATTTTAAAATATGCTATTGAAAGAAAATCACAATAATCATAGTTACCTGTATTATTTATCCCTACAACTCAGTTTTCTTTAGATGCCATTTTCTACTGAGTTACCATTTGTATTTTGTTGTTTATATGTACCTAACACATTTGCATAGATTTTTTTTTTTTGGTACCAGGATTTGAACTCAGAGGTACTTGAGCACTGAGCCACATCCCCAGCCCTACTTTTCTGTGTTTTATTTAGAGACAGGCAATCAGTTGTTTAGCACCTCGCTATTGCTGAGACTGGCTTTGAACTTGCCATTCTCCTGCCTCAGCCTCCCAAGCTGCTAGGATTACAGGTGTGCACCACCATGCCTAGCTTCAGTTGGCTTTTTAATTCCTTCACTTCAAGGATTTCTTTTTTTTTTTTCTCAGAATTTCTCTTTATTGAAGCGATCTTCCACTTCTTGTATATTCTCTGATCTCACTCCTGTCTCAGTCTCCCAAAGTACTGGGATTATGTACCTATCACATTTGCATAGATTAAGTGCTCTATGGTTTCTATCATGAGCCTTGCTGGGTAGGACCATCATTTACATAATTCCCTTGTATAGCACTTGGTAGAACAGCTTGTGCTTTGCGATATTTTTATGATGATAGAGATGATACTAGAAAATGAAACCAAAGGGACCTTTTAAAAATAAAGTTTGATGCTATTGGGCCTTTACTGGATATCTATTTACAGAGTAAAAAATTAGAGTGGAACTATTATAACATTATTACATTATTATAACATTATTATAACAAATAGTCAAGGGTGGTGATTTTCAAAGGTTCTATTTATCAGAGATGATTTATGGAAGAAAGTAAAGGAATCTTGCTCATTGACTTGACGTTTACCCCAGAACTATAAACGTGTAGTGCCTGGTACAGGAAAAAAGTCAGTCTGAAGGCAATGACTGAGATGTCATGCTCTGTAATGCAGACTGACCCACCTAAATTGGTCAAAGGAGCAGACATCTAATTACAGTGGCCTTGGATGGCCAACAGAGATTTACAGCTGAGGTAGAGCTCACCACCTATGTATGAGAGGTCATACCTTACTGGTGCCATCCAATGTCTTGGTGACTCAGTATGTCTTATTGATCATTTTAAAGTCTCTGCTCCAAAGCATAAGCAAGGTAAAAAAAAATTTGCTTTCCCTTATCCATATGCCCCAGTTTTAATGGAGAGTGAGGATGAAAATAGGCATCTCCAGAAAGTGTCGGTCTACCTCTCTCTAGGTAAGAAGCTCATGCTAGCCTTATAATTTTCTTTTTGTGGGAAATTGAAATTAATACATGACCTGAAATGCTCCCAGGTTATTGAACTCAGTTCACAGATTCTAAGAGAGAAGATAAAATTCTCATTTTCCCTCTCTACATATGGATAAGTACTGTGATCATTGCTTTAGCCAAAATTGTGTAGATTTGATGTATTCAGCTTGTAAAGCTCAACAGCGCTTTTCTACTCCCACAGTAAACACTGACCCCTATTTATAATAGTAGGGCAATATCTGTGGTTTGCATAAGCACAGAGCTCCAGGCTCCTTTTTCTCTTTTCTCAGAGACACCAGAAATGTGCTTTTGCAATAGTTTGCTACATCCTTAAATCATGATTAATTTAAACCCCTTTCTCTCCTTGCTTAGACCTGACACAAGCAACTGCTTTTCTGTCACATTGATTTTATGTCCTTATGGATTCGTAGCCAGGGTTGAGTCCTTCTAACAGGGTGAGTTCTCTGACAAGGAAGTTTTGCAACCTAATTTACAGCTGGAGTCAAGTTTGTCAGTGAGTGCCAGAGGGCAACTGTCGCAACTGGCTTGTTAAGTATGCATTTAATAGTGTTTATCCAAGCGAGTTTGTGATTTCCTCACTCTCTCCAACAAATATGTTATTTGTAATACCTATCTTCTCTAATCTAGGTGTTTGAAAAATGTCTGTAACGTGTGCGGACTAGAATGCATTTGTTTTTCTCTAGGTATAGTCGTTTAGCAAGGGCAGTCTTTGAGGAACTATCAAAAAATGCTTGCCACCTTTCAAATCATCACTATCTGCAGTGACCATGCCTTAATCCTGAAGGAAAACAAGGTAATGTTTTCAAATAAATATTCTCAAGGATGTTTAGAAGAGACCCAGTTGCTAGCATGCAGAACCACTTCAGTGCTTGAAAATAGTTATACTGAGGGAGAACAATTATAAGAGGGAGTGTTGGTATTTGGTATTCTCATATGATTAAAAATAATAAGCAAAATTACAAGCAAAGATTTGTATTTGTATTCTTGCGTATGTTTAAAAAGTCACTTGAGATTTTGTTTTTCTCAATGTGTTTTGTGGAAAATGAGGCACAAAGGGGTTAAAAACTTGCTGTAGGAAAATGCCATAATTTCTTTCTTCTTTAAGGCTGAATGATAGTCCATCGTATATGTATATGTATGTATATCAAACACATTTTCTTTATCCATTCATCTGTTGAAAGACACCTAGGTTGGTTCCATAGTTTAGCTATTGTGAGTTGAGCTGCTATAAACATTGATGTCTAATTTTAAGTCCTTTGGGTATAAACTAAGGAGTGGGATAACTGGGACAAATGGTGGTTCCATTCCAAGTTTTCTGAAGAATCTCCATACTGGTTTTCATAGTGGTTTCACCCATTTGCAGTCCCACCAGCAATGTCTGAGTGTACCTTTTTCCCCACATCCTTGCCAACACTTATTATTGTATTCTTGATAATTGCCACTCTGACTGGAGTGAGATGAAATCTTAGAGTAGTTTTGATGTGTAGTTCTCTAATTGCCAGAGATGTTGAACATTTTTTCATATATTTGAAAAAATGATCAATTTTTTTTATTGATTGTATTTCTTCTTCTGTGAAGTGTCTGTTCAGTTCCTTAGCTCATTTATTGAATGGGTTATTTGATTTTTTGGTGTTAAGTTTTTTGAATTCTTCGTATGGAGCTGAAGAATATCATGCTAGGTGAAATAAGCCAATCTCAAAGAACCAAAAGTCAAATGTTTTCTCTGATATGTGAATGCTAATTCACAATAAGGTGGGGGGGGGTAGGGAAGAATAGAGTTACTTTGGATTAGATAGAGAGGAGTGAAGGGAGAGGAGGAATTATGGGGGTAGGAAAGATAATAGAATGAATTGAACATTGTTACACTATGTACACATATGATTACATGACTGGTATAATTCTACACCATGTACATCCAGAAGAATGAGAAGTTATACTCCATTTTTGTATGATGTGTCAAAGTGCATTCTACTATTATGTATAACTAATTAGAACAACAACAACAACAACAACAAAATTTGCAGTAGGTTGGTGAAGGACCTGGCCATAGAGATGCTCTTCTGCTTATATTCCGATAAGCCCATAGTAAATTACAAACATCCAGTTGAAAATGTGTTGTATACACCTAACCTACAGAAATGCATAACTTAGCAGCTTCACTGTTCTGTAGAGTATCAGCCACTTCCCCTCCTGATCATGTGGCTGACTGGGAGCTGAATTCACTCTGCTGCTGCCCAGTGTCCCAAATCACAGGCCTCAAGAAGATCCAAACTCGAAATTTAAAGTATGGTTTCTACCACACGTGTCTCATTTCAACACTATCATAAAGTTGAAAAACGCAAGTTAAACTGTGGTGAAGTAGGGAGTGCCTGTGTTCGAACCTCAGCCTCTTAGGCTTGGCTGGACTTGGCCACTCCAGTAAGAGAATATGAGGAGAAGAAACACTTGACTTAAACAAAGAAACACTTAAAAAAACGAATGGCACTGGTCACATAGAAGCTACTAATGCACTATCCCCAATTGCAAGGAATTATGACATGGAATGAAAAGAGAAAATATAGGGTATAGACTGAATAAACAAAACAATACTTGAGTTATATAATTAATTTAAATCAAAACAGACCATGTAGGCTGAAACATCTATTGTCATTATTTTGTGTGTCTCTGTGTTTGTGTGTGTGTGTATAATTATATAATATATATAACTATTTTATTTATTGATCTGTTTATTTATTTATTTTAAATTTCAGAAGCCCTAAGACTTAGTACTGGTCCTGGCCCACAGGAGCTCTCTGATTCACATGTAGATGTGGGGGACATTCTTTCTGCCTAGCATTCAATCCCTGCTATCATGCCCAATCTTGGCTGCTGCAGTTTGGAAATGATCCCATCCCTGGTGATGCACACGTAAACTAGGGTGACCAACCACCTCCACTGCGTAGGACTGCAACATGGGACTTTGCAGTGCTAAAAGCCAGTTCAGTCCTAAGAAAACCAGGCTGGTCTTGCTCCCATGTAATACTCACCTATCCAGTCACTACATTTCATCCTCCATTATATTTTGTCTAGCCACTATAACTGGTTCAGGCATGGACTATACAAACCTGGGTGCCAATCATGGGATTTTGTGGGAACTACTGGGGCCAATAACCTTACCTCTGCAATGGTTATTATTTAGAGCTTTAGTTAACCTTCTTTGCATTGTGAGGGAAGAGGCTCATTGAAAGTGTCACCTCCTTTGGAGGAAATCACAGCCAAGGAGAAACTGGGGTTTGGTAAATTTATTTGTTTTCTGAGTCCTGGATCAACCCTGCCTGAACCTATACTATTGTTGGACTTTTCAGTGAGTTAATAAATTCTTTACAACTATTTCTATTTTGTTTGTTTTTGTTAAACTATTTGAGTTGAATTTCCATCATGTGAAACTGGAACAGTCTTCACTTATAAAACAAAGCAAGGGAAAGGAAGGAATACAAATAGCCTAGTTGCAATTCTTTAGGCTCATAAAAAACATAACCAGAGATGGTTGTCCATTCTCTGTTCTTTTCCATAGTCTCCTTGAGGTACTATGGTGTGTGTGTGTCCTCTCTAATGCAGCCTGGGAACTGCAGGTATCTTTGTGGGATAGGGGATTGAAGGCAGTAAAATAGCTGCATGCTGGCAATAACCTAGGAATTTGTGAGGTTTTTTTTTTTTTTAAAAAGCAGGAAGCAATGAAGTCCTGCTGTCCTTCCCCTGCTATCTCTTTCTCCATTGCTCTCACTTTTGTGCTTTCTCATGCTGTATTTTGCTCCCTTGTAATGACTCTCAGAATATATCAAAAGCCTGATTTTAGGAAACTAAAACCTATGGTTCATGAGGTTCCAACCAGTAGACTAGGACTCTTGAGAGCTCATAGAGTTGCAAAGTCAGGAATCCAAAACCTCATTCATCTGTTTATCTTAATTAATGGGCTCTAACATGCAATCATTCACACGTGAAAGTATTCTAACACTTTTGGACAGTATCAGAAGAGCGAGTAAGAATCTAATAGATAAATGTTATTAAGTTACTAATGGGTAACTTGACATAGTTAAGTGCCCTATGTGAACCACTTAACATATATTAAAAGATATTTAGATATCATAGTAATTTTATAAAGCCAGTGTTATTATTTTTGTCCTGAAATAGAAACAAATAAAATGATTACATTTTCTTTATTCACTATTTTTTTAAACAAGATTCATTTTAAACCATTATGTTCTCATGGATTAATCTCTATTGGAGAAAATAGGCTTACAAACAAGTTTATAATGCCATGTGTGGGTACATAAAGAAACACCATGAGGGGGGATAAGAAGAGCATGAGCCGCAGAAGCAGGTGTGGAGCATGGGTCACGCTCATCAGAGAGACTCCCCAGAAGCATGAAGCCTGAGCTGAACCTGACAACTAAAGTGTACATGCTCAAAGTTGCAAAATTCTTTACCTTTTTCAGGAGAAGATTCCACTAATTTGCAATGAGAAATTTCAGTTTGTTTTTCTGTGTAAGTGACAGACTCTGATTTGTGAAGCAAAGTGTCAATTCTTAACTCTGGATTCACTACTCCTAAGGCTACTTTGCAAAGTTTCTTACATATTTGGGATTGAAAAGAGGCCTCATATGCTAAGCCAGTCAGGTTAATCCATTCATTCATAACAGTTTTCCTTCCAAACTTAAAGTCCTTTGAAAGACTTCAGGTGGGGTCTTCCATTTCTACCTATACTGTCCTTTCCTCTAAGTCATTGCCCACACATGGCCGTTTAGAAGCTGGGCATTACAGCTGGGTGTGAAGAGAGCTCAGCTTACAAGGAAAAAGTTTTTCATCTCATTTTATTTCTATCAATAGCAAAAAATCACCCATAACCTTATAGTTTCAATGTCTCTTCAATCAGTATCTCGTAGGACAGACAGTAAAGATTTAGCAAATCAGGTTAATGACATTCATGAGACTGTTTCCTCCAAATTCTGCATCTAAACATTATTAGATTCACAATAGAAGAGTAGTGAGATTCATCAGATATTTGATAATCATGAAAGCTCCCTATACAGAAGCAAAACAAAATAAAACAACAAAACCCTCCTTACTTTTATATGAATATGCTTTGGAAGTTGACCAAATTCTTAATCTTAGAATCTGGCTTTTCCAAAAATCAATTTGTGTGTAATTTTGCTGTGTCTGGGAATTCATTTATACATATGTAGAATTAGGAAGTTAGGTCAAGAGCTAAAAGAGAGAGGGAGGTAGAGAACACTGTCTGTTGAATTGTGTTCTACAGAGTTTATCATAGGTCCCAGCTTGAAGTCAGAAACGATTTTTTGAGATTATATGAAAAAAAGAGAATGGAAATGGATAATTGTTTATTGGTGTACTTGGCCTCTCACAGTAGATGTTTTATTTTGGGGGGAGGGTATCAAAAATTCTTAATGTAAGCAATTAATATTCTTTTTTGATTTAAATAAAAACACTTCATGTTTTATGAATAAATGTAGCAGTTGGTACATATTGCATATCAATATTAAAATTATTATACATTGGCCTTAAAATAGAAGACAATTTGGCCTTCACAAAATGGATTTTTTTTCCCACACTGCATGTTGAAAGTTATATTTTACTTCTCTGTAGCTAAACATGAGACAGTCATGGACAATGGTGACTCTGCAGAGGGGCCCAGGGACAGGCTGTCTTAATGTACTTACATATTCAATTGTTTCTAGAAGGACATTGTTGCAGGAGTAAGTCTCAAACCCTTATTCAACATGGATCTTGCAGGCTTGTCTAGTGCATGATATCAGAATTACAGACTTTGCGCATGTTCATCCAAAGCCAACATAGCCTATGTCTGTTCTCACTAATTATTGTATAACACTACCATGAAAATCTAACTAATATTTGCTACTTTGAATGTGGAACATCCACTCCTATACTATATCATAGTTGCCATATAAAGCGAATGGAAGATATTAATTGTTCACAACCATCTCCAAGAACCTCCTACTCTGTGTAACTGTTTCTTCTGCTCTGCTGCTACCCTTAAAATTATTAAACTGCCATCTGTAGACCTTCACTATACATCTTTAAGGTGCATCTTTAAGGCATATTTTCTCTTTACATACATCTTCTCTCTCTCTCTTTTTTTTTTTTTTTTGGTACCAGTGATTGAACCCAGGGGCGCTCTTAACCACTGAGCCACATCCTTAAACTTTTTTATTTTTATTTTAAAACTGGTTCTCGCTAAGTTGCTTAGGGCCTCAGTAAGTTGCTGAGTCTGGCTTTGAACTTGCAATCCTCTTGCCTCAGCCTCACAAGCTGCTGGGATTACAGGCATACACTGCCATGTCCGGCTTCCATCTCTTCTTTCTGTCTGCTTTCATCACCCTATCCACAGCTTTGGCTTTGTTTTGGTTATGATACTGTGGCTATGTCTGCAAGGGGGTTAATTTTTATCTGGCCATAAAGCTGAGAAAACTCATCTTTCATTGTTCTGCCATGTATTTCAGTCTTTTCTTGTTTGAAATTAACCTCTATATTAGAAATTTTCAAAGCCTTTGAGGCTGAGCTTGTGGACAAAGTAGCACTGTGGACTGTGTGCACAGTGCTGCTTAATTGCCACACCAGTGTCCCCTGACCTTTCTTGGCCTAGCTCATAAGGCCATTAGCAAATTAATGATTTAGACTGCTTTTTTCCTCTGTGTGAAGTAAAATATCAAATTGGTGTGTAAAAACTGTGGCTTGGAGGTGTGTTGTATGAGTCGTAGAATTATTTACTATGAGGATCCCATTGCAAATCCTTTAGAACATCTGCCTTGTCTGCCTTTTGTTTGTTCTCCTCTGAATATTTTCTGTCCTCCAGCATGCCATGTCTGCATAACAGAAGCAGGATCATATCTGACCCCACTAAAGATCATGCTCTTTAGATTATTCATCTGGAGTCTTGGAATCTTGACTAGCAGGAGTCAAGCTTGCTCTGCCAGCCCCTGTTCCTTCTACCCACTGTACAATATCTTACCCTGGCCCATTCCTTCAGGAACTTGGCAAGAGAGAACAAAAAACCTTTCTTTGAATAAAAATTCATTCATTAGATGCAAACGGCAGACTTACCAGTTATAAAGCCTTGAGCTTCACAATGAAAGTCACAGAGGAATAAAACATTCAGCTGTTACTTTGAGAAGATCACTGTGTTTACCTACTTCTTGTCCTCCTGATTCAGTCTTGAGGACAGCTGCAGAAAGGGTTTCCCTCTCCTAGAAACTTCTGCTGTACAGAATTATGAAAGCTGAGAAAATCAGAATTTAGAAACTTCAAACCTCATCACCTTTTCTAGATCTGCTTTCTTTCATTCTCCTAAACACTGTTCACATGCATCCAAACTATTCTATTTATCATCCCCTGAAACCAACCTGCCCTTTCCTGCCTTGCATGACTTATGAAAGGACTGCCTTCTACACCTGGCATCCTTGCTCTCTCCCCATCACCTAAGGAAATACATTGAAAAGACTTCTTATTACAAAGACCCATTTCAAATGTCTTCCTAAAGATTGGATAAAATTCTGTTATGGCTGAGACTGCAGAGAAAATGACATAAGAAATAGGAAACTTTGGAGTCTAAACATCTCATTTTACACTTGTACTCTGCTGCTCATTAAAAACATACCATTGGAAGAACTCTGGAACTCTCTGAGTTTCAGGTTTTACATGGGCAAAATGGAGATAATAATATTGCAACACCATGGGGCTTTTTAATGAGGTAGTTTGCATAAATGGCGTAGCACAGTACCTGGTGCTCAGTGACTACTCCCCAAATACTAGTCATCATCCTTTCCGGGAAGCCTCCACTATTAAAAGACATCTTTTGTGGCTGTTTGTAGGCTTATCTTTTGTTAGGATCCAAGCTGCTTAAGAATAGGCACTAAGGCTTACTCACATGGGGTTCCCCCCGCAGTCTCACACAGTGCTTTCTACCTAGCAGATGCTCAGGCATATTGGATGCATCAGGGTATTACTGTAAAAATACAAATGACCCTATATTGGTCTGGGAGTAGCTGGGCTCAGCAGGGTGAAATGCCTGAGGGGTACAAAGACCAGGCACTTTAAAGCCTTTGCCTTAGCCCAGCAAGGTTCTGAAGAACGGAGTGAATGCAGAGAGAAAATGGCAGACTCATGTGCAGGCTCCTGTGATTTAGAACCAAAGGGTGACCTCTCCCAGGGTCATCCACAAGATGAATCAGGAAAAGAGAGACCAGAGATGGGGCCAGCTGCTCCCAGATCCTTAGACATTCTAAATAAGGGGGAGAGACTCAGTCTTCACTGATTAATCTCTGATGATTTATTCTTTGGGCATCATTTAAAAGGACCATTTTAAAGTAAATTAATTGAACTCTCATGACCTTTTACCCTACTAATATCATCAAAAGAAACTAGATCTTGAATTTTTAAAAAATGTTGGATTTATTTTCTGTGATTTACAAACTATAAAGAATGTCAGTTTATTTTTTTTTGAAATTATAAATACTAACTCCAGCTTTTTCATCATTAAGTTGAAACATCCTGAGTTTGAAACATCCCAGTTTTAGCAAATGAATAGTGAACTAAAGATATCATAGACAATAAAGGATAAATATATAACCAAAGACACACAAAAATGGCATAACATTGGTTGTCTTCAAAACAGAAATTTCCTTATTTTCCACACTGATCCTATTAATATTCCTGAGTTTTCTAACATGACTTAGATTAATTCTAACTAATGCAAGCCATATTTTTAAAAAAATGCAGGTGGTGGTCTGCTAGTGGTTTCTAAAATCAGTTTAGTGGTTGGAATCAAGATTATAGAGAATAAAAAAGAATAGAAAATAGCTAGATGATTATATAGTAAGGATGAATTTTATTTTATAAAGCTTTCATTTTTTATTTTGTATATGAATATCAAATGTATTTACATGTGTACTGAGTTGAACTAATACAGTACATTTTTCATTGTGGTTATCTCTCAAAAATTTTGGAATCAACTTATTTTTTTATGGTTTTATGTTGTTTTGTTTGTAAATTGCCTAGTGATGATGATATAGTTCTGGCCAATGAAGCGTCAAAGGAAGTCTGGTGGGGATGGTAGAGATAGGGGTAGGGTAAGGAAAAAGATTCTTCACTCTAAAGCATGATGCACAGTGAAGATGTGGTCTCTGTTTTTCCTACTGGATATTGTCTGTACATGATTCCTGAAACTGTGGTACCATCTTGCAACCATAAAAGTAGCTCACCTAAGATCATGTTGAACATAGCAGAGTGGGAAACTGAAAGCAATCTTCGTCCTAGGCTTGATGTTAAGTGTGGTGCTAAGTGCTTCTGGAACTCTTCTACCTCTAGGGCTTGTTATATGAGGTAATAAATCCCCTTAATTAAGCTACTTAAGGTGAGGTTTTTCCCCCCTCATAGTTGAAAGCATCCTAAAGAATAAAATAAGCTCATTTTAGGAAGAGCATGTAAGTCAACCCTTGTGGTTAAGGTTTGGTGGAAGGGCAGCTTGGAAAGGTTCTCTGGGGCAGATAATAAAGGTAATGAATTCCAGGTCTACACTTTGATTCCAAGGCAGTTCAGACATATAGTTCTGAGTCCAGATGCAAGAGCACATTGTCTGGGCATGCATCTCTGTATGCCACTTGCTAGCTGAGTACCTTGAGAAAGTAATCACATAAAGTGCTATGTTAGACTATTGATCGAATGTCATTGTCCAGGATGGATTGAAAAGTGGGAGAAATTGCAGGCATGGAAAACAGAAGATCGTTTGGACAATCTAGAAATGAATAGTGAGTATTTATAACCTGAAAGTGATAAAGGAAGCATAAAGGAGAGGAGGCTGAAGGAGATGCTAGGAAGGTAGACTTGATGATGGACTGGATATGAGAGACGAGGCTGGAGAAGAAATCAAATATAATGGTATGATTTCAAAGCTGGAATTCTGGATTGAATAGGCAGTGATGTGTGTGGTTAGAGTCAGAATAGGGGATAAATGGGAGAGATAACTTCCCTGGATCCCTCTCAGGGATAGCACTGTATTTATATGTAGTATCTGATGCAGTCCCCACTTTATGGATGGCAAGTCAAAGTTCAGAGCAATTAAAGGGCTTCTAATGAGTGATACAGTAAGTGGGAAAATCAACATTTCATACAAATTGTTTTCTAATTTAAATTTCTCCTTATCTTATGCTGCCTCTTGAAGGTCACACATACTCTGGACAAGAAAAGTGGAAACTAGGAGGAGGTGACAGGTTTTAAGTAGAAGACAGCATTCGAGTCGCAGGTACCTAACCCAATGGGAAACAAATGAGGGATGTGTACTGGGCTTAAGGACAGGTGCTGTTAGAATGAGAGGATTCTATCATTCATTTTTTAAATGAAGAAAAATATGTAGTGAAAAAATGAAGGCATGTATTAAAAGAGAGAGTATGAAATATGAAGAAGGGCTGGGAGGAAAATCAGGGTAAGAGAGGTGTACTAAAATCCAAGAGCAGAGTACCCAGCAAGAATGAGAATTCATAGAGTCACCACTTGGGAGATTAAGGTAGTGAGGTGCTGAAAGGGCACCAAATGCAATAATAAATGGCTTTCTGGTGACTTTCAAGCAGGAAATTCCATAAGCTTGGCAAACACAAATGCTAGACTGTAGGATATAAGGGTGAGTGAGGGAAACTGGACCAGCAGTGTCTGGAAAACCTGTCAATTAGTGGAAAATCACCATGAAAAGCAAAGATTGACAAGAAAGAAAAGATCTTTTTTGTCTGAAGTAGAAAGAAAGGAATATAATTTGAAGATGCTTGAGAAAAGGGTCTACTCTTACATTTCTTCATAAAAAAAGAGAAGAAAAGAACGAATGAGTCAGGGTAAAAGAAGGGACAGTCCACAAGTGAGCTCTGCAGAAGATAAGGAAAGGTGAGTTACTGCAAAAAGAAGGGCCATACCGTCCACCTGGGGCAGGAAAGGATTAGACAGAATTGGACAATGATTATGGAGGTCATTTGTGTATAAACTGCTTTGCAACTCAAAAGAGATGAGTGAAAAGACGAGTGAGTGGCATTTAGGGGATAGGGCAAATTACAGGTTGCAGCTTCTTCCTGGGTCACATAATGATTTCAGGATGAGGGGAGGAGAACATGGACTTTGGCAGGGATATGGCATATGCAATCAGTGATGACAGTTCACTGATATGCAATCAGTAAAGGTAGAACGAGGGTAGTAGCGATAGTAGCACCAAATGGTGTTGGAGTCCATTCTTCTGCAGCAGGTCCTTACTGGCACTGTTAGTGAAGAGAATAGAATTCCAGCCATGGCTCTGCTCTGACAAGATGGGAAATCTTAAGTCTTTTTACTGTAAGGGCCTTAGTTTCTTTTACCTATATAGCAGGACACATTGGTTATGGTTCTTTACAATTTTGATGTGGAAATTCAATAAAATGACATATGCTGATGAAAGTGATAATCATGATGAGAACATAATGACAACGAGAAACACAGCAATATTAATAGAAGTAGCATCTATTACTATTGATCTGCTCCTATTACAGCACCCATTGCTATGGCTCTTTCTATGGCTAGTCAGACACTGTTCTAGCCTTTTGTCTACAGTAATTTATTTAATTTTCCCATAAGTTCTACAGAAGAAATGCAGAGTCAATTTAATTGCCAAAGTTTAAAAACTAGTGTTAGAGGCAGGATTCAGTTTAAATAAGTCTGGTTCCAGATAAATAATTTTGCAAATATAAAGTCTTATATTTTACAAAGTAATTATTGCAAGAGAAGTAAGATTTGTCTGAGTAATTCAACAGAGGACATATTCTGAATGCAGTTTTCAATTACGTAAAGTATCTATTCTTCTAATCCCACTTGGTTCTTAATGACATAGCATTTTCATAGTTTTGACTTTTTCTTTTTTAATTTCCACTGAAAAAACAGGACCTTCCATCTTCATATAGTTTTGTCAGGAAGATAAACCTCTGGTGGTGTTTCTTGGTATTTATTTCTGTGAGTAGCACATGGGAAGGACATGTCTTTTCTGATGGATTGCTACTAACAATCAGGGATGGCAGCTGCTGCTTCAGGCTTCCTGGTTGACCCTGAGCCAATTGGTGGATCAGAAAAAAAGATGATTAAATTGAAAGGAATACAGCTCTTTAAAAGCAAGAGAACCTTCTTCACCATAGCATAGAAATGTGGGATCAGAATTTTGAAGGTGGCGCTTTAACGACTTCTGCCTCAGGTAGTTGTTGTGCTAAATTCTAAGCAAATTTCATGGAATAAGTGAAATCTCTTAGTAAGAGCTGAACAGCACCAATAAGGGTTTGCAGACTGTTCATTAAAGACTTATTGGGTTGTGCACAATAGCCCATGGTGCCTGGTAGGAAACCGTTGCTTTCAATTCTGCAACAGCTTGTAGAAGCTTATTTTTAATATCTTCAAACTCAATTGGTTGTGGTTTGGAATTACTATAGCTACCTGGGAATTTGATCAAAAGAAAGGTTAAGGACTTTAAGTCAGGGTGACATTCTCTGTTAGCATCATGAAGACAGCAACCCAAACAGGGCTTAATAGCCACATTGTATCTACGTCCCCAAGGGGTAGCAGCTGGGGTCTCTGCTGCAGGGAGGCAAGGTGGAGTTGGAACTAGTCCTGATGGAGTCAACATTCCAGGGCTTTGTACCTCCTGTCAGGTGTTGTTAGATTATCTTTTCAGTTTCTACGCATCCTATCATACCCTGCCACCATCCTGGATCAATGTTCTATAGAAGGAACAATGGTGTCTGGAGACTGAAAAAGTACGCTTTCTCTTTCTAACCTGGTCCTTATGTTTTTCAAAGAAGCTTTAGTAAAAGAAAAGAAGTTTATTGATTCAAAGCCATGAGAACTAGAAGGTAAGCAGTAAAAACTGTGGAATCCATGCAGCAAAGCCAGCGATGTCGTTGTGGGCACATGCAGTTCCTCGGGGGTGGGTCAGCTCACTCATGCTGTGTCTTCAGTTAGGAGAACAAATCAGGCCCAACTGAAAGAAAGGTAGCTGCCAGCTCAGGGGGCCTCTCAGGTCTGAAAACACAGCCTGGACTTTAACATGGCACTGCTGCTTCTGGACAGCTTTTAGTTTGCTTCTAAAATATGTTTGTTTAAAAATCTATTCATCACACTTTTAATTTAGGGTCTACTCTACATTTTTGTTGAAAAATGATATATTACATCAGACTTAGAAACACAAAAGGTATTTTTTTGTCTAACTGTAAACATACCAAGGACCTAGCTCTCTCAGATCTTACTCAGAATGGATGGGAATTCTGTGCTCTTTTTACCATCTATAGAATGTGCTGACTTGCTTGATAAAATCTATTTGAACATATGTACAGCCATATTTTAGTGAAATTAACAGTGCTGTGAATATTTTTCAATTAATATTTTCACTAATTTAGGAATAAGTATCATAGTGAAACAGGTTTAAAATGTATTCCACTGATATCAATTATTTGAATATTATTTTTTAATATTGTTCTAAATAGTTATACATGGCAGTAGAATTTCAACACATAAATGAAGTAGAACTTCTCATTGTTCTGGTTATGCATGATGTAGAATTACAGTGGTTATATAATCATTTATGCATATAGGGCCAAAATGTTTAATTCTTTCTATTATCCTTCCTGCCCCCATGCCTCCTCCCCTCCCTTCATGTCCCTCTATCTAATCCAAAGTACCTCTATTTTTCCCTAGAACCTGGCCCCCTATTATTGTGAATAAGCACCCGCATATCACAGAAAACATTTGCCTTTGGTTCTTTGGGATCAGCTTATTTTTGCTTAGCATGATATTCTCCAGCTCTATCCATTTCTGGCAAATGCCCTAATTTCATTCTTCTTTAAGGCTGAGTAATATTCCATTGTGTATATGTACCACATTTTCTTTATCCATTCATCTGTTGAAGGGCACCTAAGTTGGTTCTATAATTTAGCTATTGTGGGTGGAGCTGCTATAAACATTGATGTGTCTGCGTCACTATAGTATGCTGATTTTCTTTACAATATTTACTCTATCAGCAAACTACCCTACTGCTTTTTATATTATTTTAAAGGACCCTTTTTATTAAAAATTATAGCCCAGTTAGTAGAGTGCTTGCCTTGCATGCACAAGGACATGGGTTCAATCCCCAGCACCATCAAAACTCATAAAAAAATTATATTATTTTAAAGGACTCTTTTTATTAAAAATTAAATTTTAATTTTATCTGACTGTAAGCAGCAGTTATGGTCTCAAACTCAGATCTAATGTGATGTGTGTATATGTAGTTTATGTATGTGCGTGCATGTGCATGGGCTGAGTATCCTCTATCTGAAATGCTTGGAATTTGGATTTTTTTCAGATTTTGGAATATTTGCATATACATAATGAGATATCATGGGAAGTGGTCCCAAATCTAAGCATGATATTAACTTATGTTTCATATACACCTAATATATATAACCTGAAGGCAATTTTAGATAATATTTCTATCGTACCTGTATTTTGACTGAAACTGGTTACACGAAGTTCAGTGTGGAATTTTCCACATACGGCCTCATGTCAGTTCTCAAATGAGTTCAGATTTTAGATGATTTCAGATTTCAGATTTTTAAATTAGGGATGCTCAACTTGTATGTGTGTTTGTACAAAGGCATGGACCATATACTGCTTTATTCAACAACAGGCCAAATGTATGATAGTGGCCCCATAACAATATAATGCAATTGAAAGGTTCCTGTCTCCTAGAAATGCTGAACTTGTCAAAATGTCACAATGTAACATAATACTTATGTGTTTATGGTGATGCTCAAGTAAATATCTATTTAACTATGTTCAGATACATTAATATTTACCATTGTTTACATTGTCTACACTGTTTACTATAGTAGCATGCTCTACAATTTTGAAGCCTAGAAGCTGTAGGCTGTGCTGTAAAGCCTACTTGTGTGGTGGACTATACTGCTTAGTTTTGTGTAAGTATACTCTATGAAGTCTAAATAAGGACAAAATCACCTAACGATGCATTTCTCAGAATGTGTCTCTTTTTTTATGTGACCCATAACTATGTATGTATGCACGCAAGTTATATTTTTACAAATACATATTGTGATAAAATGAAACTACCACAACAGAAAGTATATTCTTTTAGCTGAAAATCTTATAAAATCATCCTATATGTACGAAATATATTATTTCATTTGGAAAACTACAGTCTGTGTGATAAGGTCTTTTGTTACATGTTTCTAAAAGATACTACCTTGAAACTTTTACTCTCGTCTTCTATTCTTTGTGTGTGTGTGTGTGTGTGTGTGTGTGTGTGTGTGTGTGTATAAAATCAGGATAACTATTTTTTTATTGGTCCATTATAATTATTCATAGTAGTGAGAACCTGCCAAGTGCTGCTACTAAATACCATTTGGTGATTCATGAATATTTCTTACTGTATGAAACTGATGTCTCAAGTTATTCACTGAAATAGTTTCTTCTCCAAGAATAATTCTATGGATTGGTTTCCCACCTCCTCCTAGCACAGTAGGAATATAGGGTTTGAGTTGAACCAAGTTTGAATCCTAGAGTTATCCCCTCCTATCTTTATGACCTTCTATAGTTACCCAAACTCCCAGCCTCAGTTTCCTCACCTGCAAGTCAGAAAACACTAATGAAGGGCATAGAACAGTGGCTAGCATTAAAAAATACCTTAAAATAATGCTACCTATTAGAACCAAGTTGGAAGTAGTCTCCAGGAATTCATTAGGAAGGAATTTCAGGGGATGAGGAGGGTGGAGAATGTTTCTTCTTTCATAAAAATAAGTGCAACACAGAATCAGAAATATGTGGATGTGTTAGAAGCAAACATGAGGTAATACTTCATACTTTTTTTTTTAATGGTGAACTATATTTTCATAGATGTTAGCTAGTTTTATGTATGGAATTTACCTTGAAAACCATGTATTCTCATGCTTCTGAACCTGACTTATAATGTATGGTGAAATTTGCAGCCATTTTCCCCCTCTAGACTTTGACAGTAGACAAGCCAGAAGCACTGAAGAGCCTAAATCTACACTCTATTCTGTCTCCATCCTGTACACCAGACCATAGATGCTGAATAGATTGGCTTGACATGGCTCCAGCCCTCAAATGAACCCTTTAACATTTCCAGACTTGTATTTTGTTAGCATAAAATTTGAAATAAACAAGTTTGTATCATGTGTTTGGTCTTTTTCCTTATGCCTTAGTACTTCAACATTTTTATTAGTAGTAATATAAGTTTCCATTGAAGATACAGGCTTAACTTGGTTCTCAGTGTCTCCTTGATCTTTACCAATTATTAATCAAATTAAGGCACTTCCCTGCATAAAAATTTTTATTGGCTTTCCATGACGTTAGATGAAAGTACATTCCTTCCATAGCTTCTAAGGACCTGCATGGTTTGGACTTGGCCTCCTTGGAGGGCACTATCCTCATTCTCTGTTCTCTACCCAAACAAGCCTCTCTCTGTTTTGGCAAGCTCTGCCACTCAGGCTCTTCACATATGCTGGTCCCTGATCTGTAACTTCTTTTTACTTAAGTGCTACATTCCCCCCATGCCTGCCCCAATCAGCCCATATATCTGATCTCTTCCTGTCCTCCACAAGCTCCACCCTCATTTTTCTATGTCTTAGCAACTACTTTGTTTCCTTAGAAATACTTGTAGTTTAGTCTCCTAATTGTAGTCTTCTCTGCTTAATTATGAGGTTTCTGAGGTCAGGGGCCACATGCCTGTGATGTTTCTAGTGCTTAGCAGAATACGTGGCACATGGTAGTTATTCAACTACTATTTATTGAACAGATCCATGAACTTGAGAGGGAAACAATGATAAACGTGCAACATAGTTAACATCGTTGGTATAGGGAAACAGAAAGAGACAGAAGAGACGGGTTGTATCCAGATGTAGAGGGCTTAACAGTATTCTGTAATAGATCATGATCCATGGAGTGTTTGTGAGCAAGTAACTAATGACATTTGTCCTGTGACTTAGAAAGGTTGGTTTGACAAAGATATCAAAGACCTTATTGTAGTAGAAACAGAGCCTCAGGGAGACCATGTTAGGTGGAAAGGAGTAAACCTTAGGCAAGTGCCTTGGACAAGGAACAGTGTTGATTAAACCCCTGAGCCTGCGATAGCAGGGAGAGAGGAGAAGACATGCATTTTCCTTTAGGTTTCTCATTCATTCAAAATGTGTATTTGAGAAGGTCATTAGAGAAAACAGAATAAAATATGATTCCCCATCTCAGCTCTCCATCCTGAGGGGCTTCTATTCAAAGACACATCTGGATGTAGGAGATCATTTCCACACTTTTGTTTTATGGAGGGTCTCCTGGTCACATTTGGGATAAGAAAGTTAAAAAGTTGTTTTATTAGTTTGTTTTCAGATCCTTTGATATTTCCCAACACAGAGCCACATTAATTGACTTGTCTATATTTCTGGAATCTTCTTCTAATGGAGCATTGTGGAGGAAGAGGGCCAAACTTTATTTCTTTGGAAAAGACATTGTGTTGGTGGAACATAGGATTTTGAGTAAAAACTCATAGGCTTGAATTTTACCTCTGTCTGGGACAGACTGGATAAAAGTTGGTCTAGTAATTTAACCACTGCTTTCTGATCCAGTAAGTGGAAATGCATTAAATCTTAACTCACAGTACATATTGTTAAATTTTGAGCTGTTTTACAAATCTTAGTTACCAATATTCACAGAACCTCTGCATCTTCATCTTGCCCAACACCACTTATGAACATTTTGAATTTACCAATATTCACAGAACCTCTGCATCTTCATCTTGCCCAACATACCACTTATGAACATTTTGAATTTTATTTTATCCAGAAATTAGTGAAAGGGAATTAACTGATAAAAGGAGTAGAAGAAGAAAAGGAGAAAACTTGTGTTTCTAGGTAATGGTGAGCCGGTGGTATAGTGTGTGGGCTATACACTTTACATTTAAAACCATTGGGGAATTGTTAGTATTAGACACCAAATATTATAATTTGGATTTTTTTGTTTTGTTTTGTTTTAGTAGGTTTGTGGGAGTATGGTGTGTGTGGGAGGAGGGAAATTCCATGTCATATCATTAGTGTTATTGACAACAATATGATCACTATTTTGCAGGGGTTCCTAACCTTTCTGGTCAAGGACTTTTGGAGTCTAATGAGAGGAATAAACTCCAGAAAAATTCCCAGGTATATCTTCACCTCCATCTTGCTCACAACTCAGAGAACTCACAGCCTACCTGAAGTCTCCCTTTAGAGTGAAAGCAGTCCATAGACCCCAGGTAAGAGGCCTGGTCATAAAGTAGTAACTAAATTTTCTATTTATACAGTCTGTTTTTTCTCTTTTTTAAATTTTATTCTTTTTTTTAGTGGGATTGTTCTTTTGTGTCCTAAACAGTAATGGAGGATCTGTCAGTGTGCTAAGAATACTCAAACCTTAACTCTCTAGTCCTCTTACTGGTAAGTCCTACTGGGTAAGGCGCCTTTCTGTTGTACTTATGTAACTTTGGCTAAATTACCATCGATGAACCTTGGGAGCCTGAGAGCAATTTTAAGAGAAGATCATTGACCACTTGATGTTGTTCAGCACAGAGTAAGCATTCTCTCTCAGTGAAGATGCCAGCAGAGCAGCATGCCCTGGAGAGGTCCACACAGCAGGGAGGAGAAAATCACTCCCAGGGGATCCTCACATCAAGGAGTGCCTTACAATATGTCAGACCACTATTGAAACCAAGTAGTGTATAAGTGTGAATTTTAAAAATACAAAGTATTTTGGTATTTACCTATTTACGTTGGAAAAAAAATGCTTAAGTTTTACTTCGATGAGACAAATTTTCCCTCAAATTTTCTTGGTTATTAGAATTTCTATTATTGACCTAGAAAAGGGATGTCTATGTCTATACTTATTTCCATATTTCTTACAACAGCAGATATTTAACTTTAATAATACCTGTAATCAATTCTGGGGAAGGAATTTACTTTAGAACACCAAAAAAGTCTACCAGATAGCCTGGCATGGTGGCGCAAACCTGTAATCTCAGCACTTAGGGAGGCTGAGACAGGAGAATCGTGAGTTCAAAGCCAACCTCAGCAAAGGCCAAGCGCTAAGCAACTCAGTGAGACCCTGTCTCTATATAAAACACAAAATAGGGCTGAGGATGTGGCTCAGTGGTGAGTGCCCCTGAGTTCAATCTCTAGTACCAAAAAAAAAAAGTCTACCAAATATTCTTTAAATCAACTGAATGCAAAAGTGATTAAGATGCTAAAATTGAGTGATCTTTGCATATGATTAATGCTGATATTTGAAGCAAATTTACAGAAGTACATGTAATTGAAATAGCAGGTTTATTTGGGTAAAATCAAAATATCTATCAGTGAAGTCTTCTGAGATGCTCACATGAAAGGCACTGTAGACATGAAATATTTCCATTATAGTTATAACCATTAACAGCTAGCTTGGTACACTAATGATTTTCTAGAAGTTGCTTTATTGGTATTAACTCTTTGGTCTTGATTGCAATTAAGGACATTACAAACTGCTGATTTGTTTTAACTCTGTGAACAAAAAGAAAACCAGACAAGAATTTCCAAACAAAACACTTCTTAAGTAAGTTTTCCATGCCTCAAAGTTACTTTCATATTTATTTCTAAATATAACCTTTCATGTAAATTAACATCCCAGAAGGGAAGTTTCTTCATATCAGAGTAAAACAGAAATATACTAGATCACATAATGCAAGATAACTCTGTATTTATGGGTAATGGCCATGAGTTCAAACTACATTAAATTTGAATTTCAGCAATTTGTGCCACAAGAAATGACATTATCTTGTCCAAAGTCAGGAAACCCAGTGACTCTGAAATTGGTTCTTTGGAATAGGTTTACATGGTTACTTAATGTGATTTGATGCTTATCTAATTGATATTCTGAAGAGCAAACTTGTTTTTTCTGCAAAGAGAAAACAGACTCCCAATAATCACATAGTTGTTGTTGTTTTTTAACTGCACCTTACATTTTGCTCTATTTCCTATTTTTTGGTGGACATAGACATTTTGAATGATGACATGTTCAGATAAAATGATAGTTTCTCTGGAAGAATGATTACACCTCTTAGGGAAAAATCCAACCTGAAAAAGAAAAAGGAATGGTCAGCAATATGTAGTGAAAAATGTGTCTTCTACAGGAACATTGTCTATCAGTTACATAAATACATAAAAAAGAAAGGAAGGAAAAAATCTCACTATTTACAAACTAATTTTTAAAAATTAGATTAGGAGAAGCAATAATGTGTAACTGTAGGAAGCAGTCAAGAGTGTAAAGAGGGAGCATACAGAGTGGGAGAAAATGTTTATTACTGTACCTCACATATGGCATTAATATCCAGGTTACACAAAGAATCAAAAAAACTTAACACCCCCAAATCAAGTAACCCAATCAATAAATGAGCAAAAGAGCTAAACAGACACTTTTCAAAAGAAGAAATAAGGTTAACAAATGTATGAAAAAATGTTCAACATCTCTAGCAATTAGGTAAATAAAAATTAAAAAACTACACTGAAATTTCATCTCACTCTAGTCAGAATGGCAATTATTAATAATACAAGTAACAATAAATGTTGGCGAAGATGTCAAGGAAAAGGATACATTCATACATTGCTGGTAGAACTGTAAATTGGTGCAACTACTCTGGCAAAAAATATGGATATTCCTCAAAAAACTAGGAATAGAACCACCGATTGACCCAGTCATCCCATTCATCAGTATATATCCAAAGGAGTTAAAAATCAATATACTATAGTGACACAGTCACATCAGTGTTTACAGCAGCACAGCTCACAATAGCTAAGCTATGGAGCCAACCTAGGTACTCTTCAACAGATAAATGGATAAAGAAATTGTGGCATATGTACACAGTGGAGTATTACTCAGACATAAAGAAGAATGATTTTATGACATTTGCCAGTAAATGTATGGATTTAGAGACTATCATGCTAAGTAAAATAATCCAATCTTCCCAAAGCAAAGGTCAAAAGTTTTCTCTGACATGTGAAAGCTAACCCACAATAAGTTGGGGACCAGGAGAATAAAAGTTCAGTGGATTAGACAAAATAGAATGAAAGGAAAGGAGGAGGATGGGAAAAAGAAAGACAGTGGAATGAATCTGACTAACTTTCCCATGTACATATATAAATACACCACAGTGAATCTCAACATTGTGTACAAACAGAAGAAATTAATTAAAAAATAACTATTGGAAAATGGCAGAAAGTTCAATAGAAGGAAGGGAATTGGGATGGGAAGGGGAAGGAGAGGTACTGGGTCTGAATTAGAATGTTATACTCCATGCTTTTATAGTTATGTCAAAATGAATTCTACTGTCATGTATAAGTAAACAACAACAAAAATAATAAAGAGTATATTTCCACCTCCCAAAAACAAAACAACAAAAAAAGAAAAACTACCAGCCATTTTCATTTTCCTGAGCTTCCTTGTTTACAGGTCTTCTGAGGATATTTTTACAACTCAGTGGCTGAACTACAAGTCTTGGCAACTAGAACCCAATAGAAGAAAAACTCTGAGAGTGGAGCATATTGGTAAAACCCAAATTGCTGATTAAACAATATGTTAGGGAAAGTATGCTTATGATTCAACAATTGTTTCATAAAAGTTTAAAAATAAAGCAAAATTTTTTCTTACCCTGGAAAATAAATTCAGTCTAGTCCAGCATTTCTTTGATGATAGAAGAGTCTAAAAGTATCTCAACATCATTGAAACTTACTGTTCAAGATTGGATCAAAAGCAGCAATTTTTTTTCAAATAGTAAAAGTCTGATGTATCCTTCAGGGTTGTAAGTTCTATTGCAACTTATCTATTTGTGTTTTCATCTTACTGAATGAAAAAAAATGTGTATGTTTCATATATCAAGGACTCTGAAGATTCAGGGTCTCTATTCTAATGTCACTACTGCATTAATGCTGAAAGATCACACTAGGAAGTTATCATTTAACTCTTAATATCCTTGGCCCAGCCTAATATCAAATCATTTGTCCCAATGCAGCCATTAAGATGAATTCCTTTGCCAGTTATTGTGAGAAAACTTTCCCTTTGCAGTGATGACTGAACAATGGGATAACCTTTTAATTGGCTAAAATTTTAGTTTTCGAGTTATTTTAGAAGTTGTGACTTTGGTTTGATGCTTTAAAAATGAAATTGGATGCTTCCTGTTAAGGGGCAATGAAGAAAATGGCAGGAGTTGATTTCTTACATAAACAAAGTGTGTGTTTATGCTACGTGAAGGCATAATAATATCATGGAGATGGTTTTACCATGTAACGTCAGGGAGAAGTGATGGAGTCTGGAGCCTTCCTTTAGCACATAGAAGTATGAACGCATTGAACTGAAGAGAGTCTGAGGGGAAGTGGCTAACCCCATACATTACACAGGCTGTGAGCAAATGTCAGGCATGGCCCTTGACTTTGTGTGATGAAATAACTAGTAAAAGTGCAATAGCAATAAATATAAGAGAATGCTCTGTTTTAATTCAATAAACTTCTTTTATTTTTACACAATTATATTTTCAGATCAACTATGGAGTTTTATTGAAAAATGACCAAGTTTATTATCAAGACTTTTCCCTTTTGAAAGTAACTGTACAATACTGAAGTTTAAGAAACACTGACATTCGGGTATTCAATTTAATTTAGACTCACTCTCAGACAAACTGTTAAAGTTGCTTGAAATAAACAAAAAGTATAAATTAGTATATTCCTTCTTCCCTTTTCTTCCTCCTTCCATTCTCTTCCCTTGCTCTTTCTCTTTCCTGCTTTTTCTCTTCACCTCCCTACCCCCTCTCCGCTGCCCTCTTTCTCCTGAGAGCTGAAAACAGCAAGATGACACCCAGTTTTTATATTTGGATAACCAACAAGCTATTTAGCATAGAAGAAGAATTCTAATTAATGCAAGGGACATTTTACTTTCTCTTGGACATTCTAATTTAAATTAACAAGAATACATTGAGTTTCAATATATTTGGGTCACATTATTGAAAGTTTCAGGTGTTCCTGGAAACAACTCTACTAAAAACTCAACTCTAGAAAGCTAAATGCATTTTAATAAATCATATTTGAGAATACATAATATGAAATATTATATTAAAGCCTGAGGCAAAAAAATAAATGAATGAAATGAACTTTATTTCTGTTATCAAGGAACCTGGAATCTGATGTGGGTCACCAACACACAAGAAACAGAAGGTAAAAATATTTTCCATATAAAATTTTAAAAATATGTGTCTATGCTTTATGTTACATTAATAGTGTTTTATGGTATTACTTTTTAAAAAGTCTTCCTGGCATTCTTTTTTGAGTTCTGAACTTATCAGAGAAATAAATCTATTTTACTAGTTCCACAGTGTGAAAGAAGAGGTGTCATTATTACTTATGCTAAATTTGCTAAATGAAAATATCCTCAGTCTCAGACTAACGGATAATATTGAACATAAAATAAATTAAGTAAAATAAATGAAAAGTGAAACTGTGTTGAAGGAGGGCCGGATCCAGCACAGACATGTGATTGAGTATTGAATGATAAACAATAACAATGTCAGGTACATTTCAGCATTGGCAGCAGGGAGTGGGGACCCTTGAGTTTAGGTGAAAGCATTAAAGGACCAGACAGTCATGAGTGATGTGAGTCATTAAGGAGATTTTCCTGAAAATTCTTTTAGCTCTAAATTAAAAATAAATACACAAGCCCAAATAACATGAGTTTTAAAAAGAAAAAGTACAAAAACTACAAACTAAAGCTTAAAATAACATTGCCCTGAATTATTTTACTTTGATTTAAAAAAAAGATGCTCAATATTCATGGAAAGAAGAATATTTAATTCATATTTTAAAGTATAGGATGCATGAAGTAGGAAAACAGCTATTTCAGGGAGAGAAGACAAAATAGAATGAAAAAACTATCTTCCTGCTCCTTCTACTTATGAAATAAGAAGTGGACAGGGGTAAGAACATCTGTGGGGCTGGTGGCAGAATGACAGTGATGAGCTCACAATGTCCTCTTTAGATCCAAATTCATACAGTGTGTCTTGACAGATGCCAGGGTCATGGGACAAAACAATGTCTATGTTCAAATACGTTTGAAAAATCTCAGGTTTGATAAAGCGGATAAACAGACTTGTCTACTGCATGACTTCACCAAGCCTTTAATGTCAACATACAGTTTTAGAAAATTCTAAGATAGTTTTGAGCAAATGAAAACCCTCATTGGTGTTCTTTATTTTAAAATAAAATAGAAGTAGTTATGTATCTCCTACGGGTCTAATATGGGGTTAGACACTTATGTGTTGTCTCATTTTATCTTGATCTCCATGATGTATTAGCACTCCCTACCATGTCCCCTCCACCCCTAGCTCATGGGTTAGGAATTCAAGAATCTGTAAACTGCTAAGATTTAGGCAGGAATTAAAAATTATTTATATTTTTTAAAAGTTTACATTTTGGAAAATATGAACTGCAATTGGAAACAAGTTAAATAAAGTATCAATTGCACCACATGCTAGAGCCATTGCTTAACTAAAGAGATAGTCGTGTGTGAAACTTTAGTCAAGCAATAGAGATTTGACCTCTTCTTGAGAATTCAAGGTTTGGTGAGAAATCAGATCCTGACTCAATCATTTCAAGGCAATATGGTAAGTGATGAAGAGAGACACAAATCTCTTTGCTTTTGTTCCGATATTTTCTTTTCTTGAAGTAGGGTGAAATGGTACCCTCATCCTTACCCTGTTACACTGATCATAAACTTCACAACTGAATTCCAGTGTATGTTTCTCATGAAATATTTTCTGCACCCTGACTTAATTCCTCCTTTGCAGTTAGTTGCTTGCTGCACTGTTCCCACAGCACTTTGCTTCTCTTCCACCAGAGCCCTTATTTTCAAAGTCCTATTTTCATTGTGATTTGTGGTATATCTGCTTACCGTCCCCTAGGATTGGGAGCTTCTTGAGGGAGGACTTTGTGGTAGATGTTCTTACAATCACTACTGACCAAAATACTGCTTCACTGGACTATAATAGGGCAAGCCTCAACACCCATTTTTATTTGTTTGTTTTTGAAATATATATATATATATATTTTTTTTTCTAGTTTTAAAGTCGTTTATAAGACAAACTCTAACATCAAAAAAACGCTTAGAAGGAAAAAAAATGGGTAGAAGGTACTTCATGATTTTTATGTTGTTTTTATTTTGTTTCATTTTTTTTTAACCTCCTTTTGTGCCTAAATTTAAAAATGTCTGAGGAACAATCAGAGGAAATAGGGTATAGACCTTCTAGATCATTATGTAACCTATAAAAGCCTTCTCATAGACCAATCCAGGAAATTTTAATTACAGAGAAATCATAGAAAATGGAAGACTATAAATAAGTCTCTTAGTCGGTTAGCACCAGGAATTTTGAGATACAGAAAATCCCAGGGGCATCTTAGTGAGACCTGGGGAAAACATGATTAATCAGTAATAATTAGAATGCAGATGTATACATTTGTGAAATGTTGTACAGACTTTGTAGACTCTGTAAGATGTTTAAATATTTTAAAAAAAACTTTGTTATCTGCTCATGCTTTGAAATTAGTTGGTTAATTAAAAAAATTAAAACAGTTGAAGTAGAGAAACGTTGTCATCCACGTGGTTCTAGAACATTTGGGAGTGAATGGAGAAACTAGTTATTTGTCCATAAACTATCAAGTTTATATGATGCTAAAGAAGATATAAAACATAAATATATTGACCCATATATTTTGTCCCTTAAAAATTGGAGATATAAACAATGAAATGTCTCTGAGTAAGTGCAGCAATAAATACATAACCTATTTTCTTTTAAAGAAAATAGAGGAGAGAAGTTTGACCACATTGTAACCATTTTGGATTTACTGAAGCCAGATTTTAAATTTGGAGAGGAGGATTTAAAGCAGGGGTTAGCACTTCTTGTTTCTCTCTGTGAAGGGATATACAGTAGATACAGCCTTTGGAGACTACATATTCTTTAAAGTAACTATTTAGCTCTGCCATTGTAGCACCCAACTTGCCATAGATTATATGTAAATGAGCAGGCCTGGCTGTATCCAATAATACTTTATTTACAAAAGCAAGCCTGATTTAAAGTATCAATACTGAATCAATATCATGATTCTCTGTAGGAAATGACTGGAAGGAGGAGTGGACCACTTTTCTTGTGTGTGTCCAAGGCAGCAGTGTCATGCTGAGAGATACGTGCTCTACAGGCACTCTAACGTTGGAGTTTGAATTTTCCCTTTCTTTGATGGGTGGTCGTGGTGGTGGTGAGGTCTTTCCTTCCTGAACCAATTCTGCCCTTCATTAAGTGGATCAATATCTGTCTTCACCCTAAGCTGGAATGAGCTATGGTTTGTTTTCTTGCTCCCAAGAAGGAACAATACAATGACTAGGCATGCTCAATTGGAGATGGGCTGGAAGAGAGAGGCAACAGTGGTTATCCTTTGGTTGACTTTTTTTAGGCCAAACTGAAGACCACAGATGTTTTCCTCAGGCCCCCAGATGAGGTCTTTGTGAGGTTGCAAAACTGGCTGAAGCAGATGACTCTCCCAAGTGGCAGGGATTGAGGATGAGCCATCATCTTCCCCTGGTAGAATCCTTCAGAGAGCTCTCCAGGTGACGCTGCTCTTGGAGAAACATTTATCATGTTTCCCTATAGAAAAAAACAGGTGCTGGAAATTGGTCTTGATCACTTCTTCATGCTGTGCTGGAAGACACGCCAGCTTGGCCATTCCCCAAGTGTTGGAAACGTACTTAATTCCTCTGGGAGGCTTTTGCAAAGAAGAATATTTTGTTTCTCATAGTAGTCATTGGTCTCCTTTCACAATTCTAAGAAGCATGGTCTTTGGAAATTTTTTCAGCGAAAAGGAGCAGGAGACACCCTAGATGGGCCTGTTTCTTCTTGTCACTTGAATCATCTGCTCTTGACAGCTGTAAGAATCTTTCCCAGCCGGTCTCCTGTGGCTGATGCATTTCTATTTAAGGTGAGGCTTTGAGCAACCTGAATCTCCTCCTGATTGCAGAGAAATGCTTTGACTGGGCTACAGGGACCTGGTGGGACAAGTAGGACATTCTTGGTCAACATTTGCCCATTCCTAAATGCACACATCTCATTGAAACAACCCTGCGGTTTGTCAAACTGCAGTTAAGTTGATGTTGACTGTTTCACCAGGCACTCCTGTGGAAAACAAAAACTGTGGGCTGATGGCAGAGAAACAAGTGACTAAGTGCATCCAACATGAGGGTAACTAAAGGCCAGTCAAGATAAAAGCTGGAAAGAGCTCTAATTATTTGTAGATCCTACTGTATGATTATTTAAATATGTTCCAGTTAATGATATCTGTCAGTCACGACTGGTTTAGTGGTTAAACAAAGGGATGACATACCTACTTTATTGTACCTGGATGTGGTGCAATTATGCCAGTACATAATAACAAATTGATGATTTATTAGGGGATTACCAGGTATGAGTATTAAGGTATGTTATTTTAACTAATCCTTGTAATAATCCTCTGAAGTCAGTGTTGCCCCATTTTAGGGCAAGAAAAACTGAGACTCCGAGAGGTCAAATAACAAGCCCATGGTCACACTAGTGATCATTGGGGTCCAAAATACACATCAGTTTGACTCCCAAGTTCATTTCTTTGCTACTATTTAAGGTTGTAGACAATTCATGGAAAGTACTAGAAGCAGTGCTGTTGCTGAGAGAAATGGAAGCATCATCAGTTTGCTGACCTTCTGTAGTATGATCCATCTAACCCTGGGTTACTTTGTCCTGATACTGTGGAGTTTGCACCTTTGCTGAAAACTTTGTAAATACGAAATACATGGTTTATTAGAAAATCCTAAATCAAGGTTTTATCTTCTAAGCAGTGGATACACTGGGAGGAATTTTCTCCACTATCTCCCTCTTTGCACTTCTCTGGGGACATCTGGCCCTGCCTAGAGACAGTTTTGGTTAATATAGTGGGTGGGAGCTGCTACTGGCATCTCATTAGTAGAGGGCATGACCACTGCTGAACATTCTACAACATACAGGACAGGCCCCTCTCAACAAAGAATTATCTGCCCAAAATGTCATTAGTACCAAGTTTGAGAAACTCTACTAGAATGTTCTGAAAATTAAAAACAAAACCTTAGAAAGATTGAGAACTCGGCCAAGCACAACTATGCATCTCACCTCCACAGAGAATTCTGTCTTATCTCCAGCAGTTCTCACATGTTCACCCCTTCAACATGTGCCTTCAACAGAATAAACCCATGATATCAGTAAAGATTGCTCAAAAAAAAAAACCTCAACTGATATCAAAGTGAAGCCCCAACTTTTCAGAGAAATCAACATTGGTGGTCATGTTCCATGTTCATTTTCCCCTCTTCTGTAACTGTTGTTAGCAGCCATGTCTTTTTTTTTTTCTCTTACACTGAATACTTTTTCCGAAAAATGGCAACTTCCAAAACTATGCCTCTTCTTTTGAAACACAGCATATGCTTGTTTAAATATTCCATGTGGCCAGAGCTCCAAACATAGGGCTTTTCACATTTGTTTCTCATCATTTTTGACAATTAGTCTCCCTTATTTCAATAAACAGCTCACTCCTAAAGAGTAGTTCTTAAGTACCATTTATCGTTTCCTGGGTGGAGTAAAGATTTCCCATGAATAAACATTTCATATTTTTCTTTGCAAAACATTTTCCCAAGTATTTAAGTCTGTGGACAAACCTATAGGGCACACAATTAAAGGATGTCGTGAGAGTTGAATGTCTAATTCTTTAGTTTCCCTGTTAAGGAAAGCCCCTGCCTCTAAGAATAGCTATGATTTAGCATTCGGGATACAGTTTCACTTCAATACAGGCAAATGACATTCTTGTGGGCAGTTACCCGGGAAACAGAGTGAGATTTTAACTTGACATATCTCTATGGAGGTTTTATTTCAATCATCTTCACTCTGTTAACAATCTTAGAACTTGAAGAAAAAAATAAAAGTGGAAATAATTATTATAATTTTTGAAAACAAGAAAAAATGAGAAATTGTGGAAATAATTGTAAAGTTTATTGGAAACAAGCTGTATGCTGTTTCTCTTGGTGATTAATCAGTTCAATCAAATGTCATCATTTCTGAGTCCTGGAAAAAAGCATGGAAATGTGTGATTATTTAATTGAGTTTTAAATAATCTGGACATTATGGAATTACCATTTTAGGAGCATGTCTACATTTGTGTCCAAGTTTGTATTTATAAAGCAGAAAGTTGGTTCACCAAGAAGCACTAAAGACACTTACTGTCCACATGTAGAAGATGAAGCCATGGTCTCCTTACTTTGATTGACTGTCATCAAAGCCAAACAAAATAATAAAATCAAGTCTCTCTCTTCCCCAATTCTTCATTTTTTTCTCTCACCTTTGAGGTATCTTTTGTGACTATATTGCTTTCTAAGAGAAAGGAATTCTAAAATTCAAGAACTGATACTAACCTGATATATTTATTAGTGGGCACACATAGCAGTGTCTTATGTTGGGCTTTGCCTCAATGTTGTCAAATGAAGGAAAGGCCATAAAGTTAAGAAACTTGGAAGGAGGTTGATTTAGACAAAGCAATAATCTTTTCTGATCCCATTTCCCCAAGAGCTTAGAAACAAAGTTCCTACATGTATATTGTTTACCTCACGAAATCAAAGTGCTTATGTATCTATAAATGTTTTATCAATTTGATCATGCATGCATGTGTTTATAAAATGTATAATCAATGATATAACATATAGCTAAACTCAGACAAGAGATCAAATATATTCCAGGGCTAGATTTATCATTCATTTGTCCTCCAAGGAACTTCGCAATTGAAAACTGATTATTAGCTGGGCATGGTGGCGCACACCTGTAATCCCAACACTTTGGGAGACTGAGACAGGAAAACTGTGAGTTCAAAGCCAGCCTCAGCAACGGCGAGACACTAAACAACTCAGTGAGACCCTGTCTCTCAATAAATCACTAAATAAGGCTGGGGATGTGGCTCAGTGGTCCAGTACCCCTGAGCTCAATCCCTGGTAAAAAAAAAAAAAAAAAGAAAGAAAGAAAGAAAGAAGGAAGGAAGGAAGGAAGGAAGGAAGGAAGGAAGGAAGGAAGCTGATTATCAACTTTCTTATTCTATCTTATAAAATTTCTTCTTCTCCTTCTCTTCCTTTTTTTCTTTTTATTATTTTTTGGCTCATCTGTAATCAGAATGAGGTGATAAAAACATAGATCTAATTTTTCTACCCATATGACACTGTGAGTTTTGCAAAGAGATATTTTATAGTCTGGATTTCTTGGGTGTTTTTTATTGGTTTGTGGAGGAGGCTGCTCCTCCCTGGAGAAATTAAGTCTTCAGACTTGTCGTTGGCAAAGTCTTGAGTCCTCTGCTGTGCTCCCCTCAGGGGATGGAAGTGTCTCAGGATGGTCTAGAGTGACTTGTTTCACTGAGCAGCTTGCTACTGTTCCAGAAGAAACTGCCAATTGGCAGACAGACATGAGTGGTCTGGTCAATTAGCAAGCTTCTGCTCAGTCCTTGCCCTTGAGTACTGTGACTTCAGAGCAAGCACGTTACCTGGATGAAGTAGAAATTCAGGCGTAAGAAGTAACTGACCAAGACCACGTGGCAACACCAGGAGTGACTGGGGCACTTCTTTGGTCTCTTCCCCCAGTCTCCATAAGTCCTCCAAACATACCAAATACACATAAAATCTATGCCAAACAAAGAGTGGGCTTGCTAAGGCTGCCAATTTAAGACAACTATATAATTTTCTTCTTCCAAATAAATTTTGCCTGTGGGCCATTCTTATAGGAGAATATACTCCCTGTATTAAGAATGAATTATGGTTGATATTAAGTTTGTTCACTTATATTTCTGTAGTCACATTGAGATATATTGCATTGTATAGCTCATGAACAAAAAACTTTATTTTTTTTCCAAATTTTAAAATTTTATTATTATTATTATTATGTATTTTTTTTAGAGGATAACATTTCATTTCTCTGGTTGTGATATAGAACCACAACATGCATGCAGTCATACATAAAGTTAGGGCTATGGTGACCATCATATTCCGCCACCTTTACTGTCCCCATGCCCCCTCCCCCCTTACACCCCTGTGAACAGAGTTCCTCCATTGTTCCCATGTCCTTCCCCACATTATGGATCAGCATCCACTTATCAACGAGTACATTCGGCATTTGGTTTTCTGAGATTGGCTTACTTCACTTAGCCTGATATTCTCCAACTCTATCCATTTACCTGCAAATGCCATAATTTTATTCTCCTTTATTGCTAAGTAATATTCCATTGTGTATATATACCACAGCTTCTTTATCCATTCATCTATCGAAGGGCATCTAGGTTGGTTCAAAAAAGTTTATGAAAGTGAAAAATATACAGAGGACTTATAGCATCTGGGATTACAAGAAACCATTCAAACACTCTGACTAGAAGTACCTTGGATAACCAGAAGAGACACTTAAGAACATAATATGCAAATAACAGGTGATTGGCAAGGATGTAGGAAAAGAAGCAGTGGTTGTTCAGAAATTGCATGGATTCACTGAAAACAAATCATACCAAAGAAATATAATTTTCTATTGATATGAACTTTGTGGAGTGGTAGATAAAAATGCTGCAGGTATAACACTTCATTTTAGTAGGAAATTTGGTAGATTCTCAGTTAAGGGGCGGTGTTGTGGAATGAAATGATCAGACCTCCAGACTTAGAACACCCACCTGACTCTTCCATTTTGATCTGTAAGCTTTCACACATCATGTAGAATTCCTGAAACAAACTTTCTTGGATTGTAAAATTGGAAGATTTATTTAAGTCTTTTCCACCTCATTCCAAAATTACAGAATGCTCAAGAGCAATGCAATGAATTGAAGCCTGGTTGAAACATCAGTTAAACTCAAAGAAAGAAAAAGAACTAGGATCAAAGACTATTGGTCAATGTCAACTTTACAGAAGACTTCCTATAAAACTTTAAATTTTGTCCTGTTCACCGTGTTATCAATCTATTTTGTAGAGGTGTAGAAGTAATGATTATTAAAGTTATATATAAATATCAGAGGTGAGCTTTCAATTGTAGAATCAAATAATTCTTTCATAGCTATTAAGCTAGTCTAAAACACAATGCTAGCTTTATAACACACAACGATAAAGTTCTACCTTTAAATTATAAAATATCAGTAACACTATTATGGAATGAAGAGTGGACCATAATAGCAATTAAAAGGAAAAAAGCTCTGAGGAATTTAACTGAATAGAAGCCAAGTGGAAGAAAAATTCAGATGATTTTAAGAGTTTCTTTCTTTCTCCACTTTGGCAAATGTTTCATTTTTTTTTTTCAATTAAACAAGCATTCATTGAATGTTCTCAGTCTCTGCACTTAAGGGACACAAACCAAGCCAGGAGTAACTATACTCCTGTGGGATCTGTGCTATGATAAATGTATGTATATACATGAGGGACTTTGGGGGCTGAGAAAAGAGCACAGTCAATTAATGTTTTTCAGGTGTTCGTGTGTGTGTGTGTGTGTGTGTGTGTGTGTGTGTGTGTAGATGTGGGTATACCTATATGGGTCAGCAAAAGCTGAAGAGGCAAAGATTCGCAGAGTTGGGTCCTGAGGAACTAATTAGAGTTATCTAGTTGAACAAGATGGGGAAGAGTGTTCCAGATAAAGTCAGCTCGGAAGTACAGAGCACGTTTTAGGAGTATTGACAATTCTGTATTGTCAAAGCTCAGATTTTTGTGGTATCTAAACCAGGTTATGAAGAGGCTTTAATAGAATAAATCGTTTAAACCTTAACTTGTAAATGATAGAGGAAATTTTACATATTTTAAATAAATGGCATAACTGAATTTTTGTTTGAGAAAAACGAGTCTAAAGGCTGTATGCTATATTGATTAAAGTTGGAGATTGGAAGCAGGAAAACACATTAAGAAATAAGTTAGTCAGGAATCTTTGGTTCCATGACACAGAAATCTAAACTGACCTAGTTTTACCATAACAAAGAATTGATTGAATCTTAGAGCCAAGGGCAAGAGTAAAACTGTCTTAGCAATGACTCTATAAAAATCAGTGCCAAATTACCCTGAGATTTCATCTCACTCCAGTCAGAATGGTAATTATTAAGAATACAAGTAAAAATAACTGTTGGCGAGGATTTGGGGAAAAGCATACACTTATATATTGATAGTAACACTGCAAATTGGTACAAGTACTATGGAAAGCAGTATGGAGATTCCTCAGTAAATTTGGAATGGAACCACCATTTGATTCAGTTATCCTACTCTTTGGTATATACCTACGGGACTTAAGATCAGCATACTACAATGACACAGCCATATCAATATTTATAGTAGCTTGATTCACAAAAGTTAAGCTATGGTATCAACCTAGGTACCCTTCAAGAGATGAATGGATAAAGAAAATGTGGTATATACACACAAAGGAATACTACTCAGCCATAAAAAAGAATAACTTTGGAGACTATCATGTGAAGTGAAATAAGCCAGTCCCCCCAAAACAAAGGCCAAATGTTCTCTCTGATATGTGGATGCTAACACAAAATAAGGGGCAGGTAGGGAAAAAAAAGTTCAGTGGATTCAGTGGATTAGACCAAGGGGAATGAAGAGAAGGGAACTGGGATGGGAATAAGAAAGAGAGTAGAATGAATGGGACATAACTATTTTTATGTTCATATATGAATTCATGACCAGTGAAATGCCACATCATGTACAACCACAAAAATGGGATCCTGATTAGAATAAGTTATACTCCATGTATCTATAATACAGCAAACTACTACTCTATTGTCATGTATATCTATAAAGAAAAAATAAAAAATCAGTGCTTTGAGGATTTTCTTCTTGTACCTCTTGTTCGTACTTTGCACTGTATCATGTTCCTTCAGATTACTTACTAGGCTAAATCTGTTACCACAGACAACTCTTTAGCCAGGTAATTTAAACAACTTTGGCTGAAGGCTCTGCTCGCCAGCTTTGAGTCAAATGGAGACAATCTATAACAAACCATTAAGGCAAAGGATGAGATGATGTGATGTTTCAAGCTCACCTGCCTTTTCAAAACTCATTTCTACCTTCATAATTAGTAAGAGAATGTTAACCCTCAGTTCCTTTAAAGATGTCCTGGGCCCAGCCTCATGCCACTGATCATACTATAGTTTGGATACGAGGCGTCTTTCAGAAGCTCCTGTGTTAATGCAGGTATATTCAGAGGTAAAATGGTTTGCTTATGAGGGCTGTAACCTAGTCAGTCCATCCTGCTTTGAATGGACTAACTAGTAAATGTAGGCAGGTGGGGCCTGGCAAAGAAGATGGGTCACTGGGGCCCTGCTCTAGGAGCATTCATCGTCCTTGCAGCCCCTTCCACTTTCTCACTTTACTGACTGGCCACCATGAAGAGAGCACAGGTCCTCCACCACGCCCTTCTGCTACGATGTGTTGCCTCACTTTGGACCCAGAGCAATGGAATTGGCCCACCATGGACTATACCTCTGAAATGTGAACCAAAATAAACGTTTCCTCCTCTAAGTTGTTTGTGTGCATGTGTGTGTCTACAAAATAATTTTTTGATCATAATCATGTGATTTTATTCTTTTTTTTTCTCTGAGTTGTTCTTATCTGATATTTTGGTCACAGCAATAAAAAGATGACTAACACAAATGTAACAATCTGATTCTCTATTTTTCCATTCTTTTTCCTGAAGATATCTTTGAAACACCTTAATTCCAATGAGATTTCAAAGAAAGTATGCCTGCAGGAGTTTCTATAAAGCCATTTTCTCTTTTGATGAAGAAAGGGTTGGACTTGGTTGGGGCCCTCTTTCCTTTCTTCACTTTTCTTCTTTCTTTTAGAATGGATACAGTATTTTGAGCTGCAGTAGCCAAATACTGACTATGAGTTCATACATATATGTAAAATTCCAACACAATTATAAAGACAGGTCCTCGCTGGACGTGGTGCCACATGCCTATAATCCTACCAACTTGGGAGACTGAAGTTGAAAGATTGCATGTTCAAGGCTAGCTTCAGCAATTTAGGAAAATCTCATCTCAAAATAAATAAATAAATAAATAAATATATAAATATATAAATAAATATATGTATATATAAAGATGTTTGGGGATATAGATTAGTGTTAAAATGCCACTAGATTTGATTCCCAATACTGAAAATAAATAAAGACATAGAACCTAAATTTTTGAACCAATGGGAGCAATATTCTGCCTACAAAATTTTGTTATGTGATAAAACAAGTTCTTTTTTTTTTCTTCAGCTACCATTCTGGGTACTTGCAGCCAAATGTATTTCTAAGTATTGTAAGACCTCTAGCAAAAATAAAGTGGTCATGAAGGAAGGAGAAGCAAGGAATTGACAACTACTGTTCAGAATGCATTTCCAAAAAGATCAGCTTTCTTTTTTTTTTCCTCCATATTTTATTTATTTGCTCTATTTAGGCTTACATGTTAACAGAGAGCAATTTGATTCATTGTACATAGATAGAGGATAACATATCAATTCTCTAGTTGTAAGTTGTATAGAATCACAACAATATGCAGTCATACATAAAGTTAGGGCTATGATGACCATCACAGTTTTCTTAAGGGAAGAAAGGAGATAGTCTTTGTTGGAATCATGGTAAATGATGCAGAACCCCAGTGTAGAGTTTACTGCAGAGATATTTGGAAGACTCGTGGCCTTTCCAAGCCATGGGTTGTAGACAAACACACTAGCAATGAGGACAAAGAGAGGAGAGTTAATTAGATTCATTAAAGAGGGAAAGTCAAAGAGACTTTATTCATTTTAGCTATATAGTGGCTTAGTACTGGGGACCAGCCCAAGTTGAAGACAGTACTAATGAATAAAATAGGAAAATGAATGAAATTTTTGTTGACAGCAAGAGAAGCATAGTATCAAGCTCAAAAAATTTTAAGGGAATGCTTCCTGCCTATCTATTAACTATCTATTTATTCATCCATCATGCATCTATTTACTTCTCTGATTGATCATCTAACTTGTTAAATGTCAAATTAATAAATTCCCCAAATCTTGCTTATAACAGGATTTGTAATCATGAATAAGATTTAGTAATCATGAATAAGTGAATATTATCATAAGATAAAAAATGTGTAAAATAAATAAGAATTGAAGCATAGAGAAAGCCAACTTAAAACAATAAGCACAGAACACGCCTGGCATGGAATACTGTACACCTGCTTGGCTTGAACAGTGAACACAGTTAAATGAAAAACAGAGAGGAATAACTGGCAATCACTAGAAATGAATCCTGTGCAATGTTCAAAGTGTGCCCAGTTAGAAAAGCAAACCAGATACCTACAAGAAGCACAGCTCTTTGTGATATGCAATCAGAGAGAGGTTTCTCCTAATCATCTTCATAGAGGCTTCTGTGGAGACATTCTTAAAGTAAAATTGGGGGCAGGTTTTAAAGAAGTATTTGTCATGATATCCCTCCATCTAGAATGATGATATAATGTCAAGTATAACATAGTATAAACTCTTCTCTGGGTTTGGAGCAAGATAGGTTAATAACCACAATGCTCAGTTATGTCTGGGAAGCTCTGTTTGTTTTGGGGAATATTTTACATAGAATAGTCACCTCTTGCAATGAACTGTGTATATATTATATTCTGAATAGTTTCTTGCTGAATGAATAAATGATGGATTGAGTGAATGCATGAATGGTTATAGGAACTGGACATATTTTTCTTAGATAAGAGAGGTTTTCTTTTTTTTCCTCAAAGAGTTTTATAGCTTAGTAATGGAGGCCTAAGATAAAATTCACAAGAAATAGTAACAGATTCAAATAAAAGTAAGAACAAGTCAACAACGCAAGCAATATCAGATGATAGTAACTTTTTGTTTAGCAAATTCTATCATTCTATCTAATGAATATTAAAATAAATGTTTCCTTAATGAATGTGTGAGAAAAGGTTAAGTTTAAGAGTATTTATTTTGGTATTCCATTGTAATATATGATAAGTGAGGAGACGAAAGAAAAACTAAATGAGCAAAACAGAACAGGCAGAGATTAAGTCAGACCTAAAGTCTCCCAAGGTATGAAAAATTACAGATTATGTGGATCATTAATAGATGAGTAAAACATAAAGCAGACTTCCAGCGTTTGTGAAAAATTACTCTTGGAAGCAGATAGGATGGAAATGTGTTCTGAGTTTATGTATGTATCTGATCCTGAGCCAGAAAGAGATTCCAAGCATAGCTACAGAGTGGGTCGCACATGTGAATGTCCTGGAAAATCCAGCCGTAATTCTCTTTTCCCAAGTTGCTCAGCCTCTGACTGAAATGTTCTTGGAAACATAAATATGCAGAACACTGTAGAGATCAGAACAATTTATATGATTGTTTTTATAAAGAGAAATGTTTTAATCGTTGTAGCATATATGATTAGTATTCCCCCAGAATTATTCACCAGATGTTGATTAAAATTCTAATAGTATTAAGAATCATTTACCTTTTCTCTAAAGTATTTTAATAGCTTCCACCTTACTCAAAACCACAGTTATTTTACATGCAAAGGAAACAGAAAGAAAATGGAAAGAGCCAGGCAGTAAGGAAGTTAAATGGGAAGGCCAACCACAAAATTCCAAATATTTTAATGGATATTCTTGGTTTTCCCTGAGTTTCAAGAAAAAAAAAATTTGCTACCTTTGCAATATGAAATCAGGTTAGTTTGTAAAGTCTAGTGCATTTAGAGTCAGAGTTTCTCAAAGATTTTAGGTGAAAGGCAGCTTTTGAAATCCCACTCATGCATAAATTGTTTCCACAGCTCAGCTGCTGGTTACCCTCCAGTCTCTAGACAAGACCCTCAGTGAAAAGTAACTCATCACTCCACAAGTCAACCATCCCATTGCTGAATATGTCTGATGCAAAATGTTCTTCCTTATATAACTCAAACATCATGGGCCTATTTAGCCTGTGAATATTTGAGAGGTTGTGTTTCCATTAAACCTGAATTGTGATGAATTTCAGTTCCTATGGGCCCTTTATGAAAGTGTCTCTTTTTAGGACTTTAGTACTTTTCATCCGCCCTAGAGTGCTGGTACACGTGTATTTTTATACAGATCCAACCCATTTCTTCACACTGGTCCTCTTGTGAAACTGGCATGGCATTGCCTCAAAAGCCAGTGGTCCCTGTGAGGTTGCTGCTGTGCCAGGCATAGCTGGCTGCTACTGATGGCTGCTTCTCTGGAGCTACTGTTTTGCTTTGGTCATTTATTGTACATATAGAAAAGAATCTTCATGAAATTTTCTATAATACGATCTGCAACTTTCATCAAGATTTATCAACAGCTTGGGGTTATTTGTTGTAAGATGTGGCTTCCCTTGTAGTCTGCAGGCTATGGGGCTCCATGAAGCACCACCTTTCTAGCCCATGGCTTTCTTCCTTGAGGCAGGGTCAAAAATAGTGTCCTTGGGTCCCAAAATTGCTAGCCTAAGGAGATAAAAATGTTTGCTCACCACACCAATCTCATACAGGTATAGTTTTTTCTTTTGACGGGGATGGGAGGGTTGGTATTCGGGATGGAACCTAAGGCCTCACACACACTAGGCAAGTGTTCTGCCACAGAGCTACATCCTTAGCCCAGGCTAGCATTGTTTTATCCCCAAACTTTTTTCCAAATAATTAGCCTATGAGATCCAAGAACAATTATGTTAATATGTAATAGTCTAACATCAGTAATTCCCAGTGTGTTTTGTCCAGTTTTAGTTAATGTTAAGTAAAGGTCATTCTCTTAGGAAAGGTTCTGTTTCAACTAACAAAAACAACTGTAGTTAACTTAAACAGGAAAGAAATTTGTTAGAAGGAAATCAAGTAGTTCCCAGAATCAGGCTCAGAAAACAGTGACCTATAGAGGCTTTGCTATAGGGAGCAGCTCAGACGCACCTGCAGCAGGAGATATGTTAGGAAGCTGCCCCTAGCACAGCCATACTGCACGCAGTCAACTGTCACTGCCAGACTCCACGTGCTCCTCACCTCTGACCCTACACTGGTATTGTTCAGTAGAAATTCGCAGTGATGAAATCTTATCTTTGCTATTGAATACAGTAGCCACTAGTCACACATGGCTATTGAACATTGGGAATTGAGGAGTTGAATTTTTAGTTTTATTTCATTTTATTTAAAGTGAATTTAAGTAGCCTCATGTAGCTGTTAGTTACCATATTGGACAACAAAGTTCTAATGTATCAGAGCCTATTGTTTTGGGATTATTTGTCAAATTTTTCTAACAGCCACTTTCCCACATGTGAAAAGTGCCACTGAACTTCTATTCCTTGAATCCTAGATCTCTATATTTGGCCAAAGGGAGAAGCAATGTTATCCAGGTCATTGGTACATTACAGAGAGCAGGTATCCATCAATCATTGAAGTAAGATTATTCAATGGGCCCATGTCACAAGGCTAAAACCCCCCGAGTGAGGTGGTACCAAGAAATCAGTGCATCTATCCACAGCCATAGGGTCTTGGTTAAATATTATAGCATTGGATTTGAATTCTAGCTTTGACTCCTGTTCAGTGACCTCACATAACGTACTTAACTAAGGCATTTGTGGGTATAGTAAGATTATCTGACTCAGAGAGTAAAAATATAAATTCATACAAATCATAGAAAAGCATTTGGTACATAATAATGTCCCAATGAATGTTGGCTTCAATTTTTGTCACTGCTACATACACATAAATGATTTGCAATAAGAGTTCCTATGAATACCTGACTAGGTACATCTACCAAGTATATCTACTACAAGTCGTATAAAGACTGCAAAAGCTCAAGATGTCCAAAGACTTTGTTAGTTAACAGTGTCAACAGCCTGATTCCAAGCAAGACAACTCTTACCTTCTTAGATGGTTGAGAATTTATCTTATTTTGAAAAATCTTGCCTTCTAGAAGTAACAAGTTGTTTGCTGATGAGACTTCTCCTTGGTATGTCAAAACATTAAAAGAATTTTAAAGTCTTCAGATTGAGTGTGGAAACACACACCATGAAGGAAACAATGCCAATGACAGTGATGTCTGCTGACTCTGAGGAACACATTAGTGGCTTCAGAAATTATTCTTGTCATTATGTTGAGGGTTTTTATTTTTATAAAAACAGAAACCAAAAAAATGTAGAAAAGAGCTCCAGGACTCAGATTAATACACGGAAACTGCAGCACTGAAAGTAACTAGACTTGCCTTATATTTAGAGAAGAGTTTTTTTTCAGTCTTGAACTTTGGTTGGATCTCACTGTGGGCCTTTAGCAAGCAATGTTTAGCACCACACAGGACTGCCTTCAGTCTGAGACAACCTTTTTATTTACTTAGTTTGTGAAAAGAAAGATTTAAAAAACTCACAATAATCCTAAACCTTAAAAGATCATTTCTTTTGTAAAAAGATTTCAGAAAAATGGCAAAAAAGACCTTGTTTATACATTTTCCCTGCCCATAGAAGACAAAGCACTATCTAACCAGCACAACTGCCATCTGGTTTTAAAAGCAAACACACATATTTTATTTCTTTACTGTGTTATAAGCAGTGAATGAAAGAGTTATAATATGACTTATTCCATAGAACAGACCAACCTGGAGATCCCACTTCATATGTAATCAATAAACTTGCCTTCACGTGCATGTGGATATAAATTTTGTTAAGAGTTTTACACATGTGTTTCTCAAATGCCACTAGTTTATAGAAAAGAACAAATCCCCTAGTTTTCTAGAAACCAAATCAATAAGACATGGAATCTTCATCAGTCAAGAGCCAAGTACTTTGAAGTATTCATACACACCAGCTGGAAGGAACATACCATGCTACACTTAAACCTAAACATGTGCACTGTATGATATTTCTATTAAATTGGTTTTATTAATGTTCACAATTTTCAGGAGGAAAATTAATGTTTTATGCAATTTCTAAGTGTGATAAAAAGTTAAGAAAATGATATCTAAAGAGATGCTTTAATTTTTTTTTTTTTACTGATTTTCCAAGAGAATATGACTTATGTATAGTTTCTTGAAAAGTATGTGTTTTTAAGTTGGTTTTCCAATAGTGGTCATGGTCCTGGAATGGGTTTTCCTCAATACCTGCGCCTAATGGTTCCATGAACCATAGCACACATTTGTGAAACAGCTGGAAAGAATGTTTTTATGTATGCAAAAGCAACATATCCATATGTTAATTAACCTACAAGTTCACACTAGACCTATGTTATCCAAACATATGAATAAATCTAAATTGAAATACTGATATTTACTGTGATTTTTCACTATCCTCTTTTGTGATGAAGATTTAGAAAAATTTCATACAGAATTTTCTGCTTTCAAATGGTAACTAGTAGAGCCAACATGGAGTGCTCTGGGTAGAGATCAGTTGTGCTTATCCACAAAGACAAAGTCAAAGCAGGTAGTGAGGAACATGTTTGGAGTCTTTATTTCTCTAACCCTTTACACTGAAATGCAACTTAGTCTCTTCTCAGATCACTTCATGTTAGCAACATCCATATGTTAGGTTATGTAACATAAAGTATGTTTATGTTATCTTTAGAAGATAGTGGGGCAATGAGATAAGACCATAGCAACTAATGGTCCTATTATCCCCAGAGTTTTCTAGATATAAACCCTCAACCCAAAACTTCTGAAGAAACATAATCTTCTGTGAAACTTCTCCTTCAATTCACTTACAAATATCTTCTTCCTTCCCCTACCCGATTTCTTACGAATAATACAATACTCAGTGTCTTGTTACTGAAGGAAGAAATTGATATATTATTCAAATGTGCTAATAGGCTTTGATGAATGAGAAAGAAAATCTCAGAGATTAATGAAGACCACTGGGACCATTTCCTCTTGTTTGGGAAATAAACGAATGAGGATACATTATTAGGGAGAATTATATAAGCATATATTCTATTAAAACACCAGGGACCTGGTAGAGATTCAACCAACAGAGAATATTTTGAGTGAAGAATAATCTTAGGGCCCGGGAGGGACAAGTCTAAATAGCTTTAGAAAACTCACAGACTGTTTTCTTAATATGTTTATACAATATTTTAACAATTATTTGAGAATAAACAATTTAGCTGGTTAGGTAGCTATTTTCTTTATAAAACCACAGATGGTTTGTTCACTTGAATATCTAATTGACTAATCCTATCCCTTCTAGAATTCATGTTTTATATACACAAACAACACAAATACATGCCCCCCAAGACTTGAGATGGCGTCAATGTTACACTTGAGGGTAAATAACTAATTTTGGCAATCATTTTGTAATCTGATCATGAGAAAGGTCTTAATCTAGTGATTGCTTTTTAGTACAGGGATTATATGTCTGGTTTAAGCATTCCCCATTCTTGGGAAAGAATGAATCCCAACATAATGTTTCAAACCACAGTTCCAAAGACCATATTCTTATCCCAAGAATATCCTCCTAATCCAGAGGAAAATATGACCAAACACACTATCTATTTTTTTGGAAAGTCATCTGAAGTTAATTCTCCCTTTACTTTCTCATCCCAGGAAAACCTCTGGTGCCCATTGCTCCATGCTGGGACCTTTAGACAAAAGCATGACAGTGAATCAGAGTTTCAGTCCAAGCCCTGAAAGATACTTTCTATTGAAATGGACAACAGATGTGCACAAAGAAAAGAAATAGATCAAAGATGTGAACTCCATCTGTGAGGATATTTGCAAGTACAAAGTATGTAGGTTTTTGTTATTTTAAACTTTCATCAATGCAACCTTCTGGGTGGAGGAGGAAGTAAAACTGAAAAATAAAATACAGGAGGCAGAGGGCAGCTATGGAACAGAAAAAGTTGCATCTGTGGAATGGAATGGGTCTTAAAAGAAAGCAATTCTGTACACATTTTTAAGCATCTTATTTAGGTAGGCTCTGGTGGATGCAGAGGGCATAGGTAGTAGTAAAACTTACCAGGATCTCTACATAAGAAGCCCAGGCTTCAGTAGAGACATCTAAATTTCAGAATCACCATATGTAAGAAAAAAGCAAGGGCTGGGATTGTGGCTCAGTGGTAGAGTGTTTGCCTCGCAAGTATGAAGCATGGAGTTTGATCCTCAGCACCACATAAAAATAAATAAAATAAAAGTATTGTGTCCATCTTCAACTAAAAAATATTTTTTTAAAAAGGTAAGAATTCAGAGGATACAGAGTCAAATCATACATTACAACCACTTATATAAACCATTAGTATCCTTTGCAAAAATTTTGAATAGTTTCATAATTAAATAACAATTTTCTGAACTAGGAATAGCTGTTGTACCAGAATTGAAACAATTTGAGAACATCACAGGTAATGGTGAGCTACTATGATTTACATTGTTTTTATGCTGGAGAGTCTAAAACAGTTCTTTGAGGAAACAGTTGAGACTACAGGTAATGAATTTGGAGCTTATGATTTTTAGTCACTTCCTACAGCTATGAATTGGACCACATCCCTTATTCCTTATGACCGATCAAGGATGACATCACAAATCACAATGCCTTTTACTTGCTATTTGGTATACCTAACTCAAATATTTATGAATTCCTACTATTTAATCCAGCCTTCACAATTCTTTGGGTGTAATCTGTAATGTCTTTTCTGTTTGAAAAGACATTGTGACTATTGGACACTCTCTTGCAGTTTTCATTCTTCTAGTGAAGGGTTAAGGGCAGTGATTGGTATTGACTAAGTTTCAGAATGGCCAGAAGCCCTACAGCAGTGAAGGATGAAAAGAATAATGACATTTCGTGTTTTCTGATGGCCACTGAGTAGGTATCAGGAAACTTTAGGGAAACATTTTGCCTTTAGCTTTCCATTAATTGAATGTAGAAGAAAATGAAAAAAATGTTGAGTTTGTCCTTGTTTGAAAGCTTACTTTTCCTTTTAAGAAATATCAACTGAATCAACAATAATAGCTACTAACCATGTATTTTAGGATGGGAAAATATTCTCATACCTATGTAATAATTCTGAAAAGCTCTTCTGTTGATAAAGATATTTGTGAAAGGAGAAAGAAAATTGTAGTTCAAACTTTTTTACACAATAGGCTTAAACGACAAGTGCAAATCAAGTCCAAATGCCATTCCAAATTCTAAATCTGATTATTCTTGAATGTTTAGGTAACATTAATTACAGTTAGCCTATTGGATGAGTTAATAAAATTTTATTTTGTGCACTGAATTTCTTTTTGATAGGAGATATGCACACCAAATTTATTCAAAGAAGGACATTGTCTTATGAGTTTAAGTAATTCTAAAAGTTGCTCTTAATTTTTTTTTAACAAAAGCTAGTCTACAAAATAGAAGATAAAGTTATTTTAAATTTCTTTTAGTATGAGTAGCTATGTCTAGTAAAAACAGATAATTAAATATAAAACAAAACTCAATATTTTCTAATTTTATTTCTAACAAAAAAGGTAGATCCCATTTTAAAAATAATTTGTCTTGTGACCCAGCTTCTGCAAAACAAGGTAGGTGAAAGATCTATTTGTGCCTTTAAGCAAAGAAACTTCAGAGATAAATATGGTGACTAATTGGAAAGATAGTATTTAGATTTCTACTCTGATGAAATGAAAAAGGACAATCAATAGCACTTCAGAGCAATCAAATTAGTTTTACAGTAAGTGAATGGATTCGTAAACAAAGTGAGTTTTAAAAATAGAGTCAGAACACAGGAAAATAGGTATTTATGGTCAGTGGGCTTATGAGGGGAAATCAGAATGGGAATTCATTTAACAATATGGTAATTTTGATAATTTATAATAATGAGTGATGGAGTAAACAATACTACATGCAAAATTAAAACTATAAGAAAAATCCAGTGCTTCTTTTCCTAGTAACTTAATTTACACATTCCTACAATATTTTTAAAGAAATTCTAATTTCCAATAGGTAATCAAATTGTCTACAACAAAAGTAACCCATTATTTTTTATCATCTTAGTCTGATGAATATAATAATATATCAGAGAGAAGGATCTAGTTTGAGGGATAGAAGCAATGATCTAAAAGGTCAGCTACATGATCAATTCCTGAAAATCAAGCAATGAATATACCTAGCTACCAAAGAGAATTTGGAGCAACAGGAAGAACAGAAACATTTAAGGACCATAAGAAAAGGCCAATGTTCAAGATGTCAATGAAATGGTAAATATGTCACATTCTCATAAGTCAAGGAAAGCACACTAAGGAAACAAACTGCTTTCCCATTAGGGGATACCACAGGTGCAGTTCGGGCTCCCATAAAGCAGACTTTCTTCTTCCCCAGTCTCATCTTCTGTCAGGATCTGTCACGCACTGCACCTTTCAGAAGCACCAAAGTATGTGTGGTTTCTTTATTCCACCTATACCCTTCCTCCAACAGACACTAACACCATATTTTTTCTCAAGAAATTCTCTGTCCCTGAAAGAATTTCCATATCTCATTACCACTAATTCATCTTTTAATATATGCAATTCAAGTATTATCTACCTAGGAAAGCATCCCTGATTCCTGTTTGTAGTTAGTTGCATCTCAGCATACCATCACTAAAACTTTGTGTAATTACAGCATAAAAATATCATCCATATATTTGTCTCCTTAAATTGACTTCTTAGCATCTTATTAGCATCTCCAGTATAGGTATGTGCTTTCATCACCTCCTTCCCCTAGCATGGCACAGTTGCCAGTATGTACCTGGTGATACAAACCCAAGAGAACTGAAAACCAGACTATATCCATTCTGGTAAAAGTGTGTCCACAGATTGGTGCCAGACTGCAAACCATGTGTCTGAAGTTCTGCAATGAGTTCAGAAACAGAGTAGGCATTTAGAAACTTTAATTGCAATTTGAAATTGTCATGGTGTTTGGGCTTATCATTAAACAGAGCATGTACCAGTTTGACTACTATTGAACTTGTATGGTGAATCTTATGTGGAAGGAGCTGCATGATAAATCATATTACAGCATACAATAGTTTCACATTAGAGAACTGCAATGCAAAATTATATAGAAATATGAGAAAACATAAGCATGGTTTATTCTTATAAGTGTTCACTCATTTTTGTAATTGAATTTATAAGTTAATGTTATTAGCTAAGTAAAGAATGATAATTATATTACTTTTAAAATGCTTTTATTGATGCATTTTAATTAGTAAATTACATTATTTTCATTTCTAATTACATTTACATGGTAAAATAAGCTTCACTAGATTGATTAATTTGGTCAGAAAAGGCATCTCTCTAAAAGTACATATAGAAATAATGAAATGATGAGGATAGTGATTCCAAAGAATAAAACTAAAAATAGACTGCCATTTTTATTTGGAATTATGATCTCTCATACATTGAATTCAATTTGATTCCTTCATAAACAGTATATCATCTACATCATCTAGTGAGTTTGTGTGAGACTATTATGTTGAAATAGTATATCTAAGTTCTTGTCAGTTTGTAGGGTATGCAATGTCCACATTAAATATGTTCAATTAAATACAGAAATACAACAAACAGACTCACAAATGAAAAGATATGAGCGCAGAAAAGTCTAGGAAGTATGCAAATTCATAGTCTAAAGAACAATTTTTACCGATTGCAGATATAGTATACAATTTAAAATAAGCAAAATGTGTACAGGTCATGGCTTTGAATACAAATAAAAAAATAAATGCAAATACAAACCTTACCCTAACATAGCATCATTGTGATTCTTCCAAAGAGGCATAATTTCTTAGTTTTATTATGTCAACTTCTGTATGTTATTTTGTTCTAAAAGGTATATCATTGCCATTCTACTGAGTTGCAGTAGCATTTATTATAGAAATAAAACAGAGATGACAAACTCCAAATAAAAACTTCAGCTTTTACTTTGAATATTATTTAGAACATCTGAAGAAAAAATGTTGATATTGTGAAGTTAAAAGGCTTTTTTTGATCATCTTTTCCAAAGAGCTTTCTTTACATTTGTATACATCATAAAACTAAACTTAAATGGTCATATTAATAAACTGTGGTACATTACAACAAGTACCTACTATTAAAGCAAATTTAGGAATGAATTATACCTTAATTATTCATAATAGAATGCATAAGTTTTGAAAAACCTTTCATGGCTTGTAGAAATTATGTACTGTCTTTTGAGGAATATTTAATATGATTATGATGATGATGATAATAATGATAGAGAGCTTGTAGTGCTTTTATTTGGTAACTATAAATACATCAACAATTCCCAGTTAACAGTATGACACATTAAAATGTTCAAGATGGAAACATAGTATTATTCTTTCAACTCTCCCAAATGTCATTTGGAGTTTTATTTTATTCCAAAATGTTCAAAATGAAATCTCTTTAGTCTACATGATTGTCTATTTTTTCTAACAGTAAATAAGTAATATCTGATTATTAATAAAAGTGAGAGATTAATTTCTGGCAACCAGCTGTCACAGGTTCATAATAGAGTTAGCAAAAATAGAAAATAAAATAACAAATCTTTTACTCATGCCAGGTATCTTTATAAGGTGTTTTGAAATAGTGGAGGCCAGAAGTTGGAGTTACGAACACATGAAGAGAATATCTTTCAAGACTTTTACTTTCCTAATGACCTGAAGTAATATATCAAGCAAGGTAAAATCCAGTAGTATTATAATTGACTGTGGTGTAGAATGTTACAATATCTGTAGAATAATTTCTTGGATTGAATAATCTAATCATAGTAGGTTGTATTTATATAACCAATTGTACTTCATGTTTGTGTGCACGTGTGTTTTTTCATATAGTTGAGTTACATCGTATCCCTTCTTTTTAGATAGCCTTTAGGTATTTTATTGATTTTTTCTTTTTTCTTTTGTGGTATTGAACTTAGGGCCTTACGCATGCTAGGCAAGCACTTTATCACTGAGCTACATATTCAGGCTTAATTTCTTTTAAGTTTTAAATTTTGAGACAGAGTATTTCTATGTTGGCAAGGCTTGCCTTGAAATTGTTTTTCTCCAGACTCAGCCCCTCAAGTAGCTAGGATTATAGGCATATGCCACTGCTCCAAGGCATATTTTCATAATTTAATATAAAAATATAGTTTTTAGAAAATTCTAATTTTGTCAGGATTTATCCTTGTTTTCTAAAGAGAATTGCTCTCATTTAATTCCAGTTGTTGTGCCTGTATCAATTTCTATGTTGGGATCCACCGTTGAATTTTTAAGTCATTGCACAAACATCTACTTATTGATTTTTGAAGATGTGGGCACATCTCTGTAAGAAAGTCATTATGTAGTGATGTTACCTTTTGAAACTTTTACCAATCTGACCTTAAAATCCGTTTCTACTAATGTTATAACCTGGGTGTGTATTGCCTAGAAAAAGAAAGAAAAAAACCATTGTACATAAGTAAGTAAAAAATAGCATAGAGAAATAAATGTCTCCTAAAAAGTTTGAATATGCCAACAAGACATTACCACCCTATATACACTACTGAGTGCCTCTGCACCATGTACAGCCAGAGGAATGAGGAGTTGTGCTCCATTTGTATACAGTATGTCAAAATGCATTCTATTATAAAATAAATTTATTTATTTATTTTTTTAAATAAATATTTTTATTGTAAAATAAAGTAAAAACATAGTACCCCAAATTTTGCCAGAAAAACATGTTTGGAAACACACAACCTATCATGATCACTTTCACTACTTTTAAATATTACATATAATCCGAGCATGTACCACAACTAAATTTCTTTCCTTAAATAATAAAATAAATTTATAAAAACAAAATTTTTATTTACCAATTAACATATTCAATATATCACAATTTCTAGTTGTGGAACACAGGTTAACTTTGGTATTTATTTTTTTGTTGGTTTTCTTTCTACCTCTTATTATCCTCTTTTACTCTCCTTTCCCCCAGAATAGGTGTTTAGCCACAAATTCTATGAAAATGGTTCTTAAACCCTAACTTTCCACTAATTTCACAATCTTCAATAGTATTTATGCCAATTGAGAATAAATTCTTATCTATCATTTATAAATCCTTGGTCATAAAATATATACTAAGGGATATGTTGGATCAATCATTACTATGCATTGTAATATTTCTCCATGGCTTAATATTTTTAAGCTACTGTAGTAGGTGTTATTCTGGTACAAAAGACTATCTTAATATGAGGCTCAATATTCATCTTTGTCAATGTTAACAATGTCAATAAGATTATATTATATGATTTGCATTCATACAAGGTATGATTTCCATACTTTGCAGGTAGATGGGATATACACAAAGAACGCAGACACTGACAATTAGTAATTGTAGATCAATATCAATCAATCACCTTCCCATTAGAGACAGCTCTGTGATTTGGAGAAAATTCTCAAAATATTACATATGTTTTACAAAATATTTTACAAAGTCATGTTTCAGTGTGATTGTTGATAATTAACATGATGCCAATTATAACTATGAATCATAATTCTGCTGAGAAAAATACATATTTTTTATACAAAGGAAAGAAAAAAGAAGTATGCTAACAAGCCAAATGGCAAAACTCTGGCAATGTACAATATAAATCTGCCAAATACGCCCTGCTGCTTTGCAGTGTGGCCACCTGCCAAATAGCTCTGTACTGTGTCCTCAATTCATCTGACAAGAAGAAGTGAATGGGGCCTCTACTATGTTCCTATGGCTCAATTAATAAATGCTCATTGAGAAAACCTTTAATTGTTTAAATTGAGTATCTTGTCTAATGAAATGCATTGGCTTTACAAGATCAGAGCTAATTCCTTGTAGACTTTTTAAAATACTTGTTTTAAAGACATCTCTTATTTATTAACTATAGGCTTAACATCTACATTTTAGACAAAGGGCAAATAAAGTACAAGTCCTAGAGGGCTAGGTTAATAACAAATAGAGCATAAACATAGGCTTTCCTCTCTTCCACATTTAAAAATTTATGATTTTTGTTTTAAGCCAAATGAATTTCTCAAGCACAATGTTGCCATCAGTGTTCCATGCTCCAGTATTCTTTAAATAAGTTTCATCTCTGGTTGTCCAAGTGCACAAAGTAAAATGTATCCTTTTTTTATATTCGTAAGTTAAGAGACATCCTAAATGAGGAGGAATAAAAGCCCCACAGAATTAAGTATTGGAGAAAAAACATCAAGAGAGATAGTAAAAAGTATCCAAGAGAATGACATAGTTTGGGGAAAGGAAACATAATGAAAATATTTAGAATTATGGGATATGTGTGATTATCCAATATTAATTTTAGAATCTTAGATGTGAGGTCAGTGAGGGCTTTGGGATTTCCTCTTAGTGAAGTTTGTAAACTTAGAATTTTCCTTAGAGGGTATATTAAGATGCTGATTTAGGGTCCCAGTGATTCCTGTTTGTAGCGTGGTGGTAGAAAGCCATGTTTTCAAGAGACACCCAAAGTGATTCTCAAGCATGTGATACATGGACTTCACTTTCAAAAATCCTGCAGGACTTCACAAACTCCTCCAAATAGAGGATAGCACTGAAGGTTGACCAGCAAAAAGGAGTAAGTGCAAGAAAGCAAGCACATTAAGGTTTCTCAATTGCCACGGCCCTGTGAAACCCTACTGGAGAGCAATGACTTCAAATGTGACACCAGTGTTTCCATTTGGACCTAAGAGGTAGGCCACTTCCCTTCCCAGTTTGTACTCAGCGTCACTCCCCACTCCTGCCATTATTTACACCTTGTGGGGATGTGTGTGTCAATATCTGCCTCTCCTCTAACACCATGATATCTTCCGAAGAAAGAAATTGTTTTACGTTTTCACCTGCTTTCCCTCTCTCTCCTCTTATTCCTAGAACAGTTCACATAAAAGTGAGGTATAAACATGTCACATGTTACATTTGAAGTCATTGCTCTCCAATAGGGTTTCACAGGGCTGTGGCAATTGAGAAACCTTAATGTGCTTGCTTTCTTGCATTGATATCATTTTGCTGGTCAACCTTCAGTGCTATCCTCTATTTGGAGGAGTTTGTGAAGTCCCACAGGATTTTTGAAAGTAAAGTCCATGTATCACATGCTTGTGAATCACCTTGGGTGTCTCTTCATAGGGAGAAAACATGCTCCTGGAATTTGTCTCTGAGAATGTCTTGTTAAAAAATCTTAACATAGCCAAGTGTCAGACTCCTTATACCTCCCACATTTTGATGTCTGGGAAGATGGTTCCAAGAAGGGCTTTGCATTTGAGAAGACATCGGTGAGTGCTGAGATCAATGATGAGGGCTGGAATTACCTAAGAGTGGAGTAAATGCTTTCAGGTAGGATTGAAAGCATCTAGTGAGAGTTTCTGTCCAAATGTGTATCCTCCAGATAGTTTGTTGATGCTTTAATGTTCATTATGTTGAATAAAGGTGATTCCCTTACTAAATTTCAAATAGTTTGGGGAAAGGAAACATATTGTTTGTACCACCAATGATAACAAAATACCTTTTAGTTTATCAACAGTAGATAATCAACAATCTTTGCTAAATAAATGATTAATGAACAAACAAGTATTTGCAGCAGCAATTGAACTTATTAGATTTATAGAGACATAACAATTAAATCCAACTCCAATGGGCTGAACTGGATGAGATTTTTTGGTTCCATGCTGTAGCCTTAGGGAGTGGGGGTCTCAGACTGAGGGGCTAGAGGAGGGCTCAGCAACAGGACCCATGGCATGGAGGAGCAGATGTGCTGTGCCCATGACTTGGTCTGCTATCAAGAATTCACAGCATTACCAAGTTAAGCATAGAGATAAATGAATGAAGACAGCTAGGGCTCATCTTATGTAGGCTATTTCTAGCAAAATGTCACCCAAAATGTCACCCAGCAGGCACTTTCATGGTAGTGTCACAACTTTGAGAGTCTCAAGTGAGTATAACTAATGGAGCATTGGTGGGGTGAACATCAGTGAACACAAAACTGCATCCCCTTGGATATCTGCTGCTATGATTGAGCCACAACCCTGTGATAGCAGGGAGACAAGAGCGAATTTAAGATGATTTTTAATTTTTTTATTTGTTCTAGTTATACATGACAGTAGAATGCACTTTGATACACTATGCATAAATGGAATATAACTTCTCATTCTTCTGATTGCATGGTGTAGAATTACACAGGTCAAGTAATCATATATATACATAGAGTTATAATGTCTGATTCATTCTACTATCCTTCCTACCCCCATATCCCCTCCCCTCTGTCTAATTCAAAGTACCTCTATTCTTCCCTAGAACCCTCCCCCGCACCTTATTGTGAGTTAGCATCCACATATCAGAGAAAACATTTGACCTTTGGTTCTTTGGGATTGGCTTATTTTGCTTAGCATGATATTCTCCAGCTCCATCTATTTACCAGAAAAAGCCATAATTTCATTCTTCTTTAAGGCTGAGTAATATTCCATTGTGTATATATACCACATTTTCTTTATTCATCTATTGAAGGGCACCTACGTATGTTTCATAATTTAGCTGTTGTGCATTGAGCTGCTATAACATTGATTGTGGCTTCATCACTGTAGTATGTTGATTTTAAGTCCTTTGGGAATAAACCAAAGAGTGGGATTACTGGATCAAATGGTGGTTCCATTCCAAGTTTTCTGTGCAATCTCCATACTGCTTTCCATAGTGGTTGCACCAATTTGCAGTCCCACCAGCAATGCATGAATGCTGGTGAGGATGTGAAGGAAAAGGTATACTTAAGATGATTTTTAAAAGAGTATCACAAAAGGGTAACATGAACAGCAGTTATGTTTACAGTCCTTTCTGTAAAACTACCTTAATGATGGAATAATAAAAGTAAGTGACCTTTCTATATTTGATTAAAACCAAAATTTTTTCTTCATATATAAAATATGGGTAATGATACTTCTCTTATAGGGTCTGGGGAAGTGAAAGAGTAAGTCAAGAATTCAAATAGCCTTCAAGTAGAATTGCATCTTAAAACCTACTGTTCAGAAGAAGATGAACTTGAACCTTGTTTTTGGTAAATAAAGAAATTCTGTTCATCTTCATGACTTATAATACATAAGCTAGATATTTTAAATTAAGATTTTTTATTTAAAAATCATTTTTAGACATTTAAGTAGTTAAAAATAGTTACTATGAAAACCTAAGAGTTACCTAAGACTTAATGTTTAGCTCCTTTTCCCTTGTTCTACAACCAATAAGTAGATTTTTTTACAGGTAAAAATAAATAACATTTATTTTTTCATAGCCTTACTTCTGTGCAATCCATCCATGGAAAATTATGTGTGATTCTAGCAGCTTGGAACATTTTTATTGCATTCATTATAGTGAGAAGGCTCTGAACTCAGGTCATGAAGACTGTCTTTTCATGATTGTTCTGCATATAATATCAGAAAGCACCAGGCAAGTTTACTTTACTGAGATGCAACTGTCTTATGTCTAAAATGAAGTTTGTGATTCCTGTCTAGTTTGCAGTACAATTATCTTGCTTTTTCTCTGAATTCACTTTACATTACTTAATGTGACTTTAGAACTAAATTGTTTATCCATTGTTTTGTGTTCAAGAAAACTTCAGATTCACATCTGATATATTATTTCTACCTAACAGAATCTAGCAGGTGCTAGACACAGAGTAGGCACTCTATACTGATAAGAAGATATTCACTGATTAATAAGAATATATCACTGGCTGTGAAATCTTACCCAGCAATCAACTTCTGGTAGTAGCTAAAGGAGCAAAGAAATATTGGGGCAAATAGGAACACAGGAGATGAGCAAAAGAAAAATTGAGAAAAACAGACTCAGATACTATGAATGAGAGAAAAAATGAAGTGCAGGATTAATTCAAATCCATAGGTTAAACTCAAGAAATGTATTTAATAAATTTTTAGCCAGGGAATCATATGTAATTTCATTCAGCTGCAATTTAAATCAGTTGTCTAGCAGTAATGCATCAAATATGAAGCAAGATATGCAAAAAGGATAAAGGGAAGGGAATTTTTATTTCATTTGTCAATTATGTACCAGGGTCTGGAAAGATGCTTTATATAAATTCTTCAATTTAAAGAAAGAGTGTAGTTTTCTGCTAAACTATAGAGAAAGCAAGGGAGAAAACAACCCTAAAGGGCTATTCTGACATTCTAGTGTTATGTGTTTCCCTCCCTTGGCATTAGGAGCTATCATAGAGTATGAACGCATTTGCTGACGCTCAATAAAAGAAAGCTGGAGAGAGCTGGAAAGGCTAGAGAGTGATTGATTCCAAGAAATATTGTCTATGATCCAGCTGTAAAAATTGCAAAGCACGTGTACAAACTGCAATTCATAAGTAAACAGGAAAAAGTCACACTGTGTTATTTTACTTTCTACTAAACTTATCAAAGAAAGTAGAACAAATAAATTAGAAGATACATTTTGGGGAGAAGTATTGGAATAATCCACAGAGAAAACAGACTAAAAGTGAAGTTAATAATCATGATTTGCGGGGAATGTCAAATTAATAATCTTTTATTTTTCTTATAAGAAAAATTTGAATTCTAATTGATCTTTGATGATATACCATAATTTAGGGAATTATTGTGTGTGTGTGTGCCAAATTATGGATAGAAGGACATTTTCCTATTGATTCTAGATAAAAATAGCTAAAACTGTAATTGTTTTCAGAAGTTCAAAGTCCCCAGAAACACATTTCTGAAGAGAACATAAAAGTAGCTTTAAGTCAGGGGTGAAAATATACAGAAGTGGCATTTTAAAAGGGAATGAAGTATCATTAAAAATTGATTTCATGACAGAGAAAAATTCTGCTGGATTTGATTCCTCCAGAAGTTTCTTTCTCCTCCCATAAGAATGTCATCACTGGGTTAGAATATGCAGGCAAGTTGTTCTCATGCATTTATTTTTTAATGTACTGTAAACCAGTGGAGTAGAAGGCACACATTAATAAATAACTTGAACTTTCTCTTACTTTTGGAGAGTTGAGATTTGAGGCAGCTTTAAAAAAGTGCATTGGCCAGTCCAAACTTGGTAGACATCTCTTTTATTTCCTTAAGTAAATTTTCTCAACTGCCAAATAGAAGAAAAAAAATCTAATTTATTAATGCTTGAATGAATAATTCACTCTCAGACACTGAATGATCCAAAACAAACAAGCCAGTTTGTGTGTTTAGTTATATGAACTTTTGAATGTACTATCTCATAAATTGAGTACTTTGTTAAATGTAAAAAACAGAGCTGACCCCTGAGCACTCCATTATTAATTATCTCCCACTGCAGACATTATGTCGTTCCCTTGTTGTTTCCTCCTCATGGCACTGTAAATATTTTATATACTTTCCCCTATTAGGGTTGTTATGCTCCTTAGAAGGCATTGACTGAACTTTAGTATGGTTTCAGAAGGTTTTCCAGAACATTTTTCTGTCTCAGTAAAGATGCTAAATATGATTTATTTTCTAATATAAATATGTGGTGGTTACTGACATATTCAGATTCACTAATGAGAAGGTTCAGCTTCAGGAAGATTAATACATCATCAAGATCCTTTCAACCCCATGCATTGTGCTCTTTCATGGACTATAATCCATGTTATTTGCCTGGGATCTCTCCTTTGCCCCATGTCATCTAGCAGGCTTGATGACATTCTCTTGACTTTGGCATTACAAGTGCCTCACCTGATACCCTACTCTAAATTGAGTCCTTGTTATACTAGCATTACCTTTTGTGTAGGTCTGTTTTTTATTACTATAACAAAATACCTGAAGCGGCTAACTTTATAAAGAAAAGAAGTTTATTTAGCTCACAGTTTGGGAAGCTGGAAGTTCAAACAGTGTAGTGCTAGCTCAGACAAGGGCCCCATGCAGGATTACAGATGGAAAAAGAAATCACATCTTAAAACAAGATGACAGAGAGTGACAGGGGTCCCATACTCTTTAACAAGGGCTCACCCTAATTGATCAAAGGACCTCCCACCAAGCTCCATCTTTTTCAAGTTCCACGCCATCTGTATACCACCAAAGTGGGGACCAAACGTCCAAACCAGGAAACTTTGAGGGACACATTTAAACCATATCCAGGTTATAATCTCCTACTTTTCCCTCAGTACAATTGGGGATTGTAAACATGTGTGACTGCTAATACCTGTGTTTCACGCTCTCCTGCAAGCTTCGTGAAGGAGTTGATTTTATCTCCTTCTCTCCTCCTGCTGCATCATGAATCTGACCATGAAACTGACAGAGGGGGTGCCCAGGGAATACTGGTGAAGGAGTGAGTTAAAGTAAGGTCCCAAACCAAGTCTGTGTGATTCCAAAATCCTGGGCCTATCCACTGCAGGAGTGGTTACTATGTCCCTATGACCAATTCCTATGCATGGATTTGCAAGTCCTGGTGGCTACCCAGGAGCTATTTTATACTCTATATCCTACAGGAAGCTCGTGGAGAGCAAGTCCTATAGTTGACCTCTACAGTAGGCAGAGCATGTTGGTGACTGGTCTTCAGAAAGCACTTAATAATAAGCTGATCTTAAAGTTTAGTCTGCGACAGATCATCGTCCATTTCACTACAGCTGTATTCTCGACACAGTTCTCTGTTAGGCTTTGGTCTTTTGTTGTAATGACTGATGATCATAATCAGGAAAGGTAATGCCTGCTGCTAGTTCCAGTTTTTCTCCTTTATTCTCAGATGGCTGAGGTGATCGAGTTTTCAAATGCTCGAAGAGGTGAATTGTGCTATGTCTGGGACAGGCTCCATGTTTTTATTATGTATCACACAACTCAAGACAGAAATTCAGTTTGAAAAATGAACACTTTCCACATTTAAAAGGGGGTTACATGTTTTTGGAGTTACATACATTCTTCATCCCATTTATAAAATCCAGAACCCACAGCTAGCCACAAAGCAAGACATTTGATACTCTTCTGCTTGTGAGTCTTTGTTATATTTTTCTTGCCCATTCCCCTCCCCATTCATCCCATCCTCTTTGCTTTTTTTTTGTTGTTGTTGTTGTTCTTCATAGTTTTGTGTTAACTTCAGACAAGTCACTGATCACAGATTTATATATATATGAGCTAAGAGCAAGAATGCTAAAATGATTTCTTTCTCAGGCCTTAAAGACAGATGATAGGTCAAGACACTTTGCTTCATAGCCAAACATACTAAGGCACAGAGCGACATGGCAGTAATTTGAATTGTGAGTGCCAAAAGTGCTTGTTCAGCACTAACAAGAAATAGGAGAATAGGATCAGTATAATCACATATTCTTATTAGATTAAAAAGAGAGAGAGCAGTGCCAAGGTTATGACATGAACTGACAAGACTGAAAAAAAAAAAGAAAGATAGTTTTTCTGATGCTTCATCCACTATTTGCAGGCATATGAAAGAATAAAAATAAGCCCCATGGCATGAGTTATGGATGAAGTATCTGCCTTTAGTTTGGAATTTCCTGGCATTTTTCAGCTTGTGACACAGACTTGATGTGATTAAACAAAGGCTTTTCTCCAAACTTAAAGTTCTTTAAAAAAAAAAACACTGAATCTAATACTCTCTAACTTGTTTTTAAATGAGAGCAGATGCCTCTATTCCATGAACTGACTACCAGGATTCGAGAAATAAATGAAGAATGGAGGCCTGTTTTGGTAGAGGCTAAGATAACAGCAGGCCATATGTGCCTTTTGGAACTTCATCTTGTTCCCCCGCTCCCCAGCAGCACAGCCCACATTCTTCCACAGGATGAAGCCAGGCCGGAGGCTGGCTGCCTGCAGACTGGATTTCCCCTGGACTCACTTTGGGCAGTCCCCGGAGAAAACGCATCCTCAGAGCCAAGCGCACCTAGTGAAGTGAGCCACAGTAACGCTCTCCCCGTAAGAGGACAAGGTGGACAAGATGGCCAATTGGAATGATCTTAAATATTCTTTCCAGATCAGACATCCTCTGATTCTCTAATGAGGTAGTAACACTTCAGAGGAGGCATAGCTCATGGCCCTAGAGGAGGCAGGGAGCTTGGAAGTGGTACCCAGCTTTTTATGAAATTTGGTTTGCTATTGACAAAGAGCACATTCTCCAAAAAATATATTTTTGATTGAAATTTATACTTATTTGCCTATCAGCCATGTTCCTTTGGACTTATTATTTATAAATAAATACCAACCAGTTTGGCGTATGTTTAAACAGTGAGTGAGTATGTGTGTGTGCATGTGTGTGTGTGTGTCTGTGTGTCTGTGTGTATTTGCTTATTATTCTGTGTGAATCTTCTAAAGCCTACCCCCATTCATGATGTAAATTCTTGTTAGTTAATTCACAAATTCTTGACTTCCTGGGCTGTAATGTTTGCAGTTAATACACATCAAGGTATAATAAACCTTCATGTTAAGAAAAGCACGAGGAATTGAAAATCATTTTGCCTTAACATAAACTCATTTTGTAATGGATTTCACCAACCCTTACTTTTCCTAATACTTATAAACCATGCACTCCATTAAAAAAATTTTTTAAAAATGTAACCTCAGGAATTTCAGGGTGCTTTGAGAACTTAAGCATCAAAGATCATATGGTCCTTGACAGAGTTCCAACAGGGGTGTGTGTATGTTGTGTCAAAAGTTGCTACAGTTGATTTGAGGCTGTACTTTAGTATATGACCCATCAAAGGACATGAAGGCCCCTAAAAGGTGAACCCTGGAAGCCCATAGAAGCTCAGCCCAACAACACTGTCACAGATAATCTTTGACTTTATTAAATGTTGATGACATTAAAGAATTAGCCATGGAAAATAATTGCAGTTTTCACTAATGGTCTTTTAAAACTGATGGGCCTGAAGAGATATGGACTGAGACCCAAAGGAAGCTAAGTGGGAAGGTAGAGATGTTTTACAGGAAGAATAACTTAGCAGTGGGATATCAAAGGTGATAGGAGTCAGAATTAGTCACTTCCTCTTACTGTCCCTAAAGTGTTTTTCTTGGGGCCTGTTAATTGCCAAGAGTCCTACCTATAGTGCAGATCAGCTCTGGACATGCCTGTCTCTCCAATGCTCTGTTGGCTCCTCAAGGAAAGGAACATTGCTGTTTATTTCTGTAACCTACATACCTGCTGTTCTGAATGTTAAAATGCTAATCTCTGAGATCTTTTGATCCCTCAGTCTTTGCCCTTCCTTGATTGACACCTTGAAGTTTTGGCATGGAAGTGTATAAGTCATCTCCCAGCTGACATTACAGGACAGAACTCTTGGTTTCTATCTCCAACTCTCCCAATAGGTTCCTCCCCATTCTAATAGTTGGCTTAATTGTCCACCAGGTTTTCAGTCCAAAACACAATAAACTACCCTTGCTTATTTTTGCTGTTTACTCTGTCTTCTAATTCTTCAGCAACACCTTCAAAACTTATCCTGAAATCACCTATTCTTTTTTATCTCAATGGTCACTTTAGTTCAAGTCAGCTTGACTACTTCAGTGGCATATCCCACTTCCACACTTGTCCCTTTTCCAATCAGAGTGATCTTGTGAATAGTTAAATCCAAGTATGCCACATCTGTGTCACACCCTCCTCTCAATTTCAACTGCACTTAGAATTAAATCCCAGATCATTCCCAAGGTTATAAGTTCCCAGATGCCCTGTTTGTCTGACTTCTTTGATCTCATCTTGTACCACTCTGTCCACTGCTCTCTGCTCTCTAACCTCATCAGCCTTCTCTCAGTTCTCTGTGCTCAAGGTTCAGTAAGATGCTCGCCTTTCTTCAGCAGCAAATTCTCTGCTCCATGAAACTCAGGGGCTGATTTCTCCAAATCGCTATGGTGCCAGTCCAAATGTCTATTTCCAAGCAAGATCTTATCAGACCATGCTCCCTAAATTATCATCCATCTAACACCCCTTATCTCTAGTATATCTTTCGATCTTATTTTATTTGAAACACTTATCATTATTAAACATTATTGCTTGTTCATTTTGACTGTGCTCATTTATTGTCTGTTTCCTGCTGTTTCACCCACTGCCTGTTGGAATAGAAGATTGACAGAAGCAGGAAACTTGTATATTGTGTTCCTTATTGCAGTCTCAGTGCCTAGAATAGTGTCTGGTACATAGCTGGACTCCACAGCTAATTAATGAATGAATCAATGAATCCACCCTCACATTCCTGGTTCTGTTCTTGAACTCTGCTTTAATGAGAAGCCCATCATGACCCTGTTGATGTGGAAATTGATGACCCTGGTGAGACAAGACAAGAAAGGCTTAACATATGCTTTTATTTGTCTAATCCACCTACTACCAGACACCAGAGGATATGGGAAATAGCCAAGGTGACTATGCAGGGAAATCTGAGCATTATTTTCTCATTTGAATTTCCTAGGTGTAATGGCCTAATAAGTAACATTAGGAGTGATGTGTTAGAAATAGAAAATAAAAGAGCAAGTTTAAAGTCCAAATCTAGAATCCAATATATGGTTTTACTAGGTTCACCATTTACATTGATCCAGCCTGCAGTGGACACTTAGTTCTACATGCTTTGGGATACACAGAGACTCTGTGTACTTGAAGAGCTTGAAATATAAATGGAAAGGCATGGCATATTCACAAAGAAAATGAAATGAATTTTTAAGGAAAAGATTTAGGGACTATTACAAAGTAACCACGTGTTCGAATTGTCAAGTAAGGGACAAAGACATGACTTCAAAAGCAAAAAGAGATGGCTGTGAGTAAAAGTGATTAGAGAAGTTTTCAACCACATTTTATTATGATATGTAAAACCAGAGATTGTGCTGAGGCTGAGATGAAATAGCTTTCTCAATAAATTGAAACTAAATATTCATCATTGTTTTGCATAGTGCTACGAGATCCAAAATTGATCCATGTTTAATTGGGCATCAGTCAGCATAACTAAAATATCCTCTAAATTTTACAACAATAAGCAGGATGCGGTGGTGAATGCCTGTAATCCCAGCACCTTGGGAGGCTCAGACAGGAGGATAGGGAGTTCAGAGCCAGCCTCAGCAACAGTGAGGCGCTAAGCCACTCAGTGAGACATTGTCTCTACATAAATAAAAAACACAGAATAGGGCTGAGGATGTGGTTCAGTGGTCAAGTGCCCCTGAGTTCAATCCCTGGTACCGAAAAAAAAAAAAAATTACAACAATGGACTACATGATGTAATGTTCTTCTATCTTTGAATATTAAAGTTTTATTAAGAAAAAAATTACTCCCAGTTCTATGTACAGATTTCCAGATACAGATTTTCTAGTTCTTCTCTTCTTTTTTCCATATGCATTGCCTTTCTTTTCCTTTCTAGCAACTTTGAGAGGAGTTTTTAAGTTATTTTATCTTTTAAGTTTAGCAACTTTAATGAAAATCTTAAAAATTTAAAACCAGTGGTCTAAGTGAGATTTTGAGGTTACTTGGTGATTTCCATTGTTTATGCTTTTGGGGTCACCTGAGATGACCAGAATGGTGAGTTGTGTCCTGATGTAACATGATTTATTAGGTAAGATTTTGGGATGCACCCCAGGCCTTTCTCTACAGCTCTTGGTAAGATGCCTGGCCCTCTTCTAAGAGCTCCTTTTCCAACCACATGGACTCCTTCAAACCACCAGGGAATACCACTGGTTTGGTTAGCACCTTCACATGATAATCTCAGGACTCTATTGCTCTCAACTCATAAAAAAACAAAAAACTTTTGATTTGAGAAAATATAAAGTAAATGCAGAAGAAAGTGATTTGGTTAATGTAAGCCTTCCCATGAAAAGAAGCTAAAAATCTGTTCTTTGATTATTTAGACAAATCTGAGCTATTCAGTTTTCATTCATTTACAATTTTTCAGTAGAGAAATTTTTAGCAGTGACTAGTGGAATGAGAGTTTCTCAGGTTGTCCCTGCATATGACATTTGCTGGTTGAGAAGCTCTTATGATCCTTTATCAGAAAGACTTTCCTAGGCAGCTTGGAATTTTATTGCCTTTTTTCAGTCTAGTTAACAAGGGAGAATACTCCACTGAGAAATAGATAAATGTATATTCGACTTATATTGTAGCAATTTAAAAGTGTTCTGGAAATGCCATGGGCATTTTATGGATTGTGAACTTTTTCAATTTTCAGTTTAAAATTTATATTATAACTATAAAAATTTTGAGGACCTTGAGAAAAAAAAACCCTCACTTCCTTAAAATTTATGTCTGAAACTGATATAGCCTCATGAAACTCCCCCTTCTGTATGTAGAGAAATTCATAAAATCAAGGGGTTTACAACTGAATCAAGACCACTTATATCCTAACTCATATTTATTTTACCTGGCATATCCATACTGGTTTAAACATTTCTTTTATAATCCTCTATTTGTAAAGTCATAAGTGTACTGACAGAGGATGGGAGCATCCAGTGTCTATGCCAGAGTGTCTGACACATTGCTGCAGCTGATTCTCCCAGAGTAAGAGGAGCAATACCAGATGCTCCTGCTGAACAGAGAACATTTCTTTTGACAACAAGTAATATGTTCAGATGATAATTAAAATGCATCTTATCAACTTGTCACATCTCAGGACAATTTGCCAGTTCCCAATATTATTCATTCCTTACACTATAACCAATTATATTCATTTATGCATAATCTAATAATATTTGTATTTATTCCACTTCCTTGAAATATCTTAAGCAAAAATTTTGGTCATATATCAAGAACACTATTTCATCTTCATGGGAATTTCTTTTCTTTTATATGATCTTTCATATAGAAAGTGTGCCTTGTAAATAGAAAACAAGCTTTGTACAACAAAGCATTTGCTTTAGAGGAAAATTCAAGAAAAGTATTGATAAATTATAATAGGATTTTCTTTGTATCAATATGAATTATGACTGTCAACACACACACATATATATGAGTGACTGTGTGTGTATACATATATACATATATGTTCCTTCTTACTCTTTTCTATAGTGGTGAAAACAAGGCTGACTTCAACTCATTTATAAAAATAAATGCTTCTTAATTTAAAACTTTACTTGCTACCTTAAATTGTCATACACTAACCTAAAATGCAAGTTTACTTTTTATTTTCATATGGATTCTACTTTGATGTAGAACAATTGATATGACCAACATTTCTGTATTTCAAGATGCTTTGATTCAGGGATTCCTACATGGTGAGATTTATGTTTGAGTAAAGGACAGGAGATTGTTTCTGTTATGTTCATAATGCAAGAGATTTAGTCCTCAAATTTTTCAAACTTTTAGGAATAACATTCCTTTAACTGTGAAAGAGCATAAACTGACTTCTATTATACACAGGTTTTCATTCCCATTGTTTCTAATATCTTTTACTAGATACTAGATAACATGAATCATCTGTACAATACATATAAGTCCTAGCTTTTAGGTGAAGAAACTAGAACTCAGAAAGTAAAGTAAATGATCATGGTCACAATATATTAAGACGCAGCTGGACTCAGGAGGCTGAGGAAAGAGAATGGCATGTTCAAAGACAGCTTCAGCAACTTAGCAAGGCCCTAAGAAACTTAGAGAAACCATTTCTCAAAATAAAGAAAAATTCAAAAAAGAGGGTTCTGGGGATGTGACCCAATGGTTAAGTGCCCCCCTGGGTTCCATTTCTGGTATTAAAAAAAAAAAAGATGAAAAAAGAACTGAGATTTATATGTAGGTCTCCCTGACTCTAAAACTCATGTTCTTTTGCTAGGTGATACTACCAGTACAATTAGAGCCTTCTACTTCTACTTCCTGTTATTCTGTGCTTTAAATATTTGATCATTGTTAACATCACTCTGAATGCATTTTGGCTTTTCCAAAGTCTCCACCTTAGGAGTGGGACCTGGATTCATGCAGAGTCTGCTGATAAAGGGCGGGTCCATTTCTGGAGGAAGTTTCTACCTGGGACAAAGAATAGTATTCCAATTTTGTCAGTGAGATGTGGGTAAGATAAACATCAAGATAAACCTTGCCCCTCACGCCCTCGCAGAGGGTGGAGATGAAGTTCCCTCAGGTGAAATGGGCTGGCTGAGCAATAAAAGCTAAGAGAAATAAAATGGTGAAATAATCACAGAACACAGAAAATTGTTTTAAAAAGTGGGGGCAGGACAGGCCGACAGGTCAGATGAGTCTGGCTTCTAACATCTAATAAAATGGAGCCCACATGTGCTTTATTTATATCAGGGAACTTCAAAGGTCTTCCATCTAACATTCTTTACCAAGATAGGAAAAAAGTGGGGGCAGGTAGGCTGGCTCAGTTCTTAATGAGATATGCCCATTTCTGCTACTGCAATGAAGACTTTCCTAGTAGAACAGAGGAGATGGGGCACTTACATTGGGCGATCTTATTTGTAAAACGCTACAGGAAGTTTGAAATGCCAGCCCACCTCCTCCCTGGCTGCAGGCCGAGAGAAGGTCCTCATGCATCCCACGGATGGCTTCCTGTAAGCCCTCAAGGAGAGCAACAAGAGAATGGATGCCCCAGTTAGCAAGCTGTGGCCCAAGAAACTTGCAGGAACATTAGCATTAGTCATCAAATTTTTAACTATATATACAGCCAGGAGAGTCCAGGCAAGGTCTAAAGGAATTGAGACTTATTTGGGTTTGTCTGATGAGGTTGAAGAATTGTGGGCCCAAGTTGATTTCCATATGGATTTATTTGGCTTAAGGAGAGGCTGGAGGTATTAGAATTAGTCTTTTTGTGGTAACATTTTTCTCTAACTTCCCCGTTGTCCAAATGCATGGATGGAGGTGTTTGAGGAAGACTGAAGATGTTGAAAGGTCTCTATGAGAACATCAGGGAGTTGGATGAGATTTGCAGTGAGTTAATTTGACGACCTCACCTTTGTGGGGTTACAGCATGCTTTATAGTACACCATGATTGGCAATGTTTAATATACTGGGGCATGTTTTAGGAAACACAGAAGGCATTGTGAGCAATTGGGGTTGAGTATCGTTGTTGATCAGAAATGTAAAAACATGAAGAAGGAATGCCCCAGAGTCCACAAACCATTGGAAGGGAACACCTAAGAAAACCCCTCAGACTCAGGAATATTCAGGGAAGACTGCAAGAACTTCACTGGTGTCCCTATGGGAAGGTCAGACTTGAGGTATTACTTTAACTCACAGCCTACCATAAGACAGTGAGCTAGAGGGATATCAGGGTCATAACTAACGGAAACTCATCAAGCTGTAAAGGGGGCCCCTAATTGGAGGTTTACTTCATTTTAAGTAACTTGATACATTCTTTGTGGGTTCTTCCTGATTGTAAGGCTTATACTAGGAACTCTTGCTGTAACCAGAGAGGATGCACTGTAGTTCCATAAGAAAAGCATGGTGCAAGGGACGGAACGTAGTTCTAGAATCATACAGACCTCTAGTTGAACTTTAGGGTGTGTTATTTGGGGCTAAATAAATAAATAAGTCTAATGTCCCTGGGCTCCAGTACTCTTAACTGTGAAATAACACTTTATAAATGCAAAATTAAGATACAGAGTTTGGTCAGGGATTCCTGTGGTATTTCCAGGTCAAACCACAGAGTCAAACTAACTGATAAAAATCAGGTTCTATAATTATTCAATTCAAATGAATATGATGGAATACTTAAATATGACAGTATACTTAAACTGAATATTCTATCATGCATTTTGGATGAATGAGTATAGAATCTCCCTCATGGTGTTCAAATGAGGTAAAGAATGGGAATGCTTTACATTGTAAAATGTAAAGCACCAAATAAATACTAGCCATTCTAATTATTACATCTTATCCCTTTCTATAAATCTAGACCTTTCCTTTATATTTTTTAGCCTACATCATTACCTTATAGACTCAAGACCTCAGAGCTGCCTCTCATGTTTGTGGAAGAATGTAGCTTTCTGCAGCTTCCATGTAAGACATTTTCTTGCTTCTGTAAACTCTGGTGATTTGCAATGTATGGTTAAAAACCCAACCCAGTTATGTGGAAGTGCTTTCCATAAGACTCCATCCCTTTCCACTTCTTGAATTGTACAAAGTATGGCCCAAAGAAATGCTTGTTATGGGCTTTCTATTATTTTAAATTGTGAGATATATTTATATTGTTTGAAATATATCTTCTCATTTTTACACACAAAGGACTTGACATAAAGTAAATCAACAATTCCTAACCATCTCGTCCGTCCACAATGCCACACATGCTTCTGTCTGTGTTTTGGTCCTGCTCCCTCTTGCCTTGCAGGTCTTTCTGTTGCTGTTCTGTGTAAGTCTATAGATAGTACTTCATGCAGCAGTTAGGCTTATGGTTGGGTAGTGCTAGCCTAGAAAAGCAAGGTGGGTATCAGGAACTCATAAAAAATTAAAGAATCACCAAGCATGAGGAGCAAAGAAAGGAATGAAGCTGACCAGCCAATCTCCACCACTATTTCTCCTTTCAAATCAAAGAAATAGGGCTTGATTCTGCTAACCCAGGCTTCTGTCCAGTTTCCTATGGGAAAAATAACCAACTAAATGTGTAATAAATGTTTGGGTAAAGTAGCATACAAATTCTGACAAAATACATATATCCATCCATTCTGTGGGCCTCCTTTGACTCCTATACAGTTAACTCTCTGAAAGCAAACTTGATTGTTGAAAAAATTACTGGCTAGAAGATTAGAAAGTGAATTAAGAATTCAAGTAAACCTGGAACTTCTGGATTGTCTCTACATTGCTAAAGAAGGACCCATCATTTTCTGGTTGACATGGATGACAGAGCAAGACCACAACAGGCACTGGGCCTTCTAGTTCTGCTTTCCAAAGTATTGCTTGGGTCTCACCTCTTCTATCCTGTGCTCCCTTCAAGGAGAATGTCCACCACTTATTTTGTGTTTTTAAGAAACCAGACCATTCATCTTGTCTGATGCCTGTCTTGTACCTTATGTAACTAGGGGTTATTATTGTTCCAGAATATATTAACAAAGAAAATAGTGCTAAGGCTGCAGTTCTTACATTTTTTTTTTCTCAAAAGTTGCATTTTAATACATGTTATCAAACATAACAGAAAAATACAAATTTTCAGAAGCTGTACACACTGTTCACTGAAAACATTTGTTGAGGCAAATAGAAAAAAACTGTTACAATCATAATTTTTCTAACTTTGCACAAAATTATAAGCAGATTAAATTCTTCATATTAAACTCCTTTATATGCACTTTCAATGAACAGTATATATGTATATTTATATATATTTTTTATCAACCATCGTTAGCTATACCCATTCCCCTTTCCTGCCCCCCAGTTCTTACTTTTGATTGCTTTTTTTAAAAAAAAATTATTTAAAACTCCATCTTCGCAGTTTTGTGCAAAAGAGCCTATTTTCTAATCCTTTGTTTGAGACTTTACATATTTAGTAGAATGTAATTTCAGTCATCCCATTAGAAATTCCATTGACTGCTTGAGAAGCTTGTCTAGCCTATGTTCTGTTGACCTGCTGCCAATATACCATAAAAGTTGCAGTGGAACAGAGCGTAAGCTCGCGTGTGTAAACTCAAGTCAGGTGTCTCCCTTCCAGGTTCCTGGTGGTATATGGAATTCCCAGTCACATTCTTAACATACACTTTTCTAAACTGGAGTAAAAAGAATGGTGTACATTTGTACATTTAGAGTACCTGACATTTCCAACATCTACCAAAATCTGTTCTGAGAAATATCAGTTCTGCTGAATGAAAACTGAAATCAGAGTTTCATGGTTAAATAAGTTTGGGTAGAATCTTCTTTGTGCTACTGCACAAAGCCAATGACACTTTGGCCATGCTGGAATTCTAAAGAATTTAATAAGCTGATAGGTTTTGTGAATTCTTCAGTGGGGCATAGAGCTCATACACACTGTCCTTTATTATGGGGTCATTTTCGGGTAAGTGAAACCATTTTGAAAAATGTGGGCTAGCTCATTGGAGAGCCATTGATTAAAAGTGACTCATGCAGGCAGATTACAAGATTCAGACAACTAGCTCAAGAGACAATTTTTCCCACTAGAATCACTGGCCAAATAAACACCAACAGGATTCTTCCTGGCTAAGTCTAGAAGACAGTTAGGTCTAAGTTAAATGGTTTCCAAAAACTTATCTGAAATAAATAAATGCCTCTGAAATATGAGATGCTAGCTATGTGTTTATAACAACGCCCTACAAAAATCAAGCTGTTAGGCTAAAACTTACACAACTGACTTGAAGAACTTAGTCTCTTCTCCTTAAACGATTTAGAGACCACTGAGAATGTTTCCAGATAACAACATCTGAAGAGAGGAATTAGCATAATATTAAGTGGAGGATTTTGGAATTTTCTGTATCTGTAGAAGTTAGTCCTCAGCTCTAAAGCCTCTAACACTTGCAGATCTCCATGTTGGTGCCTCGAAAGTGGGGGTTGAGGTTGGAATTTCTATGTTCCCATTGGGGCCTGGCCATAAAATCTTCCACAGGTGCTATCTTCCAGGTTGAGCTTAAGATTTACCTGCTGAGAAATTTCCTGCACAGCTTCAGGCACCAAAAGGGCAGATCTTGAGAGTGTCATGAGATAGATGAAGTGGATATTCACTTTAAAATTCCATTAGTCAAGAAATTTTAATGCAAAAGAAATGATAACTAAGAAACCTTCAGAAAATCAGGCAAAAGGGCTCTTTAAAATACTAGAGGAGGGAGTATTCCACAAACACTTTCTTCCTGCATCTCTGAGAATAAAGAAACACAGCCAAGCTTGAAGAAAGTGAGATAATTAAGCCTAGAGAGTCCTAGAGACTGGCAGCCTTCTTTCTGGAGTTAGCAGAAGCCTCAGAGAAAGACATATTCTCCCCTCAGACAGATTTAACCACATAGGTGCCTAACCAGAAGTTCACTGAAGGAAAAGCCAGGATAATCACTTATGTCTTCAACCTCTTTAGACCTTTAGTTTTCTATTTTTTCCCCTTGAACATCATAAAATATAATGAAAAAATAAGACGGAATGTGGCAGAACATGATCCAGGTAGGTGATAAGTTCCTATAATTTAAGACTTCCTTAAAATAAGACTTTTGCTTTATTATGTGAAAAATTAAGGTAATACAAAATTTAGGCTTTGCAAGCAGTTCTCAATTAGCTCAAATTGTTACCATGTGCAAAAATCATATCAGAATAATGTCATTCTTAAAATTACTAAGGCTTTGTCTTACTTTTTCCAGAAGTTAGTGCTAAAAAAACTTGCAAGTACATTTTAATTTTGAATCACGAGGAAGAATATTTTGGCTATGTTATAATCTTTATTTTATGTTGTTTTCAACACTGGCCAAAGGGAGAACAAAAGAAAGACCTTGAAATTTTTGATATTGAAGATAATTGTAATAAATGCTATCGCTAAAATTAGGATTTTGTTTAATATATTTAAAAGTGATACAAAAACAATTTAATACTTTTACCTATATTTTTCATTGATCTTTATAAATGTAAGGATTTGAAAGGATGTTGACATCTGCAAATATTTTGGATTTCTATACATTTCATACTTTGCCAAGTGAATATACTTCAGGTGGTGATGATTCTAGAAAAGAAATAAGAAATACTCAAATTGGTAGACAATTTGATGAATAAAAGGATAACATAAAGAGCCTGGACATATTTTTAGAGTTGTTTTTGTCTGATGCATTAAGGTCTAAACTACGCTTTGGTAAGTGCTGGAGACAGAGAAAGATGGGGTCCATCCTTCAAGGACTTTATGGCCAAGTTGGAAGAAACATGAGTCCAGGGACAGTACAATTATTAACAAAGAGAAAAGTCAGATGAATAATAAGGGCATAATTTGTTACCAGAGTTCTGAGGAAAGGCAAAAGAGGACTTCACAGTAGTGGTTGGAGTTGGCCTGACATTAAATGACAAGTAAGTTTCCATGTGAGAAAGAATGATGGGGAAGAGGTTGCAGGCACCGGCCTATAATTCTCGGGCTAGTGCATAATTCAGTTTGTTTGGAGCCAAGATATTCCCTGGGTCAAGAAAAGGAGAGGTATAGAACTGAAAAGGAAAAATGAGGCTGGATTGCGGAGGCCTTGCATGCCAGACCAAGTATAAACTCTGTGACGTGAGATTTGAGACGCAGCAGCATGTTGGCCTCAGCTGCTTTTAGGAAGAGTGAGTGCCTTGCAGGAGAGGGAGGAAGGGGCAGCCAGTGGACATTGGTATGAGCTGAGAAGTTTCTGACCCTTGAGTGAGGAGAGGATGAGGGGAAAGTGCGGTTGGTTGAAAGTGAAAGAGAAAAACCTCTGATGACTCCCTGAGAGTGCCACAGGGGCGGGTTCTATGTGTGTGGTGTGTGTGTGTGTGCATGTGTTGGTGTGTGTGTATGCCTTTCAGTGCCTAAGAAATTACAATCTCAGTGCCTCTTAGTCACGAATTCGCATATTCATTGAATCTTAGGGGTAGAAGTGAGATCAAGTGACTTTTGATCAGGTCTTGTTTTTGGTGAGGTTTGTTTATCCCTACTTGATAGACATGGTAATTAGAAACCAGGGTGACTGAGCTGGAGTCCCCTCTGCAGCAGCATAGTGACAGACAGGAACAAGAGCCAGGTCTCTGGGCTCTTGAAGCAGGCCTGCCACAGCACCTTTCCCAGCACAGGAGTCATTACAGATGTAAGCAAAAGTTTGTGTTGATTCTTAAAATGTGTGCCTATCAGTATCTGGGATTTTATTACAATGATTTAAAACATAAAATTAAAATCATGGTATGCTCAGCTGCATATTTCTCTGCCAGTGCAATGCTTTTGCATACCAAAGGATTTGAGAACAGTTTTATATTTCAAACATTTCTTTTAGCAATTTCATAAAAACTTAGGTTAGTCCTAATCATTTCTATGTGAATTCTTTCTTTAAAAGATCAAGGGGAAAGAAAAATCTCATTTAAGAAATGAATATGTGAAATAACTTGAATTTCTCCAAGGGTTCTTTGCAATGCTTTATAGTATTACAAGTTCAATATCCTGTTTTAGCAACACTAATTTAACTAGTCACATTTTAGTTTTATGGGGGAGTGATGAATGTAAAAGGCACATAAAAGCCACAGTCAAATGGTTGACATCTGACCTTTAATCATTTCTTGGACTCTGCTTTAGTAACACACCACTTCTTGCGCATACAAACACACGTGTGCACACATGCATCCACACACACACAAATATGCACATGTACATACAGTGCATATCAGCCCACTTCCTAATTTAACCAAACATCATGGTGCTGCTTAAGAAAAGAAATTGCTGAGTTCCTTGACCGTAGTTGCCTTTTGTTTTTCCCAATCCCTTCTTGTTTTTTAACCATTTTATTATTTTCTGATGTTTGGTTCTACAAATTCTCACTTCTTTTATAATTATAATTAAGATTGGAACCTCAAGAAAAGGGTTAAATTGTGATTTATTAAACTATCACAAGATGAACAATAAATTAATAGTTTGTTCTGAATATTAAAATAATTATCACAAATGATATAGTTCATTTTTTTGTTGTTGTTTGGTTTTTGGTACTGGAGATTGAACCCAGGGGTGCTTAACCACAGAGTCATATCCCCAGTCCTTTTTATATTTTATTTAGAGACAGAGTCTCACTGAGTTGCTCAGGGCCTCACTAAGTTGCTGAAGCTGGCTTTGAACTCATGATCTTCCTATCTCAGCCTCCTGAGCTGCTTGGATTACAGGCGTGCACCACCACTCCCAGCACATATAGTTCTTAATTTTTAGTAATATACAAATAATGATCTGACTTGAACACACCACACACACACACACACACACACACACACACACATAGTAGGAAAGTAGAATTAATAATTAGTAGGAAAGGCCTTGAGGAGAGGCCTGTTCACCAATCATTTGGCAGAAATGAGGATTGAAGGACCCAGCATGTCACCTGGCTACTGATGGCAGAACCAAAATACAAATAGAATGATGTGGGTGCCCAGCACTGCTCATTTATATATGCCCCCAAATATGACGTTACTGTTAGACATGAATGATGTGTCTTACAAAAAGATTGAGCTAGAATGTCACAGTGTTCATGGCAAACTTGAAAATAGATCCATCCTAGAAGCAACTTTCTTAATTGCTGATCTTATTTAAATTTCTGGCAAAGATGTGCGCCCATAACTCCTCCTCTGCTTTGTTTTGTCTTCATAAAATGGAAGAGGGTAGGGAAAGTCTGGAAACCTGACCCTGCTCAGTCAATAAAAAGGCTTTTGTCTGTGAAACTGACCACAAGTGATTCATTAAGGGCTGATTGAAAGATTTTTGTCAGGAACTCCTCCCCATCCTTTAGAGAAATAAACAATTTGAAACAAAACTGAAGTATAAGGTGGTATCAATTCCTACTTGGAAAGAGTGCTGTCTGCTACATGTAAAGGTATTTATTTACTCATGACAAAACATTTGTTATAGTTTTACTTCCGTAAGGATCCCCTTAATTAAATTCACCATTTGTTTTGTCAGAAGGAAAGCAGGAATAGTTCTTTACAAAATGTCTTTAGCATATCCTGAGTTATTTAATAGCTAAATTAGTTTTTTTAAAAATCTTAATTTTGTGTTTTTGGCAGATGAATAATTATGCCCTATCTTAATTTCAAGCAGAGTTGTGTTTTCATTTATTGTATAATAGGATTCAAAATAAATTATTAATTCAAGTTAGATTTTTTTTTAACATTTATGATTCAATGCTAAGTATTAAAGTTTTATTTTAAAAAAGAATGCTTACTATATGTGCATTGTATTTCATTTCCATAGCATTCTTCCCTAAGAAGAAATTGTTATTAGTAGGTTATAACCTTCTAATAACTGATTTCAATTCAAACTAGAAAAAGTAGTGGCATTAAACTATATTCAACATTTTTTAAATATAACATTTAAACTTAAGGAAAATGCCAGACTTAAAAATTCTGACAAAAATTCATCCTAATCAAGCTTTGTTTCTGCCCTTTTTGAAAGTTGCAAAAATTCTAGGACATTATCTCTGCGAGTTCTCTGAAATATAGTTAATATCCCCCATTTGTGAAGTCAAAAGACTTTTCAATATTTTTATGTTTTATTTATGAAGAAAGGTATAAGATCCTCTGCCTCTCTAGCTTGAGGTGTGAGTTGAAAACATTCATCATCACTAAGAGGAGGGACTTACAGAGATTATCTCATTCAGAGGGAAACATAAATTACATTTGGTCATGGTGGTAGTACTGTGATATTTTAAATATCAATTCTCAATTTTAAATGAGCTGAAAGACCTTCTTGTACAATCCCCACAAATATTTCAGCATTAACTTTCACCTTGCTTTTAATTGGCTATATGACTTTAAGATTCTACTCTTCTATTCCAGGTCTCTTGGTAAAAGCAAGACTTCAGCCCTTTAAAAGCAGCATGGGCAAGGGATTCAGATGAAAGGTTGATTAACAGACACAGTAGTTCTGCTCTAACAAGACAAACATTTCCTGGAAACCCGCCCACAGATTGTGGGACTATTTTTAGTAGCTTACCTCCCAGTAAATGTAGCTATTAGATAGCCAGATATTCCTGCCCCTTTCAGATGCAGTAAAATAGAACATAAAAGGGTGTAATTGAATGATTACAGCAAAGGACTGTAATCAGGAGCCATAGGGTCCCTCTCCTTCTCCTGAGTGCTCTGGGACACAGCCCCAGGTGGCCCTTTCCCTTCCCACTGCCTGGTGAAAGCTACAAGCAGAGAAAGGGCCCAGAGCCCCTCCCATGCAAATACAGTACAGCTTCAAAAAGGGGGAGGTATACTATTGGGATTGTTTTCTGTTCACACAGAAGAGAAAGGAAGAGAAAAGAGGGTAGAAAGGAAGAGAAAAGAGGGTAAAAAGGAAGTGAAAAGGAATCCACATCTTTGTACAACTGTGTGCAGATCCTGTGTATTTGTGTAATTATTTTAATAGCAATATGAGAAGTGAGTAGGTATTGTGTATCATTGTTCCCATTTTACCACTGAGCAAAGTTGAGTGCCATGGTCTAAATGTGTTGTGTCCCCATAAATTAATATGTTGAAACCTAATTCCCAATATGAGGGTATTTGGAGTCAGGAATTTTGGGGAAGGGATTAAGGCATGAGGGTATAGCCCTCATGAATAGGATGAGAGTCTTTATAAAAAAGGCCCCAGAGAGAACTCTCACCCCTTCTACCACGCGAGGACATAAATTGAAGATGCCATTGATGAACCAGAAAGGAGGCCGTCCTCAAAATGTGAATCTGCAGACATTCTGAGCTTGGGCTTTCCAGCCTCTAGAACCATCAGAAAGATATTCAAATTGTTTATAAACCACCCTAGGCTGTGGTCTTTAGGTAAAACAGCCCAAATGAACTAAGCCCAGTTCCATGAGTACTCAAGAACAGGTGGATCCTGAGCAGCAAGGCTGGGTTTAACCCGGTTCATGCTGTCCCTCTTACACTGTGTTCTTGAAGGAAAAACAGAAAAGCAGCCTTAATAACTGGCCAAGTAATTATTGTCCAGACCAGGACATGTTCAAGAAAGAAAAGGTGGTACTATTAATAAAAATTGCAGGACAACAAGCCTAAGCTACAGGAGTCTTGGGCAAACCAGAGCAGTGAAACTGTGTCACTGGACTAACTGCTGATCACTTGAGCTGTGGATATATTGAGAGGATATAAGAATATCTGACATTTATTGACTTCCCACTATGTGTCAGGAACTGTACAAAGTGCTTTAACATGCATTATCTTGTACAATTATTTCAAAACCTCTATGAGATAAGTGTGTATATTGTCCCCATTTTACAGATAAGGAAACTGAGGCACAGGAAAATCTACTCAGGAGCATACAACTGTAAGTGGCTCAGTTGTATGCAGACTGGGGACTTCTGTCATCAGAGTCTGCATCTGTCATTATGATGCAGTGTTTTGTTCACTATATTGATCTTGGAACTAATAGAGCCACAAAACAGTGTGACAGAGATCCTGCAAAACTTTTAGGTTATTGAGGAGACATTCTTTTATATTTCTGTGTTAAAAACTCAGTATTTGTCAAAGCCATGTTTGCATTTTTGCAAATAACTAATTCAAATGAAAGTCACAGATCAATCTAGTGTATCACAATGCTTTATGGATGAGAGACAGTGTGGCATGAGATCATGGAACACATTGACATTTATCTTTTTAAGTGTCAATCTCATCTTCTCCCTTAGCATGGGAAGTTTTCAACTCTTAAGCCCTAGCATATGGCACAGTACGTAGCTCATGATAAATACAAATGACTATTGTGTGACACCTGAAGTTGTAAGCCAAATTAGAATATTCAGAGCAGGGAAAGTCCAGGGGGGTTGCAATACAGATCTAGAAGCCTCTATGGGGTATGAAGTAGGACAAGAAAGACTTTGAAAAAGTGGGAAAAGAGGAAGGGATTCCAGGTGGGAGAAAATAAATAAACAAGGTCAGGTGGGATTTTTTTGTTGTTGTTGTTCTAATTAATTATACATGACAGTAGAATGCACTTTGATACCTCATACTCCATGGAGCATAATTTCTCATTCTTATGGTTATACTGATTGTATAGTTATATATATACATAGGGTAATAATGCCTGCTGATTCAGGTGGGAATTTTAAGGGAAAAAGAAAGAGAACAGGCCATCTGGATTGAAATGCCTTAAGGTAAGACAAACTGAGAAAGACAAGATCATAGAGTTTTTGATGTCAGAGTGAGGAGATTTCAGTTGGTCATTATTTGACAAAATAAGTGCAGCAGCCCTAGATCTGCTTCTACAGAGCAAGGACTATTTGGTGCCACGTGAAGACTGAGTGGTCCTTCAGTATCATGAATCAGACCAAGTTCTCTGTTTGTTCAGGAGGACACTGGTTATTTGACGACTGCTGCTGGCCAGTTGTTATCTGATTTGAGAGGAAACTGGTAGTCCTTAAGGATTCTGAGAAGAAAAAGATTATTGCAAAGTTAAATTTGATGAAGATGGTCAATCAAGTGAATCATGCAGAAAATACTTTCTCATAAAAAGCCTCATTCTCTAGAAGGAAGAAAGGGAAGGTGGAACTTACTGGAGGACCAGGTACTTGGGCAGTATAAGGAAGACAAAGCTCCAAAACTATTCATAGAAAGCTGTCTGACAGTAGATACTGGAACAGAGAACAGTGATCAAAAATGAGTTTTTGATGGCTGTTTATCTTCTTCTTATTATTATTTGACTTTTCTCATACTCTACAAGTTTTCTAGCTGAAAAATGTAAGCTTCCAAAACTTTACAAGTTTGTGAAGGGTAAGGAAATTTTCTCTGAATCCCCACAGCATGAGAATCTCTCCATCAGCAGAGTAGAGGCAGCATCCTGGACACCCATAGCTAGTCAACATTAGTGGTTCTGTAAGACAGAAAAGAAGCCATAAAAGTAAATGTCTAAGTACCTGAAATTAGACAGTAGATCAGAGACCATCTGTTGGCCATTAGAGCTTTCCAAGAAGAAATGATCATTTGTGATCACTTCCACTGATTAAACCATTTCGAACCAAAATCTGCTGAACATTTTGTACATTTAAAAAAATTTTAAAAACCTTTTTATATGAGGTCATGTGTTATAATAAATGATTCACTCACATAGAAGATACCTTCCTTTTAAACCCTGAAACATGACCAGAGTTCTGAAAGCAAATGAAAATGATCTGCAAGTGAGAAAGAATTCTCACATACCCTATGCATGTTTTTGTTTTAGGTAGAGAGTTTTTCAGGATCTAAAGCCTGGAACTATCTATGAAATAAGATAGTGGTTACAGAAGCCTATATTTTAAAAGGATGCATTTAGAGATGACAGCACAGGAAGGAATCAGAAATTATACCCATCCAAGAGGTAGTTAGTAGTAAGAGAAAATGGATATCGATTTCTTTTTTTCTATAAAATTGTATATATTTAAGGTGTACAACATGATGTTTTAATATACATAGTGAAATAATTACTATAGATAAGCAAATTAATATATCCATCTCTATCACTACTTTGTGTGTATAAGCATGCATGTGTGTATAAAAAGCAAGTTTCCAGTATATAACATAAAATTAGTCACTATAGCCATCATGCTCTATGTTAGATCTTTAGACTTAATCTTCCTACGTAACTACAACTCTTTACCCTTTGACCAACCTCTCTCCATTTTATTTACTTTCTCACCCTGGGAACCATTCTCTACTTCTATATATTTAACTCTTTTAGATTCCCATGAAAGTGAGATCTTATACTTTCAACAAACTCCTGAAGGTATCAGTATCATTGGTGTCCCTATCAGTTAACATGGGTAGCTTGTGTCATGGTACTAAAGTTTCCTAATACCTAGGTGCTGTCTAATAGCAACAATGTAGTTTTTGGTCATACTGCATGTCAACTGTAGATTAGGAGCTCAGCTTTGCATCACCATGGTCCTCACCTTGAATAAAGCATCCTCTGGAAATATTTTAGTGACTAAAAATGGGAAGGGAAAAAAGAGGAGAAGGGGAAGCACAAAAGTTCTTCAGGCTTCTGCATGAAAGTGATCATATTGTTTCTGTATGTCATTGGCTATTGTAAATCACATTCCTTGCCTCACAGCAAAGGAGCAGGACAGCATAATACTCTCTTAGCAAAGTACAGCAGATTTTGGTAACTAGTAACACAATCTATGGCAGAGCCCAGGAAATAATTGATAATTTTAAAATAAGTAATCTGTGTAATAAGGAAGAGTTAAATGATTCCATATATACTTCATTCAACAAATTTATCAGCTTCTTTAAATATCAGGCAGTGCACTAAATACTATTTAATAAAGCAGACAAATGGATAAGATACATCCATCAAGTGCTTGCACTTAATTGTATTTTTTAAAAGCACTTTTAAGAGTTAATTCATTTTCCAGACAATATGGCCTGTATTAGTTCTCTATTGCTGCATTAAAAATTACCAAAAGCTTAGTGGTTTAAAAAAGCCCCACAGATTTACTATTTCATAGTTTGTGATGGTCAGAGTTTGGCATGGCATGATTGAATTCTTGGCTCAGAATCTCACCAGGCTTAATCAAGGTGTCTGCTTGGGCTGTGGTTCTTGTCTGAGTCTTGAGATTCTCTTCCAAGCTCGGTGATTGTTCGGAGAATCCATTTCCCTATGATTGTGGGACTGAGGTCCCATTTTCTTGCTGGTTTGAGCTCCTAGAAACCACCCTCAATTCCGTGCCTCACGGCCTCCACATGCAACTCACAACAGAGATGTTTCCTTTTCTCTAGGTCAGTCCAGAACATGCCTTCCCATTCTTCCACCAGCTGGAAAAACTCTGCTTTTAGAGTGCTGGTGTGATTAGTTTGGGCTCACTAGGTAATATCTCTGGTGTAGGAACAACTTGGACCCTCAATTACATCTGCAAAGTCCCTTCACAGTGGTAACTAGAATAGTATTTGATAATTTAAAATGTGTGCATACCAGAGGCTAGGAACTCTAGAAATCTTTGAGAATTCTGCCTACGATCTGGCCTTACTGCAAAATGATGGGTGCTAGAGCAGGGAAGAAAGAAGATCATGTTTTCCTCACCATCACCAGGATCATGCTGAGAGATCTATAACAAAACACAGATCAACAAGAGAAAAGCATGCATATTTATTATTTAACATATTAGTCACATATTATTCAATACCCATTTTGTGAACATAGGGTACTTATATTTGGTACCAGGGATTGAAACCAGGGGTGCTTTACCACTGAGCCACATCCCCAGTCATTTTATTTTTTATTTTGATACATGGTTTTGTAAATTACTAAGGCTGGCTTTAAATTTTCAATCTTCCTGCTTCAGCCTCCTAAGTCTTTGGGATAACAGGCATGCACCACCATGCCCAGCTTCTTTCTAGTTTTCTATTGCCTACTTCTGCTATTTCTGCAAATTCCAGGGTGCCATATTTTGTGGTAGCATGACTAAACCCTGTCATTATGTTGACTTGCCTTTGGCAGAATTGTTGAGATGGGGCCTGTTCCAGAGTCATATGGTCCTCCTGGGTGAGGAATGGAATTACTAGGAAGGGTATCTAATCTAGGGCATTCATGGCAGATTTACTCAGTACCTAGTAAGACCCCATGCTGTGCTTCCAAGTTGGCTTATGTAAGAGCCAACTTGTTAACATAAGAAGGTTCCTACAGCAGGCAGAGTCCTGGCAAGAACAATGTTTTCATACTGGATAATTGTAGAGTTCAATAGAGGATCTTTTTAAATTTACAAAGATGTGGTCGAAGTTTGGAAAATACAAGGGATAGTATAGTCTTTTTCTAGGCTGAAAGGGGAAGGGGAGAGGGGGCTGGAACCTGGATGGGCAAGTATGTGGAAAGGGCCCTTGACAGGAAATGTAGACTTTGATAAGAAGAGGCCACCAATACATGGAAACTTGTCAGGGAAGTAAAGGAACATAAACAAGCTAAACTCGTCTCCATCTTTCTTTTCTCTAGCAAAAACGACAAAAGAGCCTATAGGACTAATCCTCAGAGATAGATGAGGGGTGGAGAATGGCAGAGAGATCTATAAGGCAAATCAGAGATGCATAGCACAGTTACCAAAGGTGCATTTCTTGGCTGTGGTCAGGGTCATGGGCTCTGTTGCAGTTCACAGGTGAAATCTGTTTCTTCCTTACTGGTGCTTCATACTGTGTTTTAGCTGGCCTAATGATAACTCTCTTTGATTACATGTTACCATTAATGTTTATGTCTGTCTTTCTTGTATGTATTAGTCAGGTTTGTGTCTCTGTGACCAAAATACCTGATGAGGACAACTTAAAGGAGGAAAAGTTTATTTTGGCTCACTGGTTCAGTCCATGGTCAGACACTCCATAGCTCTGGGCCCAAGGTGAGCAGAACATCATGGCATAAAGGTGTGGCAGAGGAAAGTTGCTCAGTTCATGGCAGCCAGGAAGCAGAGAAAGCTTGAGTGCAAGGAGTCAGTATCCTGATTATATCATCATGTAATCCCCAAGGGCAAGCCCCCAGTGATGTACTTTCTCCAGCCATGCCCTACCTGCCCACAGTTAACTCATTCAAATTTTTAATCCATCAAATGGATTAATCCACCAATTAGGTTACAACTCATATTATCTAACAATTTTACCTATGAATATTCCTGCATTATCTCACACATGAGTTTTTAGGGAACACCTAATATCCACACCTTCATACTGTTTTTTTATGGGCTACCTGAGATCAAAGGCCATATATAATTCATTTTTGTACTCACAGTACCTATGTGGTTGGTGCATAGTAGGTGATTTACAGATGCTTGGAATTATAAATATAAGAAGAAAATGGTAAACAATTATCAAAGTCCTATAAGTATGTTGTGTGATAGAAACATAAACAAATGTACAATATTTTATCATTCTCTAGGACGTTCTATTACAAATGAACTGATAGAGTTAGAAGATTCACTTACCCTTGCTACAACAAATCTCCCTGATACCAATACTATGAAAATTTGATGTTCCACTTTCATTTTCTACTTAAAGGTCATCAATTTCTGGTTTACTACACATTTCATTCAGTAAGCACTAAAATCTGTCAAAAGAGAAGGATAAACACCAAATGCAGGGCAAATGAGACAGCTCAGAGCTACTAGTAATCAAACTACAGTTGGCTGGCTGTCCGGATCAGTGGCCTTGGGATAAGATGCGATGCTTTGCCTTCCTGTCATTGTCACATGGGGTTCTGGCTGCCAAACAGGGAGTGGAGTGTGCTTAGTTTTTGGAAAAACTGTTTTCTTTTATTTTGCTTTTTGACATTTTCAAAGTACTAGGTAAGGATAAATGTGGTCAGCTTGATTTATGATAATTGTTTTGGTTCCCATAGAATCATATGCTGAGGAATCACAGGGATTGACAGGGGAAAAATGTAAATGTCATAATTTTGCTAATTGCTTTAGCATGTGTTTCTTCCACATGTCTGAAAGCAAATGTAATTGAGGGCTGTGGTTTCTGGGGCATGGCCAAAAGTACAATGTGACTAACAACTGAGGAAAATATCATGGGATATCACATGATAGAGGATCTTTTATCTCTATTTTCTCCTCCTGCCAAATTGATGTTTTTTCAGTATTTAAATATGTTACTGGAGTACAAAAAGAAGACTTACACAAATTGAACCTTTGGCTATTTATTACCAGATTTAAAATATATATATATATAAAGTACACTTTTAAGATCTGTGACTATTGCATTTCATCCTAGAGTTTTCTGTTTCAAAAATTGGGTTTGCATAAAGAAAACAGTTCTTATAATTCTTTAAACATTTTGAAGATAAGGGTCTTTCTCAAGAAAACAAATACCAGGAAATTCAAATACTAATTTCTCCCTCTATCTTGTTGCTCCAAACCATAATAACTCTATTGAGAACTCCTGAAACAAGTGGGTGATCTGACCCCAAGCTTCATATACTATTTCTTATTTTTATGACAGGAATTTCATGATTTCAAGGTAAGGTTAAAAAACAGTCTGTTTCCCCCCTCATGCAAGTGATCAAGTTGCTTCATGAACAAAGCAGAAGGCTAAGCTTACACGGAGCACTCTTGAAATCTTCTGGGTTTGGGATGGACTGCAAATGCTATTAGTCTATTTTCTGATATACCCAGATTTCTGCGAATTTTAGTAACTAGATCTTTGAACAGTAAGCATCTGGTTGGCAGAACTCCAGAAAAGACTTCCCCTTGTCATGTAGAGCCTCCTGCTAGTTTTGAGGCTCTTCTTTCCTTGCTTCATACAATTCATTCTGTTTCTTACCCCACATGCTTGGGATTCACACACCTTTTTGTAACATTGAAGACTGACTGTATGTATGTAAGTGACTAACCTGATCATCCATGGGTCCAGCAGATTGGAGAAAGCTGTTGTTGATGTGAAATTCTCCTTCTCCTTCACAACCATAGCTGCCTCCTGCTGCAGCTGACTATTCCATAGCTGCTAACCCTGAGTTGCAGAAGAACACAGAAAGTCTTTGCTAGAAATGGCTAGAGGAACGTTTCCAGCATGTTATTTGGAATAATGCCAGACTCCCCCCCCACCAAAAAAAAAAAATCATCAAATTAAAGAGAGCAAAGGAAAGAAGAAAAGCCTGAATAGAATAGGGATTCCAGCTTCTTTGGGAAACTTGGTAAGGGTTCTGAATGCTAATTAAATATCTGTTTATATGATTCTTTGGGCAATTTTTTTTCTTGAAAAGAAAACTTATGTAGCATTCTCAAAGGGTTTGGGCAACAAAAATATTTTTTAATATGTATATTTAATTTATTTATTTGTATGTGGTGCTGAGAATTGAACCCAGTGCCTCACGTGTGCTAGGCAAGCAAGCACTCTACTACTGAGCTATAACCCTAGCCCTAACAAAAAGATTTTAAGACTGATTATTGTCAAGAAAGTATGTTTAATTAAATTATTTATATTTTTAAAAATACAGGAGAGAAGGAGGAATGAAAGGGAGCAAAAAATAATGCAAGTAGGAAAAATAAGAAGAAAACAGGGAGTGCAGAAAGATTGGCACCTTATGCATTTTATCATTTACTTAAGATGCAGCTTGGTGAAGTGGTGTTTGGGGGATATAATCTCTACCAGATGATATACATCTGCTTTCATATGAGATAAGAAGTTAGGCAACATGCACAGTCACTTAGCTAGCAAGTATCACAATCAGCTTGGGACGCTGCTTTTAAACCCTATTCTAAACCTACAAGCTTTCTTTTTCTTGATATATTTCATATTATTTTTTATATGTATGCATTGTCAAGTTTGTGTTGCTGTGACCAAAATATTCTATTTTATTATATTGGTTTAATGTATATGTTCAAATGTATTTATACATATAATATACACATTATATAAATATTTTTATATATATTATTTTTAATAATCTGGATGATAACAGTATACACTAAAATATTTGGATGCCATAACTATGGGTGATTTGTAATTTTATTCTTACTGTACTTTATACATATTTATAATAAGCATACCTTAAACATATAAAATGAATAATAATTTAAAGTTATTTTCACACTTCTAAGAAATTGACTATCAAACAATTGAATCTCTTAGGAACAACCACATTGCTACTGGATGAAGGACACCAAATAGAGGCCATGGGCTAGTGACTTGAAAGAAATTGATGTTAATTTACAATGTCTACTTTCCTAATAATAAAAAATGACTTATTCATAGTAACTGATAATAAAGCCAAGGAATAAAATATAGTCCTAACAGTAGTAATTTACATACAAAATAAGTCAGAATATTTATTCAGCTAAATAGCTTTCATTCACCTAAAGTATACATTGATAACCCACTGCCACATTTCCTGGCTATGTCTCCACAGGCACAGTGAACTGAGGCTCATGGCAAATTCTGCCTTGAAAACCTTTGATATAGTTTGGGTAAGTGTGCCCCAAAGGCCTACATGTTAAGGCCTTGGTTGCTAGCCTGAGGCAGTAGTGGGAGGAATCTTTAGGTGGTAAGGCCTATTGGGAAGAAGTCTAGTTATTGGGGGAGTGTTCTGAAATAAGATTTTGGGAAAATAGTCCCGTCCTCTCTCTCTTTTTCTTTCCTGGATGCCATGAGGTGAGCAGCTTCCTCCACTATGAACTCCTGCCATGATACTGCCTCTCCATAGGCTCAAAGGCAACAGGGTCACAGTCTATGGACTAAAACCTTCAAAACCATGACCCAAAATAAATCTTTTTTCCTTCTAAGTTGATTTTCTCAGATATTTTGTCATAGCGACAGGAAGTTAGCTAACACAATCTTCCAGGCAAAACTCATCTTGGTGGTAATGTTCAGGGGCTGCATTAGTCAATTGCTTAGTAGTTAGAAGAGATTAAAGACAGTTGCTTGAGAAAAATATTCTTATTTTTCTATCAATTATCTTTTTAGTCACACTGTAGAAATTCAAGCAATTCTTTGAGACAGGGTTTTGATTAAGATTCTTTATTTCCAAGGGTTGTGAAACTTAATAATTACTCACTTCCCCAATATCGCTACTATAGGATGCTCCCTCAACCAACAACTCAGGAGAAGGATCTCAGATTTTCTTTTTCAATCTTAACTTCTTCCTACAGACTCTGGACTCATACAGAGAACATAGTCTTGAGTTGCTTCTAGCCCATTTTTCCAAAGCCCTGTTGATGAAATAACCATTTAAATCCCCTGAATACTCAAAGGTTCATTTGTGTATCAGTCCAAGAATCAAAAAGTGGTATCATTTGGATCATATTACCTTTGCCCCATTCAAAATTGTCCCCTCTCCCACATATACCTCAGTCTTTATCAAGGAACATTATAAAACTACCCATGACTGTTTCCAGGTGTCATCTACTACTTAGAAAAGACCATACAATGCAAAATCTTACCTGGGAAATTTCTTCCAGAAGTAGACTACAAAAAAAAAATCTTGTTTCTTTTTCCCTGATGATAAAAATATGTGTGTGGAGGTTAGGATGAGATTGGAGGACTATATGAATATGCAAAACAGTCTTTCCATTAATTTTCTCATGGGGTTATCAATGTTCCAGAGTTGAGCAGACTCAGGGAGGTTGGGTCATTCTGATCACATTGAGAAGATTCTGATTCAGAGTCTAGAATATTAATCTCCTCCATCTGGGGTCTGTTTTCTTGCTATCTTGAATTTTGTTTATGAAACATAATGAACATTCAAGAGAGATGGACAATTTTAAGAGAAATGTCTTATGAGCTGTAGGATCCAGTGAGTAATTCAAGGCAGAAAACATGCATTTCTTTTTACTCAAGATTTAATTTCTCTGTTTCCAAGATAGTACCAGATAAAATTGTGCTGGCTTCTGTGACTTTATCTTTCCCTTAACTTGATGTGGAACAATGGAAGACCATTTCTTTTCCAGTAATATAGTGATTCTTAGGATGAATATACTATAATTGCTTTTGGAATTTGCAATGGATCAAATATGGTATAAGCATGACCTAAAAAGATTCATACATTGGAAGCTTGGTCCTCAGTGTGGTTATGTTAAGAGGTGGTAGAATCTTGAAGAGATGGGGCTTAGTGGAAGATCATTAGGTCATAGAGGGCATGTCCTAAGAAGAAATTGGGTAGTTCTCATTAGATCTTGAGTGAGTACACAATGAGAAGATTGTTATGACAAGAATGGGACTGGATCTTCCCCTTTGCTTTGACTTCCTGGTTCAACCTGTGCTCTCTTCCTCTCAAAATCACTCCTTCCATTTGATTTCATCTACCATGAGTTCATACAGTGAGGGTGTGGCCCTCACCAAGGCCAATACTATACTGCTTGGGCTTTCAGCCTCCAAAAATACCTACTTTTAAAAATATAAGTACCCAGCCTTGAGTATTTCATTGTAATAACAGAAAGTGAACTAATACAGATTCATCTTAATATGTCAGTGACATCACAGATTATTTCATTACAATAAATTTCAGTTCACCTTAACTGGAATGTGTGGTTTATTCATTTTATTGTTTTCCAGGTAATCAGGTACTGTTGGTAAGAGCTGGGGGGAACTCATCCTCTGAACTTTTACATTCTGGTTTTAATTCTAGATAGCTAGAGATTTAAAATATTTAGCCAGATGACTATGATATGTTCTGCACAAAGTGAGCAAATAAAACTGTATCTACCTAGTTATAAATACTTTCCTTGTTTTGTTGCCAATTATACATGAAAGGGAATGGATTTATTATGATCCATGCATATAAATGTCAGCTTCCTCTTGCTGCTTCCATTTCCCAGAGTCTCAAGTTTCTGGCTATTTCTAGGAGTCTCTTGAAAAAGGTATTAGGAATAGGTAATTCATTATATCTTTTCCCAAGTATGAATCTGTGAAACAGGGAAGAGATGATGACCTAATACTGCTAATAAAAACAAAAAAGCACAAGTTTGATCCTTTTGTTTCCCTATCACAGGAAATTGGGGAAGGAGTTTTGTTCCAACAGCGAACAACAAAGGCAGTTTCTTTGGAATATGTATAGCATCCTCCTCAATTTTTCTTTTTTTTCCTGAAAGACATCAATCAAGACATAAAAATGCACAATGAAGGGAGTAGGTAAGCAAGTCTGTGTCATGTTACTTTTATATTTTAATAAAGATTAATTTTGGAAATAGTTGCATGGATGCAATAAATAAATTGCAAATGAAATAAGTTCCATTGAAAATGCAAAGAACTTTGGAAATAATTGTAGATGTGATCAGCCATGTGAAAATTAATTTAATTAAAAATAAGAACAAAACATTATGGCTAGTGAGGGGGCAGGGAAGAATGAAGGAACTTTGGATTGTGCAGAGGGGAGTGAGGGAACAGGAGAGGTGGTAGGGATGGGAAGGACAGTAGAATAAGACAGACATTACCCTATGTACATGTATGAGTATACTACTGATGTGACTTAGCACCATGTACAGCCAGAGGAATGAGAAGTTATGCTCCATTTGTGTACAATGTGTCAAAATGCATTCTATTGTAATGTATAACTAATTAGAAAAAGTAAAAAAATTTAAAAAATTAAAAATGAAGATAAACACACACACACACACAAAAGGCTGAAGATCTCCATGTTTGTGTTCTATTTTTTAAGCTATTCAGACCACTGAGGACCAATGAATGCAGATCCAGAAACTAAATAGGGGTGATACTCAATCTACTTTACTTAAAATCTCATTCCACTGTCTGACAACTTGCGTTAACACAGCAGCATCAATGAAAAACATTACATTTATTTTCTTTCTTACAGTGAGGGGAAGTCATTAGAGTCATTCAGAGAATTCTCAGGGCTCATGACTGTCCTTAGAAACTTGGAGCCCATTTGCATTCTTTGTATTTTCTCTGCTGACAGAATATATATTTCTATATGTGACCTACAATGGATGCTTTCTTGAGTAAACTCGTGGTAAAATGGGGAAGATATAAGTAGGATGTTACATGAGGGAGCATGAACTGTTGTCCATCTCTAAAATAGGCCATACATTCATACTCCAGTTTTGCCATTTACATCTTATGTAATTTTTTTATATCTTTTTAAATTTGTTATTTACTCCCATAAATTTTGGACCCTTTAGGCCGGAGAAAGAACTATTTCTTCTGAATCATTGACCAACTTTACCAGCATTGATTCAGAATGTAGGAAACACTTATCTGATGTTGACAGGTTTCCCTGATATACTAGCCCAATGAAACTCTACTGGGCAATATCTCCACACAATGGAACTCAAGAACTCATCACCATACTGTCAGCACCCATACATTCAGGAGCCAATTTGCATTTGCTAAGATATCCATATTCCTGGATTTAACACAAGCTACCGTGACACTGCAAAAAATAATAAAACACCTAGATAACCAAAAGGGTGGGGACAATCCTTTCTAACTTCCTAGAGAGACAGGACCATTTATATATTACTTTACACACCAATAATTACATAATGGATAATTAGTACTGATTAAAAAGGTAAGAAGGACCTTTTGGGGGCAGTGCCTGGAGTGGGATCTGTAGAATATCATTAGGTTGATAGCTTGTGGTTGTTACCACTTCTGAAGAAGCAAAAGGACGAGGAAGGACTCAAACTTATCTCCACATTGACCCAAAGATCAAGCTATGACAAAATTTAAGATAAAAAGAAGTTGAAAGATGTTTTTTTCTTTCATGTGTTAAACCATCTGGGGGGCACGGTGTTAGATAAGACTCAACTCTTTTTCTTCACTTCCAGCTAGAATGTGGGTAGGCACTAGCAGTTGGTGAGAAGTTCAAAGGTGGGGTAGGGAGGCCTCTTGAAGCAAGGGCATGGGAACCTGGAAGAAGTCAGTGGCATTTGAACTGGACCTTGAAAGATTATGAAATTTGGAGAGAGGAGTGCAAGAGGGAATACAAGGTAAGCGTGTTCTTAGATGGAGGGTACAATGTAGACATAGTCACAGAGGCAGGAGATTTGGAATTTGGTTGATAAATGATGAGGTTAATTTTTTTAAACCAGGTGGTTATAAGGTATGATGGAAAGATAAGGCTATTAAAATAGGTTGTTATGAGAGCAGAGAGCTTTGGATGTTAGGCCAACGAGTTTATTCCTTAAGTTAATAGGGAACAATTTTACTAAGGGAACATTGAGAGCTTGTGAACCATGAGTGTTCAGCACTATTTCAAGCAAAACTGAGCCCCCATCATCCTGAGGTGCTTAACTTGACAACAAGCCCTTCACTGGCTTCCTACCTGTCACTGTCTCACCTCTATTCCCTTATGAATACTTCCTGAGATCTCTCCCAAAGAAACCATTTACATTTCCACTTGCCCATCTGTCTCAGGGTTGGCTTCTTGGAGCAATGCCTTCCTCTGAATGCTTTATACATAAATTCTTTTTCCATTTGGTATAGAATGGGGAACTTATTCTAGATCAGTAATTATAGAATGATTTTTGGTTTTTGTCCCCAGAGATATTTGGCAATTCCTGGAGATAATTTTATTGGTCACAACTAGGGGACAGAAGCTGTACCTGCATTTAGTGGATGTAGACCAGGGATGATGCTAAATACCCTCCAGTGAACAGGTCTGTCTCACACAATAAAGAATTATCTGGCCCAAAATATTAATAATGCTGAGCCTGAGAAACTCTGTTGTATATTTATCCACTTTAGAGGACAAATTTTAAATTATCAGTAATCTTTATAGTTTTCACTAGCTTGAAATACAACAAAATACAAAGCTATTCATTTAAGATATATGTAATGATAGGTCAATTGGGTATAAAAGAGAACAAAGACATAGACCTTGATTTTCTACTGTATCAGAAAACAGCAATTTCTTATTACTTGAAGCAATTGTTTGACATATCTGACTGATTACTCTGCAGGTACACCATATAATCAAGTTCCTTGAGAGGTGATATATTACATCGTGTTTCCATCACTGCCAGAGATATTCTATTTTCTTATCTTCTTTAATTTCCTTTAGCATAGTTGAGCCTTGAGCAGCTGTTGAGATAAAGTCCTCTAACATTATGAAGTACCTGGTGAGCATTTATCTTAGAAGTAAATTTTCAGAAGGTGACTTTCCTAGTTTTGAACCCAATAAAGAGCTACATAATATTTGAATCTGATTTTTTAAAGGAATTGCCATGATTCCTCCCACCTTCCAAATCATAACAAACATTAGTTTGCAAGCATATTTGTATCATTTTTATTGGAGAAAATAAACATTTATTGCCAACTGTGAAAGGGCAGACTTAATGACTGATGGAAAAATCACATTGCTTTCTTAGTTCACACAAATAATAATTCATCAGAGAACGCGTGTTGATGAGTACAATCTGGTTTTCATTTAATCCACAGTACTTTCTTGGGAAACAGCTGAAGTACCTGAGCCTCATTAAAAAAACTGAGCATATAAACAATTCTTCCCAGGACGTGTAATGAATCTGATCAAAAACAGCAAGAATATACATGCTCAGGGCTCAATAGGGGTTGTCTAGGTTTACCTTTAGAAAAACACATATGAGTGCCCATGAATATCTGATGAGTACTTTAGAAATATGATCTGAGTTCCCTCTTCCATCAATGCTCAACAAAGTGAGTAAGGGGTCAGATAAGCATTTACCAGACACTAAGAAAAATAATAAGGTTTGACTGATCAACTCCCTCTGATAATCATTGTATAATAAAAAAAGGATAGAAAGTGATATTTTCTTTGGTAAGCATTCCATCTTAGGGCCACTCCATCCAAAAACCCTCTGTAATGCTGCCTAGTAGACAGAATCTGACAAGCTAGAGTGTGTATCTGGCAACCAGGTGTCTTGGTGTGGGTGAGACAGGAGCTAACAGATTTGACACATGGGAATATTATTCCCAGATGGTCCCCAAAGGAAAAGAACAACTTTCTTTCAGTGACCTGTCCTTTCAAGATGACTCTTAAGACATATGTGCTAAGATTATTTAGCTCTCTGAGAAGAAGAAATGCATTATGGGTGCTGTTTTGCCAGAAAAAAATAAGCATTTCTAATGGGCTCTGTTCTATTCCTTAGTGAAAACCAGTGGCCTGTGTCAAGAGGTCAGCCAAGGCAAATTAAAAAAAAAAGTCTTCTGATGTTGAAGAGATAAGGAAGAAAGATTGTACTGAGGATGTATAGTGTTGATTTTAAACTGAAGGGAAACCTAACCAGGCTGAGCTATATCACAATCAGTTGTGGCCCTTACTATAAAAGCTGGTACAGAAAAATTCAAGTAAAAGTTATTGTCCTTTATCCTAGTATTCTAATATCTACAGCCCATCCAGTATTAAACTTTTTCATGTCAATTGGAAGCACATGTCAGTCTCAGAGTATTTTCTGCCTGCATTTAGGAAATTTTGGTACTCAATATGTATGGTATTTAGAAAGCTTTCTTGATCAGTCAGTTCCACAGATGTCTCTGCATTCTTCACATCTTCTGAACTTGAGAATGCAATGTCTGTTTTCATAATTGATTTCATGTTTCTAGATTACACATATTAAAAATGATATACACAATAAGTAGGAATATACTCACAATATATAAATCCATATTTGTAATGGAAAATTTAGGGAGGATTGCAGAAATTTGATAGAAACATTTTGTACTGTGCAGGTTTCAGGGTAATGAACACAACTTGTGACTTTGTGGTCTTCTGGTACTCTCTGTCCTGTTCCCAGTGTCTAATAGGTACGCTTGATTGGCCTCTTTTCATGATGAAGTTTATTTTATCCCTTCATTCTATTAAATGACATATCATTGCTTAAATGGCCAAAATTAACAGGTCGATATTTTTCTTCTTCCTTTGTTATTCTTTAGTCGTCCATCTTCTTTTACTATTCTAATGCAGGAAAAAATAAATAATTTTATTCTATGAAAGAAAATTTTCCATTGTGAATTCTAGTTAAGACAGTTTATAGCATCTTGATGATATTTCAATTACCTCAAACTGATCATTTCTTGTTACATAAACTGTTTTAGTCAGCTTTTTTTATGCTGTGACTGAAGGACTCAACCAGAAAAATTATAGAAGAAAGGTTTATTTGAGGGCTTACAGTTTCAGAAGTCTTAGTCCATAGAAGGTCAGCTCTATTCTTCAGGGTTCCAGGTGAGGCAGAACATCATGGTGGAAGAGTACGGCAGAGGGAAACAGCTCATGTGTTGATCAGCAAGCAGACAGTCCACTTGCCAGATACAAATATATACCCAAAGCCATGCTCAAATTCCCACCTCCTCCAACCACACCCTATCACTTCAATTACCACTCAATTAATCCCCATCAGGGAATTAAATGATTGATTGAGTTGAGGCTCTTATAATCCAGTCATTTCTCTTCTGAATCTTCTTGCATTACCTCACACATGAGCTTTTGGAGAATACCTCCCATTCAAATAATAACAGAAACCTACCTTGCTGTTTGATATTAGAACTTAAAAAAAATGTGTTTTACTCTGTATTTTAAAATCTGCAATCAAAATAACCCAAGAAATATTACATTTGGATTGTTTGATATTAAATTTTTTGTTGATCTATAAAAAATAGAAAAGATATTTATAATTTTCCTTTAAGAATAAAATATAATAGATTAACTTTGCCCATACTAATTCCTGTTTATTCATTTTTATGTCTTACATTTACAATATATTAGTGTACCTCCTTGTTTAATTTTACTTTGAATTTGAACCAGTTTCCAATTTATTATCTTTCAGTTGCAAATACACCCTTTCCTTACCCTGTTTTGTGAAACTGTCGCTGAACCTGTAAACAGTTCTCCTTTGCCAGCTGGCCTGGGGTTAGCTTTTGTCAATAGAGAGACTAGTGGGACACTGGAACGTGATAACAACAGGAAGATATACCCTCCTTAATTCTGGCTTCCCACCTTTTAGTTGAGCGTGGGAGGACTGCAGCTCCAGTTTTGAGACAGCTTGGCTTTAGCAGGGAGCCAAGATGTTCCTCAGGTCATGTTTGCCCTAGTCAGAGGTAGCTTCTGATCAGCTGGAGCGAGCCAAGTCTATGGTAGCCCTTGGTTGAGCCCTCAGATCCCTCCTATTTGAAGAGATCTGAAGGCCAGTGTTGGAAGGTCCTCTTTTAAGTCTCTAGTACCTTTATTATGCTTTTTCCTTCAGCCTAATGGTAGAAATTGCTTTTTTGCCCCTGCAAACTCCGGATTGCTTAGAGTTCTCTTTTGGCCTTATACTAATTAACCATCTTTTACCAATTCACAATTCTTTGTATTACATTTTTTCCTGTTCAAAGTCCTGATATGATTTTTGTCTTCTGACAGGATCTTGACTGATATAAAGTTATCTTTAAGTCTTTTTAGTGTATGTATATCAAGCCCACCTAAATAATTTTTACATTCTCTGAATGCGGAACCCTTACTTCTGCACTTTTGGTTGTGTTAGAAATTCCCTTCAGGATTTTATATAGTACTCCATTTTTATTAAATGCTTCTGATTGACAATAGTGCATAAACAACATGAATGTCAAGCATCTCATCACCTAGTAGGAAAGACATGTAGACAATTACCATTTATTATGCAGTACGATAAGCACTGCTATGAAAGAATGTATAAGATACAGAGGTAGCTCCTCTTATTGGACAGAGCTGGGGTGCAGGTCAAAGAGAGGAGCAGTCATTGAGCAGAGTCTTTAAGGATAAGAGAAGAAATGGTTCACATAGGTTAGGGAGGGAGAGGCAATGCATACCAATGTAAAAGGTTAGGAGATATCAAGAATATATAAAGCAGAACAAGACAAACTTGAGGAATGTCCAGGAGTTCAGCGCTGTTCTGACCTGAAGTATGCATGCATACGTATGTTTGTGGGATGAGAACATGGGTAGGGGAGGAAGCAGTATTGAGAAGAATGCAGAATGAAGAGGCAGGAGGGGTAAGCTCTTTCCAGACCAGACAGGATTTTGCATGTCATGATACAAAGTTTGAATTTTATTTCAAAGGCAGCTGCAAACTCAAAGAACACAGAGGATATGAAGACATAAGGATGTTAAATATTAATCATTTGTTTTATGCAACAACTATTTTTAACTCTACACTCTGTGGACTCTGCTACTGCAGGATTCAAGTAAATACAAATCCTAAAATGTGTCTTGGAGTTTAGAAGTGAGATGATCATACGTGAAATAATTATTAGAAAGTGATAGGAGGTTCTAAGTTGAATGGTGAAGACCAATACATGCAATGAAGTTTGAAGGCAGCAGAGACTGGGGTGATCAGGAAGAGGGTTGAATGCAAGCAAGACCTTGGAGCACTGGAGGGACATCAATTTAGGAAAAGAGTAGTTTCTTTCTAGAAAAGAGAAATCATAGGTTTGGACATGCAGGGAAACTCCAGCTGAAAGGAAATGGTGAGAGAGAAGGTTGAGAATAGGGCAGAGCTTCCCGACTGACAAACCTATGGCACTGTGTCTTTTCCCATTCTTCAAGGATGTCACCTCTCTTGTCTCTGCTGAGTCCAGATGAAGCTCTGCGTTCGTTCCCAGTCCACTGCTAAACAAACCATTTCCAATTGGGAGTTTATTCTCTAGGATTCTGTTAAAAAATTTTGCTGGTGGATTGTTGGTTATAAAGATTTTCTGGTTGTGTAGTTGTAGATAATTAATTGAAGTGAGTGTCCCTAATGTGGATGCCAGAATCTGTTGAAATTTACTTTTACATATAAATCACATTTCAGGTATTAAGAGACTACACGATTCAGCTGTTAGTTTGAAAGATATTAAATAAAATTTGCATTGAATTTTCATTGATTCTATCTCCAAAAGAAACAAAGCCATAACATACCAGATGTCATAAATCAGAATGTCATGCTGAAAAAGCATCGTTTCACATTTCCATGTCTCCCTTAGGATACGCTTGACCTCAGATACAGGAACTCAGAAATCCTCCGCCTGTCTCCTTGCCACTAAGAAAACAGATACCCATACTCTGAACCCATGATTAAAAAGGAAACTGGAAGAATTTGCAGAAGAATTTTCAAGACCGTGAGTAAGCCTTGCCAAAATCCAAGGAAAAAGTCTCTAGAGAAACAGGGGCCATAGAAGTTTAAAGGTTTGATTGCTTTTAAAGTTTTCCTACCTCCCCAGTAAACATTGCCCTAAGTCTTCATTCTTACTAGCAAATTGTCATTTAGTACCCAGTAATTCTCTTATTAAAGCTTAGAGAGTTATTATTTTCAGGATGGGCAAATTTAACTGCCTTGCTCTCTCCCACAAATTTGCCAAGTATTTCAGGTGACAAAGTTCTTTTCATTTTTTCCCTAGATCTATTCCCTTTTATTGTGAAACATAAAAACTTAACAAGTGGGAATCAAAGGTACCATAAGAGAAAAATTCCTTTTGGGAAACTGACTGCTCAGTGGAGGCATCTTTGGACCTAAGCTCCAGTGTTGACTCCGGGAAACATTTGCTAACTCTGTGACCCTTGTGAAATGACTTAACCTTTTTGTCTTGTCTTTTATGATTAGTAAATATGGATAAAAATACTGTCTCACTCCTTATAGATATGTTATCGGGACAAATTGGAATAATAGATATTGAGAGTGGCAAAAATGCAAAAACAAGAGTGTTATTTCCATTATGTGTATGTATGAGTACATAAAAACAAATCCCATAGTAGGTAGAATTATAATGCACCAATAAAAAGAGAGGAAAATAATAAAAATTAAGATTAAAAAGGAAATAAAAAAGGATGTTCTAGAAGCATAAGAGATTATTCTCCATTATGCTGATTTATAGTTATCCTTATGTACCCTCATGTCAAGAAATCTAAGTGGTGTGTTGAGAAACATGCCCTGATGTAATGGAGTGGGTGAATGGTAATGGATACACTAGACAGTATATTTCAGTGTTCTGCATGTATGTGTAGTAATATATCATCCAAACAAACCAATGATCGCATTGAAGTTGCATCTTCATTTTCATTCATTCACTGATCATTAATTCATTCAACAAATATTAAGTGACTTCTATATAATAGGCATTGTTCTACATCTTGGAAGTATTGCCTAAAGAAAACAAATAATGTGTCTCCCTTTATATATCTTATGTCCTAATTGTGAGAGACAAACTAAACAATTAAATAAGCAGTGTGTCAGATTATGTTAAATGTTATAGAGAAAAGTAATGCAGGAAAGGGGTATATTAGACAGGGGATCCAAAAACTATGGCCAGCTGGCCAAATCTGGCCCTCTGCCTGGTTTTCTAAGTGAAGTTTTAAAGGAACATAGCTATGATCATTGATTTACATTTTCTCATGAGCTTCTTTGAGTTAAATAGTTGAGACACAGAGTGTTTAGCCTCAAACACCTAAAATATTTACTCTTTGTCTCTTTTTAAAAAAATTGAGGTTCCTGATGTTGACCATTGAAGGTCAGCTCAAGGACTTTGACTTTTACCTTGGTTAGCATGGGATGGCAATGGAAGGTTTGTGGAGTAATTTTTTCCATGTTTTTAAGGGATTATTCTGGTGACTAGAATGAGAATAGAGTCAAGGGCAGGATTGAAAGCAGAGGGACCAGTTCACAAGGATTGCTGTGGGGTGGAGGAGGGAGGATCATTCTAGAGTGGTGAGGAGGTAAGAACAAGGTTAGTTTATGCATATATTTTTAAAACTAATAGTAAGGATTTTTGTGTGAACAACTGGAGAGATGGAATTTCCACCATGTGAAATGAGGTGGTTACCAGAGTAGCAGTGATAGAAATGAGTGGTTTGGTTTGCATATAATAGCAATTTTGGTTTGTAGTTTGGTTTGGAAATTTGAGATGTCTTATAACCATCAAAATAGGTGTGTCAAGGAGGTGTGTATATAAGCCTGAAATTTAAGGAGCAGCTCTGGGCTAGAGATAAAAGTCTTATACTTAATCAGCATACAAGTGAGCTTTAATGACATGAGACAGGACAAAATCATCAAAAGACATTTCCACAGCTTTATTGCTTCAATTTATCTGGTCAGTGAGTGTCTAGATGTATTTTGTATTTGCTGAATAAATACAGCTTTATGTTGTGGGCTACAATAGAATCCTTGCATATTTCTTGATGTTATTTGAGTCATTACTTTAATCCTACTTTTAGCTTGAAATAAGTGGAAAAGGGAGAATTTGGGAGCTTAAACAGTCAGACATTGGGCCTAGTTTTGAAAATCAAAAATCCTGCAAGATGTGTGTCTGTTTCAAAAGGCTAAGATATTTTCAGAATGGGTTAACAAAAGAGGAAGAGAAATTACATTTATTTATAATCTACTGTGTTTCAGGGATTTTGAAAACAATGGTTCATTTCATAGCTCTGCTCTTGAGTTTGCAAAACTAGGATGGAACTACTCCAATATTTCTATCGTATTTTTCTTCCAGATGGAAATTCAATGAAGACAGTTTCTGGCTATTTCAACATCTCTTAGATCAGAAAGAAACTGAAAATAAAATCTCAAATTAGTGCAAACACATTCCTGACTTTCATAAGAGTTCACTTTCAGGTTACTTCTAATTATTCTATTTATTAGAACAGGTTGGTCCATCCCAGTGATTGTTGTACTCTTTCCAAGGCTACATAAAATTCTGTAAAGTATTCACTTAAAAACTATCATTTGTGCAAATTTATTAGCACCATATGGTTATTTTATTTAAAGTAGGCATATTTGTAATCATGGACAAGGCAAGATTGAGGAGGGACAGAGTGTGAATTGTTCAGCTTAATTGTGATTAAGGTGCATAGATATTTCGCTTAGCTGAGATGGAAAGACAATCCACTGATTGAGTCATCAACCTGAAATAACTCCTTATTACCTAGAGCTAGGTTTCTCAGCCATGACATTATTCATACTTTGAGCCAGAAAATTCTTTGCTTTGGATATGGCAATGTATGATGTTTATTTAGCAGCATCCCTACCCCCTGATCCCTAGCTGCCAACAGTAGACAATCCTTGCCTAATTGTAAGAACCAAAAATATGTCTCCAGAAACTGCCAAATGCTTTATGGGGTTAGGGATGGAAGTAGGGAGGGTTGACAAATACTCAGTTAGAAGATAAGTTGTTTCCTGAGTCTGACAATGGAAATTCTCAAACTTTTCCAAACTTTCCCTCCAAACATCTTCCTCATGATGCTTGATATAATTATACTTCCTTACAGTATTGCTGTTTTAGGAATTCATGCAAATATTCCCCTCTCCCCATATGGAGTTCCATCCATTTATTTTACTCATGTGCTATCAAAACTTATTAACTTGTTAAATTCCTTTGCACTTCATGACATTCTGGCATTAGTTATAGGAACTGGATGAGGCCAGTCTGGCTCATATTTTGTCACTGAAGACATTGAGACCAGAGGGGGATATTGCTTCTGAACATCTCAGGGGTTACTCTGAGGATAGGTAGTAGAACCCCAGAGCCCTACCTCTGAATATGCTGTGGTTCCACCCACCTGTTTCCCAGATGTCTCTTGTTCTATTTGGTATTTGTCCTTCTTTGAAACTCTTATCATTTTAGCCATTAGAGTTCTTCCACACAGGAACATAACATTATTTAATATGAATGTGAAGTACAGGGTTACTTTCAAAGACAACACAGAAGGAAATAGTCAACTTCATAAATATACCATGACCAGTACTATAATAGTGATCTTATATTAATACAGGAGAATTTTGTTTAGCTCAAAATATTATTTAAGAAAAGTTTCTTATATTGGCACTGTCCAACAGAAATGTGAGACATGTAAATTTGATAATTTCTGGAACACATTTTTCAAAAGTAAAACGAAACAGGTGAGCTTAATTTTAGTAATATATTTTACTCAACGCATTATATTGACATATAACTAAAATTAATGAGATTTCTATTAGAATATGGTTTGTTCCTTCTGAAAACCATGTTGGAGTTTAATCTTCATGTGAAGTAATCCAACCATGGTGAGACCTTCGGGAGATGATTAAGATTAGATAATGTCATCGGGGTGGTGCCCCAAGGTTTTACTCATGCCTTTATAAGAAGAGAGAAATTAGAGGACACACATATATATATATATATACCCCCGCACACTCCTTATCTCCTACCATGTGAGCCCTACAGCACCTTGGGACTCTAGCAGAGAGAGGACCATAACAAGATGTGGACCTCAGCCTTAGACCTCTGGAACTGTGAGCCCAAATAAACTTTAAAGTTTACCCTGTCAGCTTGTCAATAGTATTGTGTTATTAAAATAAAACAAAACCAAGAAAACGCACTATCTCGGAAGCATCTTATGTTCTTTTGTTTCTATCACGTTTTCCAAACCTAGTGTGTATTTCACACTTACTTGTACCTCAGTACAAGGGGAGCCTCTGTAAATGCTCAGTGTGCTGCTGCTACCATGTATGCACTGTGGTCTTCTATGTATTTCCCCAACTTGTGGGTACTATAGTGTTTAAACTACTTATCCTCAAAATCAACTCTTTTTTTTTTGTTACCAGGGAGTAAACTCAGGGTACTGAGCCACATCCTCAGCCCTATTTTGTGTTTTATTTAGAGACAAGGTCTCACTGAGTTGCTTAGCACCTCACTGTTGATGAGGCTGGCTTTGAACTTGTGATTTTCCTGTCTCAGCCGCACAAAGTTCTGGGATTACAGGCGTGCACCACCGCACCTGGCTAAAAACCAAACTCTTTTCTCCATGTAACTGATTCTCCTAACTCTTCACCTGCACTAATGAATGCCAACATCTGAGTTAGAAGCCTTTGCAACATCTTAGTTCCATCTCTACCTTGGGCTTTCTCACACATCAGCATCTGATAGGCCTCCAAAACCTGTCAGTTTTGACACGGAATTTCTCAAATCTGTCCCTTTTGTATAATCCCACAGTTATTGCCTCACTTTGGTTTCTAAGGACTTCCTACCTCCCGTCGCGATCTGTAGTTTCTTGCCCTGTCCACGCATCCTCTCTACTGCAGGCTGTGTGGAACCTGAGTGCAGATCAGGCTGTACCATTCCCCAAACCTTCTGCAGGATGCAGGTGTCAACTCCACTCCCCTAACCCAGCATTGAAATGCCATGCCATCATTCTGCTAGCCTTCCTCTCCCTCGTAGCCCCCCATGCATTGCTTTAAGTGCTGCAGGTCACTGTTCTCTGAAGGCTTTGCACCTCCATTACTTTTACTCAGGCCATGTCCTTCCATCTAGTGTGCTCCTCACTCTCTTTACCCCGTCTTTGTTGACATCTTAACCACATTTTGACAACACAAGACAACTGGAAACTCCTCTGAGAAGCACGGAGTTGTTCTCCCTCCATTCCTTCCATCTTCTCTCTACCTCACATCTGGGTTGAGAAGGGTGTGTGTGGGGTGTGTGTGTGTGTGTGTGTGTGTGTGTGTGTGTGTGTGTGTGTTTGAAAAGCACCGGAACTCAACTTCTAATGCACCAGGAAATGCACTCCTGACTTTTCTGTGCCCCTTTGTTCTGTCATATTAACACCACAAAACAAGTTATTCTTGTTCTTAAATGAATTAGTTGAGATGAAATTATTAACAAGTGTCCCCTACAAAAGGGCTCCAAAATTTCTTTAGTATATGGCACCACACAGAAGCATGTCCATGTGTTTCTCTTAATATAGGTGGAATAGTTTGTTGTGTTATAAATACATATATTTATGTGTTTGTTTCTCTAGTAGGTTATAAACAGATTTTGTACTTTATTCGTCATCATAACCCAGGATTCAGAACACAGAAGCAGGACTGGTTGATAATAGGAATTCCACTAATTTTTTTTTTACTTGAAATCACTATTCCTTTCCCTGTGACACCAAGATGTGTCTTGGTTGATAGGCCTTCTCTTTGTCCTTTTTTTTTTTTCTTAAATATTTTTTTAGTTGTAGATGGACACAATATCTTTATTTATTTATTTTTATGTGATGCTGAGGATCGAACCCAGTGCCACACGCATGCGAGGCAAGCACTCTACCACTGAGCTATAATCCCAGCCCTCTCTTTGTTCTTGACTGCAGCACATCTTCCATCCTCAGAGTGGATGGTGCAGACACACCTCCCTGTTGTACATACCCTATAGGAAGACATGTACTAGGAAAGGTCATAGACACACTCTCCCATGTGCACAGGCAAAGACGGAAGCCACTTGTTAAAAACTACACCTACTGCAACCAACCCTGCATAACTCTGGGTAGAAGGAAACTAAATTGTCCAACACTCAGATTATATTGTGCACTGCATTTAAAAACAAATATTTTGAACAGTTGTTATTGTTCAAAATATTTGTTACTGTTCAAAATATTAACTCTTTTGAGTTTTCCTAATTTCCCAAGTTCAAATTCTGCTGCTAACGAATGGACAGTGAAATAATCAATAGTCAAATAGGAAAATAGGAAATGAAGATCATTGAAAAAATTATCATAAATATCCCTACAATCCTTAGTTAGTTATTAAATTTTAGTCACCATTTCTGCATTACAGAAGCAATGATTGTTTTTTTATGTGAAGTTAAATCTGTTTTTCTGTTTTGTGCTTGGGAGCTAGTAGCATCAGGTCACATGCCCTTAAGGAGAAATAGGATAGAGTAGGTTGCAACTTGCTTCCGGGGAGCTCTATGATAGGACATGTTGATGACATTCAGTTGGTGACACAAAACACAAAGGTAAAATTGTCATCTGCAAAGAATATTTTCATCCTTTAAACACATTTCTGTGGCTAAGGCTAAAATTGACCCATTTGAGGTTTTCTTTAAATAGAAATTCTTAATAATATTTGAGCAGCTGGTGTGGTAGATGTGTGTCTGAACCTCATGATTTCATATTATTTTTAAGGACTAAATCAAAAATAAGCCTTTTTAAGTGAAAAATAAATCTAATAATTAGCTAATTATGATTCTTATGCATTAATTTACATTACTTTTTCTTAAGAATTTTTATATGTCAAATATTAATCCCATCTTTGATATTAGCAAAAATCAGGACTGGAGTTGTGAATGGTATCTTCAGGTGAGGTTTTGGATTCTCTTTTTGAGTTACCATTTTCAAAATGCTTTTTTCTGGTACACACCTACAAAACAGACATAACATCCTATTTGACCCAGATTTAAAATCTAGTCGTTTTAAAAGATTTAGGAAAGTTTTGTTTGTTTGTTTGTTTGTTTGTTTTTTCCTGCACTCTGATGGAAGGGCTGCTTCTTGTAAATAGTAATTACTCTTGTATGGCATCAATTCTGGTTATTTGCTTTTGGCAGGATAACAAAGAAACATAAAAACACACCAATTCCCAGTCTAGGTGAGGTTACTTGGTTCAAGGACTTTTCATTATCAGGTGCAAAGGGTTATTTTTTGGTTCCTTGGCTAGTTTGTTTTTCTTCTAGATATATCGAAGACCAAAAAGGACTAGGGAGAGGAGGATGGTTATAACAACACTGAATTCATATGTTGTGTTAAACATCGTATTGGTCTTTTTTACATGAACTATCTCAATTTATAAAAGTTTTATGAGTTATTAATTTTAGTCCCCAACTCTCAATTGTCAAAGTGAAGAAAATGAGGCTTGGGAAGGTTAAGTTATTTGCGTAAGCCTCCCAGAGTTCATGCATCTCAGAGCTGGGATTCAGCTCATTTTCCCTACTGTAGCATGCAACCCTTCCTGGGAGTCACATAATGGAATAAAGCCTGTGCAGTTCACTAACACTTAATCCAAGCAAATTTAAGTGGACAGTCACAGCGTGTGATGGAGCTGGCTTACACCAGTTCATGGGAGCTGCTAGTCAAATTCTGAAGTGCCCACTGTTACATAGAGATATTTAAAAAATTAAATTCTATAAACTTAAAATGTAATAAATTATATTATACAAAGGTAATAAAAGTCAAAACTGGTAACTCTTAATTATTTTTCTGCATTTTACCATGACCTGTGCACTCAAGGTCATTCATGTCTGTTGTGTCTGTATGGCAGAAAACCATATGACGATATTCTACTGCACATGACTTCACAGCTCCACATGCAACGAATTTACGTTAATATTTACCAGTACATCACTGTGTATGGCTCTTAAAAACAATGTGCAGACTTTACTTCTTTTATGCTCTTTGTGGGAATTCACAAATATTTAGCACATACATATTCACCACTCATTTTATGCTAGGTAATGCTATACACACTTCTATAAGCATTATCTTGTTTAAATTGCTTAAGTAACTGTTAGACAGATATCATTATTCCCTTTCAACAGAATAAAAAATATCTAAACTTTAAAGTAGTTAAGTAACTTTCCTAAGATTGTGTAGCTAGAAAGCAGCAGAGCGCAAATCTGACTACCTTGTATGGCTCTGTGCTTCTCAACAGTACAGCTACAGTGACACTGTGGGGCTAGTCCAGGAGTGGCTGAAGTCAAGGGAAAATACTCCACTGAAGCCCTGCTGCATGTCCGTTTTATCACTGCTACATCCACTTGAATGAATAATCAACACATCCATATAGGAAACATGACAGTCTAGAATGTTGAATAGAAGAATGAAGGCTAGAATAGAAGATGACAGGAATTGGGAACAAAACAACTGGCAATCCAGACTAGCTACCTCATTCTTGTAATGTGCTGGCACTTTACAATGGGTGATGCAGTCACACCATCTGAGCACAGTTTTCCAATTAAGAGTTTTACTAAAGATAAAAAGAACTGACAGCACACATTCTTGAGTTAATTATGGTGTGAGTTACTTATCTGATGCTTTACAACAGAGTCAAGATCTTTCTAAGAGGAAATTGAAAAGGAACTTAGATGGTGACACTCAAATTTTCATGATGTTTCAACAAGCAATTTGGTGATGTACATCCCAGAATCTTGGTGACTTAATCCAACATCACTGAGTGGACAAGCTTCTCTTCTTGCTCACATCAGAATCTGATGCAAGTCAGGTGTTAATGGCTTAGTGGTTCTCCAGTGATGTTTCTGGGATCCAGCTGCTTCCATTTTATAATGACTCTGCTTCAGAGTTCTTTCCATCCAAGGAGCCAGTGGAGACTTCATATCTGTTCATAGCTACTCGAGATCAGACTTCCATTCATATTTTCATTAGTGGTGTTTCAGCCACATGGCCACAACCTAACCGCAAAGGAGACTAGGAAATATAGGGGAATCCCACATGGATGGTTGGTGCCAGGGATGGCCTTCTCCATGATCTTTTATTCCATTCACTCTTACTGTGCTCTCTAATCAAAGTAGATTTGTGTCTGCTAAACATACCAGAAGAAATGAAGCGTGACTCATTAAGAATATATCTATTCTTTCTGCTAATGGCAAGATTTAGACAATACAATTTGAAGTTGAGTTGACAGACAATAGTCAGTGCAGTCGAGCTGCTTTGCTTGTAGAGCATTTTCTAAAAAAGGCTGTCAGATTTCTTTCTCATTATGTTTGCTCCTTGGCATTTTAAATCAGGGAACTCTAGCAGAATATTGAGAAATCTATCATTGTATTTTTATATTGTAGCCAATAAACCACTCAGCTTAACTTCCTTTGTGTATTTTTATGTACATTTCTTCCTTCTTAATTGGCAACATTAAAAAGTAGTTTATTGGAGTTTTTAACATTTACTCATATTGAGCTCTTTCTTGGAAATTGTCTCTTTGAAACTCCCAAGGCCCAGTGTAAAATTTGGCTTTATAAATTAATGTGCAATCTATAGAAACAACTCCTTCAGTCTAGCTAAATAATCATTAAGTATTACTACAGTTATGTAACCCATTTCTCATCTCTGCCCTGAATCTCACACCAAACACAATTAACAGAGAATGATTTGCTAAGAACTAAGAAGGTTCTTGTGACACCATGCCTATAATTTCAAAGCGAAACAAAAAGGGGGAAAATTCCACGCAAACTGCACAGATGGTCAGTCACCCTGTGGGTGTTTGTCCTCGAAATAGAAATTTAGTTCTTTCTGAGGGTATGCTTACCTGATCTCTTTAGGGAAAAGATATACAGTGATGTAGTATCTTAGGTATATACAAAAGGAAGAAAACACATATTTTATCCAAATGAATTCCTGATAAATATGTTTGTGGGAATGGAAGTTTAATCTTGGGAGAGAAGATTCACCATAAATAGTCCCAGTGGAGGAACTATCCACTCTTCACAATCAGGTCTTTATACATAAATAGTTTCTCACTTGATTTTAAATTAAGATAATGTAGGAAATTATCCCCCAGCACTTATTCTAATTTGGATTTCAAACTAGTAATCTTTTTCTTTTCTTTTTTTTCTTGGCACGACAAGGAAAACAAATAACAGAGAAAGAACAAGGAACTTTACACTGGCAACCAAAGTTCATACCATCCAAACTTCTCCACTTTGCTTTTGATGGTAGTTGGCATATTTCAATTTATTTTTCCAGTGCCCTGAACAGATAAAAAGGTGAAACCATTGGCATGACATTTAAAACTTAAGACTTTGGTAAGTTTGCTTAAAAGAAATGGGTTTTGCTTTTTAAATGACCCCTTGTCCCCTCACTGTTTTAGTGAAAATTTGTATTACCTTAAACTGTTCTGTTCCTTAAATGAAATTTAAGCTTTTGTTGTTTTATCAGCTTCCTGTGTCACTGCACTTGTAGAAATTCAGTATTATTCTCCTCCTACAAATATGTGATACTAAGATATAAAGATAAAATGCAACATAAAATCATGAGAAAGTCTAATTCAGTTCCAAACAGTGAAAAAAGGAAAGATGCTATATAAAGTAGCTTGTGTTCCCTTAGGTACAGTCAAGTCTGATGGATAATGAAGTCAACCTAGAGGAAAACAGAGTTGAAACATGGAAATAGAACACGAAATAGTGACAGCTTGTGGTGGTAGCCAAAAGGATCTAGCCATGATAATGTCATTTGTGACCTTGGACCTAGCCATGTCTGGTTTACCTTCTTGAAATTTGGTTTGGAATGACGTGAATCCATATTTCTCTTCAGTTCTTAAATCATATTACTTTCAAACGTAGCACTTCCAATTGATGTGCTCTATGTTAGTTGACTTTACATAACTCTAACAAATAGGTGAGATAATCAACTTATAAAATAAAAAGGTTTGTTTGGCACATAGGTTTAGTGGTTCCAATTCATGATCAGGTGGGCCCATTTCTTTTAGGTCTTTCACTGGGGAGCCAGATGTCAATGGCAGTGAATCCATGGCAGATTTAAAACTGTTCACTCATGACTAGGATGTGAAAGAGAGTGAGATTATGTGACTGGGGTCACATAATCTTCTTTGAGAGAACACCCTCAAAGACTTAAAGGCCTCCCATTAAACTCCACCTCTCAAATTACCACCACCTCCCAGTAGTACCAACCTGGGATCAGACTTTTCCACAGCAATCTCAGGAAAGATTGCTTTTTGGGGGGTGGGGGATACCAGGGATTGAATTCAGGGGCACCTGACCACTGAGCCACCTATTTTGTATTTTATTTAGAGATACAATCTCACTGAGTTGCTTAGTGTCTTGTTTTTGCTGAGGCTGGCTTTGAACTCACTATGGTCCTGCCTCAGCCTTCTAAGCCGCTGGGATTATAGGCATGCTTTTAATTGTTTATATTTTTATGGTTCCCTAGATGAGGAGCACCATTAATTGACAACATCTCAATTTTTCCCCTTGCAATACCAATTCTTAACTATTAATTTACTTAATCAATAAATGCTAATTGAGTGCTTTGAAAAAGTGTGGAGAAATGGAACATGGAGGAAGACACAGATTGGTGTGGCTGACCATTCTGCACAGTTACTGCACTTCTATGTCCCCACTATCTCCCCACTCTTTGTGATCCAACTCATAAGATTGTTTTGAGAATTAGAGTTTACATTTTTAAAAATATATAATGTATATCAATAGCAGGCAAAGAGTATATGCATTTGTAATATGGATAATTAATGCCTACTTGTCCTCTGCAGGACATGTTCTCTTATAGCATATGAGGATGTTTATTTGCTGATAGCACCTCCCAAAGTGCTAATTGAAATTCTAAATGCTAATCATTTTGACAGGTTCAAATGCATTTCTCTTATCACAACTGAAGCTGAGCACTTCTTCATATGTTTCAGAGACATTATTATTTTCTTCTCTGTGAACTCTACTCTGACCATTTTCTTCAATGTTATTGGTCTTTTCTTTTTCTAATTGTTCTTCACAAATTAGGGAGATCAGCACTTAGTATATGAGAGAATAGCAAGCAAGTTTTTGTTTGTTGTTTGCCTTTTGAATATTTTTTGCCATGGAATAAGTTTGTATTGTGCAGTATCAAACATAAATAAAATGTATTAAGATTCATTTTGTGATTTAGGGATTATTTCCAGTAAATCCTGAGGACATTTACCTGGATAGGGTTATGAAGGCATTTCCCTATGTTTCCTTCTAGTAGTCTTGTATCCTAATGTTTTCCAAATTCAAACTCTGGTTTATTAAGAATTAAATCAATGTGCAACCAGATGAATAAATCTATCCCAACATCATTTGCTGAATTGTTTTACCCTTTTCATTATCCTTTGTATTTACCATTTGTATTTGGATCAATTTTAGGACTTTCTATTTTTGTTTCATTAGTCTTTGTTTTTTTTTTTTAATAATGGATTTAGAGAACCATTAGAGCAATAAAGTGGAAAAACTTCCTATTTCTATCTAAAATTCAAAGATAAGGCTGAGTTAATTATTTTTTTAAAAAAATATACTTTGATAAGAGGAATAAGACCAGAAAGATCATAGGGTGTGTGTGCGTGTGTGTGTATGCGTGTGTGATTACCTCTCAGCATGTGTAGGGATCCAGTTTGTCTTGACCATCAACCATAGCCAACCACCAGAGCTGCCCTTGAGTAACCCTATTCTATTTTTCTCACAGTTTCCCAGCATACAATAAATAAATGAAACCATTAGAGCACTACGTGCAGCGTTAAGACCTGAATTCTGGTGCTAGGAATTTTGAGACAAAGTACATTCCAACTGGAATGAAGTCACTTTTGTACTGACGACTAAATAAGCTCCCTTCATCTGATCCAAATTAAGGGACTCACTGGTCTTGCTGCCACCCTTAACCATGCTTTTGTCAGTAAGTTTACAGTAAATTGTATTCTGTGCAATCCTGGATCTGTCTGTTTCTTTGGTCTTACAGAAACATCTGCCTGTGGTGGTCAGTTTCTTTTATACTGGATATTCCCGGGACAGTATGAGCAAGAATTCTTTTTAAGGGCACACATTTTCTACCTCAACTAGATTAGAGCTGCTATAGAAACAGGCAGGGCAAAGTTCATGGGGATGTGACTTATGCAGTCTTACTTGGTTTAACATGTTTGCTCTGTCTTATAATTTTAAATTTCTGAACAAGAGGGCCCGACATTTTTGTCTGGCACTTGTAAAAAGTGTCCTGTTAACAGGAACTATTTTTCCCTGCTATATTCACCATGCCTAGAAGATTCCTAGCATGTATTAGATGCTCAATATATATCTGTTCCTTGAATGAATGCATATTTTACCCATACTGTCCTATGAAATTTTATAAATTATTTGAATATACAACTGTGATTCTTAAACTTCAAAGTACATAAGGATCCTTTGGACTAATTTTGTTTTTTTAAAGCACAGATTTTAGGCTCTAGCCCCCACAATTCAAAGTTAAGGTGGTATGAAATGATTTTGAATAAAATTATATTTTTCAATAAGTAACACCCATGATACTGTTATGGGAAATCCTTGATCTACACAAAGAGGAAATGCCATATAGAAACAGAACTATAACATGTTAATCTTGGTGATCTCGCCTAGCAGTTTTCACTTACTTTCAGCACTTGGGTGAAGAAGGAAACACATTCACCTAGCCTATTATTACCATCATTCAAGATTCATCTTCATCATTATTTGATCAACTGAATTTTTCTTTACATTGTATGTCCTAGTATTTCCTTTGCATTTTCATACTCTTCTTCTTTGCTTCCATCACTTAGTGGACCCTCAATTTTTTTTAAACTATGCTGTTCAGCCATAATTTTCCCTTCTGTTGGTAATGGCACCTGAATTTCATCTGGGTACCACCTCTTCTCTTTTTCTCAGTTCTTGAACTTTAGGTAGCGTTGATTGCTTCTCTGAATCAAAATGAAGAACTGTCTCATGTCTGGTCAGAGCATCACATTCTCCTGGCCATGACAATTTGTTCAAAGATGAACGAATGACCCAATCACAGCCAATGCAGTGTAATAACATTTTGCTGGATGTTCTTGAAGAACACACTTTGTTACATTGGAAATAAAACTGATAAAAAACATGGATCCATTTTGTCACTATGTAGAATCTAAAAACAAAGCTACCTATTGGAAGAGATCAGAACCCAGAGATTGAAGACCAAGAGCTTCTGATATCATTTGAGCCCCAAACGCAGCTATGCCCAAAACTAACTCTACCCATGAGATTTTCAGTCAATATTCTCAACCTATTTTAAGTTAGGTTTGCTATCACTTGTAATCAAAATAATCCTAACACACATAAGATCCAGTAATTGATAGATATTCTAACAATTATTGCACTGAGTAATGAATATTTGGTTTTTCATTATGCTAATTACTCTGTGTATGCTGCCTTCTATCTTTACTATTCTGTGGACAGCATTACAACAAAGAATATGTTCTTTTAATTTTATATCCTCAGAAATGATTAAAAATATCTTGCAAATATCAGGTACACAAATAATGCCTGTTGAATGAAAGAAAAATAAAGTTAAAAACTCTGCCTAGTGAGTTTTCTGAGCCTGGTGAGCAATTAAGACACCTGCCATTTTGAGTCTTGGCTGTGTTCTCTTCCTTTCCTCTCGGGTCTGTTTAGTTTTTAGTATCTTTTATCATTCTCATTGGTAAGAACATCTCCTGATTCTCTACATTTATTTATACTCTTAGGAACTAGCCCTTTTCTCTTTGATTTGTGTCATGCAGCCACCTGTGTTATTACTTATTCATTTTTGTCTTTGATTACATTATGTATTTTTTCTTTTTAATAGCAATTTAGAATCATTGAGGCTGTTTTCTATAAGCATTTCCATCCACTTGTCAGATCTCATAATGAATTTACATCCTGACACCTGGAAATAGATATTTATCATCTTTATTTTAATGTGTATCCAAGACTGTTTCTCTCCCAAACTCAGGGGACAACTGAGTAGAACTATTCCTTACAAACCTTTCCAGAGATGAGAGAAATGAACAGACTTTACTCATTGGAAATATATAAAATGGGCAGTGTGTATCTGGTTCCAAGCTGGAGATGCAAAGATGAAAAACACAAGGTCCTGCACTTTGGAAACTATGATGGGTAAAGGGAAATGTTATGATTTGAATAGGAAGTGTTCCCCGAAGGCTCATGTATTAAAGGCTTGGTATCTAATGCAGTTATGTTCAGAGGCAGGAATTTGGGGCAATGATTGGATTATGAGTGCTCTGACCTCATCAATAGAGAGGGATTCATAGCAGATGGCATTATTGGGAGGTGGAAACTATAGAGGTGGGTCCCAGTTGGAGGCACCGGGGATGAGCTCTAGAAGAGTATTTCTTGTCCCTGGGCCCCTTCTTCACTTCCTCTCTCTGCTTCCTAGTCTTTATGAAGTAAGCAACTTTCCTCTGCCATTCCCTTCTGTCATAATGTTCTGCCTCACCACAGGCCCACAGCAATGGAGCCGGCCGACTGGACGGAAACCCTGGACCATGAGCCAAAATAAACCTCTCCTCTTTCATCTGGTTTTTCTGAGGTATTTTGTCAACGCTAACTAGTAGAGAGACAAAAAGGAATGTAATGCAAAAGCAAAGTGACAACATTTCTACCTGATTGTGTAGGTACTGAACGATAAAGAAGTGAGAGAATGATTGCATTTGACTTGAGAGCTGGGGATTATTCCAACAAGACTCTAAACGGTGGGCGATCGTTTTAAAGGTGGGAACTTGAAGTCCTGTGGAGAGAACAGTAAGAATAAACATAGAGAAATTTCTGTTCTCGATTCTGTGCTCCAGTTTTGGTGAACAGTATAGCTACTAGAATACAATTCACAGAGAGACATGGTGGGCAGTGAGGTCAGAATAGGCAGTATGCCAGCACAGGAAAGTTCTCCTCCACTTTTTGTGAGATTAGACTGTGCCCACCTGGATAATCCAGGATAATCTTCCCACTGCAAAGTCCTTAACTAAATCCCATCTGTACACTCTCCTTTTCCATGTAAAGTGATATTCCCAGGTTTTGAAGATTCGGACATGGAAGTTTTGGAACTGGATAGAGAGAGTATTATTCTGCCTATCACTGGTGTCTCAAATCATGAAGGGACTTTGCAAAACATACTCCATCAATATATTTGAGACTTGTTAATTTGGAGCATTATTCTAATGACAGCAAATGCAATGAAAACAGGTCAAAGTAGACAGTTTGAAATAATCAGATCTAAATATTACTGGAAGTTGTGACCTCACAGACAATCTAACTATTTGAATAATTTGCTAAGACTTTGTATTCACCCATGCATCTTTTACTACTGTTCGCAAACAAATCAATGTCAGATTTACAATTTGTACATTAATTTTGGTCTTGGTTTTTCTTTCCATTAATGCCATTAGTGATATAAATGCCATTCTGAGTATCTTTGAATTAGCAAAAGAATGTGTTAATAATACCTTTTTTTTAAAGAAAAAAAGCAAAAACTCTAGTAGACAAATTGTGATATTGTTAAAAATCCAGTTTATACAAAGACTTTCATAAAGACATTTTGGTTGAGTAAAATAAAGATATTTAGTTGGGATATGGCTTATTCACCCAACATAGTCACTTTTAAGTAAACAATTTTTAAACACCAAAGTGATACAAAGCATTTACATGCCTTTGTTGCTTAATTAATTGGTTAAGTAGATTTTATTAAGGGTCTGCTAAATGCTAAACACTCTTTAGCCACTGTGAAGAAAGCAGTAATCAAAACAGGCAGAAATCTCTGCTATTATAGAAAGAAGCAAAGCTAAACATATAAGATGACTGAACGAACTAAGTAATATTTTAGTCAGTGGTGAGCAATAAGGAAAAAAAATGAAGAGGTAATATGAAATCGTAGGGGAGTTGAAATTTTCTCCTTGTGCAAATCACTGAGAAGTGACTATAGGAAATGTAGATGTTGACCTCATTTTTTGCAGGACTCTGAAGCTTAGCATACTCTGGTTGGCTAGTACCAGCTCTTCTGTCCCCTGAGGTCCTTCTTCATCTACTATGGCTGTCAACCATCTCCAGGAACACGGGGAGGTGTCTGTGGGTCAGCAACCATAGGTCAGATGCTCACTCTACCCTCAAAGAGTTTATACTGGGGAAACAAGGCACAGATCATTGTCATCTGAGTTACGAGATGATCACTAAAGCCACATGAGAGGTCAGTGATACCTGAGATGTGCTTAAGTAGGAGTTCTGTTTATCATTCAAAGTGATAAAGGGCCAGAAAATTGTTCAATCTACATAATTCCAAAAACAATTCTTCAGAGGAATAGCAAGCACAGCTGCTTTTTGATTTTTTTCTTTCTGTTCTTATGATATGAAGTAAGAACTTAAAGCAAATAAGGGAAAAGAATGGTGTTCTTGGAGCATTTTGTCCACCTACATTATCGGCAGCCTGTGAGTGAAGACAGCCTGTGTCTTGGCTGCTTTTGGTGAGTCTTTCTCCACCAACGGCAGGCTCCACACACACACTGGCAGCCAGAAACTTCTGTTGGGAAGCACAGGGGCCTCGTCTGGAGTCTTTTTCCTTATGTCCTTGCCTGTCAGTCAGTCTCTAGCCACCTGTGTTCTTTCCATTATGTTTTTTGTTCTTTGTAATAAAGTGGTTTTTCTTTCCTTAAGAATGAGCATAAAGATACCCAGAAAATAAAGCCAGGTGCCCATTTGCAAAGCTCCAGCAAGCAAGCAGATGAGGCATCCCGGCCTCTCTTGTAGGTTTCCCCAGAGGAAAATGCCGCTGCTGACATGAATAGCAGAGGCCAGACAATGATTCTTAGGGAAGATAAACAGCCTGTGATTCCCTCCTGACGGCTCCCACTCCTCTCCTCCATGACGGATCCTAGAGCAAAAGGTCATGGGGATAATTCTGCACCTGCACCCTGGGAGGGCCTTACTCAGGCCTCAAAAAGAGCTCCCCCGTAATTGATGCTAATTATTATTGAGCCAAATGCATCCTTTCATTGAGGGGCAGGTGGGAGGCTCTGTCACTGTCAAGGCCATTATACCAAGAGCAAGTTGAGAATTCTTTGCACAGATGTACATATGCCCAAGAAGTCCCAAGTGTTGTATATAGGCTGTTCATAAAGAATATATCATCAGAATTTCTTCAGCCCTGTAATGAGATGTTCAGGACCCAGGTGAATGACAAATGCTACCCAGTACTCAGGGCCAGCGGAGAAGCAGGATTTATTCATAAGTGCTTGAACTCTACTGCTGGGCGTCTGGGTTGCTTGTGAGATTTTGCACCCTGCCATCTGTGCTCTGAGAGAGGTTAACAACAACTCTGGAGACCTTGGAACCCTCTGGGGATTTGCTTTCAAGGACATTCATCTGCTTTCTGGTGACTTTTATGTGAGGATTGGCCCAGTGAGGAGGACGAAGAAAGGAGGAAATGAAAGGAAATTCACCCAGCTGTAGGTAGAGCATGACTGGATTTAGCTAAATGCCAGAGTGTACGTGGGGACTTTCCCTTGACATTAACCACCCCTTGTTTTGGAGAAGAGTCTAAAAGAAAGCTATTTTTTCTTGCTTCAATCTATCATTTTTTTCCCCCTTTTTCCCTCTTGGGTTACAACTTAATGTGTTTTAAAGTTCTCTCTTATATATCAAAATAACATTGCAAAAGTATACAATGATAGACTGTACTCACATTTATAATTTATTCTCAGCTATTATTTTATCTTTTTATTTGTGAAAACAGCTATACTTCTCAAACCAACCATCTATTGGAGTAGGAAAAGATCTACCTATTTACTCATGTATCAGAGAATTATTGTACTTATACTATTTTTAGGGCATTTATTCTGGGTTCTAATTTCTCTTTCTCATCATTTTTTCCCCTTCAACTGCTTAAAGATGGAGTTGATTATCTTCAAAGCTTGCATTATTTCCAATGAGAACTCTAATATCATCCTTATCTTTGTTCCTTTGTATGCAACATGTCTTTTGGGGGAGGAGGCTGGACTCTTAAGATTTGAGTTTTATTTAGATTACAAGCAATTAAATTGTGTTAGACCTTGGTGTAATTTTCTGAGATTTTCATTTTTATCAAATTTGAGAAATTTAGTATTTCTGGATTATATATATTTGTGTATGATAATCAGTTCTTAATTGTTTATAAACACATACTCGAGTTGAAATAGAGTCCTGGAAGTTCCATGGGAGAATAGGATGTGGTTGCCAGATTGTGAGGATTTCTTACTAGTGTGAGTGGTCCCTATTCATTCTGTGTTCTTTAACTAGTTAAGGTACAATGATGCTTTGAGGAATTTATTTATTTTTATATATGTATGTTTTAGGAATCTTTTTTGGGGGGAGAGGAGGTTTGGGAGATCGAACTCAGGGGCACTAGACCACTGAGCCACATCTCCAGCCCTATTTTTTAATTTTATTTAGAGACAGGGTCTCACTGAGTTGCTTAGCCCCTCGCTTTTGCTGAGGCTGGTTTTGAACTTGCGATCTTCCTGCCTCAGCTTCCCTAGCCTCTGGGATTACAAGCGAGTGCCACTGTGCCTATTTTGGCAATCTTTTATGACGAAGACGCACACTTCAGAAACTCATGTATTTATGGCTTTAGTATGGGCAAGCTAAAATAAGTTGTTCTCTTTATTGTTTATCCCTGGTCTCCTATGGAGGGTGAAGTTTCTTTAGACTGTGCGGTTTTTCCCCAAACTCCCATCACTAGTGTTAAGATCCTGTCCTTCAAGGTCACTCACGTATTATGGATCCAGATTTTCTTTGGAGGGAGTTAAAGAAAGAATATTTGTGAGAACCACATCTGCTGAGACACGTTTATATAAGTGACATAAGAGGAGTCAAATTGGCTTAATTAAACAGAATATGGTAACTTAGCTACACTGGTTATTTCCTGTGGTCCTTGTTTGTTGACCCTGAGTGTTGACTTTTATGTGAAATTGCTTTTAACAGTAATTTCCTTATCTCTGTGTTTTAGGCTGTTGTTTTCTCTGGTTTTGTTTCTCTGACATTCTGACTCCATCTGCTTTCTATTTTTCAAAAATTCCTCAAAATTTCCCAGAAGCTGATGGCATTCTTTCTGGCTTGTCATTGCTGATGTGAGTTTGTTTCTTGAAAAACATTTAAGTAGTGGGAAAGATGTATTCATGAGCTCGGTCATCATCTTGCAATAATCTTTACCAGAGTAGCTCTAACTTTAATAATCAAAAAATTTTTTAATGATTTCAATAAAGTTTTGGAGAATAGTTTTTCTAAATGTGTCCCCAAATTTTGACTGTGCAGCTTATTTGGAATCTGTGAGCCCCTTTACATGGTTGCCTTATAGAAATTCTCTCATCAGATCTTATAATTGGTTAGTAAATTAAAAATGTTGGTTAAGCCGGGTGCAATGGCGCAAGCCTGTAATCCCAGCATTAGGGAGGCTGAGACAGGAGAATCGCAAGTTCAAAGCCAGTCTCAGCAAAAGCGAGGCACTAAGCAACTCAGTGAGAACCCTGTTGTGAGAACCCTCTCAGTGAGAACACAAAATAGGGATGAGAATGTGGCTCAGTGGTCGAGTACTCCTGAGTTCAATTTCTGGTACCAAAAAAAAAAAAGATATATATATATATATATATATATCTTTTTTTTTATATCTTTACACACACACATACAGAGAGAGAGAGAGAGAGAGAATAGAATAAAATAAAAATGTCAGAGACAGGTCCATGTATGTATTATGATAACTAGAGTATCACAATAGGGAAAAGACTATTTTCTTAGTAGATGATATTGAAAATATTAATTCATTTTATGGAACAAAAAGAAAACTGTACCCTACTCATTGCCACATACAATGGTAGTTACCAGATCTATTAAATACCTAAATATGAACGATTAACTTGAAATGTTAGTAAAAGAAAACATAAAAGACTATTTTTATGACTAAGAGATGGCATGGGAAGAACTTTTTAAAACTTCAAAAAGTATAGACATTGTCTGAGTTCCTTCAACAAATGACTGGATGAAGAAAACATGGTATATATACACAATGGAATATTACTCAGCCATGAAAAAGAATGACTTTATGACATTTGTGGTAAGTGGATAGATATAGACATGGGGACTATCATGCTAAGTGAAATAAGCCAATCCCAAAAAACAAAAGTTTGAAAGTTCTCTCTGATATGTGGATTCTAACAAGCAACAAGGAGGGGAGAGGAAGGGAAAAATAGAAGTTCAGTGGATTGGACAAGGGAGGATGAAGGGAAGAAAGGGAGGATAGGAATAGGAAAGACAGTGGAATGATATAACATGACTTTCCTATGTACATATATGATTATACCACATCATATAAATGTCCACATCATATACATCCACAAGACTGGGATCCCAATTAGAATAAGATATACTTCATGTTTGTACAAATATGTCAAAATAGACTCTACTGTCATGTATAACCAAAAAGAACAAATAAAAATGTATAGACCAAAGGTAAAAGTTTGATTGTGTTACATCAAAATAAAGCATTTCTGTTTAGTAAGAGGTTTGATGGACAACATAGGGAATATGTGGTAAAAAGGGAAAATACATTTTAAGTATCTAAGTCTGGGAATGACGGGATACACAAAGAACTCTTGAAAATCATCAACAAAACAAAAAGACAGCAATCTCAAAATAAATGTGTAGTGATGTAGAGAAGACTCTCCAAAAGGATTATAAAATGATTAGTTATCAGAGAAATACACACTAAAAACTGAGAAGTAAGTAATACCAAGTTTGGAGAGACCATTGATGTGTTGATATTCTCCATATGTCAGCAGGAGAGTCACAGGTTCAGCCATTTTGGAAAGAATATTTTAGCATACTTAGATAAATTATGCATGTTGATTTTCTGTGATCTAGCAATGCATGCATAGGAAATATTTATGCTTGTACATATACATGAATATTTATGTATGTATACAAACATACATTATACACAAATGTGTACACACAAGCTCTAAAGAAGACTTGAAAATACATGCTTATTGCTTTATTATTGTGGTGGTAAGAATTTGGAAGCAACCAGTAAATATCTTTGAGAGAACGAACAATTGCATCCTAAAGATCATTATGCACCAGGTAAACACAATTTATTAAATGTACACATAAATCCATAAATGGATCTTAAAATTTAGTGTTTAGTAGACAAATCAGAACACAGGGAAAGTTTAATTAAATTAAAATATAGACTACAACACAGTACCACTTATAAAACTTGCTAAAACATATACACATAAAACAGAAAACAACTTGTAAGAACATATACTAGAATGTGTGCATTACTACATTACAAAGGTTGCCTATGGGATGCAGAAAGGAAGTGAAGTGTTATACAGAATTTAAAGGGATTAATTAAAGGAGAAAATGAATTGGTGAAACTAGGCTGTGGGTGATCTTGCAGGAACCAAGTGTGATAATGAGCTCAGAAGCAGGCTGAACTCAGCATTCCTCACACAAGGTCTACAATATTTACAAGAAAAGAAACTAATAAACATAAATCCAATCCTCTGAGAGCTCATGGGATAACTCAGTAATCAAAATAATAGAAGATAATGTAGTGATCAACTTAGGGTAGTTAACATTTCTATTTAGATTTCAATATTGATTAAATCTGCTAAGAGTTTATCATGTGAAAATGATGTCTGAAATGCTAAAATATTTATAGGGAATCCATAATTTCAAATACGATAGTTACTGTATCAGCTAGAAGTTACATTTAACTATAAGACACCTGTAAAACAGTGGTTTAATCAAGGCAGAGGTTTACTCTTCATTCATGTAAAGAAGTCTGGAGACATGCTCAGTTGGTATGGCATGGGCAAATGTCAGTGTAATGGCTAATTTTATGTATCCACTTGACTGGACCATGGAAAAGCCCAGGTATCTGGTCAAGCACTCTTCTGGGCGTGTCTATGAGGGTGAGACATACATGGATGAGATATACATTTAAAGTGATAGGCTGAATAAGTAATATTGCCCTCCCTAATGTTTCTGAGCCTCATGCAATCAGTTGAAGGTCTGAAGGAAACAAGAAGGCTAAGAGAGAAATTTCTGCTGCCTGACTGTCTCCAAGCAGGGACTTTAATCTTCTTTGTTCTCAAGGCTGTCAACCTTCACATTATAAATACACCACATGTTCTCCTGGGTCTCCAGCTTGCTCACTGAAGATCTTGGAACTGGTTAGCCTCCAGAATCTCATGAACCAGTAACTTATAATTTCCTTTTCTCCCTTGCCCACCCCATCTCTCTCTATATATAGAGAGAGATGTGAAATGAATACAGATGATCTATCTATAATGTGTATTTTCATGATATATAATAAATATACAGATTATATATATGCAAATAGGTAGGTAGATAGATGATAGAAAGATAGACATACAGATCATTCCTATTGGCTATTGGTCCTAATTCTTCAGAGAACCCTGATTAGTATAGTCATTAGTGTTCCACCAATTAGTCTGCTTTGGCCTTTTAGGTTTTGGATCCTAGCCTAGAGTTCCAGTCCTCACTTTTGTGCTCTAGGCAACAAGCCAAAGGAAAATGGAAAGAATAACATCCATTAGAACTCACCCTGCATCTTCTGCTATGTCGTGCTAATCAGACCCTAGGCACAAGTCATCTTTATTACAGAGGAGCTGCAGTTCTTTACCTTGGTACAGAGCCGTTTGCGGGTTCAACTGCAAGCTAGATTCTTTTCAGGAAAAAGAAAGGACTGAATCTTGGATAAGACACCTTCCAGTCCCTGTCACAACCATTTATGTGCTTTGACACATAGTAGACATCCCATAAATAGGAGCTGAATAGAAATTTTTAAAATTTCATAAACTTAACCTTTTATCATAGATGTAGAAAAGCAAACTATTGATCTTTGTATCGCGCCACTCTGCTGCATTTTGCCTATTTTATGAATAGTGTAGAATACGAATTCAAAGAAAATGCTATTAAAGGATGTTTATGTACCAAGAGTTTTTCAAATTCAGCTAATGGATTATTATAGGAAAATCTTCCTAGTGAAGAAAATACAAAATTTTATCATAAATAAAAATTACATATATATATAAACTTAAGTCTAAATCAGTTCTTCCAAATTGTTCTAGCATGTTTGAAAAGTTATCTATGTTGAAGAAGTTTAAGCATTATCTCCTTGGTGTTAGGAAATTAATTGGCTAAAAAAATTTAGTTTTTTTAAAAAACTAAAACCTAAATTTCAGCATGGCTCTGAGCAATCACAAAATATAAACAGATGAGCACTATCTCCCTAGAAGTCTGATCTGCATAGATAAATTCACTCTCAACCTTAAAATATAAAGCAGACACTTTTTAAGCATTCAAAATATAACATGTGTTTTCAATATTAATTGGTGACTCATTATGCTGAGTATTTTAATATTTTAGTGTTTGGGAGATACTTTTTATTGTAATTACTATTTTTCTTTTAGGTTTTTCTGAGCAGGATAAAATAACAAAGTCCTTGAATAATGATAATCTTAATACTCAGTGTTCAGAAGAGAGGTGGGTCAATATAGTAATTCATTTTTTATGATTATACATGAGAAGTTGGTTATACTTAAAACACATGCAAGCACACACACAGAAAGAGAGAGAGAGAGAAAGAGATAGAGACTCCTACACATACAGATAGTAATGACAAGTAAAAATGATCCAGCTAAATAACTTACTTGTGGCAAAGAGAAAATTCATTTAACCAATGCGGAAATGACACTTTCTGGCTTGAGAGTCCCCAGGCAGGACAACCTCAACTCCTACCCTAGAAGAGTTCCCAGTATGAATGATGCTGATTGCTGGTGTGAAGTCTCCAAAAGAAGGGTCTCCAGGGCAATAGAATCCCATGGTAACAGGACAGTTAAAAATGACTCAGCCCTTAGGTGCCAAAGTCCTTTACCAGGCTGTGATTCAGTCCTTGGTATTAATAGCAGGGAACTGTGTTGTTCATCTGTAAATGCCATTTGCCCATCTTGCATATCCACTGGTCTGCATTTTCTGTCTCTATTCAACAACCATTGCCACCTTTTACTAACTGTCCTGCATTGAGTATGAGAATCTGTGATGTAAGAACTAGTCATAGCAATTAGGTTATTGCTGGAATAAAGCAATACAGCTCATCGTGATTCAGAAGGAGGTGATATAGTTTTCAAAAAAAATTATCAGAGGATCAACTTTTTGATTTAAACTTTGAACAATGAAATATAGTTATTAGCTTTTGATAATCAAATTTTTCTATTTTGTAATGTATTTCACATTGGGATTAATATTTGACTCTAAGTAAAATTCTAGTGTTTGAATCTGGATTACTTTGATTTAGCTCTTGGGCTTTATTTATAAGACATGTATTAATAGGATTCCCATTGTCCTTATTACCCCTTTTGAAAATCATTTGCCAAATTAGAAGTTACTTTTAGGGGCTGGGGTGGTGGCTCAGTGGTAGAGTGTTTGCCTAGCATGTGTGAGGCACTGGGTTCGCGTCTCAGCACTGCATTTAAATAAATCAAATAAAAATCCACTGAGAACTAAAAAACATTTTTTTTTCAAAAAAGAAGCTACATTTAGTGACAAAATCAAACAAAAAAGCATGATTACTTACCATTTTATAATTCAGATCAATTTGATTACACTGTCTTTGAGACGAGTTCTATACATATGTTGTGGTAGAGACCTGATTTGAGATGAAAAAACAAATGTAAGATAACTATTATCTAGTATTTTCTTTCACCATTTGGTCTAGAATTCAAAAGCAAAATCATAACTAAAATCCAAGTTCATGAGTGATTTTGATTAAAGTTTGGAGCAAAGATTCAAGATTTTCTATTATTTTTCATTAGAAAGTAATATATTTCAAATGACAATTTTTATGATACTATCCTAGCAAAAGCAGGTCACATTCAGTGCTTCCCTTCACACAGTTAAGTTTCACAAAAAAATATTCAAATGGATATTGATAAGGTTCACAGAGAAGTTGAAACAATTTTCACCCCAAACAATATCCCTAGCATCTAGGATTTATACTGTAAAGTTTTTCAAGGTTTTTCTTGGGATCCCTCATACCCCATATGTAAATTAACCACACGAATATTCCTGACCTAAGGAGTGATCTAAAAATATCTATGTTGAACCAGTTGTACAAAACAGTAGCTTTGGAATAGTAGCTTTGTCCACACTGTGGTGCCCAAGGCTTCTGGCGCTGCCCTCTGCTGGCAGGCTTTGTTTGCTTTGCTCATCCAGTCTCCCTGGCTCTGACCCCTACCTAGAGCTGTTCCAAAGTCCTCTTCAAATTGGGGACCTCCTTCAACAACCCTTTCCTCTTGGGCGATGTATCTAAATGTGTGGTCCTCAAACCAGTACAAACATCATCTGGAAATTATTACAAAGGCACATTTGGAGGTTCCACCATTGACTCTGAATCACAAGTTCTGGAGATGAGGAGCCATGATACAAAGAGCCCTTCACGTGATCCTGACACCGGTGAAAGTTTGAGAAACACTAAACCAGTGGCTAGAACTCTTGAGAAATTTCCATACCTTTAATAGAGCTTTACTAGAGCCCCAGCTTTCTTCTCTGTAGGCACAGCCTTAATTTTTTTTAAGAGCTTTATAGTTAGTAGTTGGGTTCATCCCGACAAACTCATACATGAATGGAATTCAATTTCAGTTCATGATCCTTCCTTTCCCCTCCCGTTTACCCTCTGCTCCCCCATTCCCCTTCCTTTACTAGACTTCCTTTTCCTTATCTATTCATATTTGATCGGTTCTTTTACTTATTCATAAAGGTGAAGTTCCCTTTCATGTATTTATATATGCACATTGCATGATTTTTAAAGAACTCATTCTGTAATGTCTCCCCTTACCCATCCCTCCACTCTGCCTTCTGATCTCCTTCTTTTACATTATTGATCTTCCCTTTGTCTTTATGATGTCTTATCCTTTCCTCTCCGTTTCTTTTATTTTGTTTTACCTTCTGCATTTGAGACAAAACATTCAATTTTTGTATTTCTGAGTTAGGCTTATTTCACTTAGCAGGATATTCTGTACTTCAATCCGTTTATCAGCAAATGCCATAATTTTTTTCTTCTTTATGGCTGAATCCATTGTGTATATATACCATAATTTTTTAATCCATTCATCTGTTGAAGGGCAACTGAATTGATTCCTTAATTTAGCTATTGTGAATTGTGCTGCTTTAATCATTGAGGTAGCTGTAGTGCTATAGTATGTTGATTTTAGAAATTTTGAGAGAATAACAAGGAGTGAAATAGCTGGGTCATATGATAGTTCCATCCCTAGTTTTTTGAGAAACCTCCGTACTGCTTTCCATAGTACTGTACTAGTCTGCAGTCCCACCCACAATGTACACATCCTCACCGGCATTTATTATTTTTTTGTATTCTTTATAATTGCCATTCTGATTGGAGTGAGAAAAAATGTAAGTGTAGTTTTGATTTGCATTTCCCTGACTGCTAGAAATTGAACACTTTCTCATGTATTTGTTGGCCATTTGTATTTCTTCTTTTGAGAAGGTTCTGTTTAGCTGTTTAGTTTTTTGGCCCATTTATAGACCAGGTTTTTTGTTTGTTTGTTTTTTGGTGATGTTAAGTTTTTTTGTCTATTCTGGATATTAATACGCCACTTAAGGGTAGCTGGTCAAATTTTTTCCCATTTTGTAGGCTCTCTCTTCACATTCTTACTCATTTCTTTTGCTGTGCAGAAGCTTTTTAGTTTGATGGCCTCACACTTACTGATGGTTGGTTTTATTTCTTGCACTTTGGGGGTCTTGATAAAGAAGTCAGTGCCAGCATCTATATGATGGAGTGTTAACCTTATGTTTTCTTCTAGTAGTTGGAAGGTTTCTGGTCTAATTCCTAAGTCTTTGACCCGTTTTGCTTTGAGTTTTTTGCACAGGGATAGATAGAGTCTAATTTCTTTTTTCTGCATGTAGCTATCCAGTTTTCCCAGCATCATTTGTTAAAAAGGCTGTCTTTTTTCCAAAACATATTTTTGGCACCTTTGTCAAGTATCAGATGATTGTAGGTATGTGGATTTGTTTTTGTGTCTTCTATTCTCTTCCATTGGTCATGTCTGTTTTGATGCAAATACTGTACTGTTTTTGTTACTGTAGCTCATTGAGGTAGCTGTAGTGCTATATATGCCTGATATTTAAATTTGCCTGATATTTAAATTTGAAAATAATTTTTCTCTGTCTTGCATTTTTATGCCATTTTTGGTCAAGAAAACATTTAAAATTTTCTATGGAGAACAGGTCATTTATTTGTACTTTATGGTTCCTGTACTTTATTTATTGAAAAATGCTCCTGACTGTTTCTTCTAATTCTTGTAACATTACTTCATTTAAAATTCAATCATTCTTGGGCTGGGATTGTAGCTCAGCGGTAGAGTGCTTGCCTCGCATGCGTGAGGCCCTGGGTTCGATCCTCAGCACCACATACAAAGCAATAAAATAAAGACATTGTGTCCATCAACAACTATTAAAAAAAAATAAAATAAAATAAAATTCAATCATTCTAAGCTGGGGTTTGAGAACTTTTTTTTTTTTTTTTTTTGTGGTACCATGGATTAATCTCAGGGGCACTCCATCACTGAGCCACAACCCCAGCCTTATTTTGTATTTTGTATTTTTGTCTCACTGAGTGGCTTTAGTGCCTTGCTGTTGCTGAAGTTGGCTTTGAATTCATGATCCTCCTGCCTCAGCCTTTTGAGCCGCTGGGATTTCAGGTGTGTGCCACTGTGCTTGGCCGAGCATTTTCAAGGAAAACATTTTCTAATATTTAAGGACAGCAACATCAGTGCAGTCATAAAAATTCTCTGAAATTTTCTTGATTAAATTGTTCTCAGTCTCCTTCTGCCCCTTTTTAGTACTCCCCACATGCAAAATATGTGACAGAAACTTATCATAGGAATATTTCAAGTTTACATTCAAAGATCATATTATCCTGAGCATTGGATTAGTAAATTCATTTGGAAATGCAATTATCCACGATGAAAAAGGCCAAAGTGGTGTTCTGGTTCTCATCTAAACCTGAATAAGCAGATAAAGTACCTTCTTTTGATTTTTTTCCAGGAAGTCAAATCATGCTACTGTTACTGTAGATCACAGGCAACTGGCTTACCAATGGATCCTCCCAGTGTGGTCTCATTTCTTCTCTTTCTACTTTTCTTGTTTCTTTCTCTTTTTATGCTAATATTTTTGATTTACTGCAAAATCATTTCTGGATTCTCTAGGGCTTCTTTCTAACCACTATTCAAATCCCACTTTCTATTGCATATTTGTATTAACTTACTGGTTTGTTCATTAATTATGATCATGAACAAGCTACCTGTGGCATTCACTTGGGAAATATGAGTTCCTTGGGATATGCCAGTTACACAAATCCCAATGGCAGAGATCTTGTCTTCATGGAGATTTTATCGCAAGATCATTTGTGATGTATGGAGTACTGTGTGTATGTGTTTCTGTGTCTGTGTTGTATAGAATAATGAAATGTGCATAAGATAATCAGTTGGAAATATTCATTGATCTGAATGAAGCTATTCTCCCAGCTTATTATTACATGCTTTTAAAAATTAACAGGCTTCATTTTTTAAGAATAGTCTTAGGTTTGCCGATAGTTGGAGCAAATAGTACAGAGAGTTACTGAACACATCTTTTGCACCAACTCCATGCATAATTTTTTCTGCTTTTCACATCTTTCATTACATTTGTTATAAATAATAGGACAACATTGAATAATCTGCCTAAGTTCTTATATTAGGATTTACTCTTTATACAGTTCTATTTCATGAGCTTTGACAAATGTACTTTTGTATATTTATGATGGCAGTATTGTACAGATTAGTTTTACTGCTCTAAAAATCATATATATATATGTATATATATACATATATATATGTATATATATACATATATACCTATTCATCACTTTTCTCCTCTCCAATTCCCAGGCAACCATTGATTATTTTTTTATTATCTGTAATTTTTTAAATTAAATTTTAAAATTTTGGTTTTTTTAGTTATACATGACAGTAGAATATAATTTGACATATTTATACAACCATGAAGTACCTCCTATTCAAATTAGGATCCCAGTCTTGTGATTATATGTGATACAGTGATTCACTATGGTCTTTTCATATATGCACATAGGAAAATTATGTCAGAATAATTTTACTGTCTGTTCAGTTTCTTTGCCCATTCATTAATTGGGCTATTTGGGTTTCTTTTCCTTTTTCTTTTTTTAATGTTAAGTTTTTTGAGTTCTTTTTATATCCTGGCAATTAATGCTCTATTTGAGGTGCAGGTGGCAAAAACTTTCTCATTCTGTAGGCTTTCTCTTTGTGACCTTGATTTCCTTTGCTATGAAGAAGCTTTTTAGTTCAATGCCATCCATTTGTTGATTCTTGATTTTAGTTTTTGGACTTTAGGAGTATTGTGGAGGAAGTCAGTTCCTAAGCTGACATGATGGAATATTGGACCTATCTTTTCTTCTAGTTAATGTAGGGTTTCTTGTCTAATGTCTAGGTGTTTGAACCACCTTTAGTTGAGCTTTGTGCAGGGTGAGAGATAGGGGTTCAATTTCATTCTGGTACATATGGATTTCCAGTTTCCCAGGACCATTTGTTGAAGAGGCTATCTTTGCTCCAATATGTTTATGGCTCTTTGTCCAGTATGGGATAACTATATTTATGTGAGTTTGTCTCTGTGTCTTCTATTATTTACCATTGGTATTCATGTTTGTTTTGGTGCCAATATCATGCTGTTTATGTTACTGTAGTTCTATAGTATAATTTAAGGCCTGGTATTGTGATGTTTCCTGTTTCACTTTTCTCACTATGGATTGCTTTGGCTATCTTAGGCCTCTTATTTTTTCCAAATAAATTTCATGACTACTTTTCTATTCTATGAAGAAGGTCATTGGAATTTTAATAGGAATAGCATTAAATCTGTATGGCACTTTTGGTAGTATGGCCATTTTGACAGTATTAATTCTGCCTGTCCAAGAACATGAGATATCTTTCCATCTTCTAAGGTCTTCTTCAATCTCTTTCTTTAGTGTTCTGTAGTTTTCATTGTAGAGATCCTTCACCTCTTTTATTAGACTGATTCTCAAATATTTTTTGAAGCTATTGTGAATGGGGTAGTTTTCCTAATTTCTCTTTCAGGGATTCATCACTGATGTATAGGAACTCATTTGCTTTATGGGTGTAAATTTTATATACTGCTTCTTTGCTGAGTTCATTTATGAGTTCTAGAAGTTTTCTGGTGGAGGTTTTTGGGTCCTCTAAATATAGAATCATGTCATTAGCAAGTAGGGATAGTTTGAGTTCTTCCTTTTCTATTCATATCATTTTAATTTCTTTCTTCTATTTGCTTTGGCTAGAGTTTTAAAGACTACTTCGAATAAAAGTGGTGAAAGAGAGCATCCTTGTCTTGTTCCAGATTTTAGAGGAAATGCTTTCAGTTTTTCTCCATTTAGAATGATGTTTGTCTTGGGTTTAACATGTATTCCTTTTATAATGTTGAGGTATATTTCTACTCTCCATAGTTTTTCTAGTGTTTTGAACATGAATGAATGCTGTATTTTGTCAAATTTTTTTTCTGTTATCTATTGAGATAATCATGTGGTTCTTGTCTTTAAGTCTATTTATGTTATGTATTATATTTATTGATTTCTATATGCTGAACCAACCTTGCATTCCTGGGATGAATCTCACTTGGTGATGGTCCACTACCTTTTGAATGTGTTTTTGTGTGCAATTTTCCAGTATTTTAGAATTTTTGTATATATGTTCATGAGGGATTTTGGTCTTTGGTTTTAGAATCATGATAATACCAGCTTCATAGAATCTATTTTGAAGAGTTCCCTCCTTTTCTATCTCATGGAATAGTTTGAGGAGAATTGGTGTTAGTTCCTTCTTTCAAGGTCTGGTAGAACTTGGTTGAGAATCCAACTGGTCTTGGGCTTTTCTTTGTTGGTAGGCTTGTGATGGTACCTTCAATTTCATTGCTTGAAATTGATCTGTTTAACTTTTTATGCCCCCCTGGTTCAATCTGGGTAAGTTATATTTCTCTAGAAATTTTTCAATGTTTTAAGATTTTCTATTTTATTGGAATATAAGTTTTCAAAATAGTTTCTGATTATCATCTCTATTTTAGTAGTGTCCATCGTGATATTTTCTTTTGCATCATGAATTTTATAAATTTGAGTTTTTCCCTTTTTTTCTTGGTTAGCATGGTTAAGAGTCTATCAATTTTATTAATTTGTTTCAAAGAAGCAACTTTTTATTTTACTGATTTTTAAAAAAATTATTTTTGGTTTCAATTTTATTGCTTTTGGTTCTAATTTTAATTATTTCCTATCTTCTGTTGCATTTAGTGTTGGTTTGTTAATTTTTTCCCCAGGCTTTAAGATGTAATGTTCTTATTTATTTAGTGACTTTCTATTCTTTTAATGAATGAGCTCAGTGCTATGAACTTTCCTCTCAGAATCTCCTTCCTAGTGTCCCAGAGATTTTGATATGTTGTGTCACTATTCTCATTTACCTTTAAGTATTTTTTTAGTTCATCCTTGATTTCTTCTAATATTCATTGATCATTCAGTAATGTATTATTTAGTCTCCACTTGTTAGAGTAATTTTTATTATATCATTGATTTTTAATTTCATTCCATTATAATCTGATAGAATAAGCTATTATCTCTATTTTTTTTTTTTTTTTGCTAAGCGATGCTTTATGGCCTATGATGTGGTCTATTTTAGAAAATGATTCATATGCTCCTGAGAAGAAAGTGTATATGATCATTGATGGTTGAAATATTCCATATATGTCTATTAAGTCTAAATTATTAATTGTATTTCTTAGTTCAATAGCTTCTTTGATTAGTTTTTGTTTGGATGATCTATCTAGTGGTGAGAGAGGCATGTTAAAGTCACCTAGTATTATTGTGTTCTGGTCTGTTTGGTTCTTGAAATTGAGAGGGGTTTGTTTAATGTATGTAGGTGCTCCATTATTTGAGGCATAAATATTTACAATTGTTATAGCTTGTGGATGTATTTTTCCCTTAAGTAAAATGAAATGACCTTTTTGAACTCTTCTGATTAACTTTGGTTTGAAGTCCACTTTATCTGATATGAGGATAGAAACCTCTGCTTATTTATGAGATCCATGTGAATGATATGATTTTTCCTACCATTTTACTTTTAGTGTGTGGATGTCTTTGCCTATGAGGTAAATCTCTTGAAGATAGCACATTGTTGGGACTTGCTTTTTAATCCAATCTGTCAGTCTGAGTCTTGTTTGATAGATTTATGCCATTTACGATGTTATTATTAAGAAATAATTTTTATTCCCTGTCATTTTATTTCTGGTTTTTAATTTGAATTTGTTTCCCCTTTGTTTAACTGTTCTTCTAAGGTAGTTCCTCCTTTGCTGGTTTTCAATTTTATTTTCCATTTACTTTTTTTTACATTTTTTTTTTTAGTTGTTAATGGATTTTATTTATTTATATGTGGTGCTAAGAATTGAACCCAGTGCCTCACACATGCTAGGCAAGCACTCTACCACTGAGCCACGACCCCAGCCCCCCATTTACTTTTTATGAAATATTTTATTGAGTTGGTTTTGTAATGCAGTCTTTCTAGTTCTAAATTCTCTTAACTTTTGTTTATTCTGGAAGGTTTTTATTTCCCCATCAAATTAAATCTTTAAATCTGAAGTTTAATTTTGCCAGAGATAGTATTGTTGGTTGGCATTCATTTTCTTTCAGGGCTTGGTATACATTATTCTAAGACCTCCTGACTTTTAGGGTGTGGGTTGAAAAATCAGCTGCAATCTAGATTGGTTTCCCTCTAAATGTGACCTGTTAATTTTCTCCAGCAGCCTTTAAATTTTTATCCTTATTCTGTAGGTTGGGAATTTTCATAATGATGTGCCCTTGGTGTAGGTCTGTTGTAATTTTATATATTTTAAGTCCAATAAGTTCCTGTATTTGATTTGACATTGCAATTTTAAGGTTTGGGAAATTTTCAGATATTATTTCATTAAAAAGATTGTTCATTCCTTTGGTTTGTATCTTTGAGCCTTCATCTATCCAGATAAATCTTAAATTTGGTCTTTTTATGTTATCCCATATTTTTTGAAACTTCTCTTTGTTTTCTCTTAACATATTTTTTCCATGGTCAACTTTATTTTTCAGAGTATATATTTTGTCTTTGTTACCAGTCATTCTATCTTCCAAGTGGTCTAGTCTGTGGGTGATGCTTTCCATTGAGTTTTAAATTTGGTTTATTGATTCCTTTGATAATTTCTGATTGATTCTTCTTCAGTATTTCTATCTCCTTATTGAAGTGATCTTTCATGCATTGGGTTTTCTGATTTCATTTCTTACATAATCTTTTACTTCACAGATCAGTTTAACTATGAATTTTCTAAATTCATTCTCTGATATTTCCTCCACTGTGATATCATTGGATTCTGTTAATAAGGTATTTTGATTTGTTTGAAGTGGTTTGTTTCCTTGTTTTTTCATTTAGTTTGTATGTCTACTGCTTTATCAGTAAGAATATGAAATGGGAGAGCTTATGCTCTATGAATTTATAGTGTTCCTGAGGATTTCTAGGAGGAGATAATAACAACAATTCAATCAATATTCAGCACTAAACTACTTAGTTCCTACTTTGGCATATACAATGTTAATTGGCACTATGAACAGAAATTGTATCATAGGCAATTGCCAACAGTAGATATGTTTATAAAAGAGTTTTTCATTTCAAAAAGGTAAAGAAGGAGAATGCAAAGGAGATGTAGGAGGTAATAATTGAAAGAGAAGATGAGAAAGAATAGTAAATAGACTTAAAGGAAGAGGGAAAGAAAGAACAATAGAATTTAGCTATTAGTGAAAGAAATGAGAGGAACAGAATCAAGGGAAACAGAAGAATGTAAGGAACATCAGCCACAGAAATGCTTAGCAAATCTATGTAAGGAACATCAGCCACAGGCATGCTTAGTAGTGTCTGGATGCAATTGATAAGGATCATCATCTAGAGGCAGAGCAATGCATGAGTGTGATAAAACAAAGACGTGACCAATGAACATCATGAACTGTATTTAAACCATTTGTCCTGTCACATCATTCTGGGGACATCAGTGAGACTGGCCACCTTATTGTCCGGCCCTGGATCAACTTCACCATTCCCTGCCATCCAAATGGTGGCTGTACAGAACAGCAGACAACAACAACATATGCTCTTCTGCTAAGAGAAGTCACATGGCATCAGAGGTAATTTGGGGCTTGTGGTTGCCTTGGGATTGTGTGACATGTGTGTTGTGTTTAATTAATGTGAATTGAGTTGTTTGTATTTGACAATTGACATGATTGAATATATACTTGCATTCAAACACAATTCATCTCCAAGTAATTATTAAAGGTGCTGCTCGTGACAGAGGAAAAACAATATAAAACAAATAAAAAACAGAATGATAGTTCCTGTAGCTCCATAGCACTGCCAACATTTGATGTTGTCAGTTTTAAGATTTTAGCCATTATAATAAATATCTAGTGCTCTTTCTGTTGTTTTAATTTTCAGTTCCCCAAAGACATGACATATTTTTAAAGTAAATAAAGGAAATATGTATTAAGCTAATATTAACAATTAACATTAAAAATGTATGAGAAAATTATTAGAAATTATCAGCAAGATTCATGATTAATATTTAGAAATCAGTTGTTTTTCCACACTAGCAGCAATTAAAAGTATTTTAAATCTCATTTACAATAGCAACCAAAATATATATGGTACCTATGAGTAAAAGTAAGAAAATATATACAAAACTTCATAGAGAAAGGAATAAAATTTTACTAAAAGATATTAAAGATGAAAAATATAAAAAATGAAGTCATAAAACATAAGGAATCAGGTCATATAGAAGAGTAAACATTGTTAATATGTTTTCTTTCTTTGTGTATAGCCAATACAATTCCAATTGAAATTTCCACAGTGTTTCATGATGATTAAGCAAATGGACTTTAAAATCATTTTGTGGAAGAATAAGAGAGTTAGAATATACCTATCTATATACGAAGATTTTAATAATGAGGTCAAGTTTTAGTAATGTAGTAATTAGGAGGTTTGCCATTGGAGGAATATAATAGAGATTAATGAATAAGAATAGACAGGTAAAAAATAGAGAAGACTAGATTTATGTAAGTGTTGTAATGGAGGAAACATTAAAAGTGGGAGGACAACAACAGACCGCTTATATAAAGAGATACTGTGGGGAAAATTGATTATATCAGTGGGAAAGAAAAAAATGTTTCATGCACAAAAATAAATTTATGAGAGATAAACTAAATGTGAAAAAGCAAAAATTTTAAATATTTTGAAGAAAATGTAAGAGACCATCTTCATAATGAACTAGAGATAAAACATTCAGGCAAGACACAAAAGCATACATCATAAAGGAAGAAGAATGATAATATTTACAACTTTGAATCTTTAAGTTCTTTTGGTATAATTTAGGGTAAGAGAGTAAAAGGACAGCCCTAAGAGGATGTATTTGTGATACTTGAAATAATTCTAAATACATAAATGGCTTCTAATAATAATTTTAAAATGCATAACAGAAAAATACAAAATATGTGAATAGATAATTCATACAAAAGAAAATTCCCAAATCACAGAAAGATGCTCAGATTTAGATGAGCAGGCAAATGCAAATTTTGGAAAAATGAAATATATTTTTACAATACTAAAATTTTCAAGACAAGTCTGGCAACTGGGCATGGTAGCATATGCCTGTAATTCCAGTGGCTCAGGAGACTGAAGCAGGAAGATTGCAATTTCAAGGCCAGCCTCAGCAATTTAGTGAGACCGTGTCTCAAAATAAAAAATCCAAAGGGCTGGGAATGTGGCTCATTGGTAAAGCATCACCGAGTTCAATCCCTAGTACTTCCCCCACCCCTCCCCACCAAATGGCAGTACCCATTGTTAGTAGTGAAGACAGGATGAACCTCTGAGATAAGATCAGTGGAACTGTAAAATGGTACAACTACATTGGGAGCAATTCAGAATTTTAGGACACTGTTCTTATGACTGAGGAATTTCATGTACACATGTACAAAATGTTCAGCATGTTCTTAATAAACATTGTGTGCGATAGCAGAGATTTAGCAAAACTTTGGAAAAAATGTCCATCAGTAGGTTTTATGGTTTAGCTATGAGATATCCCCAAAAGCTCATGTGTGAGACAATGCAAGAAAGTTTAAAGGGGACATGATTGGGTTATAAGCATAGGGATAACTGATAGGGATTAACTTCGGGTAACTGTAATCACGTAGGTTGTATCTGGAGAAAGTGGGTCATGGGGGTGGGTTTTCCTTTGGGCTATATATTCACCCATGGTGAGCAAAGTCTCTCTCTTTCTGGTTTCATTTCCTGGGTCATTTTCTTCCACCACACTCATTGTGCCATGATGTTCTGCCTTATCTCAGGCCCAGAGCATGGATGGAGACCTGGAGAGCATGAGCTCCTAATGAACTTTTCTTCCTCTAAAATTGTTCTTGTCTGGTCTTTTGGTCATGGTGGTGAAAAACATACTGAAACAATAGGAAAGTGTTGGTGTTTGGAGTTTCTCAAGCCAATCCCAGGTTCATTGATTTACTAGAAGGACTCACAGAACTCAGTAAACCATCCTCATGGTTATGATTTGTTACAATGAAAAGATACAACTTAAAATAATTAAGGGAGACAGGCACAAAAGTCAGAATGCAGACACTATGTGTGAGCTTGTACTAGTCCTCTTCCAATGGAGTTGTATGAACAGCACTTACAACACACCTCAAAACATATTGTCAACTAGGGAAGCTTACCTGAGCCTTAGTGCTTAAGATTTGTATTGGAGGTTGCTCACCTCAGCCTGGGTAGCTGCCCAAATGGCTGTTTTTAGGCTGAACTTTTTTGTAGTTTATCCACAGGTCAAGCTGATAATGCATGCAAGTCCTCCACCTCCACCATAAATCACACTGTTAGCATAGACGACTCAGCATCATCTAAGGCCCCCAGCCAAATAAGGATATTCTTATCAAGCGGGATGCTACAAAGGCTGAGAGGTACCTCTCAGGAACTAAGGAATAAAAATTTCTTTGGAATGTGCAGTGTGTGTATAATCTAGACTTGCTGAATAGCCCTTTATTGCACAGTAAATAAATTGTGCTATATTCATGACGATGAATGATATCTACACGTATCAGTATGGATAAATCTTACACACCTATCTAGTGTTGAAAGGAAAAGCAAAGTGGTACAGTGTAGACTCATTTATACAAAGCTTAAAATCATATAAAATGTAGAAAGATTATTACAAATTGCAGGCTATTTTGAGAGAAATCGGTGATGTGTTGGTTTGGGAGGATAGTTGCTGAGTCTCAACATTACAGGTAGAGGAGGCATTTAGGACTGAAAGGCAGGGCCTGCTCATGGCTGTCAGAAATCTGAGCTAGAGAATGGAGGAAAAGAGAGAGGATTTTAGACAAATTTCTCAAATTCACAAGTGTTATGGAGATAGTCTTGGCCTGGGCTGAAAATGAAAGGGCTAATAAATGACACATTTTCATTGTGCTGACAAGTCACAGAAATTAAAGAAGCATTATATGGTGATAATTGTCCTCGGATTAAAGTTAAAATCCACTTAGAAACCTCTAGCCTGAAGCCTCCAGTGAATTACAGTTGGCTGAGAGCCTAACTGGCAGATGGACGCAGAAAGGGGAAGGCCTTCTGGGTTTGAAGGCCTGTATTAGTGAATGCTTCATTTCTACAAATACCTGAGAAGGGGACAAAACAGTGTGGTTTGGGAATCACTAGAAAGGCGGAGATGGAGCACCCATCAACCACAGAAAAGATCAGATCTTATCCTGAAAGCTGAAGTCACAGAACACACTCTTGCCAATTGCCCACGCTATAGTGTAAATAAATCTTGGGCTATTCTACCAATCAAGACTGACACCAATTCCCCCACTGAAGGATAGCATGCTATAGTTTTAACCAATTTGGCATTGATGAAACATGATGGATCATAAAATCATATACAGTGACATCTAGGGTATATAAATTCCATTTCTTAAACTTCTATTGTGTGTGTGTGTGTGTGTGTGTGTGTGTGTGTGTGTGTGTATGCTTGTGCATGTTTGAACTCAATTTTAACTTTCCTGTGACTAAGGCTATAATTATATGGCTCCAGAAAAGGCTAATTAAAATTTCTAAGTCCAGGTTGTCTTAGCATCATGGCTGCTGATAATTTAAGATGCTGACTGGTAGTGATAATGATAAAAGTTAAGACATAGTGAACACTTACCATGTACTAGGCACTCTGTTAACTACAAGTATTTTGCAATTTGCCACTCACAAATAGACTTACCAGGTAGTTACTCTTACTAACTGAATTTTACAGATGAGGAAACAGAGAAGTTGAACAATTCATGCAGCTTTAAACACATGTCTGTCCCACTCTAAAGCTCAAACTACTGTTAATTACAATGTTTTGGTAAAGTTTTCCTCTTCGAAGCATTGCTATTTGCATATAGGGAAATTTCAGTTTGCTAAATGTGCCTATTGGGATATAAGAATATTCACACTGGACTACCTACTTTACACAAATTCTATGAGAATAAACTAAATGTGGCCCTTAAAATATTCCAAGTTTTCTGGAAAGTTTATATATACATATAAAAACTATACTCACTCTCTAACTAAACTATACTCTCTCTCTCTCTCCCTCTCTTTATTTCTATGCATGTAATAATCATTTATCTCCATATTGGACTACTATTCTCATATCTTATTGAGTACTGAGCAGAGTTCATGAGTGCTAGGAAGGTAACCATCTCTTGAAATGTTCCCTGTCACAGGAGATCATATAGATTGCTAAAGATTTGCATTAGGATAGGGAGAAAGAAGATTAATAGCACTGACCTGTAGGAGATGCAATTACTTTATCACTCAGAGGGCCTCGTTCTCTGCTCAGTATTATCTATGGATTCTTATATCTAATCCTCACTATCAGACTATAGGTTAGACTCACCATCTTAATTTTATCACTGATAAAACTGAGACACATGGGAGGAAAGGTGACTTACCCCACATCATGAAGGTGGCTCCTGCCCATGTGCAGCACAGCCTCTGCTTAATCTTTATCATCAAACTGAGAAACATTCTCCTGGTATGAGTGAAACTTGGCTTCTAGAACTGGAGATGAAAGCTGGAGGGGACTCAGACATAAAGATAAAAATGCAATGCTTCAAAAGTCCTATATTAAAAAGAAAAATAAAATGAATTTATTGGTGATAGGTTGAATTAATCTCTTCATAATCTAAATTAGTAAAAACCACATTTATTTTAGAAACTGGAGAGCCAGGAAAGACTTTCTATATAAAGAGAAATCCAGTGAAGCAGTTTGTGGTAGAAAAGTAGCAGAGATTGTGGCTTTGAGTCCTTGGGGAATGACCATAGGAGGCCTTGGCCCTTTGTAAGTGAAAAAGAAAATGAATGTCTTGAAAAGGCTCTTTCCTCCCTTTCTAATTGATCTACTCCACATTGTCTCTCTGCTCTTTCTTTGCCTCACGTTGCCTCACGTGAATTGTCCACAGTAATAAGGGTTTGACACAGAAATGAAAGTTCTATCCTCATTCACTGCCATTATGTGTTCTACATTTATAGATTCACTTAACTATTTTTTAAATCCCAAATGTATGCCAGGATGTCCTCTGAGTGCTAAGAGTAAGGAGCTGAGCAAGATAAAGTTCCTGCCCAAAGGGAGTGCATATCTAATGGTGAAGACCAGAGAAAAATAAAAGATAGAGCCCCAGAAACTAATTAATGCAGTAAGCTGAGAAATGGTGTTTGAAGCAGAAGGCACAGCCCAGGTACCACAGGAAACAGGAGGAAACTTGATGGCTTCCTGTACAATGGGATTATGCTATTCATTGTATGATACCTGACTATTTACTGGCATGGCTGTCTCCATAAATAGAATGTTAGGAAGACTTGCTCTTTTTTGTTTTTACTCTTAGTGGCTAGCACAAAGTTTGGGATATATTTGGCACCCAATATACAATAAATAGGTGAACTGGAACTCTTCCTCTAGAGGCTGTCCACTCACATGATGTTTACTTTTAATTTATTTGTTTAAATCAGTTATACAATACAGCAGAATGCTCTTTGATTTATTGTACACAAATGGAGCACAATTTTTCACATCTCTGGTTGTACACAAAGTAGGGTCACACCATTCATGCAATTATACACGTACCTAGGGTAATGATGATCATTTTATTGTACCGTCTTTCCTATTCTCATGCCTCCTGTCTTCCCCTTCCTCTCCTTTGGCCAATCAAAAGTTCCTCTACTCATCCCTTGCCCCACTAGCATCCACTCATTAGAGAAAACATTTGGCCTTTGGTTTTTTGGGTTATGATGTTTTTGAGCTATCAAAGGTCAAATGAACAATCCACTTACCTAGCACTCAGTGTCTCCTGAAATATACTACTATTTTCAACATTTTAAAAATCTTTGTTTCAACATATGAAAGCAATAATTCAAATCTTAAAGGAAAGAGCATCATTCAAAACATTAATTCTATTTTTTTCAGTTTTTTTCTTAATCTTTTCCCATTCCATTTAAAAGAATATAAATAGATATCAATGAGACTGAATTTCAGGGAAAAGCTGTTACTGTTGAGTGTCAACCGGATGACTGACACTAAATGGTGTATAGAAACCCTTTAGGAAGATCTTGCAGTAACGAGCTCCTTAGGGAACATCCTCAATCAGGGTTAAGTTCTGTTACTCTGCTTAAGTACGGCATTGTTTCTACCCATCTACATGCAGAACTTTGTGCTCCAAATTCCTCTGGGCCTTGGATGCTATTTTTGTCAATTCTACAATATGGGACATGGAAAACTCATTATTTTTTTACAGGCTTCTATCACTGGTAACTATTGTAGTGATAAAGAAGCATGGACACCATTCTCTTTATTGATAAAAATCACCTTTTCATCTTCCCAAATCTTTAGAAGGATTGTTTTCTTTTTTTTTTTTTAAGTATGTGATTCATAGTCCAACTGCTCAGGATTCAGGAAAACAAAACAAAATAAAACAAAACAAACATTATCTTTATGGACAGTAATTTGGAAGGGAAATTTCATGTTTATGGTACATCTTTGCAGAACTAAATAGGCTCATAAGCAGAAAGTCATAAAATAAGCTTAATAGACCCTCATACTGATGCAAAGTTAACACTGGTCACTTGGCAATTGGATAAAAAATTCAGCTCACAAAATAGCATTTTGGCTGCAATCAATGCTTATGAAAACCATGAGCAGTTTGTATAAACCCTGCTGGATTTGGCAATCCCAGGCCTCAGCTGTGACTCCTGAGCATAATAAATGCATTGGTTTGAATTCCCCTGTCTGTTGTATGTGAGGTTTGTCTGGAGCTCATTCAGATTCACGATGCACTTCAAGACAGAATTAAGAGAGAAACTGAAGGAAAGAAGAAATTCTTCCATTTCAAACCTTTTTATTGGAGCACGGACCTGTTAGGTGATTGCTGGACATGGACAATTTTCAGAAATTAAAATAACATTGCTGGCGTCATTTCAGGTTACACCCATTCTGAATGAGTAGGCCTTATCAGAGCTGTACTGGTTGAAATCTTCATCCTTTATGAAAAGAGAATCATCTGGTCTTCTGTTTCTGAAACAGACTATAAATTACTCATTTACTCATCCACAATTATAGCCATCTAATCCTCTGAAATCTTGGAAAGGACGCAACTATGACAAGACTAACTCACATCCATATGGAAGAGCTCAGTATTTAACAATCCCCTGTGTTCACTCACCAAAAGGTTACTATGAGTTAATACGTATCGCCGATAACCAATGATGTGGGTATCAACTTGATATCTGGGTGAAGAATGAGAACAGGAAATGCACACTATTGTTACCAGCCAGGTTTTGAATAAAGGAGACATTATTTGAAAAGAAAAAAAATAAAACTAGATTCCTTAATAATCTTATCAATGGAACATGAACAGCTGTAATGCAGCTCCCCTTAAGGAGGCCTTTCTAATCCAATGAAAAGGTCATTATTTTTTTACAGATGAAAGAAAATTCAAGGCAAATTGGCTAGATTTTAGCCTGAAGCTCCGAAGACAAGGGCTGGTGAAGCTCCCCTTCTGTCTCCCCGGCTCCCAAATCCGGATCCTGACTCTTCTTGCCAGACTGAGAGAAGGGAGACGTGTCCAAGGCCCTGACTCACCACTGCTTATTTTGTGTACTTTTCTTCTAAAAGTGGCTCAAAATGTATTCTACACATTCTTGAAACTTTTTTAAAAAGTGTTGAGTTAAATGTATTGAAGAGTAAAAGAGCACTACATTTGGATTTAAGAGACTGAGTTTCTATTTAACTAGCCTGAGCTTTCTTGTGAAAACTGGAGATAATATTGACTCATCAAGACGGGGTTAGAAGAGTCAATGCGAGATAGGTATGCTATGAACTGCAAAGTGCAACATAAATCCCATCTTTATTACTGTCCCATCCGATCAATAGACCAGCAATCGCGTAGCATGTGACTCAGCAATATTCAATTTCCTTTATGTTCTTATGCTGTACTTCTTGGAATAGTATTATAGTTTCCCCCTCTTTGCATTTCAATTTTATACATTTAAGCACACTTTTCTCAATTGTTTTACATCATGAGACTCATAGGACATTTTAGAATTATTTCATCCCATTCTGATTATTCTTGCCCCTTTTATACTTCATAATTTACTGCTTGACTAAATATTGCCTTGCATTATTCAATAGGTTTGAATTGGTCATATAGTTTATTCGATAATTTTGCAAACTCTGGGCTATTTTATTTCTATTCTTCTGAAAAAATGTGGACTTAGAATGGTATTTGGGTAAATATGACTTTGGTGTCAGAATGGTTTGCCCCAAGTTAGGTTTTGCTACTGTGATCTAGAACCTATATGTTAGCTGGGTGCGGTAGCACATGCCTGTAATTTCAGCAGCTCAGGAGTCTTAGACAGGAGGATTGTGAGTTCAAAGCCAGCCTCAGAAACTTAGGGAAGCCCTAAGTAATTCGGTGAGACCCTGTCTCCAAATAAAATACAAAAAAAGGGTTGCCACTGGTGATGTGGCTCAGTGATTAAGTGCCCCTGGGTTCAATCCCCAGAATCCCTACCCCCTCCAAAAAAAAGGCAAATAGAACCTTTGTGTTGACCTCTGCTTACTGTGCTTACTGTGCTATAATTCGATCACTATGTCTTAAACTGTCCTCTTTATAATATAACCACATCCTTACTCATTTTGTATTTACCACTAGGACCTTGAATATTTTAACTGACTCAACTAAAATGGATTTGAATAAAAACAACTTTTTCATATGTGTAAGCAAAACAAGTTGGAATATTAAGAAAGATATTTATAAATGTAAATGGAGAATAGCTAATACAAAGAGATAAGAATGCCTACCCTTGTTTCTTTTTATTCAAACTTATGCTATAAAATTGGATGTGAGGGAGGATTGTCTGCAGTTATAAAAAGTGATCTATTGCCAAAGCAAAACAAAAAAAAATTGCTCTGTGTCCATTAAGCAGCAAAATATTGCATATAAAGCAGGATTACTGGAAAGAATGCTCTGAGGAGATTTTGTTTCATTTGTCAGTGTTGCAATCATGTCTGTTTGCAATGAGTGTGGATGTGGTTACCCAGAGGTCTATATTCAAATGGCTCCCTGGAAATTAAAAATGTTGAAATGAAATTGCCATTTTTTTCAGTAGAATCCCCGGGCACAAATCCTGCTCTTGCCTTGTAGCAGCCGGTGTCCCTGTTCAAGCTTTTGAGTAAATTTGCAAACATCATTCAGTTGCCATTTTTGGTAATTATAGAGCCTTGAAGTGCTGGAAAGAGGTAACACTTAATAACACACATTACAAAAGCAGGGTAACTTAGGCAATAAAAACACTGCTTAAGGGACACCCTTGTAAAGGGGGCTGCACAGTGGGATGCCCATATTAATCAGAATAGATTTAGTGAACATACTTATGCCAACTGTAAAAAGGTTACAAACAACAGCTGGACAGGCAATGTGTTATACAGAGTGAAAAACTGAAATAGGGAACAAAACATACTCTTAACACATTCCATCATAATTCTGTCTCTTCCAGGATGATCTAACCCAATGACTCTATCAAAAGAATTATTTGTTTTCCACTCCAGTGTATTTTGGTAATGAACCATGAAAAAATTATGATATTCTATTTTAATTGAATTTTAAAGATTAATATGGTGCTACACATATAATCTCATGCCAAGTGTTGAACTTACCTGACAAAATACACTGAATTTCTATGGTTTTTAAAAAGCATTTTTATTCATCTTTTATTTTTTATTTGTTCTTTTTAGTTATACATGACAATAGAGTATATTTTGATACATTTATGTAAACATAGAGTACATCTTATTCTAATTAGGATCCTAGTCTTGTGGTTATACATGATCTGGAGATTCATTGTGTTGTATTTACATATGTACATAGGAAAGTTATGCTAGATTATTCCACTATCTTTCTTTTTCCTGTCCCTCTCTCTTTCCTTCATTTCCCTTTGTCTAATCCATTGAACTTCTATCTCCCCCCTTGTGTGTTAGCATCCACATATAAGAGAGAACATTCGACCTTTGTTTTTTTGAGATTGCCTTATTTCACTAATCTTAAAAAATGTTCAAGATAATACTTTTGTCTCTTTAAAAAAATCAGTCTTTAAACACTATCATACTAGATGTACATGGATGTGAATTTGATGGTAGAGAATTTCCTGGTACATGTGGTATCAGCAGTGAGGTTTTGCAGTGGAAAACGATAGGAATATCCAACTTCCTTTCAAAAAGCCACAGTGGACTATGGATGCTTGGAGGTGGTTAGTGATTTCTTCATGTTATAAGAAACAAAGGTTTGCAGCAATCTCAGAAGTATATAAAAAGAAAAGATTTTTGTCAGTAGTGCCTTGATATTCATACAAATTAATCTTTAAAATTTTCCAAAATTAGCTAAACAATGGTTATCAAGTATTTTCAGTTTTTAAAGAAACAACTATCTTTTATTACAGCTATGAGAGCTATAGCTACCTTTTATTTATTCACCATGTCGTGTATATATATTACATATATGTATATATATATATATGTTTTAAATCTCTGTGATTTTACAGCGCCCATGTCCCTGCCTACTTCAGTCATCAGCAGTAGAAATTACATTTATAGTCAAATTGACTTTAATTCATGTTCTTTCCCTTCAAAATACAAAAAAAAAAATCAGTCGACTATGATGTTATGTTAATCTCCAGCAATGCTGACATACTCTACAAATCAATACTGCTTCCATTAAAATCCTGCCATCTATATTGCCCACACTACTCTTCTGCACTTGCAAAGTTTTGAAGTCATATTTTGTTGGTTTCCCAGGAGATTTCTGCAGGCAGTTACTTGTTCTTCCCATATTGTTTTACCTCAAATTCAGCTACGAGTTCTTCCTTAATTTTTAAAGCAGAATGCAACATTTTACCAGTTTTATTGTGATATAATTTTATATATAATAAAATTTATCCATTTTAAGCATACAGTTCAATGAGTTTTAGAACAGAATTGCACAATCACCATGATTTAATTTTAGAATATTTTCACATCTAAAAAAAGAAAACATCTGCATATTTACAGAATTCCCCACTTACACCCTAGCCCCAGGCAAATGCTAATCTACTTTTCATCTCTGTATATTTTCCTTATCTGGGTATTTTATGTAAAAGGATAATTCAATATGTGGTCTTTTGTGTGTGACTTTTTCACTTAGCACAATGTTTTTGAATTTCATTGATGCTGTAACATGTATCAGTACTTCATTCTTTATATTGCCAAATAGCATTCTACTGTGTTGACATGCCATTTTGTTTATTCATTCATGTTGTAAACTTTTCATGACTTCATTTAAGGGGGATTTTCACTTGTAACATGCCAGAATAATAGTACCATACTTGCCTCCACCCTTGCAAACAAATAGAAAACAAAACAAAATGGAACCACTAATTTCAAACATTGGACAACAAACTCACAGGACTGCCACACATGAGAATAAAGACAGTAATGATATGAGTTCTGTGATGGTTTTCTATCTCTAGGTGTTTTTCAGACTGTGATCAAGTAAAGGAAATTCAAACTTCAGCACAGCAGTTCGATTTGAAGAAGTAAAAATCAAAGTAGAAGGTTGTTTGTTTAGTGGTCATTTGTAGAAAAGAGTACTGGAAAGAAGAATGCTATGCATAAAAAATGCTATAGTGATCATTTTAAAGCCTCCTTTAAATATTTTGCTAAAGGATAAGCATGAAAACTATAAAAAGTGAGTCAAAAACATACCTGAGAACTAAATATGGAACATTTCTCAGTGTTTATATAAAGCTGGGATATGTTTAAATTCTTACCAGTCAATGAGTTGAAAGAACTCACTAAATACCATATATATCATAAGTAAAGACACCAAAAGGTCATGTTGTAGAAATACAGCTAAACTTACCTTCATGTAAAGGCTATTCTGAACCCTACCTAACAAGGCTTAAAAGCAAGCCTTGAAAGGATCCATTTGAACTGAAAGCAGACTAACTACAATCAAACATAATGCAACATTCTTTACAGGAACATACTTTAATATAGACACTCAACAATATAATGCACGATGACAAGCATCCAATTAATAATTATTAGACATACATAAAAAGAAGGAAAAAGGTTATGACTCAAAACCAAGAAAAAAAGTCAATTAATAGAAACAGAACTAAGAATATAAGAATGATAAAATTACTAAACAAAAACCTTAACACAGTCATTGGAAATATACTCAGTGGTTTATAGAAAACTCTAATGAGGAGACATAGAAAGTATAAATAAGAAATAAATGAATCCTGTGGCTGAAAATACAATACCAGAAGATAAGAACTGATGGATGAACTAAATAACAGATTAGGAAAAAAGTGAAATCAAACCACAGAAATGGAAAGTATACAAATAAAGGATAGAGATTAAAAAAATATAAAATGAAAAACACCAAATGAGCACAGCACATACAACACCATCAAACTTTCTATAAGCTGTAGACTTGTAATCTTTTCAGAAAGAAAGGGTAGAAACATATTTGAAAAAGTAATTGTCAAAAATTTTGCAATTTCAATGAAAATTTTAAACTACAGGTCAAAGAAAGTCAATAAAAGTCAAACAGGACACACATACCACACAACCCCAGACCAAAGTATATAATTATCAGATTTCTGGAAGCCAGTAATGGAGAAAGTCATAGAAGCAACCAGAGACAAAAGGGATCTGAAATATAAGGGATTAAATAGTAATGTTTTTGGAAGAAACAGTGAAAGAAACAGTCCGACATCTGAGAAGAAACAATGAAAGTCAGAAGAAAATGAAGAAATATCTTGTAGACAATAGAAGAAAAAACACTACCTATAATTCTATAACCAGCCAAATAAAAGAAATAAAGACATTTTCAGGCAAATAAAAATGATGAAAATTTATCACTAAACTACAAGAAAAGACATTCTTTAGATGGAAACAATGACATCAAGTGGGAACTTGTACCTACACAGAAGACTGAAGAGTGTCAAAAATGCTTAATGTATAACAAATTATAAAATATTTTTCCTCACTTAAAAGTTTATCTAAAAGATAATTGAGTTTTTAAAATAAATAATAACAATGATTTTAGGCTTCACAACATAGATAAAAATATAACATTAAAACACTAGAAAAAGAATGGAGATCCTATGAGTTTCTTGCAGTAGTAAGATATAATATAAAGGAATAATTTGAAAAGTTAAAGATGCATATTGTAATCCCTAAAGAAATCATCAATCAATCAATCAAAGGGTATATTTTTAAACCAATAATGAACATAAAGTACAACACTAAAATAATGCTCAATGAAGCAAAAGAAGGTAGGAAAAGAGGATTAAAGAGCAGATGAAGTGAATAAACACCTAGCAAGATGATGGAATTAAATCTAACTATATTAATAATTAGACACATGTAAACAGTATAGCCACTCAAATTAGAAGGTGTAGCTTATCAAACTGGATAAAAAACAAGAGCCACTTATACGTTTTCTACAATGAATGGGAAGAGGCACAGTATGAAAATTACTCATCAAAAGAAAGTTGTCATGACATTATTTGTATCAAAGTTGACTTCAGAACAAGAAATATTTTCAATAATTAAAAAAGACCTTAACAATTAAAGTGAATTCACCAAAAAGCACTGATATCTTTAATATACATGCACTGATTACAAAGCTTCCAAATTTATGTAGTAAAACTGACAGAATTGAAAGGAGAAATAAATAGGCAAATTCATTATTATAGTTGAAAATTTCCATATGTCACTTAAAAAAATTGATAAAAAACCAGACTGAAAATAAGTAACAACATCGTCAACAAAACTAGCAACCAACTTGATGTACCTGACATTTCTACCATGCCGAACATTACAATGCACACTCTTTTTTTTAGCAAGAAATTTAGCAAGATAGTCCATGTCCTAGAACATAAAACAAGTCTCACTACATTCAAAATGTCTGAAAACACAGTATGTCCTCTAACACAGCGGAACTAAATTGTAAATATTTAATAGAAACATACAGAAAATGTATAAATAAACAGACATTAAATAACTATTCTAAATAATTTATAAGTTAAAAGCAAATAATAAGGGAAATTTAAGAGATTTTGAAATTAATGATAGCAAAAATATAAGATATCAAAATATGTGAGAGAAAGCTTAAACAATGCTTGAAAAGAGATTAGATTTATATGCTTAGGCTTATGTTCAAAAAGGTGATAGATCTAAGTTTTTACTTCAAAAAACCAGGAAGAAGGGAAAATTAAATCTAGAAATGAAATTAAAAGATAAGAGAAGAAATTGATTGAAACAGAAAGTGAAAAATAATAGTATTAATCAATAAACCCCAAAGCTAATTATATGTAAAGATCTTTGACATTGATAAACATCTTACTCAACTGAAGAGATAGAGGGATAGAAAGAGAGGAGATACACACAAATTACCAAGGCAATGTGTCAAAGAGGAGGTGTACCTACTGTTTGCATATATTTCAAAGGTAATAAAAAATATTATGAATAACCTTATACTAATACATTTTACAGCTTACATGAAATTTACAAATGCCTTCAAAGTCACAAATTATAAAACCCATTCAAGAAATAGAGAAAGCTGAGCTGGGTGTGGTGGCACATGCCTGTAATCCCAGCACTTCCTGAGACAGGAAAATCATGAATTCAAAGTCAGCCTCAGCAATGGTGAGGCGCTAAGCAACTCAGTGAGACCCTGTCTCTCAATAAAACAGAAAATAGGGCTGGGGATGTGGCTCAGTGGTCAAGTACCCCTGAGTTCAATCCTCAGTACCAAAAAAAAAAAAAGAAAGAAAGAAAGAAAGGAAGGAAGGAAGGAAGGAAGGAAGGAAGGAAGAAAGAAAGAAAGAAAAGAGAAAAGAAATAGAAAAATCTGAATAGCCTTTGCCAATTTAAAAATTTAAATTTGTATTTAAGAAAACTTTTTTATAAAGAACACATCAGGCACAGATAGCCTTACTATTGAATTTTTGCTAACATTAATGGAAAAAATAGTGCTAATTCTTTTTTTTTTTGGTACCAAGGATTGAATCCAAGGGTGCTTAACCACTGAGTCGCATACAGAGTCCTTTTTTTTTGACAGGGCTTCGCTAAGTTGCTGAGGCTGACTCGAACATGTGATCCTCCTTCCTCAGCCTCCAGAGTCCCTGGGATTATAGGCATCACTGTGCCTGGCAATAGTGCCAATTCTATACAAATTTTTTTTCTTCCCTTCTTTTCTTTCCAAAATAAGAGAGTGGTAATACTTTCTAACTCATTATATGAGGCTAAAATTTCTCTGCTATCAAGATCCAACTGACACATTATAATAAATCAAGTTATGAACTAATATACCTCAGGAGCTATAAAATAAAAATCTTTTGTAGTAAGAAGTGGAATCCAGTAATATACATGTTTTAGGGAGCTTTTTCATCACTGTGACCAAAAAACCTGAGAAAAATAATGTGGAGGAGGAAAAGTTTATTTTGGCTCACGGTTTCAGAGGTTCAGTCCATGGTCCACCCACTTTAGTGTTCTGGGCCAGAGCTGAGGCAGAAGGAAAGGCAGAGAAAGACAGCTCAGGACATGGTAACTAGGAAGCAGAGAGAACTCCACTCACCAGGGACAAAACGTAAACCGCAAGGGCACATCCTTAGTGACCTACTTCCTCCAGCAACACCCTGCTTGCCTACAGTTACCAGTTAATCCATACCAGTGGATTAATTTATGGATATGTTATGAATCTCATATTTTAATCATTTCACCTCTGAACATTTTTATATTGTCTTACACATGAGTTTTGGGGGGATACTTCATATCTAAATCATAACAACATAAAAATAAATTATGACAAATATTTATCTATAGATTATAAGGTTGATATAACATTTAATAATTACTATAATAATTAATCTGTCAACAGAATAAAGAAGAATAACCATAAATGTTTCAAGTGAGAGAAAACAGAGTATCTGACAAAATTCAATAACCGTTCATAATAAATATTTTCCAAGAAGTTAAGAATAGAATGGAATTTCCTTATTCAGATAACAAGCACTTGGAGGGGGGCAGCTAACATTATACTGCATGATACATACTTGAATGCTTTCACTAAAATTGGGACCAAGTTAAAGATGTCCACTCTCACTACTTCTATTTAACGTTATGCTTGTTTTCCTAGCCAGAAGAATAAGATAAGTAAAATAAAGACATACATATTGGAAAGGAAAAAATAATGCTGTCTTCATTTCTAGACAATATGTTCATATATAAAGAACAATCTAAGAGATCTTCAGAAAAGCTGCTAAAATTGATGAGAAATTTATCAAAGTCTTAGCATATGAGGTCAATAAATAAACAAAAAATCAATTGAGTGTCTTAATATTAGCATTGAATAATTGGAAAAATAAACTATAAAATATTTCCTTTGAAAATCATTAAAAGCACAAGATATCCAGTGATAAGTTTAGTAAAGTAAGTGATGAAAACTACATAATATTATGGACTGAAATTAATGAAAAAATGTTATCATGCTCATAGTTTAGAGGACTTATTATTAAAATGTTAATTATGCCAAATTCATAGAAAATAAACGCAGTTGCAATCAAAACCCCTGCAGTTGCTATTTATACTTTAGACATTGACATATTGATTCTAAAATACACTTGGAATAACATTGTTAACTGTTTTGCTATGGTCTCCCTGATGTTTCCTTAGCCTGCACACTCCAAAGAGCTATTCCTGGCAAAGGAAATCTCTCTACCCTTTGTATAGACACCCTTGATTTGGTATTAATTGGGCAGAAATCCTCTGATGGCATTAAACCACATGAAGCATGAAAACAGAGATTCACAAGGATGCCAGATATATTTACATTTCATAATTAGATGAATTGGTGGAATTTTAAGAATGCAACAGATTGACTTAAAAATTCTGATAGAGTGCCTGTGACTGATTTGCCCAAGGAGGTGCCACCATATACAGGTCATTGCAAGTTGAGAACGTGCCACAAGGGCAATCCTCTGCCTGCATTTCAATGCATCTTTACCTTCTCCTGAGACTACAGATGCTCTAAAAGAGTACAAAAAAACCATACTTTTTTTTTTTTTTTTTTTTGGTACTGGGGATTGAACCCAGGGGCACTCAACCACACAAAAATAAAAATTTTTAAAAAGACAAAGAAAAGAAAAAAATGTCTTCCTAAGTCTTCCTAGGCACTAATGACTATTTCCAAGGATTACAAGAGAAATGTTTGAAGAGGAAGAACTGCTTCCATTACAAAAAATTCTCCACAATATTTCATCATTAATAATTGGTTTCTTTCTAGAAAAACAGCAACTGCATTTAAAAAGGCAGACTTCATTAATATTCCTCTATCCTGCTGAGTTTCCCCTGCAGCTCTCAGCAGTCATTCACATTTCCAAAATGCTTGCGGGGTCAAAATTCTTCATCTCCAGGTGTCAGAATCACTTCATGACTTCAACTTACATTCAGATCTCATTGGTCTCCATTCTTGCTTTTGAAACAGAAACCCAGTAAGGACCGCATTCTTTGGTCACATCAGCCATGTTGGTAGAGCAATGAATATTACATTTATCCTCATTCAGTAAAATTTAAAGCTTTTATTTCGTGAAGAACTAAAAAAACAATGTACCAAGATTTGATTGTGGACATGTTGTAATTACTTAATTTGTATCTATGACATTACATTCAACCTAATTCAAAAGATAGTCTTGAAAAAATGTTAACCAAACTTCTGAAGGAAATAAAAGTGAATGTGTAAATTAAAGGTCAAAATGCCTCCAATTATGTTTAGTTTTTTTTTAATTTTAGAAACATCTGGATTCATAAAAAAATTGTGGAGGTATACAGAGTTCCAATATACCCTGTATCCAGTTTCTGTTATTATTAACATCTTATAATAGTATGGCACATTTGTTACAACTAGTGAACCTTATTATTTATTTTTTATGAATCTAATTATTAACTAAAGTCTATATTCAAATTTCCTTAGTTTTTGCCTGAAGTCCTTTATTCTGTACAGCATCCTATCTAGAATACTACATTACATTTAGTTCTCTTATCTTTTTAAAGCTTCTGTCAACTGTGAAGTTTCTCAGAATTTCCTTGTTTTGATGACCTTGACAGTTTTGAGGAGTTTTTATTAGTTATTTTATAGTCTCCCTTAATTAGGATTTTTCCAATTTTTTTTCATGATTAGACTATGGTTATGTATTTGGGAGAGGAAAACTACGAGGTAAAGTGCCATTTTTTTTTTCTCATCATATTCATGATTTGTGTTATAATCTTGACTGACTACTAATGATCGTGACCTTGACCACTTGGCACAGTCTTTGTCAGATCGGTCCACTGTAAAGTTCCTCCATGCTGTGACTTTTGAAGTAGTTCCTTCCATAATGTGCAGGGCACATGTAAGTGGTAAAGAGTGATGGTCTACCTGTTTGAGAGAAGGCTACTTATTTACATTTTCTAGGAATTATTCTGCATAGATATTTCTCTTCTCTCTAATTTATTTGTTCAATCATTTATGTTAGTATGGACTTATAATTACTTATGTTATACTTTGGTTTATAATCTAATACTCTATTATTAATTTTGGTGCTAAAACGGCTCTAGCCTTGGCCATGAGAGCTCTTTTAATTGTCTCCTATAACCCCTTTGACATATCCATATTTCTATTTTTTGTCTTTTCAGCACTTCCTAACTTTATTGCACTATGTGATATTCTGGGTTAATCTTGAATATTGCCTATCCTCAGCCTTAGAAATCACCCATTTCTCCAAAAGCCTCTGTTTTTGTTGTTGTTATTTGTTTTTGTTTATTTGTTTTTACAATTGAAGAAAATGGAATTAGAAACTAATACTGAAGTTCAGGGAAAATTGCCTCAATTTTTATAATATTGGTTTTTTGTTTTTGTAATATTGTTTTTCTCCAGATGACTAAAAGAGTACTATGCATTCTTATTTTTACCAGAGAATTTCCAGGGTTATTTAAAAGTATTTTGAATACAGCACTTAAAGGACCAAGTAATATTCAGTATTTCCAATGAATAATAAATTTATCCAATATCAACTAATATTTGGTCACATTTTATTCTTATATGATGGATGCAAACAATGAAAAGTGAAGTTTAAATATACACAAGTTACAGAAATTTAGAATGAGTCAACATTTTACAGCAGTGCTTCTAAAACCTTAGTATGAATACTCATCACTCAGAGTTGATTTAAAATGCAGTTCCTTATTCAGTGGATCTGGAGCAAGACTCAAGATTCTATACCATACTTTTAATAGAAATGTGTTAGAGCTGGCATTGGCAGATTTTATTCTATAAAGAGCCAGATAATAAATATTCCAGAGTTTGTGGCCCATATGGTCTTTGCAACAGCTACTCAACTCTACTGTTGTGGTGGTATAGGCAATACATAAAGAATGAGCATGGCTGTGTTTCATAAACTTTATTTATGGACATTGACGTTTGAATTTCACATAATTTTTACATGTTATGAAATACTTAGCTTTAGGTCCATACAAAACAGTTGGTAGGGCTTAGTTTGCTGACTTTGGAGCAAGGGCTCCAAAACCTGATCATGTATCAACATCTCCTATAAGAAAGTTTAAACTGCAGCCGTGCAGATTCCATCCCAGATGTTTGCCACAGCATCTGTACTTCACTAATTTCCACAGAGGATCCTGATTCATAGCCAGGTTTGAGAGCACTGCTGCAGAGGGTCTTGCCTAGCTGCTTGCCAGCTGTAGCTTTCTCTTCTGCTTTCACACTTCTAGTGAAAAGAAGCTCACATGCTGGCAAAAAAGACCATTCCATTTATGTATATTCTAACAATTTTTGCCAGGGTTTTTTATACCACTGTGCCTAAATTTGCCTCCTTGTAGCTTTGAATTGATAGTTTCCCCTTCCTTCCACATGATGTACATTTAACCCTCCTTTTTTGTAATACTACTTCAAAAGTATTTGAAGAATTCTATCATACTACCTTCAAATCTTATATTTTATTTTGCATATTGCACTATTTGTATACAATATATATTTAGCTTCCTATCACTCTACATGCACTTCTCTAGATATACTTTGTGTTCTACTTTTCCTTGACATTTATTGTACTTAGGATACATATAATATGACTCCCACAATCTCAGAATAGTGGATCCATTAGTTCGATAGCTCTCTCTCTAGTAATGCCATTTAAATGTTCATCAGTTTCTTCCATTTGGCAGTTAAATTTCACATTACTGATTTATACTGAGTTGGTACCAAAGTTCTCTTGACTTTTTCAGTGGAACTGAAGTTCATTCTGTACCTGGATAGAGGTGTTCTGAATGTAGGTACTACATTCCATTTTTATCCCTGTGGGATTTCTTCTTACATTTTGAGTCTATCACTTTTGCAATTTAAAAAAATCATCACCTGCATTAAATTGTTGTGGTAATAACTCCCAATTTATTTATACTTATTTTTGTTCCTAGATTTTACTATCTCTCCTATATTGACTCTAGGCATGAAGGAAGTGATTCATTTTAGACAACAAACAAGAGTAAATGCAGGACAGGGTATGCTCAGACTAGGCCAGGTCAGCAAAACTGCCAAGCTTTAGCCAGCCTACTATATTGATACATAGAATTATGAGCTAATAAATGCCTATTGTTTTAAGCCACAAAGTTTTGGGGTGATTTTTTTTTAATACAACAAAAGCTACATCCAACATACCAGTTCTTCTTCTTATATCACTCAGAAATTTGGTCTGTTATCTTCAAATTATTCAGTAGATTCTGATCAGAAAAAGAAATGCGGCAATTTCAATGTTCACGTCACCATTTGCAAAGAATAAATTGCATTGGAATAAAAGAATTGGGTTGTGATTTTAACATTTTTCTGCCTTCTGATTAATTTGGAAGATTATGCTTCATTTCCTGATGTCACAGTAATATTTTTGTTCAGAATATTTAAAGCATCTATAAATTAAAAAAAACTTAATAAAAAGCTCAAGTGTTTTCTGATGTTAATCCAATTATGTTATATAAAACAGAAATGAATTCTTGAATTCCAGTGCAATATGGAATGTCCTCTCCTTTTTATTTTTTTGCATTTCAAATCCATACATTTGTTTTTCTCCTGAGGCCCCTAACTATTGCTTAGTCTGAAATAGAAGTGCTGAAATCTGGAGTGTAAGGGTTGGGGAAGAATTTAAAAAAAAAAAACCATTTCCTGTATGATTAGTGACAGGAAATACCAGAAATCTCTTTCAAAATATTCTTTTCCCTGCAGATTTTACTTTTTTCCACTTTTTTTTAAAGCAACATATTATTTGCTTCAGTGAATTTACTTCTTTTATATTTGATACAATAGCTACACTAAAAAAGTAATAAAACCTTAGAACAACTTTGAGATAATCAGAGGCAACAACCAATGATCTTATGATATGACAGAATAATGTAGTAGAAAGAATATTCAGTGGGGAATAAGACAGTCCTGGTAGGACTGCTTTATATATCAATTACTAGTTCTGTGACTTTGGGCAATTTATCTTTCAGAATTTTAATTTCTTTGTATATAATTTAGGTATGATAATAAAGTAATTTATTATATTTTTGTGAGATAAAATATATAGTTTCTTATCAATAAATAATAGTTATTTCAAAACTAATAAAAATAGTGAATGTCTAATGAGCACTTATTGTGGACTAGGTACTACACTAAGGGGTTGGCATAAATGTTATTTTAAATCATGACATCAGTAACATGGGCCTCTTATATTTTGTTGTCCCCCATATGCAGCTTCCATTTCTGGCCCAAGATGGCTGTTGGGAATTCATTATAACATCTTTGCTCATAGTAGCTAAAAAAAAAGGAATGCCATTTCCCCCCCATTTAATAACATTTCCATCTTCTCATGTGGTCACATTTAGCTATAAAGGAGGCTGGAAAATGTATTCTTCGCTCCAAGCAACCATGTACCAAACTAAAACTTGTTGATTCCATTACTGAGAAAAAAGTGAATATTGGAGGAATAAACTAAGATTCTTGCTACAGATGTTTAATACATTAATTCTTCCAAATTGTGGTGTGAATGTATATTTTAAACACACTCATTTCAGTAGGAGAGGTGGAAGCAAATGGGAGAAGGAATACCACTGAAAAATTCTAACCAATTACAAGGTTTTTATAATGGTAGCCTATGCAAATGTATGATTAGAAAACAACCTTAGTAGTAGTCTGAATGTTAACACAACATAGACTTTCCTTTATCCTTCTTTAACTGCTAAAGATAGTAATACTGCCATGAAGTTCAAGTATGCTTTACTTTTCCATTCTAGAGCCTAAAAAACTACAATTTATAATTTAAATTAAGCAACCTCTGAAAGGCAGCCTCAGGGAAGACTGGTGGAAATAACACAACAATTAACTTCTACTGTCATTATGAAACATGCTTAAAAAATCTCAATTCACTTTTACATTTATTCTGAGTTTGGTTATAATTTAAATATGTCCTTCAGAGGTTTACATGTTGAGAGCTTGGTCCTGATTGTGGTGATGTAGGAGACATGGAACCTTTAAAGGGTGGTGCCTATTGGAGGTTCTTAAGTCATTGGGGACACTGCCCTTGGACGGGATTATGAGACTCCAACCTCTTCGGCTTTCTTTTTTATGTTGAAATGTAATCTTTCAGTCCTACACATACTTCTGCCATAGTGTCATCTTCCAGGAAATGATGCATTTGAGGGGGAAACTTCACCAGAACCTGTACTATGGTGTTTGAACTTTCAGCTTCCAAAACTGAAATAAATAAACCTCATTTCTTTATAAAGGAAGCCTGTCTTAAGTATTTCATTACAATAATATAAAGCAAACTAATACAATTTGTTTTCTTTTTTCACTCCAGATCATCATATTTTGTTCCCTGAGACTTTCTAATTTTCTAATCTCAGGCTTTAATATTCCTACTTCATTTTTTTTTCAATTCCATAATACAAAGTATTTAATATGGTGCACATAGTATTCTAAAGACAAGAGTTCATACATTTCATTCATAAGATGAATAATTGTCTTAAAATTTTATCCTGTGTTTTAAATATCTGCCTTAGTTTTCTAGGGCTACCATAACAAATTACCATAATTCTTTTCGGTTTATAGTAACAGGAATTTCTTCTCTCATAGTTCTAGAAGCCTGAAGTTCAAAATTGGGGTGTTGTCAGAGTTGGTTTCTTTTGGAGACTGTGCTGGAGAATCCCCTCCAAGCCACTCTTTGTTTACAGTGGCTGCTAGGGATCTGTGCAGTTCTTTGGCTTCTGACTGCAGTACTCCTATCTCTCCACTTTGATTTTTCTCTGTGTGTTTAATTTCCCTTTGGTGCTCTCTAAGGGATATCTGTGATAGCATTTACGGTCCACCTGAATAACCCACATAATTTCATCTCACAAATCTTAATGCATTTGCAAAACAAAGTAACATTTGTGAGTTTCAGGAATGAGGCTTTGATGGCTATGGGTGTTCATTGTGCCAACTATTATAGTACTTCATAAATGTTTAAGTCAATGTTTTACAGTATTAAAATACTGAATAGTTAGTCTTCAGCTCTTTGTAGTAAACATAACAAGAATTACATTTGGTATAATTTTTACCTAGTGAAAATTTGAATAAAGCGTATTTTCCATAAAATAAATGAAATTCTTTGTGGGAAAGCATCATACACATATATTATCTGACATCTAGCTCCCAGAATAAAAGACTCCCATGTAACCAATCTGCAAGACTATAAGCTCTACTTTGTTTTTCCTCTTTGTTCTCAAGTATTTTAACAAAAGAATAGGGAATTATGAATAATGAAAAATGTCAAAGATACATGCTAATTACTTCATAGGTTTCACTAGGTATGCACTAGCCTTGGACAGGATACTCAGCTTTTCTCTTGCTTAAACTGTACACCTCTCCCCACTAAACTCAAGGACAACTCTCTTTACTGGGAGAGGCTAATACTTACTCACCAACATGTGTCATCAGTATGCAATGAAAGAAGACTTCCTACAGAGAGTCTACAAATAGGTAACAGTTACTGGGGTCAAGGATGGTAACACTGGTGAATTCTCCTCGCAATATATTTTAGCACAAACACCCAAGTGTAAATTTAATTCAATTATAATTGTTTCAAAGTAACAGATTATTTGATTAAATTGGCTTTAGTTTTTGCCTTAGATATGTCTAGACTAAGCTAATGTGTAATTCTGTATTGATAAATATTTTGAGTGCAAGGCTCTGGAGAATGGCAAAGAAGATTCTTCATGTACACATTGTATTAATTGTATGCATTTTTGGTATTTATTAATTTTTCCATAGCTTCTCTCTCAAAAAGTTTCTATTCTTATTCAAAGTCAATGACGAAAATGTAGTTCTTGAACAGGAATTATTTTTGTAGGTGCAATTCTTATTGACTAGATAAAAAGAGGAAGAAGCAAAGAGTTTAATGAGAAAGATGTGATAATTCAGGCAAGAGATAGCCCAGGATGTACCAGTCTTTTCAAAATAGATTGGGGGTAAAGGGCACACTTTAGAGATAAAGTGGAAGGATGAAAAATGAAATTGCTGAACACCTGTGATAAGGGTAAAGAGAAATTACATGGTTGAGGGATAAATTATTATGTATTTTTTTAGTTCATTTGTCCATATCACAAGTCAAACTTGATATTTGTCTCAATTTTGCTGACAGTTCGGGTTAGATCAAACTGCTATGCTTGGGCTATTCAACGGCTATTCACAGCACTGTTTTCCATTCTGCACAATGTAGTGGAAATAATTCACAATGGCAAGAGCAACAATTAACAATGTTATCACTTAATAATTAAATTCAGAAATATCTGTATTTCAATGATGTTCTATTAATCAGATTTGTTTAAGGTCATAAAAGAAGGATAATGACTGGTAAGTTTAAATGTTAAAATATTGCTGATTCTTACCCTTAAAGGATGATTTCTCTATAATTCAGCTTTTTTTCTTTTTTGTAATGGAATTGAACCCAGGGGCACACCACTGAGCCACATCATAAGCCCTTTTTATTTATTTATTTATTTATTTATTTATTTATTTATTTTATATTGAGATAAGGTCTCGCTAAGTTGCTTAGGGCCTTGCTAAGTTGACAAGGCTGGCTTTGAACTTATGATCCTTTTGCCTCAGACTCCCAAACTTAAATTACAGTGTTATTAGCCATCAAGGTGTTATTTGACATCAAGGCCTTGAGTGTCCATTGGATCATGGGACCAATTCTCACAGAATCCTTTCCTGAGAGGAGGGAATAAAATGTAAGAAATCGGCTGGCACATAAATTGTTTACTAACACAATATTTCTTGTTATTCATTTATTGTCATGAATTCCACATTTCTTATGATATGTAAGAGATTCCATTTTCTGGATTGCCTTCATGTAAAATGAAGGCCTGTTGAACAGATTGAATTATTGTAGTAATATCCTCCTTTCAGAAGTGCTATTTGAAAATGGACTTCCCATACAGACCAATTTACCAGGCTGGCCTGGTCTCTGAAAATGTCTTTACTTCTAAAGAACAGGTGGAAGTGTTGTATGAGGAGAGAATCTTGTTCTATATGTTATCCTTCGGCACTCACCATGCCAATATATTAGGAGAAATATTGTGGCCTCCTTGAGCAGAAAATTCTTCTAAAACACTAAATTAAGAAGCTGAAATTTGGAATTTTAATTCTGAATTTAATTGATTTTAATTCTGATGCCAGGTAAGTGATATTCTTCTTTGTCTTCTAGTTAGAAAATGGGAATGATAATTAATCTTAATTATTTTATACAGTAGCTGACATATACAAATGCATATATGTATGTTTGTGCATGTTTTCATCTATGTGTATAAGCACCTTGAAAAATCATAAGAATTATATAAGAATAAACTGACTTCTTGAAGTACTGGGAATTATACTTACAGACACTCTACCACTGAATTATATCCCCAAATCTTATTTTTTATGTTGATATAGAGTCTCACTAAATTACCCAGGCTGGCCTTGAACTTGCAATCCTCCTGTCTTAGCTTCCCAAACAGCTGGGATTACAGGCATGCACCACCACCACACCTAATTATGAAAAAAAAAATTATAGTATTAATTAGAATGGTTTATCACTTGTTTGAGAGAAAAATATGTATATGTGTGATATCTATGATATATATCAAAACATATATGGGAACAGGGTTGTTTAGATTTCTTTCTTACTCCGGGCCTCTGCTCCATGTACATAAGGCTATGACTTCATTTAAGTGATTCCATCTGGAACAAAAGTAAAGTTGAGGAAGTAATATGCCTTCTCAATCTTCCAGACCACATCTCCCTGGGGTTCAGGGTCTGGTATGCCTGGGAATAGTTTACAACATTCTATACTTAAAAAAAAATTCCTTTCTGTAACAATACAAATTCTTCTGGAAAAGGAATCCCGAGCCAGTATTCAACATGTTTAGAAAAACACCTAATGTGAACCCGGGGTAGCCAGCAGGAACTCTGCTCTGCTGGAACATTTATAGGAAACACATGCAAAGAAGACTAATTGTGAAGAATTCACAGCATGGGGAAACTTTGAATTAATTTTCTCCAGATTAGACATAGCAGAAAAAAAGTGCCTCATGTGCCTCCTATGTGGAAATTTTACCTGTATTGGGTGCAAAGTAAATTTCCAGCAGACAGGGCCTCCCTCCTATGGTGGTCTTCTCTAATGAGCAAGCTTTGTTTTGCTACCTCTGAGCAGTATTAGGGTTCATTCTGTAGGCTCTTTTTTTGTACAATGGTTGTATCTATAATACTTTAAATCATTTTTAAGGGAAAGTGACTGAGACTTCTATCAATCACCCAGATTTGTAATCTTTATGAAGGCTAGGTGCTGTTTTTTCAATCGTTTGTAGAAGGTAATAATTTGTAAGCATACACATACAGGAATATATCTGTTGTATGATGGAAAGGAAACAAAATGGAGAAGAAGAAAGTGAATGAGAGAAAGGAAAGGGAAAATTTTTGAGTCATCATCAAGTGCCCCAAAGTAATTCTCTGTGACATTCATGCAATTGGCCACCCATGCCTGGTGTCAACAGGACCCACACAGGTCTGTAGAAATCTATAGAATCTACCCACCCAGGATATATAAATCATGTTTGCAACTCAGTAAGAGAATAAGGAATAAAGCTACAATTCTTATATGCAGCATTTCTTCAGCCACTAACCGATGCCAAGATGAACAGTTTCATAACTGAAAGTGTACATTCAAAGGTAAGAGTATGTGGACAGCAGGAAATGCCACTAAACAATCAAGAAAGTCTTATGTGAATATGGTTCAGCACAATGGGCATTCTAAAAGTGAGAAGATGGCAAATTCTCTGAAAAGTAAGTAACATTTTTTCCCATATGTAATTGATTTAGTCAAGTTTTTGCTGCTGTGACTTAAAGACCAACCAGAACAATTTGGGGAGAGGAAAAGTTTATTTAGGGGCTCACAGTTTCAGAGGTCCCAGTCCATAGAAAGCTGGCTCCCTTCCTCTGGGCTCCAGGTAAGGCAGAACAACATGGTGGGAGAGTATAGAGGAGAGCAGTGGCTCACATGGTGATCAGAAAACAGAGAGACTCTGCTCTCCAGATACAAAATATATAACCCCAAGGCATGCCCCAATGAACCACCTCCTCGAGCCACACCCTACCGGCTTTCAATTAGCCAGTTAATCCCGTCAGGGGATAAATTTACTGATTCGGTTAAGGCTCTCATAACCCATTTATTTCACCTCTGAACCGTTTTGCATTGTCTCACATATGAGCTTTTGGAGGACACCTCACATCCAAACCATAATAGTAATCATATCTTCTAACAGGAAATTTTTCTAGAATCCTATTCTTTAATGAGAGACTATTCATATATATGGCATCAAATTTTCATTCTAATATAAACTTTATATTTGGTTCATAATTTACATCCTATATATTTTAGGACAGAAAATAAATCTTAGGATATACTTGAATTCTTTTAATTATTTCAGGTTTTGTGAGAAACTAAGAATCTCACCAAGAATTTCCTAAAATGTGAGCATTTACAAGCTATTATACAATAGCTTTTGATTAACTTCACTAAATGCCTGGATGGTTAGAATAGAAGAGGTAGAAAACTCAAATAATACATATTTCAGTTTTTATCTTAAAAGCTTTACATTAGTGTATTTCATTGGCCACTAATAATTGCTGATGTAAGTACTAATCTCCAGCCACAAACTGTTGTTTTTTGTGTAATTGAGCTTCATCATTTTTTCTGAGCCCTCCTCCTGCCAGATGGTGGACACTTTTTCTGAAGTTATACCTCCATTATGAGAGATTTACAAGGTGTTGAAGTATTACAAATTGACCTGATGGCTTCATTGTAGATGGTGATAGCTTCCCTAAAAGCTAAATTAAATAATGGAAACAAATGTGAATTAGTAAGCAGATATAAATAGTACATAATTTTTTTCTGCAATCTATAATGTTCACAAGTCTCAGTTCTCTGTTGTATGATTTTTAATGCTTTAATAACCACCTCACATGAAAGTCTTCCTCAAAGCTGATGTGCTAATCTTCCAGAGATAAGATTGCGTTATCTTTCCCATTGACAACAGATGTCAAGAATTGTGAAGAATCTGAGATTTATCCTACTTGCAAGCTCACACATGTTAACCTGTCAGTGTGAAGGATATGAGCAGAATACATGAGACTCTGATCTGAGACAAAGAGTAACTGTTACAACAACAGCAGTAACGGTATATAACAGGAGAGTAAACCTCAACTTAGGGAAGTGGAAATCTTTTATGCTGACTGCTTCTTTCCCTGAAGAGAGATTCTGTCTTTATTTTTCAAATCTGTAAGCCAAGGATTGACAAACTCTGTGTGTGTGTGTGTGTGTGTGTGTGTGTGTGTATAAAAAGCAGAAAGTATTTTAGGCTTTGTTGGCCAGATACAGTCTCTGTTGCATATATTTTTTATTATTTGTTTATTTATAACTCTTTACAAGTTAAAAAACAAAACAACTTTTCCCTCACAGACTATGAAAAAGCAAGGCATAGGTTGCATGTCCCTACTGGCCATTGCTTACCAACTGCTGCTATAACCTGCCAGATGCTCAAGGAGGAAACACTATCTCTATCTTCCAAAGCTATTCACAATGTGGGGTTCTTGGAAAGATACTTGAACTCAAAACTAGGGCAGCCAATGCCTTTGCTAAAAGACATGCAGAAACCTAAAAGATCCAGTAAAAACTCTCTCAAAAATGTCCTTTCCCCATTTTTCTCCTCTCTTGTCTTTTGGTGAATTTTCTTATGAATATATCATGTCAACAGCAATTGATTATTTGACCCACAGAAGCTGGGACCAAATCTGCTTAGTTTTTTTGTGTGTGGCATTTAAATTAGGCTGTTACCAAAATGAACCAAATAGGCAAAGAATATAGAGTCTCTAAAGTATTTTATTTAAACCACAATCTGTTTTTTCTTCTATTAGGCATAGGGTCTCTGGTCTAATTCCCCAATCTTCACCGTGTCAGATTAGGACCTTACTTCTTTAACAAGACTCCTATAGCGCAAGACGTAAAATCAATAATCAATAAATGGGATAGATTCAAACTAAAAAGCTTCTTCTCAGCAAAAGAAATAGTCAATGAAGTGAACAGAGAGTCTACATTCTGGGAAAAATTTTTACCAGACACACATCAGATAGAGCACAAATCTCCAGGATATATAAAGAACTCAAAAAACTTAGCACCAAAAAAACAAACAACCCAATCAATAAATGGGCTAAGGAGCTGAACAGATACTTCTCAAAAGAAGATATACAATCAATCAACAGATACATGAAAAAATATTCAACATCTCTAACAATTAGAGAAATGCAAATCAAAACTACTCTAAGATTTCATCTGATGCCAGTCAGTATGGCAATTATCAAGAATACAAACAACAATAAATGTTGGCGAGGATGTGGGAGAAAAGGCACGCTCATACATTGCTTGTGGGACTGCAAATTGGTACAACCAATCTGGAAAGCAATATGGAGATTCCTTAGAAAACTTGGAATGGAACCACCATTTGACTCAGCTATCCCACTCCTTGGTCTATATCCAAAAGACTTAAAAACAGCATACTACAGTGACGCAGCCACTTTAGTGTTTATAGCAGCTCAATTCACAATAGCTAAACTGTGGAACCAACCTAGATGCCCTTCGATAGATGAATGGACAAAGAAGCTGTGGTCTATATACACAATGGAATATTACTCAGCAATAAAAGAGACTAAAATTATGGCATTTGCAGGTAAAGGGATGGAGTTGGAGAATATCATGCTAAGCAAAGTAAGCCAATCCCAAAAAACCAAATGCTGGATGTTTTCTCTGATAAGTGGATGCTAATCCATAATGGGAGAGGGGACAAGGGAAAAATGGAGGAAATTTGGTCAAAGAGGAGGGTGTGGGAGGGGGCATGGGGACAGTAATGGTGGAATAAGATGGACATCATAGCACTAGCTTCATGTACAACTGCATATATAATGTGAATCTACATCATTTACAACCAGAGAAATGAAAAGTTATGCTCCATCTGTGTACAATGAAGCAAAATGCATTCTGCTATTATGTATACCTAAGTAGAATAAATTTAAAAAACCACAAACCTTAAAGAGATAAGTACAAAACTGAAAAAAGATTAATGAATTTGAAAGATTAGAAAAAGCAGAGGGTCAGTGTTTTATAAATAAACATTTCAAAAAATAAATAAATTAACCACAGTCTGTAATATAGTTATCATTACCAAAGAAAGTATATTTCTAACCCTTTTTTTTTTTTTGGTACTGGGGATTGAACTCAGCACTCGACCACTGAGCCACATCCCCAGCCCTATTTTGTGTTTTATGTAGAGACAGGGTCTCGCTGAGTTGCTTAGTGCCTCGCCGTTGCTGAGGTTGGCTTTGAACTCGCGATTCTCCCGTCTCAGCCTCCCTATCTAACACTTTTGATACTACAAAAAACCCTACTAATTTCCTAATAAAAATTCACTTTGACGATATACTAGTTAACTATATAGCTGATGTGATCAGGGGTAACGAGCTGAGCTTAATTACCACCTCTGGATAGTGGCCTTTCTAATGGAATAGAATGCTAGATCACTACTCCTGGGGTAGAGATCAAAAATTGGAATGCTAACTGTGCACAAAATACCATAATATCCATACTTTGATATTCTAATGAAAATTACAGATGTCCTGACACAGTTTCAAAGGTGAGACTTGGTTTTTGTCTTTATTACATTTCCAGACAGAGAAACATTTACAGAATTATCTGAGGCTGCGCAATTGTCATTCGTCCCTAGTAGTGACTGATACACCTGATACATTTCTTTTCCCCAACCACAAAGTCTCTCAAGGTATATTCTCCTTCAATCATCTTGATGCCCTTTTGGAGAAGTAGGGGATTCTTAACTATACTCAACTATACCTTTCTACTCTTGGGCCTAGACAAAATAAAGCTTGATGGCTCTTTGGTTCATACCAATATATATGAACTCTCTACAAGGTCATCCAAAGCCCACCTGCAAGACAATACCTTCATTGAGAGTTTCCTGCTTCTGTGCTGTGCTAGGCATGGAGAATTCCAGAATTTTGACATTTTCTTAGACACTACCAGTGACTGAAGTATGGAAACCTTCAGTTTCAATTCTCTACTCTCACAGTACTCAGATGATGTTAAGTTTCAAGCTTTTTCTCAAGGACAGATAATGCCTCACTCGGTTATTTAATCTCTTCTTTCTCACGTAATAGGAGGTATTCATAAGAGATATTGTGAACCTTACTTAGACTAATAAATGCTATTCACCTAATAAATGGCCTCTCAATGGAGGCCATGTTGCCTCCATTGAGAGTGCATGTGCTATTTTGGTGGAAACGATATTGCAATATATAAATGAAGGCTCCGTCCTCAGAGCACTGACAGTTTCGTAAGACAGACAGGTATGACATCACATAACAGGATAAAAGCTATAATAGTGATAAAAAAAGAACCAGTTAACTTATCCAACTGGTAAAGTATCTCCCAGCCCACTCATCAGAAGAGGGGGCTTCCTTCAGCCGAGTGTGGGCTGGGATACAAAAGGAGAGGAGCAACTGTGGTATGTTTGAGCCAGTTTGGTTTTGAATAGTTTCAAACTAAAAATGCCAAGGCTGGAGGTGTAGGTCATTGGTAATGTGTACTTAACATGATAAGATACTGAGTTTGATCACCAGCACCATCAGCGAAAAGCCAATATGAACAACCAAATGACGAAACAGTTTGAAATTTTCCCATGAAGTTTGGAGTACATAGAAGATTCATATTTAATACTAAAATTTGCTAAGAGGCTGCCTGAAGAGACCAGCAAGTGGAAAGGGCTGATTAGGGAAATGACTGCCATCCCACTGAGAGATGATCAAAGGTCCTACATCCTTTAAAACCAGATGTGGAACTCACAGTAGAAACACTGGCTATTTTAAAGGGATAATGTTCAAGAGGGCCTCAGAGAGAGGGCAAGACATCTGTGCAGAAAGAACTTGAGGTAGACTGATAGATAGGAAGCCAAGGAGGAAACCGAGGAGGGGCCCTGCCTGAATGGAGGGGCTGTATTCAGACCGGCCAGCAGAAAAACCATGAAGACAAAAGAGCCCACAAGAGGCTTTAAACAGCTGCTATGGTCAGAGGAAACCAATGCCAGATAATATCAGTGCCAGCCAAATAAGACACATCCCGCCCTTCCTTTCCTTCCTCCGTCTTCCTTCCGCAGCCCAGTGCGTGGAAGAAAGACAGAGAAGAAGCCTAAGATAGGGAAATAAGTGAAGTTACCAACCACACACCCTTTTCCCTCTGGAGGGCAGGTGTTCAGCCTGCTGCTATCGGCCCAAAACAGAGGAAGAAAGAAAACTTAACTGTACGTAACTTTTGGAGATTAAAAAACAATCTTAAACATATTAATTACTGACATTGCTTTTATACTAGAATTGAGTAGAGAAATTTTTATCATCTCAGAGTAGGTAATAAACTATAAAACTTGCCTAAGATTTTATCAGCACCAGGCAGGAATACTGGATAGTTTTGACTGGGCTGTGTGGGGACAGCATAAGATTTCATCTGAGGGCACTCTGGGAGGCCAGCGTACCCAACGTGTCCTTATAAAGGGATGCTACCTGGAAAGCCTGCAAACCTGCCCTGGTTCCGCTAGGGCAAGAACAAGATGACCTCTGTTACAGAAATGAAGGTGAGAGCAAGCAGACCAATGAAGCATGTGATAGAGATCGCAGAAGCTAGAGAGAGTCCAGAGCAAGGCCTCCAAGCTGAGGAAAAGTAGGTCCTAGGTAAGAGTAGCAGATGTCACTCACAGAGGCAGTGGAGTGTGCACTCGGGGAGGCAGCTGGGCCACCACCCTTTAACAGTGCAGACAGAACACTACAACTGGAACCATTCCGAACCCAGGCAATGCTGCATGGATCAGCCACTTCTTCCCAACACCCTCGATTCATACTGACTCCCTCCTCACATACCCAGGTTCTATCTTAGAAAGTCGAGTACAAAACCAAGAGCGATAACAGTGGTTCCTAAAACCAATCCTGCTGAAGGGGACTATTAATTTTATCACAGCAATTTATACACTAGTTTGGACATTTGTTATTGCATCCCCTGCCACCTAGGCAGTGGGAATGCTAGGGGGGGAATCACGCAAGTTCTAGGCAGAATACATAAATATTTCTCTTACTCTTGGGATAGCAATTAAGTAAATCTGTGATGCCTCCTGACATGCTGAGCACCAGCATTTAAATAACAGTCAAAATGTAAGACATCCAGATGTAATTCTTACTTTTTGACTACCTTGCTTTAACAGGGCTGGAAAAATTTCCACTTATTGATGACTAAAAGCAGGGACAGTTCTGACCACAGTGCCGTCTGTAGTCTCTTCCATGTGATCATGCTTTTGTTTACATGCTTTGTATGCAGTGGTGCTCAACACATGTCCAGTGCAAAACAAGGGATCTTCTAGCACAGAAATGTGTTTAAACAGATGTCTTCAGTCCTTTTCAGATGCTGTTGCACTTCCTGAAATTTAGTTCTCAGTGTTTTTTTTTTTTTTTTTTTTAATATTTTTTTAGTTGTAGATGGACACAATGTCTTTATTTTATTGCTTTGTATGTGGTGCTGAGGATCGAACCCAGGGCCTCACGCATGCGAGGCAAGCGCTCTACCACTGAGCTACAATCCCAGCCCAGTTCTCAGTGTTTTAAACTGTACATTATAACCACAGCATCTGCTTTTACTCTTTCTGAAGCTCATTTGTTTTTTTATTTCATCTATCTTTGTCTCTGCACACTTGCATTCTTGTGTTTTGTATTAGGTTTTCAAAAGGGAGACATTCTCTCCATCTAGTTTTGAAAATCTTTTGTGGATTTCCTTGGACTGCTGCATTAATATTTGCTAGGATCAGTATTCTTAACATCACACAAAGATTGGGCTTTTCCTCTCGTACTGCTCTTTGCATCTTAACTTCCTTCACAAATCTTCCAAAGAAAACCCCTTTACATAGTATATCCATGAGGTCCATACTTCCAGATTACTCATTTCTGATCTTGCTGACATCTACTACTATGAACATTTGTTCCACTTATCTGTGGGGGATTCTTTGGTGGTTACAACTTCCCAGCTTGTTAGGGTACTTGGACTTCAGTAGTTCCCACCATTTCCCCAGGTCTCAGTCCCATGGATTTGACTGTATCTTCCCTTATTAGTTTTGAACATGAATAATTTCTGGCAGTTGAGTAGCTGTGAAAATAGACTGTCTGGAAACTACTTCTTTTCCTCATTGTTGCAAAAAGGAAAGGAGGGAGGTGAGGCAGCGAGGAAAGTGAGGGAGGAAGAGAGGGGAGGAGGATGGTAAAAAGGGAGGAAGGAAGGAAGAAAGGAATAAGAAAGGAAGGAAGGAAGAAGGTTATTCTTTTATTGGTGCAAAGGGCAACATACCCAAGTTTAGCATATACAATTTTATGATTTCATGTTTTACCTAGTGCCAGACAACAATAAAAGCACTTAGGATTTATATAAACTTTTTCATACATAGTATAAATACACATTGTGTATTTATCACCTTGAGACTTGAGTTATAGATTATTAGAAAAGCAAAAATGGAAAGTTATGGTGATTTGAGAGCTCCTATTTGAGAAGTCAGAAGGGTGTCCTCAGGTAGCTGTGATCTACTATGCTTACTTGTGCTCTCTTTGTATCTGTGATCTCTCCTATGAATTAAAAGGATTGGATTAGAGCATTTTAAGAATCTTCTCTACTTGGTCTATCCAAATTTTATTAGACCTCAGCTAGCACAAGGGTTGGTTGGCTATGACCTGCAGGTGAAATCTGGTCTGCCCACTCGATTTTGTAAATAAAGTTTTATTGGAATACACCCACATTCATTAGTTTACGTGTTAATGGCTGGTTTTGCTGCAATGCAATATTGGATGGTTATGACTGAATCATGTGACTCTCAAAGCCTCATATGTTTACTATTTGGCTATTTAGAGAAAATGTTTGCTAACCTATGAATTAGCATATTACATTTGAAATGAAATGATTAGGCAGTTAAGAGACTACTCTTCCACAATTTGTAAGCCAGCAAGCATCCCATTGTCTTAACAGTGCTATTTTTTTTATTGAAAAGTGTGCATATCACAAATAGATGCATTGGATTTTAATATACTTATTCAACCAGATCCCAGATTATCATAAAAATCAGATCATTGCCAACACTGTAGAAGTCCCTTTATGCTGCCTTCTAGTCACTACTATTCCTATGGGCACTCATGATCCTGATTTCTAACACCGTATTAATACTTTATAAAAATGAAGCTGAACAGCATGCGCTTTTACTTTTTTCACTCAACATTCTACATTCCGCTTGTGAAATGCATCCAGTGGTATGCTGAAAAGCCAGCCCTCTGAGGGAAATAAAAGTGAACAGAAAAAAAATCCCTGATTTATGGCATTTGTTGGTCTTTCTGGCACAAATATACTTACTATGCTTGATTTCAGGGTGCAAATTCAATATCTCTGAATGTGGAATTAGCAGAGGTGCTAACAGTTTGCTGTTGCCAGGAGGTATGAGTTAACTCTGGCACACTATTGAATTACATTGTTGAGAAGAGTTGTATGCTATTTATTCTCATTTTATATAGATGTGATGATACTACAGTTTATTATATTATTGATGGATATATATAGGTAATTTTCAATTTGTAGCTTTTTAAAATAATGCTGCCATTGACACTTAGTACAAGTCTCTTGCTAAACAAATGCAAGAGTCTCAGTGGGGCCTATCCCTGGAAGTAGTATTGGAAAGTTCTAGGCCTGCATATGTTTAGCATTTTTCTGTTTTACACTCCCACTGTCAGGTATGAAAGTCCAGTTGCTCCACATCCTTGCCAAAATCTGATGTTCTCAATCTTTCATTTCAATTATTTTCATATGTGCAGTGGTCTTACATTTTGATGTTGATTTTCATTTCCTTGCTGACCAATATGGATATCTGTTCATATGTTTGCTGACTATTTGATACTCTCTTTTGTGAAATATTTTATCTTTTTTTCTCCTGTCAGTCTTTTTCCATTTCTTACTGATTTTTCCTTCTCCTTATAGATACAAACTAAGCCATGATCCATCCTTCAAAGCCCATGTCATCTGAACACCCATAGCATTCACAGTACTGTTTATTCTCTTATTCAAATGACACACATTTAAGTTAGTCTGATGTTTATTTTCATTTCAGAAGTTAAGGAATTTTAGTAATAACATATACAGTCTTAATCTGCAGAAAGAGAGTAACAATTTATAATCTGTTTATTCAAAAGATAAACATTGAAAAGCTAAGGTAGATTATTCCTACTTCTATATTCCTACTTCTAATACCTTTCTCTCTAAAGTAAAGAGGAAAGTAAATTACTCAGGGAAAGGATACCAAGCTGTAGGTAACATTCAGTGAGAATTTGTCCTCCTGTTTTCGACCTGGGGTGATGACAGAAGTCAACCTACCATAGAGAAGCCTTTCTATGCTCATGCTTCTTCTGAAGATGCCACTCAGTTGTTTGTAAATAAAATTTTGTGCCACTGAAACATTCTCTAATCAAAACATAGACTTCTAGGTTCATCACAAAACAGAAGGAAGAAAGGATACATTGAGTTAGCAAGCCTGACACTCACAGTATTGTTTACTCCTCTCTCATTTTGAGAAGGCTGGACCTATGTAACAAGTAAGATATTGCTGAACGGAAGATGTATGGCTTGTGACTCTTACACTAGGCTACAAAAGACACATGCTTTCTGCCTCGTTCTGTCTTCTATCACATGCTTTCAGCAAGGCACCATGGCAAGAGAACACTTAAGGTCGTGTAGTGAGGGACTGAGGCCTCCTCCTGATAGATAGCAGCAACGAACTGCATTCTCTGTGAGTAAATACATTGGAAGTGGGTCCTTGTGTCCTCATCAAGTCATCAGATGAGGCAGCTCCAGTTCATACCTTGACTAAAGTGTCACAAGAGATGATCTTATTTCCTTTTCTGTTGTTTTACTGAATGCCACACTCTGGATAATTTATAAGGAATAAAGGTTTCTTTAACTCACAGTATGGAGGCTGGGAAGTTTAAGAGTATGGCATTGGCATTGGCCAGGGCCTTCTTGCTACATCCTAACACAGCAAAGTGCTTAATATGGTGAGACAGAGCAAGCATGTTAGCTTGGGTCTCTCTTCTCCTTATTATGAAACCATCATGCCATCCTGGGGCCCACCCTTGAAACTCATCTGATCCTAATCACTTCCCAAAGGCTCTACCTCCTCTTAATCCTTTGAAGATTAAATTTCCATCATATAAACTGTGAGAGTATACACTCTAACCACAGCAGAGCCTCTTAGCCAGATTCACTCAGGTACGATGCTCTTAGATTTCTGGCCCTTATAAACTGGATGACATAGAAAGTGTATATTGTTTTAAACTGCTATAGTTTCAAAAAATGTTATATGTAGCAATAGATAATTCTCACCTTAAAAAGATCAGTATTAAACTTTCTATGAAAGCATGATAGAGCCATTGACTTTAGGAAAAATAATTTGAGAAGTAATAGCAAGGTTACTCTTTAAAAATAATTCAGCAAGAGACAGTTATTTATAATCTTGCAATGTAAAGGACAATGGTGATGTGACACAAGGCAATACTAGAAGTTGAAAGGAGCGGCCACAGACTGAGGCTTCTAAACGGGAAATGTAGAAATATGATTAAGTGAAATAAGAGAGCTGCAGTGGTTTTCAAACCAAAAGGGCACATTCCTATTATTTTGCTGGGGAAAGCGAAAGGTTTACAAGGAATTGCAGGAGGCTTCACCATCAAATAAAATTGTCTTTACCATTGTAAGCATTACCAATAACTTTTGATTGTGATTCTCTCATAATGACTCAGATAACATTCATGAATCATAGTAAATAATACAATATGAACATGCATGTTAATTTTTTCCCACAAAAATAAGCTACACACATGTTATGTGAAAGATATTTATCATTTGATAAGCCATTTGGTTATAAATAAAGCCATGTGTTTTGGCAGAGATTATTATGTGATGATTTAGTTTGATCAGAGCTGATAAAGCCATGTTCTACTCAGAGGCTGACTCAAAAGTAAATTCATCCTTATCATATTGACCCAGCAGTGCTGGAGTACATCATAAAATATTTGAAAGCAGCTGTTATATCAGATTTTAATCCCCCCAAAATCTCTTCCCACTCAAGAGGTCACATGCCATCTAGGAACTATCCCGTTCCATTGAACTTATTCTAGAAACATAGCCTCTTTATACACGAAAGAGCCCACATGGACCTATTTCATCAGCAGATATCCAACAATTATTTAAATGAAAACTTGAACTTTATATCAGCCAACATGGGGATAAATATTTAAAATCTAAGACTATAAAAACAAAAATTCCCTTCCCTGATGGCCTAAAACACATGCATTTCACCCTAGAAAGATATTTACAAGGGCACAGCTAGGGTACAGATGGACCTATGTAATGGAACCACAGGAAAGCAAATATGATAGATTTCATTGCAGGAAATCATGGTAATGGCATAGTTAAAAGTACTAACTCCTCTAGATTCATTCAATATCAACAATTTTAGTCACACACAAAGACACTCTCAGAGAGACTAAAGTGAAAGAAATAGATTTTTTCCCTTCCCAGAACTAATGCTGGAACTGGCTTCTTGGGATTTTTGTATTTCAATGGTATAATATAAAGCTAGCATCAGTAAATAACATTTCTCTTATTTTAGAGTAAGGGCTTATAGTGTCTGGCCAAAGGGATTCTATATTTGTGTTGATTTTTCCAAGTTCTGTTTAGTACTTTGCCCTGCTTTGTGTTCTTGCTGATGCTTACTGCTCTTTAAGAGTGGAGTTTACTTGGGATAGAATTTGTATCTAATACCTAGCTTTGTTCAGGGGCTTGTTAATCTCTAATAATTTTTTTATTATTATTCTAAAAAACCATTCATTAATAGGAGAAATCAATGTAACAAAGACATATTTTATGATTTGTCTACTTAAAGGAACTGGACAATGAAGGGGCCTCGAGTAATTCTCTAACTTTGGTATGTATCAGAGTTATCTATGAACTTGTTAAAATACAGATGCTCAAAATCTCCCTAGACTTATTTAATCAGTCGCACTCCTGGAAGGTGCACTGGAATATATATTTCTTTTTTTTTTAATATTTTTTTTTTAGTTGTAGGCAGACAGAATATCTTTATTTTATTTTTACGTGGTGCTAAGGATCGAACCCAGTGCCTCACACATGCTAGGCAAGCACGCTACCACTGCGCCACAACCTCAGCCCCTGGAATATATATTTCTAAATGAGCCCCCATGTAATACTGAAATGCCTCAAGGTTTGGGCATTTACTCAAGGTTTGGGCATTTACTTGCTGGTGTGGAAAGCAGAGCAACCGGGGATCAGGGCCAATGGTCAGGGTTCTTCCCTTTCTCATTGATTTCCAAGGGATGCTTCTCTGCTTCATGGGAACTGAGAATCAATTGGCAGTCAATTCCCATAAGGAAGTAACCTTAAAAAAAAATCATCCTTTGACTTGCTCTCAGCATCAACTTTCATGAAGTTATCCACTCAGAATCTTTAAAGAAGAAACAAAATTGGTAATGACAATCATCATATTTCATAAAATTTAAAATGATGCTAGCCTGGCAGTAAGACTTCTAACCTTCCAAAATTATTCTTGAATCTCTCTTGTGGGCAAATTCCTCTTAATGGATGTTATAGTGGAACAAGTGGTCATGGACATTCTATATCATAAAAGGAGTAATTTTTTAGTCCTGCAAATTTCCTCATTCTCACAAATAGGTGTTTTGTGATTTGAATCAGATGAAGTGCATCTTTTAGAATGGAAGAAGCTTAAATAGACTGTTTTGTAAACATGAGATATCAGTTAATTCTCTACTTTCTTTTATCCCCTATTCTCTTTCTGGCTCACTTTCTCTCTGCCTCTCTCACTCTGGGATTCTTTTTTTAAAAAAATATCTTTATTTTATTCTTATGTGATGCTGAGGATCGAACCCAGTGCTTCATGCGTGCTAGGCAAGCACGCTACCACTGTGCCATAACCCCAGCCCCTCACTCTGGGATTCTGACTGACTATAACCTTGGGTTTTTATGGTTGATTAACAAGGAAAAGATTACGACTCCTAACTCCCACATTTGGAAACACATAGGACTTTGGTTGAAAGAAATAGCTGAAACCCAGGGACTGATGCCTGCACTGTTCTCTAGCAGTGCTAGCAGTGTAGCATCAGGATGCTTCTGATGACAGGACAAGCTATAACAGGGGAGTGACTGTGGGTCTAAGATCTGACATTAGCCCTCTGTTGATATAGTGGCTGCAAATGGATTCCTCTTTATACTGTTTCCTTCCCTTCATTGTATGAAAAGCATAGTTCCCATTCCAGCTGCTTCATTAATATCCTGGATCACAGATGAGGTAACAAAATTCCACTGGGATTGAACATAGGTTTTTCTACAGGATTGGGCCCTTGAATGTGTGCATTTTTGTTTCTGAGCAACTAGCACTGGTAAGATTTAAAAAGAATGAAGACAGTATCAAGAAACGAACTTCTAGATATTTGCAACCACCACAGCATGCAGATTAGTTTCTTTCTTTTTCTTTTTCTTTCTTTTTTTTTTTGGTCTCAGGAGTTCTGCATGAATTTGTTGTCTCCAGAAAAAGAATAAAAAGCATATTTGCATTTTTCTAATTAAAACTTGGTTAATAATAGCTTTTGGCAGGTAATGGGACTAATCAGATATCAAATCCATGGGGTGGACATTCTAGGTTAGTAATAGCAACATGAAGCCAAGAGTTTCCATAACCTTGGAGAGAGGTAAATGTGAGTGGCAAAAAAGGAGGGAAGCATAAAGAATAAGGAGCAGACTAAGTGCCAGCAATTCCCAGAGAGTAGCAGAAGTAATTTCAAACATTATAGGAATACAAAGTTCAGGTGGCCCTGCTGGATCAGATGCCAGAGGAGGTAGGTGGATATCAAAGACCAAAGCAAAAGGTCAGGTTGAAAATATAGAACATTTTACCAGATGATTAGCTTGCTGCCACTCCTGGATTTCTTTTGTCTGCTGTGAGGTATAAAGCCCTTGTTCTGCATGACATCTACTGGGCACCATATGACTCTCTGGTACTCCTTTCACATGTCACCAGACATATGGAGATGAAAATGTGGAGTGTGCATTTAGACCAGTTATCCTTTTTAAAATTTTATTTTCTAAATTGGTTGTTCACTTTGTGTATGGAAAATGGATAATTTAAATTATGCAAAGCTCTTGAGTAGTTTTATTCTAGTTAAAATTCTGCTTTGCATTAACCAATATAGAAACCAGCTATATATAAAAATGCAATCATAGAGTTGAGGTTTTATATTCTGTATTTTTCCAATGTAAAAAGTCAAAGTGATAAGGTGGAAAGATCATTAGAGTAGAAGTGAGACTGGGATTCTAATCCTGGCTCAAATACAGGTATAAATTTAGGCAAACGTTTACTATTTATAGACCTGTTTGCTTATTTACTAAAACTGGCAAATAATGTTTTCATTACCTAGTAGACATTTATTGAGAAGTACATGAGATAATGACCATAAATAGCTTTACATTTTTCAAAATCACTTACATTAAATGTAAAAAATATAAAAAATTACATTTTTCAATAGATTTTATCGGACTTAGTTTTTATGATTGTAAGGAAGTTAGGGCTGATAGTTTTATCATTATTTTATAAATCCCCTCTTGTCATCATTTTATAAATAATAAACCTGTTATGGTTTAGATATGAGGTGCCCCCAAAAGCTCATGTGTGAGACAATGCAAGAATGAATGTTCAGAGGTGAAATGATCAGATGATGAAAAGTGTAAACTAATCAATGGATTAATCCATTGAGATGGATTCACTGGAGGATAATTATAAGCAGGTAGAGTGTAACTGGAGGAGGTCAGTCAGGGGGAGGTGTGCCTTTGGTGTTTAGATTTTGTCCTTGATGAGTGAAGCTCTTTCTGCTTCCTGGCTGTCATATCCTGAGCTGCTTCCCCTGCAGCACCATTTTACCATGATGTTCTGCCACAGGCCTGGAGCTATGGAGTCAGTCAACAATGGACTTGAACGTCTTAAACTATAAGCCAAAATAAACTTTTGGTCACAACCACACAAATTGAAAAAAAAAAAAAGAAAAAAAACCACACATGGAACCTGAGGTCACTGCTTGACTGGATGATTGAGCAGACATCCTTGCTCTCCAGTAACTTACCTTGTAGTATGAAAAATATCAAATCTAGCAGCTATCTCCTGATTGCTTCCCTACATCCATATCTCCTTCTTCCTTCCTATGTGGTTCTGAATTTCCCAGCTGAATAAGTTTAAGTAATATTAATATTTCTAATAGTTTTTCTAATTGGCTTATATCTATCACTGGTCTGAGAATTGGTTTGGGGGGAATAATCTAATCAGAATGAATTCCAGATATTTTGCTCAGAGTTGGAACATGGATTCTTTTCTGCTTGGTTTAATGCAAAAACAAAGGAAGAGAGGCTTAGTGTGACCACCACCACCAAAAGAGATCTAAGAGCTATCTGCAGTTATCCAGGAGGAAACAGATTCTAGGTATGGATCAGGATTGCATACTTTAGTACATGATAAGATACCCACTCCATTCCTCATGCTCTCTCATCTCTTTTGAGATTCTTATAGAGTAATTCAGTGATCTGGGACCCAAGACATTCTTAAAAACACCCAACCCATTGGCCCAGATGACCCTCAGGTGCATTGGTTTTGAGAATCTCTGCCCTAATTCCTAGCTTATTCAGAACCAAGAACTTCAGTGTATAGTTAAGTTCTGAATGACAGATTTCTTCTGCCATTCTACAAACTACATTTATTCATGTCTTTGTTTATTTAGAATTAATTTGTCCTTTTTAAATATTGCCACACATTATTTAGAATTTATTTGTTCATTTACTCCATTCTTAATCTATTGCTAAGTGTGGTGGCATAATGGAGAAAAGGAAGGGGAAGGTGGCATCTCCCCTCATATTTCTGTTGAGAGGATCAAGGTAGCTTACCTCATGGCACAGTAGTAATTCTCACAGGGCCATGTAAAACTGGTTATAAGCTAGATTTACATACCCCCAAAATGATGGATGTGCACATAGTAAGTGAACTTCTTTTTATATCTTTGTTAAGTAAATGAGACCAAGTACAGTCAGCTTCCAATGTGAGAGCGGTTCACGAAAGCTTTGCTGAGGTGGCAGAAATTGCATTTGACCTTGATGAATAATTAGAATTTGGATCAGGAAGACAAGTCATAAAAAAGGCAAGGAGGTGGAGAAAAGTAGGTTTTGGACACAGTAAATAGATCGGCTAGACTGCTTCATCTGAAGGTGTAAATTTAGGAATAGCAATGTTTATTTTCCTAGTACAGAATGCTGATACACAATTCCATGTTTGTTCTTTCATGAAAATGGAGTCTGTAAAAAGATTTTTATAAGCTGTTTACACCTCATCTGTTCACATGGTCAACAGGTTTCTATCTGAGTGTACTGTGGGTAGAATGTGGCAGTGTTGGTGTCCCGTTAAGTTTGTTGAAAGGGCGTTCTACCTGTCATGTAGTCAGCCTGTTCCAGCCAGCTCTTAAATCAACATATAAATAGGGAAACCAGGAGACCCCAGGGGAGAAAAAACCTTTGCCATGATGTATATCCAAGAGTTTTCCTTAAAGAAGTGCAAAAAAAGAAAAAAAAAAGAAAAAGAAAGAAAGAAAACAGTAAAAAGAAAAAAAACGTGTTGAAAACTTAGGAGGGTTTAAGGAGTGCAAAGTGCCTGCTTTTTAGAATGATTTTTTTGGACCTGGGCCATTTTCACGTACCCATGGTGTTTTATGCCTTGCCTAATTTATTGCTGATTTTATTTCATGACCCTTAATCCAGGAAATGCCACATAAGAAACACACTGAGGAAACTCTCCTATCATAAATTTTAAACATACAAAAAAAAAATGGTCATCACTGGGCACCCAAGTGTCTTGAAAAGCTTGTCCCAGAGCAGATCACAGAGCACCATTAAAGATAGAGAAAGCATAGGAGAGGACTATTTCCTTCCTCTGATCTGACTAGTTATTATAATGAAGTTTCACTGCAATGCTTTACAATGCATCTGCCATTAAGATATGTGCCTTAGCAACTCCCAGGCTAATTCAGAAGCCAAGGCTAGTTCCATAATACCAGCTGGGATGCCCCAGGTAGCTTTCTGAGATGGAATTTTGTTTGTGGTCAGTACAGCAAACTCAACTTGCCTCCAGTGTCTTTGACACCTGATGCTTCTTCACCTTGCTGTTTCTGTCCCGTGTGCAGGCCCCACTGGACACCTAGACTGATGTCCATTTCTACTTTTGATTCAGGCTTCTTGTAAATGTCACCTGATTTCTAATCTATTTCAGCCCTAATGGTGATTCAGCTTCTCTCTCGACCCCTTGGCTTTTACTTTGAACTTTTCGGATTACCTACTTTCACCTCTGACAAGGCTCACTCACGAGTTGGGGCTCTTGGTCATCCCTTGGCATGGAACTCTTTATTGCCTGACACATTATCTCAGGCGACAGAAATGGTTGACTCCTAACAGGACTGCAACTCTGATTTAACCCTCTTAGATGAAGGAAGATTGAATTCCTCTGGTTCTGGAAAATACCTTTTCCTTTTTATTTTTATATATAATTTGTCAGCATTAAAATTCATGAAAGGCATTTCTATGTAAAAATAATATTTTTTCATATAATCTTCCTTGAATATATTCAAAGAGGACCTAAAGCAAAAAATCTCATACTATCTTAGTACTTTTGTTTCTTCATCACCATGGGTTATGATTTAGAATTATAGCTGTCACATCATTAAAATGTATTCTGTGGTAATGGTAAATGGTACTCTTTTAAAAGCTCATCTACATATTCAAAAAATCTTCTTGAGTTATTATAGAATTGTTTAATTGGACATGATGCTCAGTATTACTGGCTCTCCACCTTGATTGCCTTCACCTGCATTTTTATATACAAAAATAATTCCTACATGGAGTCCAAAGCTTCCCTTGACAGTGTATCAAAACACCTGGGGACCTTGTTAAAAATATATGCTCTGATTCAGGAGGTCTGGTTTAAAGCTTGAGTCTACATTTTGAACAAACCACCAAGTGTTCTAATGCTACAGAAAGTTTGGGTAGCAAGGCTGTCAATAATGACTTCAACAATATTTTCAGGATTCCAAGGAAATAGCATCTAACACACAATCTATGCTCAATATAAACTCATTGAATGAAGGAGTGAAAAATAAAAACAAATGTTGATAATATGGGGAGCTTAACAGTCTATTATATTAAAAGACCCAAGGCCAAGTAGAAAATTAATATAGATATAAGTTATTATCCAAAATGTATTCATCATCATGGCTTTATGAATGATTCTGATATGGTTAGCTACACTCAACATTATGTGTTGTGGCCAACTGCATACCAGAGCTTGTGCTAGCTCATGTAGGGATGACAAATGAATTTGACTGCCTACCAAGAATTTATTTTGCACTTCTGTTTATGGAAACTTTGTTTAGAAAATAATACATAAAAATAACTTGATTATCATAGGTTTATTGTTAGTATTGATCCTTCCATTATGGCTGATCAGTCATGTCTACTTACCCTACTACACTACATCCAATTCTGTCCTGAAGCTGGGCACTTGCAGAAGAAGCAGAGGCAAAGTTCTTAGGTAAGGTAGACCTTTGATATCACACAATAAGCCATATCATATTTTCAAGGGCGTATCTGTTAAATACTGAATCTAATAAGGATAATAAAAGCTAACAATTTATGAAGTGCTGATAATGTACTAAATATTTTACAAGAATTATTCTCTTTAATCTAGTTTTCAGAACTTTCTTATTAAGTAGGTAATATAGGTTTTTTTGTGTGTATGAGAAACTGAAACTCTGAAAAACAAATGATTTTGCTCAATATTACATGGCTTAGTAGTTAGACGAGCCAGGATATGAACACAGACAGTACTGGCCCCCATGGAGTTCATTCTCTTTTAACTCCTCATTTATGCTGCTGTAAGAGAGAGATAAACAAATATGATGGAGATTCCAAAGAAAAAGAAAGCCGGGTGCCATGGCTCAAGCCTGTAATCCCAGCACTTAGGGAGGCTGAGACAGGAGAATTGCGAGTTCAAAGCCAGCCTCAGCAACGGCGAGGCGCTAAGCAATTCAGTGAGACCCTGTCTCTACATGAAACACAAAATAGGGCTGGGGATGTGGCTTAGTGGTTGAGTGCCCCTGAGTTCAATCCCCAGTACCAAAAAAAAAAAAAAAAAAAAAAAAGAAAGAGACCACAGCTGATGAAGAGATTAAATCTTGAAGGGTTATGAGATTTTAACAAGATGGGAGGACATTCAAGGAGATAGAGTGTCCAGACTGTAAAGATTGTGAATTTAAAATTTGAATCTTAGATGACTGAGAAAATGATGATGTGACATTCACAGCAACAGGAAGTCAAGAGGAAAAGGAGGGGATTCCTTGAGTATTTACCAATACATTATACCATCATTAGAAGATTGGAAAACATGTTCCTGACTTTCAGAAAAAAAATACTGACTTGAGGGTTCAAATATTGAATAAGAAATTTCTTGTGTGCACACTTTGTTTTTGAGAGTAAAAGTAATTAGATGACAAAATTGAAACTACTTTCATGTGTCTCATAAAACAAAATACTTACTTTTGAAATAATTTCAATCATGTAATCACCTTAATTTTGCCCCTGGTGAAATGGCATTCTACATTGAAGAAGATACACTGTATGTAATTATCAAAGTTTGGCAAAAATCATTTCATTGATGTGCTAATCTCATCAAACCTAATTTGGATCATTTCTAATTGAAAGGACATGTAATTTTTGGCTCAAACAAATGTTTTGTCAGTGAGTGTTTTTTTCCTGTCTCAAACATACCTCCCTCCATATGATATAAATAAACTTACATATAATGGTGACCAAAAAGGACAGTATGTCATAATTTGGATCCAGCTCATGAGTGGTTAAGAGCCTTGGCCTAGGTTCAGATCCTGATTTGTGAGGTTGAGTAGTAGTTACTTATCTATGAAATGTAGGTAATGATATCCACATTGTAGAGTCTTGGAGGGGAATAGTTGAATTAATACATGTAAATTTCTTGGCATAATATCTGATATGAAACAATCGGAGCTAAGATTTATTAAGCATTTCTCTGCCAAGGACTACTTTCAATAAGAAATGTTGGAGATTATTATTTCCATTAATAGTGTTAGAAAGACTTTTTTTATACCAGAAACATGCCTTGCTCTTTTTGTTTGCTTATCTTTCTTCAGACTTTAATCAATTTAATTTTTGGAATATTGCTATGGAATATATATTAGTATTTAACAACAAATTTATCCCCCTAAAAGTTATAGCAAGTAAATATTTTCCCCAACAGTTTGGCATAATGCATGTTTATAATTGTCAAATATCTTCTTGGAACACTTTTTTTTGTGGCAAAAACAAAAACAAAAACAAAATAAACTCTTGTGGATCATCAATTCAGTTTTGTTGTGGAATTGTGATTATTTTTATTTATTTTATTTCTGAGAAAATAAAATGAGTACCATTCAAAACTCATCACATTCTGATTTTTGGAGCAAAATCTTAGGAAGTTTTGGCACTCTGTGCATTTCCTGTTTTAATCATTAGTAATTAACTTGTAGCTCAAACTTCTGACTCTTAACATGGAGAAATACCTTTCACCTCCAAATTTTACTGGAAATATTTTCTTTATTTGCATTCTGGTATTTTGCATAGAAGTGACACTTGCTTCCTAGAACTTCACTACTTCTTTTTACCATTATTTGCATTTCTATCCTTTAGGTTATTTCACAATGCCTTTAATTCCACAATCAAAGTATTATTACTTCATTTAGACAGAACAGTTCAGAGGCCAGTTTTACCTAAGAATTCATAGTGTTTGTATAATTAGGAAGCAGTATATCCAGAAATGAGATTGCTGGATCATAAAGTGGTTCTATTTTTCACTTTTAGAAGAATCAAATACTGTTTTCTGTAGTAGATGTGTCTATTTATATTCTTATCAACTGTGTATGATGGTTTCCTTTATTCCACATCACCAACTCTAGCAACACCTGAGAGATGTGCAGTTATATCTCATTGTGGTTTTGACCTAATTTTTCTGATGGTTGCTGATAAGCACCCTTTTATATATCTGGTGGTCATTTGTATGTTGTCTAAGAGACACATACATCCCAAGGTTCATGGCAGCATTATTCACAATAGCAAAAAATGTAGAAATAAACCAAATGTCCATTGACAGATGAATAAAGAAAATTTGGTATATACATATAATAGAATATTATTGAGCTCTAAAAAAGAAGTATGTCCTGTTATTTGCAACAACATAGATAAACCTAGAGGTCATTATGCTAAGTGAAATGACTCAGTTATAGAAAGACAAATATGCATGATTCCACATAGGTGAGTTATCTAAAATAGTTAATTCATAGAAGCAAGAGAAGAGAATGGTGGTTTCCAGACAAAAGAATGGTGCAGAGGGTAATAGGAATTTGCTTTACATTGGGTATGATGTTTCCATTCTATGAGATGAATAAACCCTTGACATCTACTGTATAATACAGTATATACATTTAGCAATACAACATTGCATGCTTTAAAATATGTTAAAAGGATAACTCTTATATTGAGTTCTTAACCCCCTCAAAAATCAATAACAAGTTTACCCCTTCAAAAAACAACAACAACAACAACAAAAAAAAAAAACCCAAACAACCAGCAAAGCAGTCAAACAAACAAAAAACACAAGGACTATTTTGATGTATGTATTCCTTATCTTAAATATGGTGATGGCATTATGAATGTACACATATGTCCAAACTTATCAAAATGTATACATTAAATGCGTACAAATCTCACATATAAATTATACCCCATTAAAGCTTACAAAAATAACAAAACAACTAGTGAGTCACTTAAGGAAAAAATGAACCAGGTCCATGCCCTTTGATAAATATTTTCCCTACATAGCATAAATAGCTGAAATAGCCATCCTTCAATATTATTTTAGAAACAAAAGTAATATTCATTATTTATACAAGTGCCTATATACTTGTATCTATGTGAGCATTGCTTTGATTCTGAAATATTATATATCTCTAAAAGTTTAGTAGGTCAAACAAAATTTAAGGAAAGAAATTTTGTTAAAATACTTGAAGAAAAAAAATACACCAATCATGTTCATAGTGTCAAGCAAGTTGTAGAAGACCCACAAGATACAAATGCCTCAAGGGGCCAAGAAATTAACATAAACATGTCAAAAGGCCTGGTGTAAATCAATGGGGTGTGGTGGGGCTGGAGAAGGGCAGCCTGCAGGCCACCTGAAAGCCTTGTAGAAACAGTTTGAGCCAAGCAGACCACCTGTGGTTTGGCTATGTTTTTATTCACTGACTTTTAATTTGCTGCCACTTATTTTAGGGAATTTGATTTATGCTTGTTTTAAATAACATTTCTTAGCTTCACTGACCCACATCTGTTTGCCTATTTCTACTCCAGAATTGCAATAATAATTTATGTCATTAAATTATAGTAGATGTTTAGAAGACAGTGATAATTTGAATGCATTCAAGGAACATATGTTGAATGTAAACTATATGCCAAATACAGTCTGCCAAGCATGACATACAGGAAAGTGACTTAGGATGATTCAATGCGATGTGTTAGACCAACCACAGGAATAACTTTCAGGTAGACGAGAGATGATTAATCTATCCTTCTCTCTTCTTAACCACTGGAAAGGTCTAACCTGGTCACATGGGTATCTTTGTCACTTCTATGCTTTTCACTTGAACAAATCATCAGTGACCATGTCCTAACTCTGAGAGCTGGAGGAAGGGAAGCTGTGAGGAGAAAAAGCAGCAAAGAAGACAAAAGAGAGCGTCTTTTGCTTATGAGGAATGCAGGGGATATGAAATAAATGATGGGATATGAAATAAATGATGTGGCCAGGGCTCTGTAGACCCAGGGCTGCTGGAGAGAGTGATATAAATTTTGCATGGGGAAGTGGCGGTAGCTATGAGTCACTTTTCCACAGTAAAGAAGTTAGAGGATCCCAGCATTTAGGGATGCTAAGACAGGAGAATCCCGAGTTCAAAGCCAGCCTCAGCAATGGCGAGGCACTAAGCAACTCAGTGAGACCCTGTCTCTACATAAAACACAAAATAGGCCTGGGGATGTGGCTCAGTGGTGGAGTACCCCTGAGTTCAATCCCTGGTACCAAAAAAAAAAAAAAAAAAAAGGAAGTTAGAGGAAAATTCAGGGAGAATCAATAGCACGTATCAAAGTCTAAACATGATCTCAAAGTGTACTTTTAAATGATGCCCCTACATCTTGCTTCCAAAAATCATGATCAGCAACAAGAAAATGATGCTGTAAAAGAGTTTGGTGTTGTGCCCAATAGTTTTAATAACATGGTTATTTTGTATTCACTCATTAAAAAGTACTAAGCAAAGCAGTCTCTAAATGATACATAATAGTTTTCAATTATTTTCATTAAAGGGTTACACTGACTTCAGCCTTGTATCTCCAGACCCTGTTTCTCTTTTATTGGTGAGGACCTCACCCAATGCTTGTGATCAAGAGTTAAGTTCTGAATATTTTTTTAAAGATTTTTTAAAAACAGTTATTTTATTTATTTATGTATTTGGTATGTGGTGCTGAGGATCGAACCCAGTGCCTCACACACTAAGCCACAACCCCAGCCTCATAGTTCTGAATATTTTTGATGCTGATGATTATAGTCCACTGTGAAGCAGCTTCAGAAAAATAGAAATTATTAGATAAAAATGATAACATCTGAGATTTAGTTCTCACTGATACCCAATAAATGCCAAATTGTTGTGGATTAGCCAGGACTATGCTGTAATGCCCCCACAGAGAGCATAATCCAAGTCATACCAAATAACCTCAACTCAGCCCATTGCTTTATACCTGTAACATATTAACCATTCCATTCATTGTCATTTAAAATGCCTCTCTTGCCTTTCTTATTCCCATTACTTCACACTTTATCTGTAAAGTAAGGAGCAGAAGAGATTACTCTAGGACATCTTGAAAGGATTAAACTATACAATGTGTGTCACACACAGCATCATGAGCTCCTAGACATTGGTAGGAACAGCAATACTAAAATAATGGGTGGTATTATGGGCCACATCACTTAACCCTATACTCTACCACAGGCCTGTTGGCTGATCTCTGTCACTTCCCACATTCCATCCTTTAAATGTCTGGAATCACAATACCTTTCAGAAAATTTGTTTGATTGATGATTTTTTTCCTCACAAAGACACTAATAGGAACAAGATCTTTCAAACAATCACAGGAAATTTGCACCTTTTAAGTTGCTCTATGCCATATTCAGTTAAATAAAATCGTTATGTGTTTCTTCCTTAGAGCAAATGCCCATTTATGATTTCTATGCACCAGTCTTAGAGAATATATTTAATCCTTTTTTTCATATTAAGTTTAATTGACTATTTTTCTGGAGTTTTTCCATGTATGATCAAAATATTTACGTTATTTCCATTTGCCAGATTTCCCTACTTGTCATTTAGAGGTCTTCTTGACCTAACTTCAACTTACTTATTTTGTCTTTTTTCTTAGTTTTATATTTGGATTATACACATCATTTTTTTTTCCAGATTTTTGATACTGTCCACTAGTTTAAAAATTCATGGCTTTTCTTCTCCTTCTATAATATTCATTTGACTAGTTACATATCATCTAATAATCTTCTAATTTAGTTTTATTTAAAATCAGAAGATAACTTAGGTAGTCCTTTTTTTTTGCTATCACATCTGCATTTATTTGTTATCTTTTAAAAATTTTATATTTGTGAGGTTTGTTTTCTAAGTAAGACAATTTGGATTATAAATCCTAGGTAGCCATATCCTTCTTCCAGATTTTTGATACTTTCTGCTAGCTTTAAGACTCATCTTTTTCTTCTCCTTCTATAATATTTACTTGATTATAATATTCATAGGATAAGTACTTTTGAATTATATTCCTTTTGGAATTCAATAGCATTTAATGCATTCTTATATACTACACATTTAACAGTGATTTGATTGAAATCATCTGATACTCATTACTTGCCTACAGCATACCTGACTCTATACTGGTTATTGTGAAAAATACAAAAATAAGACTTGAACCCTCTCCTCAAAGAATCTGATGTTCAGGATAGATGGTTCTTCCTGAGACATTATATTACTATCAGAAAACCTGATCAAATCATATTACAATGTGTTTAAATATAGGAATTTGTTTAGTTCATTTTTATCTAGTTGTGCAGTTGAACCATAGCTGAGTTTGAAAGAAAATTTTACTTGCAACTTCTAAAAGGTTAAATGTTAATGTCCTGGCAGATCTTGGCAGCACCTCACTGATTTTTTTTTCTTTTTTGATATAAACATGCATTTTTTCTTGATTCTAACCTTAGCCTCCTGCACAATTTTAAGAACAGACATCTTGCAAAGCCCACGCAAGTTGGCAGTCTTACCTTGAATGGTTAGGCCAATATAATACTTATCTCAGACTATCAGCAAACAGTAATTTCTGAAAACCATCTGGAATGATGATTTATCAGATCACATCCCTTGTCCTCCTTACTTGCCCAAGAGATCAGTTAATCTGAAGAATGAAATATTATCCCTCATACTTCCCAGAGGAAACATCTTGGATACAACCTCTGATTTACCTGATAAAGCAAATTTTGATTTGGCAATTCACCAGACTAACAATTTTACACATATTAACTATTGAAACAAGTGAATGTTTAGATTATTATTTTTATTTACTGTCTGTACTTATTTGTTAATCTTTTAACTTGCTGGTTTTACAAAAGTCACAGATCTCACATTTGTTTTCCCTAAGTCAATATTTTGGGGCTTTGTTACTGGTGAGCAACAGTGGCTGCAATATGGAATGCACTGAAGAATGGAGCAGTTAGACAACATCACTGAGTCAGAGGATCTTCTATATAGTGATTTTTCTGAACATGGCAATAAAGGAACATGATGTGAATGTTTTACTCAACTACAAATGACATCCAAACTTTGGACAAATTGAAAAATGCCCTTTCCGAAGGATTTTTGTTTGGCATACTCTTCCCTTCAGCTAATATAGGATCAGCTATGTCTGTTATAGGAACTTTGAAAGAAATAGACCAAAAATTAAGAAATCATCATCATCATCATCATCATCATCATCATCATTATCATCCTTAGAGAATAAGACTAAATCATGTTGGAATTTTAAGTCTCAATAACCAAATTTTAAAAACATATTTTAAAAAGTAACTAGAGATAATTTCAATGACTCTTCAAGCTGGACTTACCTCCTGTTGAATAATCATCTGATCCCCACTTAACAATTTCTAAAAGCCTCAGATGCTTTGGATCTGCTTTGCATCTGACAGACAGTAACAACTGTGAACTATTTCCATGTTGGCCCACGATTATGCTCAGTCCTATCCCAAAATACTTTCTGTGTCACTGTAGATTGCTTAAGAATATAGGTAACAGAATAAAACAGTGGCAACATCCTTTATTAATTTCCTTAAAAGATAAAATAAAAATGATGTGTGTGTGTGTGTTTCCTTTATAGCCTTTTTATATTCTCATTTTATTTAGAATTGTGAAGTTGTGGTCTGATTTTTTATTACGGTCATAGAAATTCAGTTTACTTGAAATTTCCAGACATTATTTTTTTTAAATCAGCAAGATAATTTTATGTAGCAGGGATACATTTTATTTATATATATAATTTAAATCCTAATTTTATTCTTACTATTCTTATGAATTGTGGATGACTCTAATTGTAAATTTCTAAGAGGCTGGATATAGAATATTACTCAGCTAGCTAAGGACATCTTACCTGGTCACTTATTTTTATTCAAAAAATACTTATTGAACATTTACTATAACAAGTACTTTAATAAGTGCCAGAGAAGAATGAAATGTGTGGCCTCTGCCCTCTAAAGCTCTCAATCTAGTGAAGAAGACCTCATCTTCACAACAAAGTGAAAAAAAAATACAATATATTGTGAGAGCACAGAGAAGGGAGTGATTAATTTCTCCAGGTCAGATATATGTGGAAGGAGGGACATTTCAATATAGCAAATATTTCTCTGGGAAAATGTCAGAAGAGAAAACGGTCCAGAAGAGAGGATGTGTTGAAAATGCATTTAATCCCATCATATGGCAGCTGTGACTTCTAATGAAAATAACAACAACTAAAAAATCCTTTAGTTTTCAATACTGTTTTATGGCTCCATTACATCACTTACTTGATTCTCAAACATACTGGTGAGATGCATGTTATTGTCAAATGAATGGAAACTGAAAAGCTTTTATGTGAGAGGGACAAGCCCCTATATAGGCCTCAGTGGAAGTCCAAGTGGTGACCATGACTGGGACCATTCTTTGTTGATGAAGTCTAAAGCAAAGCAGACAGGAATGGAGGGGCTTCTTTAATAAGAGCTAAAGTAAATTATTAATAGGAAATTATTCTCTCTCTTCCAATTCAAAAATAGGATTTGATGTTTAATTCTGTAAGCTTTAGTGATATGTTAATTCCTGGAATCAAAAAAAAAAAAAAAAACTCTAATGAAACAACTCTAATGAAACCATGAATGAGATTGATTCTTTTCCATCTTCTTGGAGAGAGTGGGTTCTTCCCAACCTTGGAAGGGAAAATCAGTGCTGAATGTATGTTATTTGCTTTCCTTCAAAATATGTAACTGGGAAGAGGAGAATACTATATAATTTTGCTAATCACATGTTCTAAAAAGTAAACAAAGAATACTTTAGGATAGATTTTATTTAAAGTCATCATCTTTCATAATTATTTCATTCTGCATCATAATTTCCTAATTAGGCAATGTAATTATAGGTTGAAAATCCTATAATCACATGCATTTAGGTTAATTATGAAAACCATTAATTATTGTTGAACTACTGAAATGGTAACCTGTGAAAATGAAATGCTTGTAGAAAAGCAACACAGATTTTAAAAATTAAGCCATATAACAAAACACAGATTAATATTTTATATGCAATGCATTAAAGCAAATAAAATGCACTTAACTTTCCAGCATTTAAAAAAATTAGTCAGTATTCATTTCATGTTGACTTCAAGATGCTGATAGAATTATGTTGGGATGAATTTACAATTTATAATTTTACAATTTATGTCTATCCACAGAATAGCAATAAAGCCTTGGGAAGGAATCAACTAGCATATATATTATAGCTAAATTTTGAGTGTTTTCTAATGAAAAACACAATGAAGATAAATTAAGATATTCATAAATTCTATTTTTTGCATAAATAAGCCTGAATCATTTGCTCATTTAAAAACGTCTTTGTCTTGGTAAATAGAAAGATATTTGCATTTACTAAAGAATATATAAAATTCATGAAGTCTTCATTTGACCAGATTCTGTTTGGGCTAAAATGTATACTAGATCTTTTATCAGAGCCAACAACAACAACAAAATGATATCTTCCTTACTCTGGGACAGAACTTTATTATTTATATTCTAGGACTGTCTTTAAGAGAAATAAATTTAACCTGTTGGTCATTTGTTACAAGTATGGGGAAGAACATTAAATACTAATTAGGACAAAATGAATTTTAATTTTGTTTACATTTCTTGCATACAGATGGGTAGCACTAAATGTATTATACAGTTTAACTTATTTAGGCCATTGAAATATAGAGATGAAATTGGGATTCATTAAAAACTAAGGCATACATAATTTAAAAATTTAACCTCAAACCTAACTTACTCACCGAACTTTATATATACGATAAAGGTGATGGTTTTGACGATGAGCCCTTCAGTTCAATTTAAGATCATCTTTCTTGTGAAAACAAAACCCGTAGTATATTTTCTGGTATTCAGTCAGATTCTTAAAATGAAAGCAAAACAAATAAAAAACTAGGAACACTTGCAAAGTAATCTATGGTATCCTAGCTTTTGCTTACGTAAAACAAACAAGAAGCAAACAAACAAACAAAAGTGCTATAATAACATGAGTAAAACAGATTACTTGTTTTATGGCCCATTGTCATAGGTTTGCTCAATGTCACATTAATGCTTGATTGACTGGCATGAATACCTGTTCCCTAATCTTGTGTTCCCCGTTCAAATGTGCCAATAGTAGCCATTTTATGTTTAAATTGTTTAAAATTTGGGTTGTATGTGTTCTCATAAAAAATGTAGCATTTTGTATGTTTTATTATAAATGTAGTATAAATTATACTATATCTCATTTTATATCTTCACAATATTTTAAACACCTATCCATGTCATCTTGTATGTAATTTAATTTATCCACTACTTCAAATGCTACATAGTACTCCCTGATGTGAATCCATTAAACTTTGTATATTCAATTCTCCAGTGTGGGGCACAGCTACTAATTTTATATATATATAAAATATATATATCTCATTTTGGTGTAAGAATTTGTGTTATAGATATTCAGGAAAGAAATTGTTGGCTCATGGAGTATGTTATATCTCTTTCCAGAATATCTACAGCAGTCTACAATTCCACCAGCAGTGCATAAAGGTTTCTATATTTGCACATCCTAACACTTTGCATTTTCCAGTATTCTAATTTTGTCTGTCTAGTACATGCAAAAGGATAGTTAATTTTTATTTTTAAAAATCTTTTGTATTTTGAAATAATTTTACATTTACATGAAATATGTAAAGAGAATGCAGAAAATTCCTATGCAACCTTCATCTGGTTTTCCCTAATGTTAACATAATCACAGTATATTTATCAAAACCAAGGAATCAGCATTGGCATGATACTATTAGCCAAACTGCAGATTTATTTAGATTTCACATTTTTTAATCTTTTGTTGTTGTTGTTGTTCCAGGAGTCACTCCAGGTTACAGCATTGCATTTAATTATTATATCACTGTAATAGCCTCTGATCTACCATTGTTTCTTATTCTTCCCTTGTTTTTCATGACCTTAAGACTTTTGAAGAATGTTGGCAGGTATTTTGTAGAACACCCTTAATTTGTTTAATGTTTTATACTGACTAGACTTGGGTTTCTGGTTTGGGCATAATCCAATAGAGATGAGATTCCTTTCTTATCATGTCATATTAGGGAATACATAATTAACTCACACTGGTGATTAACTCAAGTGGATCCCATTATTGACATAAAGGGAATTTGTCTCTTACTGGTTAAGTTTAGGTATATTTTCATATATTGGATAATCTTTTATTTTTAGTGTTATGTAAATTACCTGTTCACATATGTGCCCAAGTTCCTTTGAGGAATTTGTATTTTTCTAGTTGGTACACAGATTGTTTTTTATGTTTTAGTTATTAATCCTTTGTAAGTTTTAGAAATGGCAAACTCCTCCCATGTTTGCATGCTTACTTGCTTATTCATGGAATTCTTCATTAACCAGAAAGCTTTATTTGCTATGTACCCACATTCATTTATTTTTCTGATAATGTAAGCTTTCAAAGTTTTAATAAGTATTCTGTGCCCTTAGATCACAGAGATAATCTAATATTTTTCTACTCAATATATAGTTTACTCTTCACTTTAAGTGTTTAATCCACCTGGAGTCAATATTATATGCTGTATTAGACAGAAAATAATTTTATTTTTTCCACATAGTGAAAAAGTCTTCCAAACTTTATTTTCTAATCAGCATATTCTTCCCCATGAACTTATAATGCCAATTGTATTTTTTTTAGAATATGTTTATTTTATTTTTTATATGGTGCTGAGGATTGAACCCAGTGCCTCACACATGCTAGGCAAGCATGCTACCACGGCACCATAACCCCAGCCCTGCCAACTGTATTTTAAACTAACAGTCTCCTCTAAGTGATCTATTGTGTACCACCAATCCAATGGTATATAGCTCTGGGAAAATCACAGGAAACTTTTTTTCCCACTTTGATCTATGCCTTTTAAGTATGGCTTCATATGTGGTAGGGCAAAAGCCAAATATTAATCTTCTTTTAAAGGATGGCATCTATTGATTTCCCTTATTATTTCATATATTTATATAATAATTTGCTGATTTTCTCAAAAATTCAAATGTCATTTATATTGGAGTTGCATTGCATTTACAAATTGATTTAGGGGAAGAATTCATGTAAATATCTTCATTCAGATGGTTTCTTTTTTTTGTCTTTTTATCCAGGTTCAGATTTTATTCATGGAAATCTTTCAGATCTTTGGTTAGCCAATTCTTCATAGTTTCTTGGCTTTGTGAAAACCATTCTTTAATATTACTTTTCTTATTAGATATTGCTGGTAGTGAGAAACACTACTGGTTTTCATAAATTGATTTAGTGCCCATTAACTTACTTACTTCCTATATTTTACAACTGTCTAGTTCACCTTTGATTTTATTCATTATTTTAATATTTGTTGAGAATTAATACCAGGGACTCCTCTAGACACTTGAGGTAGATAGAGAATAGAATGATCTCATGGAAATTCTATTTGGTATACCCTATGAGGACTTACAAATGAATGATAAATGTAGGAAGTAAATCAACAATGTATTATAATAGAAACCAAAAGTACTACCAGAGAAAGAAAACAGGTATGAAGGGAATCAAGAATGTGGAGAAGTGTGTGCTGTATGATTAGAGAGGTCAGACTAATGGAGAAGACTGCTTTGGAAAAGTGACTTATAGAGGTGAGTCATTAGCTGTGCAAGTGTCTATGGAAGAGCTTCCAAACAGGGGCATCAGCCGGTGCACAGACTCTGGCAACTATCTCAAGAGCAGACACACAAGGGAAAGGAGAAGGAACAAGAATGGTAACGAGGAGGATTTCAGTAATTGGGGTGAGAAATATGGCTTAGCCCAAGATGGAACCAGTGGAGAGAATAAGAGAAAACTGAATTTGGAGTCTATTTTGAAAATTCCACAGCTTTTTTTTTTTTAGGTAAGATGCTTATGTCAAGTCTTTCTGAAGCCATAACTTTATTTTTAAGATACAATATTTCACAAGGATATATTCATAAGGATAAATACAACTTAATTAACTAGGAAAAATACAATTTCATAAGGATAAGTACAACATAATTAGATGGGTTATTAAAATAACAAGCAGTACAGGATGAAACCAGCTTTAGAACAAACACAACTGATTTCAGTTTGTATGTTACTGGAGACAAATAGATACCAATGTAATGGAAAGTTACCTTCCAGCAGGAGTTTTAGTTTGCCCTGGGAAACAGCCAGGAGTTTCACGGAAGCAATGGAGAACATAGGTCAATCTAGCAGGAGAGTTAGGAGCAAGTCAGTTCAGAGAATTTCCCTCTGCCCTGTTGTCTATGTGTGCACATATGTAAGTACATATATGTGCACAGTCTACCTAGTTACCAAAGTATTTACTCCAACTTTACAAGCATAGAAAGTATGAAAAGGCAAAATGTCATTTGAGATAAGTAAAAGAAGAAAGAAAGGAAGAAAGGGAAATAAAACCAGTAAAGATAACATAAAGATAAACAAGAAGATGGTTTATTCATTCTCCTCTAGTAAACAACCAGCAGGTTAAACTGTCACTCCATAAAATCCTTTAGGCTGATTCCACATATAATGAACTACATTTTTAGGTTTTTAACACTGATATTTTTTTCTTTTAGAAGTGCATCAACTATAGCCACCATATTTAATCAAGTGTCCATATAAAAGACATATGCATTATACTAGATAGGCAATCCTACACATCTATGAATTTCACATCTGCAGATGCAACTAACAATAAATTAAAAATATTTGAAAAATTGCACTTGTCCTGAACATGTAGAGTTCCTTCTTGTTGCTCTTTCTAAAACAAGATAGTATAATTAGTATCTACATAACATTTAATTTGTATTTGATATTATGCCATATAGAGATGATTTAAAGTATATAGGAGGATATCCATAGGTTATATGCAAATACAACATCATTTAATATAAGACACTTGAGCATATGTGGATTTTGTTAACTGCCTGGAATCCTAGAAACAATGTCCTGCAGGCACTAAGAAACAACTACATATATTCATGTGTGTGTGTGTACACAAAATTTGTGCAATTGTATACATATAACATATCCATACATGTACATGTATACACTATAAGTGCTTTAATACATTCATGAATTACATAATACATTAAATTACCTAGTGTTTTACTGGTGAAAATGACCACATAGTTCCCTTTGAAGTTTACATTTTTATCTTTCTGTACTAAATTTTGGTTCTTATCTTCAATTAAAAGTGGGCACTTGGTAAACTGTTTTCCTCTTTGCTTTGACGTCCAGGAAGCTAAGGTGTTGATTATGGGGACTTTTACAATTTATTTTTATTCTGGAATAAGAATTTAATTCATTTTCAGGCCTTCATTTTACTTGGCTCTCTTGTTTTTTATTTAGTTTTGTTTTGATTTTGTTTGATGCAATGCTGGAGATTGAACCTAGAGCCTTTCACATGCTAGGCAAGTGTTCTACCACTGAAGCACATGCAAGTCCTGCTCTTATGCCTTTCAATTTTAAAATAATTTTGTGTTTCATTTTATTTTTCATATAGCCACTTTACATCCTTTTTGAAAACGCTATGTGTGTATGTGAGTTGACTGATTTATGACTCTTTTTCTTACAACTAATAGAAATCTATCTTTAGTAAGATCTATATTGGGTATTCTTCTGAGGTTGGAAGGAGACAGGACCATAAGGTAGACCTAAGGAAGAGGGACTGCTAAGATACCAGACTATCTTGTGGCCATGAGATCTATTTTTTTTTCCTTTTTCCTCTTCTTATCTTGCTTATCTTTGCTTTCTCAGGTACAACATGTCTATCTCTGGTCCTCAGGGCTTTCTCTTATGGGTAAACCTCCCAGGAGAACTTACCTCAGACTCTCTCTATCTCTGTCTCTCTCCTGTCTTAAGACAATTAGCTTATAGGACCAGCTTTGATCAGAAGTCTACTTTGGAGTCCATCGACTGTGCTTAGTGGAGTGGAGTCACCTAACTGCTAATTGTTCTACAGTTTTGCAATACAAGGATTCACACAGGTTTTCTCTGATGATTCAAAGAAAATGTCAGGATTCAAATGCTAAATACAAAAACCAAAAACCAAAACCAAAGCAAACAACAGAAACATAATTGAAAAAAAAAACTATATTGCCTGTAATATAGATGTTGAACACTGCAAATAGAGAGCTTTACTTGTTTAACATGCCAAAATATTCATGATTGAAAGACCTTAACATATATCTGTATATTATATATATATATATATATATATATATATATATATATATATACACACACGTATACCCATGAACCTAAACAGACATACACACACATACACACACAAACACAAGAACTTGTGATGTTTGTTTTTAAAAATTAGATAAAAAAGAATTTGATAAAATACTTATCAAGCACCTACTTTATTCCAGACAGTGTTTTGCTTCTAGTGCTGGGAATACGACGGCGACTAGAACAGACAGAGCTATTTGTGACTGTTGAGGAGCACCTTCCTGTCTATATATTTAGATTCTTGAAAGAAGGACAGATGGTTCTAGATCTCTTTGCAGAAAGAGCCTAAGGTGACGTATATTTCTGTACCCTTTACACTTTTACACGTGCTGTACACACATATACATCTCTGTTTACGTTGATGTCCCCTGTGAAAGTAGGTCATGTAAGAATACTGATGAACTAATGGGACCCCTTATTTTCAAAATTCCTAAGGCTTATAGAATGTGCACAGTTATAACATTATTCTTCAATTTGCATTATTATAAAGACATATGTATTGATATACATTAATTAACAAAACAGAATGGATGTAAGAGCTGTATTTGTGTTCATTAGTGAAAAGTGACCTGCTGGGCCCTTGAGACAATCCAGGGGCTCAGTTGTGCTTCAAAATCTGCAGCCTCTCATTGGTCAAGGCCTTGGCCCCTCAGGCGCCAGAGCTAAGAGCAGACAATTTAGATGTAATCTACTCCAAAACAAGGGCCTGGAATTCCTCCATAGGAGGTATTATTCAGAATTTCCTGAAAAAGAAGGGCACTTAAATACATAAACTTACAAAGATCTGCTCAGGGACAAGTCAAGGAGTAACACTCATATCTTTAGTTTGGGTGCTGGCCTTAACTGACTAGGAAAGATAGTCAACTTCCCCAGCAACACTTAAAATATTGTTCTAGGAGACAACATGGTTACTACATTAATAAAAAAAAAACCTATATGTGTAATATGTATTTCTCAATAAGCAAAAATATATTAAAATATGGTCTATTCTTTCAATTTTAAAAATTGCACATAAGAAAATTTGCAAATTAACTTTAAATATTTAATATTTAGTAATAATAAACGGAGCACATGAGAAGCTCTAGTCTCAAACAGGTGACTCTCCCAATGTTAGACAACATGCACAATTTTTTTCTTCTAACCAATACATATAAACATAAATAGTGTACATATTAATACAGTACCAAAAATGTTTCAGTACATGTATACATTGTGTAATGTTTAAATAAGGTTAAACATTTATTGTGTCAACATTTTTTATTTTATTATGGTGAAAATTTTTAGAATGCTTTCTTTTAGCTTTTGGAAACATATAGCACATAATAGCTATCTAGTAACCATACTGTGCAATGAACACAGGAAACAGATCTTTACTCTTTATCTGACTATAACTAAGCACCCATTGTTAAGTCTTTCCCCATTCCTCCTCTTCCTCCACACTCTCCAGGCTTTGGTGACCACCATTCTACTCTGAACTTTTATGAGATCAAATGTCTTACCTTTCACATATGAGTGAGATCATGCAGCACCTGTCTTTCTATACTTAATGATCTGCAGTTTATTCTGTTGCCACAAATGCCACTTTGTCTTTCATTCATTTTTTTTGCCTGAATAATATTACATTGTGTGTATATACCACATTTTCTTTATTCAACCATCCGATAATGGACATTTTGGTTATTTCCATTTCTTGACTAACTTATGTTCCCACTGACAGTGTGCAAGCATTTCTTCTTCTCCAGATCTTTACCAGCGCTTTTATCTTTTAGTGATTTTGATAATAATCATTTTTACTAGTGTGAGGTGATTTCTCATTGTGATTTTGATGTGCATTTCCCTGAAGATCTTTTAAAATTTGTTTTTTAAGCTGATACATAAAAACATAAAAATTGTACATATTAGGCGAGGTGCAATGGTGCACACCCATAATCCCAATGGCTCTAGAGACTGAGGCAGGAGGATCACAAGTTCAAAGCTAGCCTTGGTAATTTAGTGAGACACTAAGCAACTCAGGGAGAACTTTTCTCTAAATAAAATATTTAAAAAGGCTGAGGATGTGGCTTAGCAATTAAGCATCTCTGGGTTCAATCCCCTGTACCCCCGCCAAACTGTACATACCACTGTACATGTGATATATATGTCTACACAATGGTGTGTGGTCCATATAACACGCATACTGGGTTTAAATCAAGTTAAACTTATCTATCTCCTCAAATATTGATCATTTCTTTAAGGTAAAACATTTGAAATCCTTTCTTTTCTTTGTGAAACACACAATACATTATTATCTATAGTCACCTTGTGGTTTAATAGAACACCCAAGCATCTTCCTCCTATTCTATAATTTTGATATGATTGATTTATTTAGATGCTATCTCATATTTCCATTTAAAATGACTTTTAGGTTTCATTATGAAAGTTATGGTGTATTGCAAATATATATATATATTCAGTTTCTGCCCAACCATTCAAAGCATTCCATGCATGAAATAGAAACTAAGGAACACATATGTATGCATATACATGCACACACTCACATATCACCCCAATCGAATCAAACATCCAACATATTCAATTTATGACCAAAATGAACTCAGTAGACTCATTATTTACTTTCAGTTTGATATGTGGCATAGATTAATTGAATAAATTTTCTGCTCAAGTGAGTTAACAGCAGTAATGTAGGCCATCACTTTATTTAGGTCACTTAAGTCACATCCTTGATTGTGAGAGATTGAAGTCTTGACACATGGGTGGGCTTTGAATCTCATCCTTCATAATGTGTCCTGTCAGCAGAAAAACCCCTGTCTTTCCTGTCTGTTGTATTATCCCTTATTATTGGTCAACATGAGTTTTTTGAAATTGATGGAACCCTTGAGAAGAAGAAAAATACATAACAGGTTCTCCTCAGATTTGATTGGGATATAATAATGTACCTTCCTTCCTTTCTGTCAGTAAAGCCCCCTTTTTAGGTAGATTTGGGCATTTTGTTGGATGGCAATGACATTTATTTCAGATCATTGGTTTTCCACTTAGTAGTGAATATAAAACTGTGAAATCAAGACTTTTATAGGCTGTGGTGTGGTGCCTCCATGCTAAGGGACACAGTGACAAAAGCCAATGAAGTAAGGAGAGTTGCAGAGGAAGGAGACTTCTAAATAAGACTGTGTCGTAACTCGCTACCACCAGCAGTAAAGGGTGGACTGAATAACTAAGCCAGTGGAAATCTAATCCTTAGGCAAGCAGTGAAAGAACAGGTAAAAATTCAGACTTTCCTCTAAGCCAAAAGAATGGCAGTTGCTCTCAAAGTCAATTTAATTCAAGCAGGGAAATGGTCCATCTTGTATTATACATTATTTTCAAATTATAGGAACATCATCCTTTGTCTTATTCCTCTCCACATAGTAAGATAGAACTTAATTCTCCTTGAAACCTTAGCAAATGTAGTGACAACTTGAGAAGATGCATAGTTTTCAGTGTCTCCTTCTCTTCCTCTCCTCCTTTTCTGTCTTCTTCTTTTATTCAGTGAGTGAAGCAATACTGTTCCTGAGAGCTGGGGGAAAATGCATTGAACTTTACTGGTTATGGTTTTTAAAAGGAGCTTCAAACAACAGAGCCCTTATCATCCCTAAAACAATAGCAGGCTCTGTGTTGATTCTCCCAGGCACATAGTCTATTGCTGCCCATTCATAAATAGGCTTGAACTCCCTCCCCAAGAAGGAAGCCACCCTGGGTAGAAATTTTATTGTGCTTGTCCCACAGACAAAATCCAGGTCTTACTGTGTTCTCTGATGTTGTGCTTCTTAGCAATTAAGGTTGATGAGGAATATGAAATATTTTGATGTGATCTATATTCATCAAGAAGACGGGCTGCCACAAAGTTGATATGTTTTCTATGATGTACTGTGTGATGGAGTATTTAGAGTGGAAGGAACTGCTTATATATCATTTCAAATGAAGAATCAAGAAATTAAGATGGATGGTAGATTTGTAAGTACTTCAGGCTCCATAAGCTATAGTGGAAAAAAATTCAGTGTATTCAAAACAGTCTGTAGCCTATCAAGTTGGCAATTCTTAGCTGTCTTCCTCAGTTTCTCTTTGTGCCCACTCCACCACTCTGTCTCTTATCCAAGGAATATGTGCTACCTGTTCTTACTTTCTTTTTTGACTCCGCATTGATAACGTGGGCAGGTAAAGATCCACTTAAATGATAAGAATTTTTCCTAGCTCTTCTACATGAATGGAACATCTTTGCTCTCCTGAGCTTCTCCCATAGTACCGTGTTCTGCTTTCATCAAAAACTAGATAAAAAATGGGCCTTTAAGTTGTGAACACCTGCAGTGTCCCAGATAGAGTTCTAGATTCAGAAATATCTTACACCCACCCTTGATATTGTATCAGAAGTGAACACTTAAGGATTGGAAAAGAATTTTTAAAAAGCACAGGAGGCCCTGCTTCTAAGTTTGGAAGCTGATAAGGATCTGAACTTGAGGACATCAAGACAAAAGATGAGATTGTCTGAGGAGAGCAAACACACTTTGGGACAAATCAAAGAAGGCAAGAAGGGGTTTAGAATCCAAGAGGGAATGTGGGTAAAAGAACTGAAGTCATTTTAGATACTGAAGAAGAAATCCATCCTTCAGTGATAAGACATATAACAAGGCATTAAATAAAATGCTATATTATTAATGTTGTCCAGACAAACACCATGGCTTTCAAATGTACCTCATCACTTCCCACTTAGTACCCTTCTAACATCTGCTAGTGGACTCTTCTGCCCTCACCGGGGCCCCAGTTTCCTCTCCTCTTTCTGATCATCTTGAGATCTCCTTTTCTCTACCAATGACAAGGCAATGTGTATCAAAGGTCATAAGTTGAATCCTGTATTTTTTTATGCCTTCAAGAACTTGGGTATGACAACTGCTAGACTTTGACAGGAGAGCTCTCAGTTTCTTTCTTCCTCTATTGAAATAGTCACAAAATCGCATAGTGACATTTAAGTAAATAGTGGACTGCAAATGCAGCTAAGGAATTCCTATCGCCTCATTTTTTGTGGTACCTTTTTTATTTTTAAATATGTTTAGATACACAAACACTATGGTTTTATAATTGCCTGCAGTGTTTAGTACAGTACATGCTGTACAGATTTGTATCCTAGGAGCAACAGGCTCTACCACAGTACACATATACATGCCTAGGTATGCAGCATCTAGGTCTTATGTAAGTACACTCTGTGATAGACAGTGATGGAATTGCCTATTGATGCCAGATTTAGGATGTATTCTCATCATTAAATGATGTGTGACTATAATTCAAAGTCCTACTGCCAACTTTGGTTCAGAGATCCTTAGTTTCCTCATTATTAACTATATTTACCTCCAGCACACTGAAAACTGTTTTTGAAGAAAATCAATCATCAGAATGTCCTGGACTTGGCATACTTCTTTAAAGGAAAGAATAAAAGAAGGGAAGGAGAGTGGAGAAAGATGGGGAAGAGGCATGTGGTTCATTGCACTGGCTGCGGAGCTAAGTATTCTTAAGTCCTTTATATTCGTCCTTGTCAGATTCCTAAGCTAGATATGATTATTCCAGTTTTACAAAGAAAGACTTGGAGAAATTAAAAATATTCCCTAAGATCACAGACAGTGAGACCAAAGAAGAGAAGAGAAGGAGGAGGATCAGGATGTGATGGTTTATCTGACCGCACTGTCCAAAATGGATCTTCAGCAATTTTCAAAGGTGATACAATTATTGAAGGACTGCTTTGGACAGCTCTAAGGGAAAGTTGAAGGAAATCAAGGGTCTTTGGTTACTCAAAGGCACAGGGTGATGTGGTAGGTAGAGGCTTGTAAGTCTCTAGTGGGTAGCCAGGATGCAAATGTAAGACAAGTGACTCCCGCTCCAGCAGCCCCCACAAGCAACTACCCTATGCCCTACTCACATACACACACACACACACGTACATAGACACTCATATACATGCACACACATACTCTACTATGGTATCATTGTGCATGTCAGCTTCAACGTGTGTGAGTACACAGATTTTGTACATCTAATGATTGTGTGAGGAACAGTGCCTGTAGGAGGATTGACTTCATACTTTGCAGTACTTCTTATTAAGAACTACAGAACAGTGACAGCAGATTTTTAAGCTAAACATAGCATTTCTGAACACAAGATCCTGAGCAACTTCACATGCACACCTGTGATCTGGCCCTGAATGTAGGAGATTTTAATAGACAGCAACTGCTTAAGAACCGAGAATGGCTCTGCAGTTTTCTCCTCATCTAAGTGACAAAGCACTCAACAATCCATAACTGCACCATCTACCATGCATTGACTTAATCCTCTCTTCTACCTTACAACTAGCTGTTGCTGTGAAATCTGGCCTTGGGGCCCGCGGCCATGCTATTTCATCCACCTCCTCTGGGAGACTTATCCAAGTGCTACCTGTTCTTGGTAGCTTTGCTCAAATTCCATTTTCTCCAAAAATTTTCTTGGGAAAACCAGGCAATTTGATCATTTTCTGCCCATCTTATACTATTTGTCTGCATTTTTAGTCCCTGTTAACATTCAACTTAAGTTTTTTTTTAAATCTATGATACACGTAACTATTTCACATTTGAGACCTTTATTTCCCCAAAGTGGTTGTATGTTTCTCGAAGCCTGGCTTCTACAAAATATAAATATCCTGGGGATAAGGCTAAGGTAGGGAAAGCGCTGCAGGGGCCTTGCTCCCCTCTTCAACAGGACTCAAGGGAATCGGGGAGCCCCACTATGTGCAAGTCCTTATGGCAATGTCCTGACCCAAACGTTGCTAACATACATTCTGAGTGTCCTAATACAGGTTTAGGGCTGATTACCCTAGAGCTGTCCCCACTCTGTATATTTCACTGTAAAAACACAGAAGAGGCCTGTGGGGTTAATTGTTTTCTGACAGATTTATAATTCCACTTAATCAAAATGCCACTGTTGAAACCAGATGAAAAGCATTGGACCAGACTGGCAAAGAGAAATACGGGTCTCTGTTTTCCCCTCCCCCTCTCCTAGAGGACCAGAAAGCTGCGGAGGGAGCCACAGGCAAGTGGGAACTTGGGTAAACTGCTATTTTCTGGTACCTCATATGCAGAGTGATGATGGAGTAATGATGATATCGTGTGGTGTGTGTGAATGTATGTGTAATCTATTAAGCACCAAGACTGTTCTGCAAATCTATCCGTATTCTTTCCCAGACACCATGCACTGCAGGCACCACAATAGCTGTTCAGCTGTAGAGCCACTTATAATTATGCACAGTTGAAATCTCTCTGAGCCACTCTTCTCCCTGCTGCAGTCTAGAGGAGGCAAACATATAATACATTTGCTTCTCCCCATGCATTTTGACAACTTTTTAAAAGGCATCAGGATAATGTTTGCATGCATTATGTAGCTAGAGGAATGAAAACCCCATTACAAGGTCTGAAATTACTAGGCTCTCTTAAAGTGACATAAATCAGGCCTATTTGACATCACCACTTCAAGCACTCATGTTGCAAGCATCAGAGTATGCAAATAGAAATTTTGCTTCTATGTGGCATAGAGGGTAAAGCTCAAGCAGGAAGATTTAGAATACAACTACATTTGATATACAAAGATATTACAATACAATTCTCAGTGTACACAAGTCAGCATTTTGGACTATTTTAACTGCTCATGGCCATAATAGCTTCGTGAGATATTATTGATCTGAGAGTTTAGCATCCTTGTATAATGGAGCATAGACCATATGAGATGTTTATAACCCCACACGTCCTCCCAACAAAGAGTAATGTACCCTCAGCTATCTGTAATAGGACTTTAATTCCCTAGTGGGCTCCCAGTGCATTCTATCCGGGAAATGATGCTACCATTATTTAGTAATGTCATCAGTGATCCAGGGCAGGGTAATCTCTCTATGTGGAGTGTATACTTGATTGTTTATCATCTGCTTTGCTAAAATTATAATGATAATGGAGCATTGCTTTGTTGCTTCACTGATGCTTTTTTATTTGTTTTAAAAAACTGAAAGTATCTGTTTAATTTTTTAAAATATCTTTTCCTACTAGCCTCACTGCTTCGGAAGTTCAGATCATAAAATAAACTGCTCTGGAAGTTTATGATTTCTTAATAGAACATAAAATCTAAGAGCTCAATGGTTTGGATAAAAATATTGAAATATATAGCCTCTGGTTTTCTTTTCAAGATAATATTGGCCTGAATTTTCTTAATATTTCTGTCCTTTTATCAAAAATTCTTGAGTAAACATTATTCTGAGGGTATGTGTATTAAGTACCAATACCAAATATTAAGATCATTTTTATTTTGAAACACATTTTTATAATAAAAAATGGAAAAATAAACAGAAACAATGCCCCTTCTGCTATTCAGTGTCCTACTGAAATGAAATACACAAATTCCTTTCTGTATCTTAAAAGGCAAAGTCAGTGAGATGAGGCTATATTTACATTCATAAAATCATTTAAACTCACTTTTCCTCTAATATTTTGCTTGTCTAACCATAAAAAAACAAAACTAGATCATGCTCTGCTTGTGCACCTTTGCATGTGTACATACATGCATGTGTGGGCTTTTGCATATGTACATACTTCTGTGATTGTGTCTGCATGGTTTGCAGTGCATTACTGTGTGTCTGCATGTTTGTGTTTATGTGGGTCTGTGCACATGTGCATGTATGTGTATTTACATGGGTGTGAATACGTGTGTATATGAACAGAAGTAGCTTGTGATGACAACATATTAAATAAGTTTTCAAGTCAACATAAATTCAAGGAGCACATACTTACGTCCATAGTATTTTCCTAGACTTGTGGGATGCCAGAATGAATATAACCCTCTTCTGGGCCTTAAAAAGTTTCAGAGCAGAACAAGGGAGATACTTTGTACACAAAGAACAATAGAACAATGAAATACTTTATTTGGTGAACAAAGTGCTTAGTTAGCAAATAGGATGGATTTACATATTCAGATGAATGATAGACAATGAAGATGATGGTGTGTGAGATAGCCTTGATGCTTAAATGAATTTCACATTTTGGAGAAATGTAGGGGAAAGCAAATTTGAGCGTTAGCATCTTAGAGCAGATAGAAAAATGGAACATGGACAGTGCATGCTGATTGGAGCACAAGACCAATGAAAAGAGAAAGTAAATTAAGATTGCTTACGTGACTTCTGCTGGGTATAGAGTGATGAAAAATGTGGCCTTTGGCACCAAATGACTGAGCTGTGTATTTCATCTCTTCCTTCTACTAAATGTGTGGTTTTTTCCAAGTGATTTAACCTCTCCGAGCCTTGGTTCCTTTTTACTACAGTAACTGCAATAAAGATTATTAAAATACCATGATACACTTCATGCAATGACTAGTGTGTGGTAAACACTTGGTAAAGGGAAGGGGTAGTTATTACCCTGTGCTTGGCCTGGAGATAGTATTTACTGCTGGAAGTCATTGAGCTGGCTATGTGACAGACATTGTGCTAAATACACATCATGCCATTTAATCTTCACAATAGCCCTTTGACATGGTTACTATGATTAGCCCTCTTAGAGCTGAGGTAACATCCTAGGAAGGTCACAGAGAAGAGCAGGACCACACCCGGGTTTGCCTATCTCTGGAGATTGGCCATCCTGTCTCCAGGATGAAGTACGTTTGTAGGAAGGAAACCTAGAGTGGGAGTTTGGGCTCAGATGATGAAGCTCTGGAATAATAAGGTAAAGTGTTTGGATTTTATTTTTTCAACAGAAGAAAAGCATGAAATATTGTTTTTGAGGAAATAGCATTAAACTATTTATTTAACAGCTACATATTGAACTTGATTAGTGAAACATGCATATCATTCTCTTTCTTCATTTCTCTTTCAATACCAAGCTCTCTCATCTGCTCTAGTCTGACATTCTTGGGTTCTGACTTGTGCTTTATTGATCTTTGCAGCCCTAGCTACTGTGTGCCAAACCCTGTGCTGACCATGGGTGGGGGGAAGGTGAGCAAAAGCAGATGTGGTTCCTGCCTTCATAAAACTTCAGGTTAGTGCATAAGTGTGTTTGGGGGTGGGGGGGTGGGGGGGTACAATTTATCTAAAAAGTACACAGTGATAAACCTTCCACAGTGACAAATGCTACAAAGGTTAGGTCTAATGTGGTGGGAGATAAAATAATGGAAGAATTTACCAAGACAAGGAGCTATGAAATGCTTTCCTTGTGGAAATGTGACTTGAGCAGACAACTGAAAGATTACTGGGCAAAGAGCAGAAAGGCAGAAGAACAGCAGGTGCAAAGGCCCTGTGAAGAGAGAAAGCATGATTGAGCCCAAAGACAAACAGAACTGGAGAGTCTGGAGGAAACTTATCTTAAGCAATACTGTTCAATAAATGCATAACGAGAGTTGCACCTTTTGGGAGGGGTGGGCTGGGTACTGGGGATTGAACTCAGGGCACTTGGCCACTGAGCCACATCCCCAGCCCTATTTTATATATTTTTTTATTTAGAGACTGGGTCTTAATGAGTTGCTTAGTGCCTCGTTTTTGCTGAGGCTGGCTCTGAACTTGTGGTCCTCCTGCTTCAGCCTCTCAAGCCACTGGGATTACAGGTGTGCACCACTCTGCCTGGTTGAGAGTCACACTTTGAACACAATTTTCTAGTAACCACATTTTAAAAAGTAAAAGGAATAAATTTTATTAACATGTTTATTTGGTCTAATACATTCAACATATTGTCACTGCAACATATACTCTGCTGAAAAATTATTCCTTTGATAGTTTATTTTTTTTTCTTATTCTGTTTGAAATCCAATATGTATTTTAAACTTCAGCACCCCTCAGAGTACTAACTTTTCATTGGGAATGTTTGACTCTGTATTTAAACCTCATTAAGTTTGTAGTTGAAAAAGTAAATAAATATATCCAAGTTGTTCCAACAAAGTCTTTCAATAACTGGTTTGAGCATCCATTTTTAAATTTACATTTAAGTTAATTTAAATTGGCTAAGATTAAAAATTCATTTCCTCAGTCACAGCAGTCACATTTCAAATGCTCAATAGTCACAAGTTAGGCAGGAGGATACATTGCTGGACAGTGCAGAATGGGGAAGCGAGACCACGGTTAGATAAGGCAGGCCTCGCAAACCAGATAGGGATTCTGTCTTTATTCTCGGTGAACACCACTGAAGAGAACTAAGCATACAATGACGTACAAAGATTTAAATTTTGGAAAGATCACTCTTCTAGCAGTGTGGAGAATGGATGACCAATAAAAAGACTGTTAATGAGGTTGAAGTAAAAGATTATGCTCCTTTGGACAAGAGAGCTATTGATGGAGATAGAAGTGAATGGTTTCAAGAGAGTTTTAAGGAACAAAATTGAGAGTTAATGATGAAATTGAAACAGGAGACACTAAAAGGAGAGTTGCAATCTATAACTGCATCACTAATGGATCAAAAATTTAGATTGGGCTTTAAGATGACTTGTCATTTACTCCACAGTATCTGGAGTGTCACTTTGGAAAAATCAAGTGGCCAGAAATGGATTGGATGGCTGGTAGGTGAAGCCATTTGGAGGCTTCTTCATTCTCTTATATGGAAATCGACCTGGGATAACTCAAAAGCTTAGACTCAGCCGGGACTGTCTACTGGAAAGATTACACATGGCCTCTCTTGTGGTTTGGGCTTCATGATAACAAGATAACCTAAGGGCAGGTACACTTTTTACATGGGGTTTCCATGCATATTCCAACAGATAAATTGAAAGCATCATGAGCTTCTGTATCTATTCTCAGAAATCCCACACATTTATTTCCTCTGCACTCTGTTAATGGAAACAATCACAAACCTCACACTGATTCAAAAAAAGAGAACAAAAACCCCACTTCCCAACTGGAAGAATTTCCAAGGATTTGTAACAGTGTTGTATAACCTCTTCAGTAAAAGTGTGGACATTCTCACGCTAAGGTGCCTTTGAGTCATCTGAGAGAGGAAGTTGCAAATCTGGGTTGAACATCAGAGAAGTCTAGGTTGGAAATACGAATTCACAAAGAATCTGTAGAGTGGTAATTAAACTATAGGTGAAAGTCTCCTAGAAAAGAGTCTAGGTTGAGTAGATTGACTTGAGGAATTTCAAACATTTCCTGCTCCAAAAGGAAAGACAAGCCTACAGGAGGAACAAAGAAGGAGCCACCAGAACAGGAGGATAAAGACAGGAAGAGTATCCTGCTTGACCTGCAGAAACAGCAAGTGTTTCAGGAAAGAAAGAATAGTTAACAGTTTTGAATATTTGGAAATGTTGACAAAGATGACAGCAGAGAAGTACCTGCTGTATTTATGCACAGGGAAGCCATTGTTTACCTTTTAATGTTTTTTTTTTAACCATTGACCAATATTCCCAGCCTAATTAATTATAGGGTCTCTCAAAGGTAGTGAAGTTCTCCCTAAGTTGCTGAAGCTGGCCTTGACTTTGATATTTTTCTGACTCAACCTCTAGGATTTTAGGTATGCACCACCTCACTCAGCTTAAGTGTTTTTTTGTTTGTTTTGTTTTGTTTTGTTTTTTTAAAACTCTGGATAACAATGCAAAGGATGAATTGCTGAAGAAGCTTGAAAACTGGAATAAATTAATGATGAGTCAATTCAAGCCTAAAAGTAGCTACTGTGTTTTATCAAAATGACACTATTAATTGAGTACAAAGAGGCAAAAGTAGATGGATAAAATACAGTTTAATTTTTCTTAACAGAGATGAACATTATCACCTAGTCTCATATTTTAAATTAAGTGCACTTTTCCATCATAAAGTAAATAAAATTCCTTACTGTGTTTCTTTCACACAATATTATAGATTTGAGTGATCATTGTTACAAATATGACTAAATTCCATTGTCAGATTTGAAAAATATCTATATGCTGTGGGTTTGAGTCTGAAAGTGACCACATAAAACTCCTAAAATTGACTGGAGTTTTTAGATGTGAAGAAAATAAGCTTTCTATGTCTAGATTCTGTCCATCTGAAAATTTTTGTGTAATTGAAAAATATTAAATATAAAAATATAATATTAAAAAGAGGTCTTAAAAGTTTAGTTACTTAAGATATGCAAGCATACACATAAAAATCTAATACAAAATATTAGGTATTTTATAAATGTAAAGATATTTATAAATATTAGCATAAGAATATTTTATTTCAACATAGATGTGAATATACTGACTTTTCATGGATATTTTGATTTGATGTTTTATATGCATGTAGCTATTTATCCAACCAATTTTCTATATTTATTAAAATAACAAGAATTTTTAAGATTCTAGAAATATAACTACTTATACAGTCTTCTAAATATATAACTACTTCCAGAGTTTTAAAAAAATTCTTGTTATACCAATATGAAATAATGTTTAAAGAACTCAAACTAAAATGTCTTCTATTTGAATAATGCAGATAAATCCTTTTTTGTGACCACTGACATAGGTGCCCTTCGTTCAGTACAATCACTATTGCTTTCCCCATCAGTACTTAGAACTCTGCTGGATCAGTATATGTTCCAGAGGATTATAATGACTGGATCAGGTACCTACAGTATGTTCATTTATTGTTCACATTCCTGCCAAAACCTGGAAGAGAAGCCGTAATGATGGAAAAAACACACTGTGTTTTTCTGGATTAAAAACATAAGCCCTAACACTGTTTCCAAGTGTTTACAAGGTAAATTAAATAGGCACTTATGGTTTGGATATGAGATGCCTCCCTAAAGCTCCTGCATTAATGTTCAGAGATAAAATGATTAGATTATGAGAGTTGTAACCTAGTTAGTGGATTAATCCATTTGCTATAGTAATAATGCAAAAAGATTCCTGTGGGTGGCAACTGAAGGCAGGTAGAGTGTGACTGGATGAAGTAGGTATTTGGGGGTGTGTTTTTAGGGTTTATATCTTGTCCCCCTTGACTATTCCCTTCTTTGCCTAGTGGCTACCATGGGGTGAGCAGTTTTCCTCTGCCATGATGCTCTACTTCATCCTGGGCTCAAAGTGATAGAGTGGGCCAAACATGGACTGAATCTCTGAAGCTGTGAGCTCAAAATAAGCTTTTCATTCTCTAAATTGTTCTAGTCAGTTACTTTGGTCACAATGATGAGAAGCTGATTAATGGGAAAATCTACATCTGTTTCAAACAGCAGAGTTCAGTTTAAAAGAGAAAAATAATATAATGAACAAAGAACAGTCAAGTATGTCACCTTTTATGGTAAAATCAAATTAACCATATAATAAATTTTCAACCCTTTTCCTAATTGTACAGAGTCAGTGGTGCTTACTTATCAATCCTTGTGAAAGAGGATTTTGTCCAACTTTCTGAGAAGACATATATAGAGATGGAGATTCAGAAAAGTACACGTTAGTGAAGCTATATGGGGCACTACTTCTATTTGCATTTCCTTTTTTAAAAATTCATCTTTCATTGTCTTTTGATTTTTTAAAAAAATTTGACCGTGACACTTTCTCTCTTTTTCTATTATGTTGTCCCCCGCCGCCCCCTGTTTTCTATACCTCCATATCCTCTAAACTTGGCCGATCATTGAATCGTAGTACTTTTTAAATTATTTTGTAGTGCCAAAAATTAAATCCAGGACCTTAAACATACTAGGTAAATACTCTATCGTTTAGCCACACCCAAAATTTCACTATTGATACAAACTTATTTGTGTCTGATGACTTTTCTCGTGGAGGTGCTCACTTCTGAACAATGTGCCTTGTAGAGTATCATTGCCTACTAGCATTGGTGGTTGAAGCAAAAGAGAAACAGCTAAAATTTAGGATTGATTTGCTCCTAAATAATTTTATGTTCTTTAATGTTGATTTGCTATTTGGGGAACTTTATGAGTCCTTTATGCAGTGTATCTGAAATTTCAATAATGTATTGATTTGTTTCAGAAATAATCTTCCAGAACCTTGGTGTTGCCGTTATTTTTATCACAATGTGATCCACATATATAACATAAAACTTGATATAAATTTACCTTGATTATAGCTTTTATACAACTATGCAAGAGAAATCTATTCAATATAAAATAACAAACCTAAAACACTTCACATTTTATGAGAAATATGATACTTTGAATCTGTTTGTCTTTATTACTATTCAAAACTTTAGTCAAATGAATTCAGAATATATCAGATAGCATTATAATAGCACATGAAATAGTATTAAATTCTAGTTCAGCATAATCTGTCCTTTCTTCATACCAATACACTAATGTTTAAATGAAGAGTCACTTGGTAAGTCTAGAAAGCTGTTTTCTTCATTTGAAGATAAAATTAGCATCTAGTTTTATTGAATTTCTATGAAATTGGTATATAATCCTGTTATGGTTTGAATAATGAGGTGTCCCCAAAAAGCTCATGTGTGAGACAATGCCATAAAGTTCAGAGGAGAAACGATTAGATTGTGAGAGTCTTAAAGCAATCAGTGAATCAAATCCTGATGAGATTAACTGAGTGGTAACTATAGGGAGGTGAGTGTGGCTGGATGAAGTAGTTAATTGTGGGCATGTCTATGGGGTATATATTTTGTATCTGGAGCTGGAGGCTCTCTCTCTGCTTCATGATCACCGTGATGTGAGCTGCTTCCCTCTGTTATAATCTTCTGCCATGATGTTCTACCTCACATGGAGCCCTGAGGAATGGAGCCAGCCTTCTCTGGACTGAGACCTCTGAAACTGTGAGCTCCCAAATAAACTTTTCCTCCCCTATAGTTGTGCTGGTCAGATCCTTTAGTCACAGCAGCAAAAAAAAAAAAAAAAAGTTGACTAAAACAATCCAGTTATTTATGGAGTCAGGAATTGGAAAATAAAATGTGATCTTGCTTTTAAGTCTTGAGATGATGATAAGACAATTATACTTTCAAAAGAGTGCATCATTGGATTCTTGAAGGAAATCACTAGAGGTTAGAAATAGATTTTCTATTGCTTTAAATTAGGACTATTCAAACCCCCATGAAGCTATTATTTGGCATTTGAACTTTATTTGACTTGAATATTTTACTTTAGGATTAAGCCACTGTCCTTTTCTCAGTGGTCAAAGGATAAAGGAAGTGTATTACATTTCTACACAGAATCAAAGACAGCCTATTAAAAATATTTTAAAAAATAAATTCTTATGTCAAATGTGAATTGTTCCTTTAGAATATAAATTTTATATTTATTTCTAGTTAAATAATTTCATATGAGAGCAATAATTTGTATTAAACCAGCTACTGGTTCCCAGACATATTCACCAAAATTTAAATATCTCCATGATCATTAATCATGAACATGACTATAGAGAATAGAAGTATTCATGCCAAAATCATGTAGTAAAACTTGATTGTAAGATGGTGATCTAATTAAACTAGAATAAGTATTTTTCAATCAATATTCAATTTTAGAAGATTTAGATTTACAGAAGAAATACAAAGAGCATCAAGAACTACCATATCCTTACCCCACACTCAGTCTCTTCTTATTAACATTTATCATTAGAATAGTACATTTATCACAATTAATGAAGCATAATTTATTTAGACTTTCTCAGTTTTACATAGTGTTGGTGTTCTTTTTCAGGATCCCATCTGAGATAGCATAATATATTATATTTGATTGTCTTATCTCAAGCTCCTTTCTGTTTGTGGTGGCCTTGATAACACTAAGAAGTACTGTTCAGGTATTGTATAATGGACCTCTCTATTGGATTAGTCTTATACTTCTTATGATTAATCTGTAGTTGTGAATTTTGGAGAGGAAGATCACAAAGGTAAAATGCCATTGTCATCCCATCATAGCAAGAGTGCACATCATTAAGATAACTTAGCACTGTTGAAGTGTTATGGCTTGGATATGAGGTACTCCAAAGTTCCTGTGTTACTGCAGGAATATTTAAAAGTGCAGTGATTAGATTATGACAGCTGTAACCTAATCAGTCTATTATAGTTTCAATGAACTGACTGGGTAGTAAGTGTAAACAGGTGGGCATGGCTGAGGGAGGTAGTTCACTGGCAACAACCCCTACAAGGATTAATCTTCTCTGTGGCCCCTTCTCTTCTCTCTGCATCTGTCCTGTAATAAGCTGAACACCTCACCTATCCTCCACAATGATTTTCTGCTCACCTTGGGCCCAAAGAGGTGGAACCACCTGGCTATGGACTGAACCTCTGAAACCATAAGACAAAATATATTTTTCCTCCTCTAGTTGTACTTGTCAGGAATTTTAGTCACATTGATAAAAAGCTAACACATGAAATTAACACTGACCATCTCACAGTAGTAAAGCTTCTCAGATATCTCCAGTGTGAAGGTACTTTTTCTCCTTTTTATACCTTACTCACTGGAAGGAAGTCACATTTCTTTATAGACAATTTTTTGGGAATCCTTTTGCATCAGAAATTCGTTTCTTCTCTTCCACCTTTTCATCTTTCAATCATTTATTTACCTCTGTATGAACTTGTGAATATTCATTTTATATTTTGGTTGCTAATCCAACAATATTTTTTATTTTGTTGCTCATGTTTTTACAGTTTTGGTCATTGAGAGCTCCTTCATTTGTCTCCTGTGTCTCTTGCTATGCCTCATAATTATGTTTTTCATTTTTTGTTTTCTTATTTTGTGCCACTTCAAGATGCTCTAGGCTAGTTTTGTGTATTTTCTTCCTCAAACCTAGAATAGCATTTATCCAAGTACACCAAGAGAATAGTATTTTTAAAAATAGTATTTTAAAATAGTATTTTAAAAATACTATTTTAAAAATAAGTACACCAAGAGAATAGTATTTTAAAAACATGGTCTGTAATTGCTAGATATGTTGACCATTTTTTCATATATTTCTTGGCCATTTGTATTTCTCCTTCTGTGAAGTGCCTGTTTAGTTCCTTTGCCCATTTATTGATTGGGTTATTTGTTTTTTAGGTGTTAAATATTTGAGTTATTTGTATATCCTGGAGATTAATGCTCTATGTGAGCATTAATCAACAATTTGTTAACAATACAATTAACAATAAATGTTGGCAAGGATATGGGGAAAAATGTTCACTCATACATTGCTCATGGGACTGCAAATTGGTGCAACACTATGGAAAGCAGTATGGAGATTCCTCAGAAAACTTGGACTAGAACTACCATTTGATCCAGTTATCCCGCTCCTCAGTATATACTCAAAGGACTTAAAAGTCAGCATACTGTAGTGATGTAGCCATATCAATGTTTATAGCAGCTCAATGCACAATAGCTAAACTATGGAACCAACTTAAGTGCCTTATAACAGATGAATGGATAAAGAAAATATGGTATATATACACAACATAATATTATTTACCCATAAAAAGAAATGAAATTATGGCATTTGCTGGTAAATGGATGGAACTAGAGACTATCATGTTAAGTGAAATAAACCAATCTTAAAAAAAAAGGCTGAATGTTCTCTTTGACATGTGGATGCTAACATACAATAAGAGGGAGGAGGTCAGAAAAAACAGAAATACTTTGGATTAGACAAAGGAGATTAAAGGGAAGGGAAAGAGGAAGGGAATACGAAAGACAGTGGAATGATTGGACATTACTTTCCTATGTTCCTATATGAATACATGACCAGTGAAATTCCCCATGATGTACAACCACAAGTATGGGATCATAATTAGAATAACTTATACTCTATGCATATATAATATGTCAAAATACACTCTACTGTGATGTATATCTAAAAAAAATTAAAATAAAAAAACGTGATCTGGCTCCAGATGTGCTCATTGCCACTGGGATGGATTGCTTCTATGCCCTTTTAACTGATAGTGTGAGGAAATTTATGAGTGCATATTAATCCACACTTTTACATATTTAGAAGTATTTATATATTTAAAGGCTAGAAAGACATGGAATAGATTCTCTTAGAGTTTTCAGAAGAAACTCAGATCAGGCAACACCTTGATTTTTGTGCATAAAATCTGTTTTGAACATCTGACCTCCAAAACTGCAAAAAATAAACTTGCACTGGGTTAAGTCAGTAAGTTTGTAACAACTTACTATAGCAGCCATAGGAAACAAATATAGCTAAAAATATAGGATATTGAACACTTTTTTATGTGTTTATTCACCATTTTTATACTTTATTTGCTGATAGGTCTGTTTTGACCTTTTAGCTATTTATCAAAATGGATTTGCTTTCTTGTTGTTTTAAGAGTTCTTTGTATGTTTTAGATACAAACCCTTTATCACAAATATGTTTTGTAGATATTTTCTCTCAATCAGTTGCTTGTCTATTCTTTTAATATTGTCTTTTGTAGAAAAATTTTAGTTTTTAAAAATCTAACATCAATTTTATCTCTCATAGCTTATACTTTTGATGATGTACCTAAAACTTATAAAAATTCAAGATCATATAGACTTACTCTTATTTTTTGCAGAAATTTTATAGCTTTACATTTAGTCTATGGTTTATTTTGAGTTTGTACTTTTGCCAGTTTTTTCCATATCTACAGATTCCCTCTTGATCAAATTGATCACAGTGCATACTTCTTTATATAAATTATTGGATTCAATTTTGTAGTATTTTTTGGAGGATATCTGCATCTATGTTCATGAGAGATGTTGGTCCATGTTATCTGGCTTCAGAATTAAAGTAAGGCTGGTTTCACAGAATGGATCATATGTTAGAAAGTGTTCTCTTCTGTATGTTCTGGAAGAGATTTCAGATAAATGTATACTTCTTAAGTGTTTGTTAGGTTCCAATAGGAAAGTATGTTGTACATGGGGAAGCACATTCCCTTGTAATGTCTTTACGAATCACTTAACACAGCCACAGAAATGACACTCAAAGAGCTATATGACATTAAAAGATTTGTTACTCTCCCAGATCTTAGAGACAGAAGGCATGGTATACTATGTAGGGAGCCATTTAGAATTCCTAAAGAGTGGGCTTAACCAAGAAGGTTGAGAGGAGAAAGAGAGAATGAGAGTGAGTGACAGAGAGAAAATGTAGACCTCTGGACAAATGCCTTTACTGGGGGTCATGGTGGATTTCAAAAGTAAAAGGCATGATGGACTTTTATTGGTGTGTTGGAATGTCACTAGATCACAGTCAGAGGAAGGCAAAAGAAAGTTAGCTTATAACAAGGACCAGATTATCACACCAGTGCACCTAGTTGCCTGGCTAGAGTTGCACATGCTATTCTTTTCTTATCCTTTACATCCATGCAACTGGTAGTGATGAGATCTCTTTTATTTTTAATATTTAGAAATATTAAAAATAGTATTTCTCTTTTTTAATTTTTAATTTTTTAATTTTTAATATTGGTAATTTGTGTCTTTTCTCTTTTTGACTTGGTCAATCAAGGTAATTTTTCTTTGGTACTTTTTAAGTGATAAATTAAATATCCTTAATATTTATATAACTTCAAATTATTGATTTCTCCTCATGTGAATTATAGTAGTTTGTTTTCTGAGAAATTTTTCCTTTTCATTTAAATTGCCAAATTTATATTTGTAAAGTTATTAGCATTATTTGCTTATTTTTCTTTTGATGTCTGCAGTGTTTGAAGGAATATCCTACTATTTCTGATACTGGTCATCTCTCTCTTCTTCCTTTATTCTTTGTCTTACTAGGGTTTATCACTTTTCTTCAGTATTTCAATCATCAACTTTTATTTTTATTGTTTTTAATCTATTGTTTTCCTGTTTTCAGTTTCGTTAATTTTTACTCTAATTTTTATTATTTTTCTCTGTTTGTTTAGGCTTAATTTTCTTCTTTCTCTGGTTGCCTATAGCATATTCTGGGTTATTGATGTTTTAAGATCTTTCTTCTTTGTTCATATATGCATTTAATGTTATAATCTCAGTAAGCACTGCTTTTACTGAATACACAACTTTTTATAAGCTGTATTTTCATTATCATTTAATTTAAACAATTTTAAGTTAGAATAGACATTTAAAAATACTAAAATTAGGATATAGCAACAAAAGTTTCTATAGAAATGAAATGGACTCCTGAGAATACCCAACAGTTTTCATTCTCACATGTGGGAAACTCTAGAGTCAGTCAGTCAATTGCAGTGTCTTTCATGACATCTACTGCAATTTCACTAAGTTGGAAGTTTGTCAATGGCATTTAGAAATACATACCACTGGTATTTCAGTAATGATACCAGAAACTAGGATTGTGCTCTGATGCTTAGTGGCAGAATAATTGGTCTTTCTTTAGAAACCCTTTGGTCAAAATGTTTACTGGGGTGAACTCTGCCATTTTGAGCTAAACAGTTCAAGAGGATACGTACTCCATGAGAAATCATGATAAATCAGATTTTAAGTCACCTGATTATTCCCAGAGGTTTCTCCACCCATCTATAGTCCATCCATTCCTAAGAAATTATAGACTAAGAGTTGTATCATAAAGACAGACATTGGTTTAGCACTTACCATATGTCTAACCTATGCAAAGCACTCTGAGAGATAATGGAAATGAAATAGATGACTCATTTCTTGCAGAATCTTGTTGCATGGGTAAGATTATCACTAGTAAAATAATTAGTGAGCATTATAAGTCCATATGTTATTAAGCCCTGAATGGTTAAGTGATGAACTTTAAACCATCAAAATTCCATGCAAAATTGCCATTTTACTTCAAGGGAGTTTAGAAACAGCCTGTTTAATAGATTAGTCAAGAGCATCTCATGAGTTGCTTCTATTGGAAAGGATAGAAAATGAGTGGAAACTAAAATCCCCATATAATTAACAAACAGGGAGATAGCTCAGGCCATTGACCCTGCAAATTATTTTTAATGCATAGATACATCTGTTTCTCTGGTTTTGTCTCCTTGGATTATTTTTGAAATGTGATATCCATTAGAAAGGAAGAATATAATTTTGACTGAATTCCAGAAAGGTCTGACTTCTTGTTTTGTTCTGTGAATATACATGTGCACATCTGTGTGCACGCACACATGTGCACATTTGTGCACAAGTACACACATACACAAGGGGGCAGTAGGATCCCTGCTTTGTACTCGAATCATATACTATTGCATTAAAATGTAGAAGAGTATTCTTTACCAAAAAAACAAAACTTCAAAACCCCATTAATTCTTTTTCTTTAAACCACAAGCCTAATGAGCTAACATCTGGTGTTTCCATGAAGCAGGAAGAGGACTGAGGAAGATGGCCATGGTTAAAACACAGAATGGGGCTAATTGCACATCTGTGATAAGAATGTGATAAGTGACACAGGAACTCCATGTTCATGGCTTTGCTCCCTGGTGGACTATCACTACTACTATCTGCTCTAATGTTCCCTAAGCTAAAGTTATTTGTAAACTGCTTTTATAATCCATGCCATGTGCCTATACTATCCTTATCAATATTTATTTAACATATGCTTTTATTTATCTCATAAAGTATTTAATATATTTATTAGTAGTAGTTTTGTAGTATTATGGACATTTTGTGTTACTTGTATAAATACAAAGCCAGTATCCCACAGTCTTTACAGAATGAACTCATTTTCAACAGAACAAATTCATTTTCAAAAGACATTTAAAAAAAAATTTAAATACAAATAATTAAAGTATACAAAAACACCAAAAATTAGCTTATGTTCCACTAAAGATACACATGCCACATTTTGGGAAATATAGGCATATAAAATAAAATTCAGATTAGCAAAGCATACAGAACCTCAGTGATCTGACTCTGATTTTTGTCTAGGTTCATTTCTTCTTGTGTCATGTTATACATCCCATTTTATTTTGCTTGAATAATTCATATTTCCCACAATCTCCCTACTTTAGAGGCCTGGCTCCCAGCAATTCCTAGGTGCCAGAAAACCTTTCACTCTTTCATCTACCTAGAAATGTCTGCATACTCAAGACCTAGCTAGAGCATCATCTCTTCCCTTAAGCTTTCGCTGACACCTTAAATTTTCTTATCTTTGTGTGTGTGTGTGTGTGTGTGTGTGTGTGTGTGTGTGATCCTTTAACATTTAAATGCCTTTCTTGTTTAGGAGTCTCTCAGCCTGTACTAGATAACAAATGCTTTCTGATATCTTGTAGGCACCAAGTGCTTACATAATGGATAAGTGAAGATAGAGCAGGTGATTTACTCCATGGGGTAATCTCTGTGGTACCTCCACAATTAGAGTTTCTGCATGTTTAAGCACCAATGCTGCAAATAAGGACAGAATTCTTTGCTTTTAAGAATTTGTTTGATGTTAATTTCAATTATCCCAAAGACTGAAGTCACTCAATCATGCTTAAGTATTTGCACCTTTCCTGAGAATAATTTTGACAGGGAAAGATTGGGAAAGAAGTAGGAATGTGAGAACTGAGGGGAAGATGGCACTGGAAAGACATGAAAAATTATACAAAGAGATTATTCATTCTGTGAATTTGTCTAGAGGACATCATATTGAAAGTTTCAATCAGAGGAGACCTCGGCAATACAGAGAAGCCTAGATACTGTGAAAAGTGTTATTATCCCCATAGGGGAGAAAAGATTTCTTTTTTCATTCATCATTAGATTTCTGACTAAGGCCCTTATAACAAAAGACAAATTAACAAGAGAAAAACATATACATGTATTTAATATAAGTTTTACATGACACAGGAATTGTCATGAGGAAAAGAAAACCCAAAGAAATAAGGAAGCTGCCTTTTTATGTTAAGTTTATTGAAAAAATGAATATTTGTAAAGTGTGATCGGACAAAATAAGTACGATCTAATCATAATCAACCGGGGAGAACATAACAAGGACTCCTTCTTCAAATTTGTCTCTGTGTCCCTGTGTCCTTGGAAAGACATTTATTTCTTCTAGGAGTTTATCTCTCAAATGAAGGTATTATAACCTGCTTCAGAGAAAGGTCACAAAGACCTCCTGCTTCTGCTATATTATCAAATGCCTGGGTGCCATATTTGGGGAAACATGTCCTCAATCCCATCACCTACATCTGGCTCCAGGGTACAAGTGGCTGTAGGGATGATAAAAATTCTATTGGAAGAGCATTGTCTGGGCTAGTAAGAAGTGGAGGATAGAGCAGGAAAAAATAGGTATCCTGAAGAACCAGTCCCTGATCTTTTGAGAAATAGCAGAAACTGTAAACACCCAAACTGACCTGAAGGGTCAAGGTGTGCTGTCATGGAATAGCAAGGGTGATCACTTCTTTTTAGATATGCATAGCTATAGTTTCCTATGTAGGAGGAAGGTAATGGAAAAAAAATATGATATTGGAAAAACCTAAAAATAATTTCATGGTGTCACAACTAAAGATTGGTACATGTCCATGGAATTGAAGTATCACAACAAACAGGCTGTGTACCTCCTCAGCATGATTTTCTCAGACCTCTGGCAGAAGGAAGTAATTCTGGTTTTCAACCAAGAGTTGGAGGTGGAATGCTTCCAATTTAAAACAGAGTCTCAGGTCTGGTTACCACGTGTTTTTTGTTTGTTTGTTTGTTTGTTTTTTGTTTTAATAGTCATTTAATTTTGGTAAAAAGATTTGTGGAGCTATGAATATGTCTCTTTTTTGCTTCTTAGCTTGCCCCTTTGAGAATATTAATTTTCACACAAAATAAGATGTTTGTATGTAATAGAAGATATTTTAAATATATGATATTTGAATTGCTTCTACAATGAAATGAAATCAAATCCGAGGCTACACTTCCCCCTGAACTTAAAGGAATTATGACTATTTTATTTATTTAGATAAATTTATTTTCTTTATACAAAATAAAAGACATTGTTTCCTTCTGTGATCTTAAAGGGGTAGTGAGATATCTTCTGATGATGGGCATGTGAAGGAGAATTTGCTTTTAATTAGAAGATTATGGGAGCTTGTGATAGATGTTCCTAGTTGCTGTATGAACTGTATTTCTTTCCTTTTTCTCTTTTAGGAATTCTGTATAGAGCAAAAGAAACTGAAAGATTTATAACTTTGTACATACGTATCTATTTCAGTGATCTGAAAGTAGAAATGCACTAGATTTTAGAAACAAATGTCTTAATTAATAAAAAGCCTTGGGAATAGAATTTTGGTTACCATCACTGCAAGGGGTCCAGCTGTCAAAATTCTGGCTCAGTTGGGTTCTTTAACTTGGGGGGTCCTATTCATTATTTTTGGAATGTCACATAAGTGATTCTCTAAGGATACGATCTAATAAAAATACCATCCAGCCACATTCTATTATTTCTGTCTCTTCTTTCTTTACCAGTTCAGGTCTCTAATTACTAACAGCGACTAAATTCAAGACTGTTCTTTCCTTTCCAACAGATGGTAACATCTAGTTTTACCTGTTTGCAATTACAAATAATTCCTAAATAATGGAAGAAAAGCATATTTATAAAAAATGATTGTATTATGTTTTATATTTTAGGCTAAAAACACATTAGATACTCTTTAAGGTCCCCAGCTTTGATATTATAGTTTGTACCATGAAGCTTAACACAGAAATGATAGTTATTCAGAAAATTCAAGACCTGACTCAAGTTTTCAATTAGCATATTTTGCTTTAAAATATCTACACATTATCTTAGAGTTACATTTTGCTTGTACAATATTTTACAGTGTCTAGTTTCTTTTTATTGGCAAATCCCTTGTCATTATTATTATTTCACACCAAGAGCCCATATCCTGCTACAAAACACAGTAAGTAGTAGCGTATGTAAAAACAATTTGTATTGTGGAATGTATATCCTTAAATTCCTTCCCTTTGAGATATGCGAAATCTGAGCTCCTATGGTTCTGCAGAGCTTTATGCTGTGACAGATGTGTGCCTGCATGTGTGTGTGTGTGGGGGAGGGGGTTGGGGGGAGAAGCAATGGAACAGTTTGGTATGTTCCAAACTGTTGGATCCTCATGCATACAGAGGTTGATGGAAAGGTAGTATTAAATCATTCTGGAGTCCCTTCTCTCTTTGCATTAAAATTCTCAGAGATTATTATAAGTTTTCAGAGAAAAAATGAATTTGCTTGTAGTTCCCAAGACAGCCAGAATGATGTCAAATCCTAGTGGAACACTGATGGGTAGTGAAAGGAGGGTGAGGTCCAAGCAGCAGCTCTTCGTCAAATCTCGTGTATTCTTATATGCAATGTGACATGAGAGTGAATCTTGTTTTATTAAACTCTGAGCATGTTTCCCATACAAGGAAGTGTGCAGCTAAGCAGATATTTGAATTACTGAGGTATCAACATGCGAAGATATGGGGAACCATGGTTTATAGTGTGTGCTTCAGGCTGAGCAAGGACACATTTCCCAGGAGCCGCATTCCGCAGTGAAAGGCTTCCAGGAGGTTTTCTTTCCAACAGCCCTGTAAGCAAGTACTTCCTACCCTCTCCTTTTATACCACGCTATAACTTCAAATTCTAAGCACCTGGGAAATTCCCATGGGTGGAGCAGGAATAGTTATGGCCTAAATCTCCTATGTCCTGAAAAATAGGAAACTTGCAAGATCTAACTCTGTATCTTCCCCACATCTGTGCCCACAAAGTTAAGCATGTTGGGGAAAGGGGGAAAACACAAACTGAGAGAGATTTGTGCCATTTTAAATCTGTGGTCACTCATCTTAACAGGGGCTTTTAGCACTGCATAGAAATTCTAATGAGGTATTTTGCTAGTCAGCTTGCTTCCCCACACTCCGGAATGTCAATTTGAAACATTTTCCACTCAACTCAAATCTACAATTTTCTTTCTTTTCTTTCTCAGCAGATGGCCTACTTCACTGAAATTAAAATAGAAATCATGAAAGCAACTTCCTGCTACCATATCCACAGATCTACCTCCATTTGCCTCTATCATTTTTCTACTCCTCCTCCTGTCACAAAGTAGTAAGTGTCCCTTCTTTGGGTTACTTCTTGTCTCCATTTGCTTGTCATAGTCTTCATTAACAAAGCTAGGCCCTACCCCAGCAAACCTCTGTGGCCTTCCCCTGGAGTGCAGCTAAGGCCTCCAGGATGGCATCATGGTCTTCTCTGGCCCCCTACTCCATGAGCCAGATCACAACCAGAAAACACAAAAGCATCAATAGGGTTATGTGATTATTCTGCACAAAGCCTGCCACATGTGGAATTGTGCACCCCTACAAAAATTCATATGTTGAAATCTTAGCCCCTTGGACCTCAGAATGTGACTGAATATAAAAACAGGGCCTTTAAAGAAGTAATTAAAGCCAGGCACAGTGGTGCATATGCTTGTAATCCTACAGGCCCTGGATGCTGAGGCAGGAGGATTGCAAATTCAAAGCTAGCCTCAGCAATTTGGAGGGGCCCTAAGCAACTTAGTGAGAGACCTTGTCTCAAAATAAAATATAAAAAAGGATGGGGATGTGGCTTGGTGATTAAGTGTTCCTGAGTTCAATCCCTAGTTTTTTTTTAAAAAAATAGTAATTCAATTAAAATGAGGTTATTAGGATGGGCCCTTATGCAATGTGACTAATATTCTTATAAGAGATTAGAAAGCAGACATAGAGAAAGACCATGTGGAGACAGGAGAGAAGACAGCTATCTACAAGTTAAGAAGAGAGGCCTCAGAAGAAACAAACTCTGCTGACATACCCTGATTTTGGACTTCTAGTCTCTGGAACTGTGAGAAAATAAATTTCTGTTTAATAAGCCACCCAGTCTCTGTGGTGCTTTGTTGTGGCAGCCTCATATGCCCTGCAGTGACTTACAGTCATCTCTGGGATAAAGCCTACAAACTCCAATGTAGTTACCAAGGCCCAGGATGATCTGGCTTACTCTTCCCTTTTCTGCTTCATCCTTGACCACTCTTGGGCTCTCTGCACCCCAACCATACTGGCTTTTGTGCAGTTCCTCAAGTATAGTATCATCTTCCTTGTTCTATAGCCTTTGGATGCATGGTTTCTTCTATTTGAAATGTTTCTCCCTTTTCATGCTACTCATTCACCTCTTTAGTGCCATTCTTTTTCAATGCTCAGCTTAAACATCACTCCTTTAAGAAACTCCCAAGGCTAGGAGACAAGGGAATTGTTATGGTTTAGATGTAGTGTCCCCCAAATGCTCACATGTGAAACAATGCAAGAAGGTTCAGAGGAGAAATGATTGGGTTGTAAGAGTCTTAACCTAATTAGTGAATTAATTCCCTGATTAGAATTAACTGAGTGGTAACTGAAATGGTAGGGTGTGGCTGAATGAGGTAGGAACTGAGGCATGGTTTTGGGCTACATATTTGTATCTGGTGCATGGAGTCTCTCTGTGCTTCCTGATCATGATATGAGCTGCTTTCCTTTGCCACACTCTTCATCCATGATGTTCTGCCTCACCTCAAGCCCAGAGGAATGGAGCTGGCTTTCTATGGACTAAGACCTCTGAAACTATGATCCCTTGAATAAATTTTTCCTCCTCTACAGTTATTGTAGTTGGGTCCTTTTAGTCACAGCAGTGAAAAGGCTGACTAAAACAGAAATATATGCTACTTCTAGGGTAATTATGCATTGAATTTTATAGTTCTACTGTAAAGTTCTTGTCACTGCCTAATTAACCAATATGTGTGTTCTATGCAAGATTATATCCTCCACGTTCTCAAACAAATTCTGTCTTGCTTGCTTCCCTATCTGCAGCATGTTTACTGTTTTCTATTGTGTAGTTAATGCTCTGTCTGTATCTGAAAGAAGCTTCAGAATGAATAGCCCAATAATAGACAGAATCATGACTTCTGTGGCAGAAAAATGAACTTGTAACCACTGTGGACAGGGTGTTAGTAAGATTTCTAATTATTAGTGAAATGCAATTAGGTAGGTATTTGTTGTTGAAGTTGAAGTAATTACTTGTAGAAAAATTATTGTTCCTAATTCAGTTAAGCTTATCAAAGATGTAGGTTATCTATTTTTTCAGTCAAATGTATTAAATGAACAGAATTCATTGGATTAGACATACACTAGATCTAACTTATTTGGGGATATAGATAAAACAATTACATGAAGGGATGATTTTATTTTTTTACCTGGAATTTATAATCTTTACAAAAATAGCCAAAACGTGTACACAGTTTGAACACCATCATAGGACATTTGGTGATGCTACTTTCACCAGGGTTTGCTGCTGCTTTTCTTTCTCTCTGGTTTATACCAGAGGATGGAAAACCTTTAAGAGAAGTAGGTTCAGGATTAGAGTTCTTTGACAGTGGTGTCCTGTGGGAGGTGCCAATCTCCCGTGAATCACTAGCACCAATGTGTGGATAAAGTGCTGTTGGGGATCACTTTTTACAAGGTAGCTCACAGTTGCTAGCACGTGTTCCTGACTCTTGTGGTTGTGAGGCTGTTGGGTGTGACACTGACACCTGTCTAAGGAAGTCTTTAATGGTACTTATGTGATAAGTATAATGGTGCCATCTATTTGTGACTGGTATTTCTTAATGAGGTTGACTATTCCTGAGTGGGCTGAGAACAAAAAGAGTAATGTAGCCAGCCATCATTTGCACACTTATTTACATGTCAGGGCTTTTGTTCAGAGAGTGACTGAAGCCTATTTGTAGAGTCCAGCATAACCAAGTGAACCTCATTGAGATTCACTTCAGGACATATCCAAACAAACAAGATCTTCATTCTGAGCCCATCCAAATGTCCGTAATTTGGTAAATTACTCATTCTATTTGAATGCATTAGTCATCATTTATGAATGTCAGTGAGATTGAATGGACTTCCCTCAAAGCTCAATAGAACTTTTCCATCATGCTACAAATGCCTATTTTTCCCCCCAAGACATATTTTTCTGTTGCATTTTCAATTTCTGATCCATGAACCAAATTGACATTCGAAAATAAAGAATCACATCCAAAAATCTAATAGATCATAATAAAATAACTTTCGGTTTTTTTTAGATTTAACTAGATCAAGGTCACATGGCATTACATTAAAATGTATCAATCTTTGTAACCTTCAAATTATATTTCAGTTAAGCACTCTGGAAATCTTAGTAACCTTCAAAATAAACAGCTTTCAGTAAGAAACAATATAGGAGGCTTCTTAAAGAAGACAATGCTTCAGTAGTTAACTTGCTTGATTTTTTTTTTTTTTTTTTTTTGGTGGGGATGAAAGCTTTCTACTGAATATACTTATTACTTGAAAAAAATTGAAAAGAAATACCATACAGAAATTTTCTGATGCTTTGACATTTCATGTTCTCCTTAAAATCAAAGGTGTATTAATACAGCAGAGAGAAGTTGACATTTTGACACTCATCAGATATTTGCAGTATTTTAGAGCTATATCAGTTAGATTGTCCTAACCCAACACATAGTTTTAACTACTGTATGCCAGCTAGATGTCTTCATAATATGCATGATAGATACAGAAGAAAAAGAAGACCTGACTATTGAGCTTGTGAGTGTATTTATATAATTTTCTAAAATCTAAGTTACATGGGCAAAAGACATATCCCTGAGTTTTCTCTTCTATTTACTTAAGGATGTGTTATTGTAAACCATTATTGTTCAAATGATTGGAATTCTTTTTAATTTAACAAGACGTTTTTCTCAGTAAAGGATCATTTTAACTGTTCTGGAAAATTTTATGAATGCAGGGATGAATTCTTAAATGACCTCTTAATCATACGTCTACTGGTCCAAAGACAAACTCTAATCCTTCTCATTCTGTATTCTAGAATGTTCCCTTTTCTCTCTGTGGTCAATGCTAGTTTTTCTAAAGGAAATGCTGACTGTTTTTTGGCAATCTCTGCACAAGTTTTCCTTGATGGATCCATTGTATTCAAGTTGCACACATGCCATCCATTCGCCCTGAGCAATTCTTGTATTTTAAATCCTGGAGGTCTTTCTTTCAGTATAGGAAAAATCCTCCCTCCTTTTTAAAAATTTCTTCAGCTTTTTAAAACTTTTTAATTTGCTGTAATTAGTTATACATGACAGCAAAATGCATTTTGACACATTGTACCCAAATGGAGCACAACTTCTCATTCCCCTGGCTATCCATGGTGCAGAGTCACACCAGTTATGTAATCATACATATATATAGGGTAATAATGTTTGCTGCATTCTACTGTCCTTCCCATCTCCACAATCCCACCTCTCCTCTCTCTCCTCTCTGCACAATCCAAAGTTCCTTCATTCTTCCCTACCCCACCTCCACTATGGATCAGCATCCTCTTCTCAGAGAAAACATTTGGCCTTTAGTATTTTGGGATTGGCTTATTTCACTTAGCATGATATTTTCTAGTTTCATACATTTACCTTGGCAACTATACTAGAAAGCAGTATGAAGATTCCTCAGAAAACTTGGAATGGAACCACCATTTAATCCAGCTATCTCACTCCTTTGTTTAAACCCAAAGCACTTAAAATCAGCATACTACAGTGATGCAGCCATATCAATGTGTATGGAAGCTCAAGTCACAATAGCTACACTATGGAACCAGCCTAGATGCCCTTCAACAGATGAATGGATAAAGAAAATGTGGTATATATAAAACAATGGAATGTTTTTTCCCTTTTAATAATCCAGACTTAAGGAAGATTTGATTCATGATTACGTATATAGTTTGTTTTTATCTAAGTCTATATGTATGTGTGCAACAAGTATTTCTAATGTACCATATTTTATCTTGAAATTGAAAGGCTAGATAACTCTTATAAGGGGTATTAAGCTTCTTTGTGTAGCATTCTTACACTCAAATGCTTCAAGTCCAGCAAAGAAAGGGAATGAATAAAATAGTTGTGAGCCCAGTGACTGAAGAACATTTGCCTTGTCTTAAGGCATCAGTAACTATTTAGCTGCAGGCAGTTGCTGCCGTTCAAGTCAGTCCCAATATTGTTACAGCCACCCAGGTTTGCAAGAGCGGTCAGAAACCTGAATTTTTATTTGAAATTTCCAAATATTCAAATACAAGTAATTAATTATAATTAAAACATTATGAAAGCCAAATAAGTTGTGCGTATCCAGTGTACAATTTTAAAGGGTCTATCATATGTAGAAAGAAAATGCTGTATCATGAAACTTAGCAAATTTGCTGCTTAAATAGAGAAGAGGAAATAAATCTAGACACTAAGGTAAAAAGTTCACTAACAGTTCAAAAAATGTTGTCCTACTGCACAAATTTCTTTTAAGCTATCTTTCTAATTTTATTTGCATGAATTTATAAATGTAGGGTAATATTCTTTTTGGTCTATGAAGGACTATTACATACTTGACACCAAAATTATATATTCAAAATAAAATTCTACCTGAATGGATGGACTTTCTATTCCCTTCTTCTTTTAACCTCTAGAAAAGATGTGGAGGGTGCAGTCTTCCTGTGAGAGCCTTTGCTTGTGGGCCCAAAGTGTAAGTGAAGGAGGAATACACTTGAGAATACATACAAAGTACGTTGTTCCTAACTTGGAACATCATCTATCATTAAACATGCTATGAGGTATTGAGTGCTCTTCAATCAATGATCAATGGAGCCTAGGTGATTTGAGCACTGTACTAGGACTGACCATCTTGTAGAGAGACATACACATTATTTTCCCCAAAAGAAAACACATTTGGAACTACTATTTTCTAACAAATAACTAGAAATATATCTCCCTACATAACAAAGAAGGTAGAGAAACATAGGTCCATTTAACTTCACTGTTTGTATATTCTTGTCAGTTTCAAAAAAGAATTCAATAAAACTCTCACCTCAGTTACTATGCCATCAAAGTCATTGCACACATTTGCTACACCTGTCAGAAAAATTCTCTTAGGTGTTATTGCTTGATTGCACAAAAAGTATTTTTTTTTAATGTATAAAGTAGACTTGAAGAAAGAGTTGCTGATGCCATCAGGCATATTTTGTAGGACCATGTAGGGGAAAGAGAAATTTATTTTCAGTGCTCATATCTGGTTATTCTTGTCTCTTTCAGATCCCCAGTTAACATCTAACACCATTAAGACCTTTTTAACTTAATCATTTCTCATCTTAAAGTATTACTTCTTTCACATGGCCATAAATTATTTATGTACTGACAGATCTGAAAAATTTTCTTGTGTTAGATTACATTACATTATTATAATTATTTATTCATTTTATTCAAATTAGTCATCATCTATTGTGACAGATATTATGCTAGGTTTTTTGACATAAAAATGCTAATAAGAAAGCTCACATTAGAGTTAGGGAAGCAGGAAGTGTAAATGTCATTATAATATGCTGCTATATGCGTTGTGATAGATGTAAGCAGGTTACTTTGACACATCATAAGAAAGGGTTAGATGAGGCTCTCTAGGGGTATCTAACTCCTCATTCAGCCTTCATAGGTAGTCTTCACCCAGAGCAAGCCGAGAAAAGGGACTAGGAACAGCTAAGTTAGAAAGATTATGAAAGGATGTTGAACACAAAAATACATAAGTACATTATTATGAAGAGAACATAGCACCTAAAATGGAGAACACTGTTTACAGAAAAACCAAGTTTTTCTGTAAAAAAAAAGGTTTACAGAAAAACCAAGTTTTCTTAAAGCATTTAGATGCTAGTGCATATGGAACTAGATAAGAAGTTTAGTGGAATACTTGTTCAAATTATTACTGTCAAAAACTCTGTGGATAAACTGTGGAGATTGCCTTGGGAACAGGCAGGATTACCCATAAGGAGGCAAATTCTAGGGGTATGTGTTTCCAGGAAGAGGGCCTGAATGAGCAATAACAGAGATGGAGAAGAGGGATAAGTGTTATGGATTAGATATTAGGTATCCCCAAAAGCTCAAGTGAGAGAAAATGCAAGGAAGTTTAGAGATGAAATGATTGGGACATAAAAGGTTTAATCTAACCAGTGCATTAATTCCCTGATAGGGATTAACTTGGTTCTAAGTATAGGCAGGTAAGGTGTGGCTGGAGGAGATTGTTTCCTGGGGGCATGTCTTTCTGAGTTAAATTTTGTCCTTGTTGGGCAGAGCTTTCTCTTTCTTCTTTCTGATTGTCATTTCCTGAGTCACTTTCTTTGGCCATACTTCTTTCGGATTATATTTTGCCTCACCTTGAGCCCCGAGGAATGGAACTGGCTGTTTATGGACTGAGACCTCTGAAACTGTAAGCCCCTCTTCCTCTGAAATTGTTCTTGTCAGGTCTTTTGGTTTCAGCAACAAAAAAGCTAATTAAAACAGTAAGATTCAAGTATTTAGAAAGTTAAAATGGTAGACAAGACTCAGTGATTTGGAGAGTGAAGAGTAAAGGAAAAGTGCCTACCTAGGTCTCTGGCTTTGACAATTGGGTATATAATAATTCCCAAAATCTACATAAGGAATTCTGGAAGAGGTTGAGATTTTACATAGAAGATGATGAGTGTACTTTTTTCACACATCAACTACAAATACTTGTGGTTTATCCAAATTCACACATGACTTGCATAGATCAGTGTGGGCTTAGTTGAGATGCAAATAAAAGATGATGATTTGAGACTTAACAGGTCACAAGTGGAGCCAGGAAGGTAGAAGAAATCAACAAGGAAAATGAGTAGCTAATGTGATAAAAATTATTAATGTGGGAAATATTGACATTTAAGGAGTAGACAGAGGGAATGGAGATTTCAGATAAAAGTTTGATAGAAATCTGAAATAGCTGATCCCTAAAATCTAAGAAATGAGTGAATTTTCAGATAAAAATGAAAGTAGTTACTGGTTTCAAATTCTTCACAGGACTTCAAGAAATAGAAGAATGAAAAATATTTGCTGACATTTAGCATACTGGTGGCCATTGGTTACTCTGTGAAAGTATTTTTAACATGTACTAGGAATAGTAGACAGACTTTATGACTATGAGGTCTGATTGGAGGAATCATTAAGTGTGGTTATGCAAAGGTTTTCTTGCATGAGAATTCTGAACCAAGTGGGTAAGGGTGAACAAACATGTCTACTTGTTTTAATCAATGAGTCATATGCCCACAAACAATTATGGGCACACATATGAGGAGTAGGAATTTCGTTTTTACAAAGTTACTCATAGGTTATGTGAAGTCTAAAGACAGATACTATTTTCTAGCGATAGTAAATGGGAAGATGAAAAGAAGGGCAACAGAAGAGGAATATTGGGTTAACATCTTTAAGTTCAGTTGGACTTGAAAATATTTAAAGACTAGAGGCTTAGGCAGAGACAAGTGAAAAGAAAGAAATCATAAACTGAGGGCCATGGGGATGCAGAAAAGGATGGGAAATAGATGGTTAAAAGAGATTAAACATAGATAAAAGCAGAAGTTTGTTTTTACTGACATGAAGAAGAATAGATAAGAATGAGAGAATATGCAGATAAGCTTCTGGCTGAAGGGAAATAGAAAAAAAAATGAAATAAAAATAGGCAGAAAAAGGACTGGAGCTGTAGGTCAGTGGTAGAGCACTTGCCTAGCAGGTGTGAAGCACCCATTTCCATCCTTAGCATCACATAAAAATAAACCAACAAAATAAAGACATTCTGTCCATTACAAATACAAAAAAGTATAAAAAATAGCCAGAAATAAAACAACAAATTGTGGTCAAAAGAAACCAATTAGAAGTACTAAAAAGATTTATTTGTTAATTGAAGAAAAGTATTACTCCAATCGGGGTAATACTCCAAAGTATAAGTAGAAAGATAAATCCAAAATATACACTTAACTGCATTTCATCCAGAATGCAGTTAAGAAGAAAAAGAAATAGATCTGAAAGAGATAAGAGGAGCTATAATACATATAAAATTGGGAAAATAAATCCACAGGCATCTAAAAGAAACGTCAGAATATCATTAAGGAATGACTCTAAACACCATTGAAAAAAGTGATGCCTGAAAATGTCCTAGAATTGAAGAAAGTTATGAGCTTCACATTGAAAAGTTTACACCAAATCTGAGTTAGCATAAAAAACAAATTGTGATTGTG